>JADRCH010000013.1:12357253-12396636 GCA_019843965.1 Rhynchomys soricoides
CCAAGCCCTGGAGGCAGAGAAATCAGCATTTGAATCATACAAGGATAATCTTCAAACAGTGCAAGAAAACATTATGCCTACACCTGAGTCCTCTGGAAGAGCAGCCAGTGCCCTGAACCACGGAGCCATCTCTGCAGCCCCAGCACTGAACTTTATTAAAAGCTCAGAAACCAGAGGTCTCTATTCCACACTACTTTCAAAGCTGAAGAAGACACTTTAGAATAGAGACAGTTCTCCATCTTTTAACTTATTTTACCTTAACACTAATATTAGAATAAAAAATTTTGGTATTTTGATACGAAAATGTATTACAACTCCATGTATGCATGTATGTATATTAGTAAGTGCTACAAAATTAGTGCATGATTTTCTTAAATCATCAAACCTTTAGAAAAATTAAAAGTATCTACTTATAACTATATATAATATCAATAGCAAGATAATACTATGCGTGGCTATCTCAGGAGTAGGTATAAATATTATAGGCCACATACCCTAATGATACCTGCATATACTCCTAAAATGGTCTTAAAAAAAAAAAAAACTTTTCTGGATGACAAGCAGGAAAAACTAGAGAATATAAAATTATCATGAGAGTTTGTAGATGTTAATTACTTATCTTTGTATAAGTAATGTAAGAAAATGTATAATTTGAAGATCGCCTGTATATGACATTATCACAATTTCGGGAACAGGAAGTCCCCTCTTGACCAGCATAGGAACAACGATCTGTCAGCCATTCATAGACTGTGAAGCAGTTTTGAGAAGGCCTTAGGAATGAGGTAGGAGGCTGTGGAATCCTGGTAAAGCCCACGACTAAAGATTCATGCCATGAGACATTGTTCCTAGGTTCTGTATGAGGTTTAAGTTTCCTAGGAGCCTCTGGCCATATTTTCACCAACCACTTAAGTGTTCTGGATGTTTTCCTGCATAATGACATTTTATATAAATGTACGATTGAATCATTAATGTTGAACTCATGGCCAGGAACACAACTCACACTTGACAAATCTACGTAAATTACATTACAGCCTGCTTGGGCTCAGACACTGGGCAGCACTTTGCTTGATACCATTATCAACACTGAAAAAGACTGCTGTCAAAAAAGTGCAAAAACAGAAACAAAACTGCAAGACAGGGGTGGAGGGATGGCTCAGTGATTAAGAACAGTTGATGCTCTATAGAAGACCTAGGTTTGGTTCTTAGCACCCACAGCCATAGCTCCAGTTCTAGGTGGTCTGATGCCCTCTTCCAACCTCCGTGGGTACCAGGAAGACTCATGGTGCAGAAACATACATGTGAGCAAAACACTCCTACACATAAAGCAAAAAAGAAAAAGACTAAAAACAAAAGTCAGTGCATGACTTCTAAGGTATTGCTCTGCCAAGTGTGTCCACCAATGCTGTAAGCTCTGTGAGGACAGACTGGACTGCAGTGAACTCAGGTAAGGATGGGAAGAGCTGCAATCTCTGAGCCAAGTGGAGATTTCTGGGTGGGAGGCCTGTGCTGTAAGAGGTGTTGGCAGGTGACCACAGGAACTGTAACAAATGACATTCAGACAATAATGCGAAGTCCTTAAGCAATGTCATAAGAGGGGAAAGTTAAATTGTTTCAGTAAATAAGTCACTAGAAAGATAGATGGCAGAGTAGAATTCAAGATGATTATTTTTAAAAATGTTTAGAGGCAAATTAAGGTTTCTTTTATACATATGTATCATTTACTGTATTATCTTAACCAATTAACAAGGTTTTTAAAGAACTAAATAAATGTGTTATTTGTTGTGACAAAACACTGGAATTAAAATTAGTTTAGATTTCAAATGTCTCTTTTTTTTCTACCTTTTTTTTTTTTTTGGCTTGACAAACTACACCAAGAGCTCACATGTGAGCTTTAGGACAATAACTTCCAGAAAGAGTCCTTAGATCAGTGTTCAGGGTTTTTTGTGTGTGTGTGTGGGGGGGGTTTGTTGTTGTTGTTGTTGTTTTTGTCAACAGCAGAAGTTCCAAAAGCTGGGAGCAAGCCAGTAAGCAGCACCCTCCATGGCCTCTCCATCAGATGCCTCCAGGTTCCTGCCCTGGTTCAGTTCCTGTCTTGACTTCCTCCAATGAAGTATTGTGATCTGGTTAAGCCAAATGAACCCTTTTAATCCCCAACTTGCCTTTTGGTCATAGAGTTTTGTCACAGCAACAGTAACCCTAACAGAGTAGCCCTGGCTGGTTTGGCACCCACTATGTAGATGAGGCTGGCCTTAGACTCACATTGAACAGCTTGCCTCTGTTTCTCAAATACTGGGATTAAAGGTATGTACCACCATGCCTACTCAGTATCTAGTTTGTTTGTTTTTTTTAATGGAATATATATATATATTTAGAGAGAAGGGGAAAAAGAGAAAGAGATGGGGGAAGAGGGATTAGAGATGTGCTCAGTGCTAAAGAGCACTTCCTGTTCTTGCAGAGGACCCAGGTTTGGTTTGCAGCCCCCCCAGATGGCTCATGATCATCTGTAACTACCAGTTTCCAAGTGATCCGATTCCCACTTCTGGTCTCCACAAGCACCAGGCACACATGTAGTTTACACACACAGAGACAGGCAAAGCACCTACACACATAAAAATTAGTCAGATCTTTAGGAAGTATCTAGATGATCCCTAGAAACAAATACTAAATCATTTAGAGCTTATAACTGAGATATTGGGAGAGGTTTGAACTGTGTTCACTAATCTGTACTTCTTATGATCTCACGTCTAAGAACATATTAAGACTTTTCTGCTATTAAGGAACTGAACATGTGCTTGCCCAGGATGTGTAAGGTGCCCAGGATGGGCAAGTTAGCTCTCCAACACCAAAATGAAAGGAAGGGGAGAAGGAGGTGAGAAAGAGGAGAGAGAGAAAAGAGAAATAAGAACACAGAGAATGAGACTAAACAGAGGTCTCTACTACATGTTTGAGACCTAAGCCATTAAGAAAAATTTCATAAAACCAGGCATGGTGGCAAGATTAATTTCATAAAACCAGGGTTTGAGAGATGGTTCAGTGGTAAGAACACTTACCACTCTTCTAGAGGACACAAGTTCAGTTCTTAGCAACCACATGGTGGTTCCACAATTCCAGTTCTAGTGGATATAGTACCCTCCTCCAACTTCAGAGGGCACCAGGCACACACTTAGTACATAGACAGACATTCAGCTACAACATTCATACAGAAAAAAAATAATTTAAAAAATAACAATTCCATTAAATGGATCACAGTGGGCAGGAAAGATCCTTTTGTGGTTAAGAGTATGTGCTCTTTTTGTTGAAGGCCTAAGTCCAGTCCCCAGCACCCACACTGGTGGTGCACACTGCTTATATTTCCAGCCCCAGGGGATCTTATGTCTCTAGCCTCTCCCTGTGCACCTGCACTCATATGCACAGACACATACATAATTAAAGAAAAACTTAAAGCGGATCCCAATTTGTTTCCTTGTTTTCTCAGCATACCTGAAGAAGTAGGAGCAGCCTCGGACAGTGTTGTGGGTATAGTGTTCCAGGGTCTTCTCACTGCCATAATCCTCTAAGGGATCAGACCAAAGCAGGTCACACACTGGCCCAAAAGCAGGAGGTTCAGCAAACCTATCTAACTAGAAGACACACAAGGCCAAAAGAGGAAAAAAAAAGAAATCAGGAAAGTTAAAAGGCTCTTGGAAGCAGCAGATCAAAAGTCCACTTCTCCCTACAGGAAAGCATTGCAGACAAGGCAGTGAGCCCCAAGGAAGGTCCCACGAGAAAATGAGAGTTTGGCAATAAATGTGTACAAGTATCTTATCTCTGTTCCTGTAGAAAAGGGCCTCTCCTTTCATGCTAATCTAGTGCAGCATTCATTTAACTCAAATGTGAAATCAGCCACCACAAAAGATTTTGAAGACTAAAAGTTTATTTTTGGGTTTTTTTTTTGTTTTGTTTTTTTGAGACAGGGTTTCTCTGTGTAGCCCTAGCTGTCCTGGAACTCACTCTGTAGACCAGGCTGGCCTCAACTCAGAAATCCGCCTGCCTCTGTTTCCTATGGGAAGCAGAGCTTCGGAGCAGGGAGCCCACCAGGCATCCTGTCCACTGCTCACTTCGTTCCAATGCAGATGTTTTCTTTTGTAAACGGCCTTTTATTCTTTCCATTCTATGCAGTGGTGACATTTTAATATTTGTCATTAACTTACTTTTTTAGTTACTGCTGCTTTAATTAAAAACACACAAAAAAATCAAGGAGTATAAATAATTGTTTTTGAACACACCAGAAAATGAGAGTCAAGAAGAAGGCTTCTGCTGAGTGAGAGGAGAGCTTTGTCCTACAGCCGATTCACAGTGGTTAAATACAAAGTCTACTAAAGGAGAGGGGCTGGATACCTAACAGCCAGCACACAGGTGTGCCTCTTACTGGGGAGATTGCTGTGAACTCAAGAGATTCTGAGTTTGTATTTCTGTGGGAATTGAGGAGACAAAGGTGAGGAGGTGCAAGTGCCTTTTTCCTCAGTTATGAAGACACACAGTCTTGAAAATAATCACCAACTAAGGCAGATGGAGCAGCCAACCCACATCATTTAGGATGTTAACATCAATGCACCTCACAGCTGCCAGAGCTCAGGGTACTTATTCAAACACCCTCATTTACAAAAAGAATGTACTCAAAGGTTAAGGGGTCTGGCCAAAGCTCCACATCCATGTTCTTTCTTTGTACACTGGAACATAATTTAAAGTTTAAAAGCTGGGCATGGTGGTCCAAGTCCAGTAATTATACCATTTAGTGGATGAGGCAGAACTGTCTTGAGTTCAAGACTAGCCTGGGTTTTGCAGAGAGACCTTGTTTAAAATATACAAATATGTTTTTTAAAGTTTCAGATTTATACCGAAAGAATAGTATGCTTTTAGTTATTAAGATTTAATTTTAAGGCCACGTGGTGGTGGCACATACTTTTAATCTTAGCACTCAGAGGCAGAGGCAGAAGCAGATAGATCTCTGAGAGTTCAAGGCCAGCCTAGTCTACAGAGGGAATTATAGGACAGCCAGAGCTCCAGAGAGAAACCCTGTTTCAAAAAAAAAAAAAAACATAACAAAAACTTTAATTTTTAAAAAGAGAAAGAGAAACTGTCTCCAAGTGTTAAGAAGAGCTCTCTGACAATGACAGGATCCTGAATCAGTTCTGTTTTTCTACCTCTGATTGTATTTTCATTTAACCTCAGCAATTGTTATAGGTTATATAGATATTCATTGGCTGGGATAAAGAACAAAAATTTAAAAGCATACTCTATGAAAATAGTAAAAGGTTACTTACTTTCCTAATGTCCTCTAAACACGTAATTTCAGGAGACATTCCTCCGTGTACACAGAGAAACTGCTGGTTTAAGAGGGCAGCAAGAGGAAGACAGTCGAAAGTGTGCATGCACGCATCGTACACCAGCTCTGAATACTTGATCCGACCTACCCAAAGAGGACAAAGTCAGAGCATGAACAGAGCCATACTGAAGAGACTAACCAGATGAAGCCAGCTCAGAAGCCACTGGTTACAGGCAAGTCTGAAGACCCTGTCCCAGAGAAGAGGTCCTTTAAGAGTTGCACACAAGGGCTAACAGAACATCCTTCTCTTTCTAAAGATAAGTATGACCTTAGATTAACTTCCTAGCTCTGTTGCCCAGAAACCTGATAAAGCAGCTGGCTGCCCTAGTCTCATTAGTCAGTATCATTTACCCGGAAGAAAGTTGAAGCTTTAGGCTCCTGAAGGTCCTTTTAGGATCCTCAAATTCTGCCATTAAAGCTGGCATTGGTGATCCCTGGGGCTTCTAAGGCAGAGTATACCCCAGCCCCACCCCACGTGGAACTGTCTCCACAGAACTGAAAACTATTTCTGTATCAGAAACATTTTTGCTCATTTTTTTCTGATCTTAAAAAAAGATGTATTATTTTTATGTGTATGAGTATTTTGCCTGTGTGTATATTCACGCACTGAGCACATGCCTGGTGAGGTACCCAGAAGAACACAGGATCCCCTGGAACTGGCATTTAGAAGAGTTGTGAGCTGCCATGTGGGTGCTAGGAACTGAACCTGGGTCCTCTCTGCAAGAGCAGCTCTTAGCCACTGCTAAGTAAGGGCTGGAGTCATTTCTCCAGCCCTTACTTTTCGGCTCTTTAAAAAATGTGTAAGTAAGCTGGGCATTGGTGGCACACACCTTTAATCCCAGCACTTGGGAGGCAGAGGCAGGTGGATTTCTGAGTTCGAGGTCAGCCTGGTCTACAGAGTAAGTTCCAGGAGGGCTACACAGAGAAACCCTGTCTCGAAAAAAAAAAAAAATGTGTAAGTAAATTATTACTACTCTAGTTTATGTAAAAACTGTTTTGCATTTTTGAATTTATTTTTTATTTGTGTATGTATATCTGCCTACCTAAGTTATGTGCACTGTGTATGTGCAGGTGCCCTCAGAGGCCAGAAGCAGCACTAGAGCCCCTGGACCTGGATGACAGTCAGTTGGGAGCCACCCAGTGTGATGTGGGTGCTGGGAACTTTACCTAGGTTTCCCCAAATACAGCAGCTTACAATTCTCCTTAAATCCAGTTCCAGGGGATCCAGTGCTCTTAACCTCTGAGCCATTTCTCCAGCTCCTGCATTTTATATTTTGATGTGGTTGTCAAGTTGGAACTATGGTATAAGGAAACACTCCTAAGTGGGCAGATTGTAGGTTTACCACAATTCTCCAGGAAAAAAAGACATGAAGTAACAGGTAAGAACTCTAACGATGGGCTTTTAAAATTAAAAAACAAAAACAAAAAACCAAGCCTTCTTGGTGTTATGGTGTGGTTATGAGTTGACTGTGTCTCTCAAGGGATGTGTGGGCTTCAGTGTGGGATGTTACCAGACAGTGTAGAACCTATAAGAAGAGAAACCTTAACAGGTGGGACCTAGTGAGAAGTCACTGGGGGAACTGCCCTCAGAAGGGTTCTCCCAACATGAAGTCCTCATCAAAACCAACGCTGGTACCATACCCTGAAACTTCCTAAACTAGAAGCTAAACAAAGCTCTTTTCTTTATAAGGTTCTCAGCTTCAGGTCTTTTGTTAGAGTAATAAAAAACAGATTACACAGTTGACCTTGGGTTTCAAAGTCAAGCTGTGCTTTTAGAGTGAATGCTGGTAGAGAAGACTGGACAGTACACACACAGGCAGCCCTGCAGTCCAGTGAATTCCTTCTGTTCCAAGACCCTGTGAAGATTAGGTCACACATAAGAGAACAGAGCTGTAGCCAGAAAATTATTATCTTGATCGTAGTGATTGTGTTTGTTTTCTTCTTATAATCTGTAAACTTCTAGAAAAAAAGCACACTGTAGAGTCAAAGCCTGGCACTGGTGTTAGGGAATAAAGTGAAGGCTAATGAATCTTAATCTGCACCAGAGTGCAGGATCCAGGCAGTGGGAAAGACTAGAGATCCCTAAAGGAAACTGTAAACTGGAGCCAGGCATGGTGGCACACAGCTTTAATTCCAGCACTCAGGAGCAGAGGCAGGTGAATCTTTGTGAGTTTGAGGCCAGCCTGGTCTACAAAGTGACTTCCAGGACAGGTATGGCTACACAGAGAAACCCCATCTCAAACAAACAAACAAAGGAAAGTATAAACAAAAGTGAGAAGGCTCCCACTCATGACAATCCAGACCTCCTCTTTGTGGCTGATACTGAGGGACTTGGGTTTGGGTTTAATGGCGTCTGTGAGCTCTTTCCACACTGGCACAAAGGCGGTTAAGACCATGTATTTAACAGCATATGTAACTTTAACATGAGCTCAGTTTGTGACAACCATGACTAATGCAGGGTTGTACCTCCTTACAGTTACAGCCTCACTTTGCTATTTCAAAAGCAGATCCAGCTGTGAGTATAACATCTGTTCAAAATAAAAGCAAACAAAAAATCTTTAATATGTGGTCAGTGCTAGATATTGCCTCCTAAAAACCCAAAGCCAGAATCACCTTCATTACCAATGTCAATAGAAATTCCTTTATAAGAGTCCTAAACTTGAATATAGGTAAGAGTCTAACTGGCATTCTACTTCATGGTCCACACCACCATCTAGTGTGCCTTTCATCCTAACAATGACTCAGAAAGAGTCCTTAGATTACTTCCAAACAGATTTCAGATCTGGGGAGAGACAGCAAGTATGCACAGAGTACCAAGCCATTCTGTAAACCAAAACAGGAGGACAAAAGCCAAATCCGGTGAAAAGAAGTCTATGGTACATTAGTATGTGAGCAAATAGGCCATCCTATGTCACCTTCCCCCAAGGGATTAGACTAGAGACAGTAACTATAGTCCTATTTTGCCATATTTTTTTCTAATTTTCTCTGATGAGGACATATCTATAAGTGTATAGCAAATACACATATGTATAGTGACCACAGTATATATCAGTGAGCTAAATGCCTGAGCTGGCTCAGTTGTCAGATAAGTGACCTGTAATCTAATCCTCTTAGTTTGGTCCTTAGATAGCATTCTAGCTTGGAATCTTGGGCAAACGCTTCCATTCCATGTGTTTTCCCAACTATATAATGGGAATGATAATCCTTACAAGTCACGATGCTGTGAGGATAGAAGTGTATTCATACCTGGCACACAGTGGTTATAACTATGTGTTAACTGATCATTTCACAGAATCCCTATGCTGTAGATACATTCTCATGTTCATTTAAAAGCTGAGGAAGGCAACTGGAGAGATGATTCAGCTGTGAAGAGCACTGGCTGCTCTACCATAGAACCAGGGTTCAATCCTCAAACCCACACAATAGCTCACAACTGTCATAACCGTCTGTAACTCGAGGCTAATGGAACAGCTCTGGGGTTAGATGCCATTTCAAAAAAATAAACTTAGATCTAATCTTACATAGCACCCAACAAGTGACAAATGAATGAGGGATCCAAGGGTTAAAATGAAGTTCAACAAGAATGCATGGCTGTAGGGAAGAAATATTAATGACTAGAGGTCCAGACAGACATGTTTCTCTCATGTAAGAATGAAGGAGCACTGGGGCTGGAGAGATGGCTTGGCAGTAAGAGCACTCATTGCTCTTCCAGAGGACCTGGGCTAAGTTCCTAGCACCCACCCAAATGGTGAATCACAATGGTATGTAACTCCAGCTCCAGGGTATTAGATGCCCTTGTCTGGCTTCTGAGAGCAGCAGGCATGTATGTGGTACGCAGACATACATATAAGCACACACATAAATATAAACACAATTACATAAAAGGGGAGAAAATTGGGCCCAGTGCCTAGAACTGCAAGCTTCTCAGTAGCAGAGCTCAAACACGTTCACATTCTTAACTACCCTCTAAGACTCTTCCTAATTATGGTGCTGGGATTGGGGCCCAAGGCCTTGAGAAAGCTGAGCAAGTGCTCTACCAAATGTTTATACCCTCATCCTGTGAATTTTCAACATGGGATCTTGCTATGAAGCTCAGGCTGGCCTTGAACTAGCAGCATCCAGAATGCTGAGATTACTGGCATGTGCCACTGTGCCCACCACTTATTTTTAAGTTTAAATTAAACAGAATTTAAATACTAAAATATATAATTCCAAAAGGTCAAATTAGCTGATTCAAGAGCTTTATTTCATGAAAAATTAATGTCTATATTATAGACATTTATATAAGGTTTAACTCTTGCCAATAATACAACAGGATGGAACAAAATGTAGTTAAGAGAAGGTTTCATATAGTCCAATCTGACCTTAACTCATCTCCTAAGTACTGGGATTAAAGGCAAGCATCACCCCACCCATGGCCAGCAATAAAACAAAATTGTAAAACAATTCCAGGAAGTTTTAAGAGTCAGCATCGTTTATAAGAAGCCATAACCTAGCCATTGAGTATATATTTTCTTAATTCTTATTTTCATTCACTAAAGATTCCCCCTCTGTCTTTGTCATTCCTCTCTCTCTGGCCCCAGGCTCCTAGGTTCACTGTCTCCTATGCTGGGAACTAATGATAAGGGCCATTCGCAAACCAATTTAATTCTCTAGCCTAGCTGAGAAATCCTGAGGGATAAGGTAAAATTCTGTCTTTCTTAAGAGAACAGCTTAGTAATTAAAAAGAAAACAAACTATACAGCCTTGACTTTATGGACATGCCATAATCTAACCATACCAATCTGCCACTCTAAATAATATAGTGAACAATATTTGTTCTTTAAAAATCTGTTCGAACAGTACTGTTTTCTTCAGAAAATTACACGAGTTTCCGGAACTCATCAGTAAACTGTCAAAAGAAGTTTGGGAAACAACAAACTAATCCTCTTGAGAAATCTGGACCCAAAACTATGAGATGGGGTTAAGACATTCACTACACTTCTCACTTTCCAAGTACACAACAATAAAAGGCAGTATGTAAAAAATTAACTATTAGCCAGGCTCTTTAACACAGGCCTCAGCAGGCCCACTGATTGTTTGAGGTCAGCAGGGGGTACTGAGGTAGTTCAGGGCTAGCCTGGGAAGTCTAACAAGCCCTTGTCTTAAAAACACCTCCTCCCAAAAGACATCAGTTATTCTTTTTTGTTATTCAAATTTTCTTGTGCTTTAGAGAAAACAAGAGAAACTGAAAATTAAGTCTCAGTATAAGTAAGAATGAATGTGATACAGGCCTGGTGACACTGGTGACATTGGCCTGTGATCTCAGCTATGTAGGAGCTAAGAAGGGACCCAAAAATTCAAGGTCAACCTGGGGAACTCAGACTCTTTCTTAAAGCAAAAAGTAAAAATAGGACTGTTTTTTAAAAAACAAAAAACCAAAAAACCCCACTGATATGAGACAAGAAAACCACACTCCTCAAAAGCCCACAGCTGCACACTCTGCAACTGAGCATCACTTAGCAGTAATTATACAGTTCTGATTCTAAAAGCCACAGTGGCCCATGGATGAGATCAGCTTATCAGTGAACACACACACATGCTCTTTGTTCATATAGGAATAATGCTTTATCTTTATACGTTAGTGTGTCAGCAGACAGAGTGACTAGGCTGGAAGCACACTGAGAGCCAGCAGACAAGAGAAGTGAGGTGAGGAATTCTGGGCAAAATAAGAAACTTCAAAGCATTTCCTGAGCCTATTGTTCTACCTTCTAAAAATACTCAGAACCAATTATGCTGATCACAAACGAAATCTGCTTCACTCTCCAGCACCAAACCCATAAAAGAACAAAACAAATAAAAACTGTTGCTCAAAGGGGTAGAAGGAGGGGAGGAAATTACAGTAAATGTCCCTTAAAAACCAAGCCAAGCAAGGAGCCTGAACCAATGAGCTGTGCATAGCCAGGGCAATGCAGAGGACCCTCTGTCAAAATGGAAACCAGCACACCCACTTCACTCAGAACAAGGCATCTGCAGGCCATGTTCTTGCTGCTCACTTAATTCTAAGTGCAAGTAGCTGACTTCCATCAAGCAGATCCCAGGTCCTTTGTCGCCTGTTTTATACACGTTATTTAGTATTTTAGGCAAAACCAGTATATGTTAGAGAAATTGTAAAGTACTTTAAAGTCTTTAAATAGTCAGAGTTGAGAGTGTTCAAAGACACTGGCACGGTCACGCTTTTCTTTCTTTCATATCTTGTGTGTCCATGCTCACACATGTGGAAGGCAGAGAACAACTTTCAGGAATCAGTTCTTTGCTTCCCGGACACTGCTCAGATCGTCAGACTCAATAGCAAGTGCTCCGCATCTCACTGGCCCTGCAATAGTTCTTAGCCAACTGCATACAGCTGGATCACTAGAGAGCTTCAAGGACCTGTATATGGGCCAGAGCCGTGGCTTGGTGGGACACAGCTCTCATTGCAGAGCCTGCACCTAAATTCAGCCTCAGGACCACATGGGAGAAGGGAGAAAGCCAACTCTGTGACTGCCACATAAGCCATGGCATGTTCCTCACACACGTACACAAAATAAAAAACTAACGTTAAAAATATTTATTTAAACCAAGCAGTGTGGGCTGGCGAGATGGCTCATCAGTTAAGAGCACTGACTGTTCTTCCAGAGGTCCTGAGTATTCCCAGCAACCACGTGGTGGCCCACAACTATCTATAATGGGTTCGATGCCCTCTTCTGGTGTGTCTGAAGAGAGCAGCAGTGTACTCACATATATAAAATAAGTAAATCTTCAAAAAATTATTATTTAAAAAAAGAAAAGCCAACCAGTGGTGGCACATGCCTTTAATCCCAGCACTCAGGAGACAGAGGCAGAGGCAGAGGCAGGCAGACCTCTGAGGTTGAGGCCAGCCTGATCTACAGCTTGAGTTCCAGGATAGCCATGGCTACAGAGAGAAATACTGTCATGAAAAACCAAAAAAAAAAAAAAAAAAAAAAAAAAAAGCTGGGCAGTGGTGGCGCACACATGCCTTTAATCCCAGCACCTAGGAGGCAGAGGCAGGCAGATTTCTGAGTTTGAGGCCAGCCTGGTCTACAGAGTTCCAGGACAGCCAGGGCTACACAGAGAAACCCTGTCTTGAAACCAAAAAACCAACCAAACAAAAAAGCCATTTAAACACTTGGTTAGCAGCTTTAAAAAATTTACAGAAGTAGTACAAAATAGTAGCAAAAATAATTTAAATATTTCAAAAATTAAAATAAGACCCTCTGACCCAGCAAGAGAAGTAAACACTAGTGCCAACTTCTTCTGTACACAATGTGCAAGTCAGCCGATGCTTCTCTCAGCTAATAGCACATCTAAGTATCTCTCCATATAGCACATACAGATCCCTTAATATATAATAATGCTCTAGTATTGCTTTAAAAGTTATTTTGGGGGCCAGAAAGATAACTCAGCAGGTAAAGTACTTGCTGTGTAAGCCTGCGAACCTGAGTTCAATTTTGAAGACCCACATAAATAAAGGTAGAAGGAAAGACTAGACTCCACAAAAAGTTTTCTAACTTCTATACTCCCACACCCCTTTCTGATAACTAGTATATTGTACTTAATTGGCCCTTTATTGATGTCTAATTATTTTTTTTTGTTGTTATAATTAACACTGCAGTGAGCATCCTTAAGAAGCAAATATCTACTGGTTTCTGTCCATCTGTGTTAGACAAACTGTAACATGACTTCCAATGGCTTCCACTTTGTAGAATCATACACTTAAGTCCATGGGACTCTAAGATGAGCCTCTCACTGTTACACTTCACTGAATGGAAAGAGAAGAGTCTTCTAGATGGACCTGGCCTGATCACACCAAACATTAAAGAGCAGAGGTTTCCTCCAGCTAGCTGACTGCAGAAGTCAGACTCATCCAGGCTGGGCCAGAATAAAGCCAATGTCTACACTGGGAACTATCTTTGGGAACCATATGTCAAAAACCTGAAAGCAATCTTTAAAAACTGAGAGTGACCCTTCCCCCCTCACCCCAGTTGGGAGCTAGAAGGAAAGTAAGGACTTTAATCCATGGTTGCAAGGACTCCATACTAACCTCAGAGAAGAATCTAATACAGTCCTCACATACCATGGTCCCAGCTGAGCAAAGCCTACCAGAGAATCCTGACTTCTGCTGTGACATGATCCCTGTGTGAGTCACTGAACTCCTGACAGTTGCTTTAGCAGCAGTACAGAGTCTGCATGATACATGACAAGTCAAAACACTGAGAAAAGAGATTGTATACTTCACAAATACAAATGCAATCTTCACAAATATTTCAAAATTGCTATCCAAATATTTGACACCAATTTAAATCCCTACCAAGAGTAAATCTACTTTGAAACCCTTCCTGGTTATTATCTGATGGTGTTTATTTCAGGAAGTTTCTGGGGCTGGAATGACCTGAAGATCCTTTACTTGCAACAGACCTTCCTGTCTCTTTTGTTGTTTTTTGAGACAGGGTTTCATATAGCTCAAACTGACCTTGAATTCACCAGTGCCAAAACTGGCCTTGAATTCCTAATCCTTTCGTCTCCACCTCTCAAGTGCTGGGATTACAGACATGTCCTTTAATGATTCTGACCTTTCCTTTCAGGCTAGACTGAGAGGAAGGCAGCTATTATAACCTGTCCTATGTCCAGTAAAGCTACATGACTCAATATAAGCTCATGAAACCCTGTCAAATGGAGACCACCATGGGATGCAGTGGTATGTGGGTGCTGAACAAACTCATTCTCTGAGAAGCAATGTAAGAGCATTTAACTTTTCTTCTCTGTCTTCTTTTAAACAGTGTCTTACTCTATAGACCAAGCTGGCTTCAAAGTTGTGGTGATCCTTCTGCCTCAGCCTCCCGAGTGCTGAGCTACAGGCAAGAGCCACCAAGCCTGGCTTGATTTTTTCATCTTGAAGGTATGATCTTAAATGACTGTGGCAGCACCTGAAATAACTGTTCTGGAGAGACATATACTCACATTCCTGTTTGAAGGTGAAGTACTCTGTAAGATGCCTGCATTCATGATTTCCTCGAAGCAGAAACAATGTTTTAGGATGGTTAATCTTTAAGCTCCACAGATACAGCACACACTAGGAGACACAATCAGAGGGTAAATGTCCTTCACGACCATGACTATACACAAACACATTTTATCTAAATCCAAATGATGTGTTATATGGTATATCTCACTGTAAGCCCCAAGTTGTAAATGTAGTCTTCTAGATTTTGCATGTTATCCTTAAATTTGAAAGAATAAATAGCCTTCATAAAAATCTCTTCTGAGCATCTAAATATTGAAGACTCTCTGGGCAAAGCTACTCACATACATATTACAGTTGTAAAATCTACATCATTATTTTATAATGGAAAAACACTAAGACCAGGAACAAGGCAAAAACATTAACTATTTACTATTGAGCATTACAATAAAAGTGTTAGCAAACATAACTAGACAAATGAAGTAAAGGAAGAATGGGTAAAGGAAAAATTAAAAGCAGACAATATAATTGTATAACTAAAAAAACCCTAAAAAAATCAATGGTGTTCAATTCTTAGGACCCACACAGTGGAGAGAACTGGCTCCTATAAGTTGTCCTTTTGACTTCTATAGGCATGCAACACACACACACACACACACACACACACACACACACACACTATAATTTAAAAATTAAAATCTAAGACATAGCCACAAAGCCAATTAGCATTCTCATTAAATGAGGTGGAGACAGAGATGTTCAGTGATGGCCTCAACACTGTCACATACAAACCAGGTCGACTCCTGCTACTCATTACTCTGATTGACAGAAGGACAGTCCTCACAGCCATGAAATGGCTGCCTTGGGACACCCATCCACATTTAACTGACAGGGTGGAATCGATGTCCAAAAGCTTTAGCCTGCACCCACTGCATGGGGAAGGCAAAGACAGAAGGTGTTCATAGTCACCCTTGGCTATACAATGAACTCAAGGCCAGTTTGGGCTTTGTAAGATTCTGTATCAAACAAAAAAAGTCAAAGCCCCAAAGCTTTAACTTTCCAAGAGCCTTTTCACATAGAAAGATGTCCATAAGGCAGACAAGCAAACAAAACCAAGAATAGCACCAGAGAACTGTCTTATATGCCACTGGGCAGAACGAGCCTATGCTTATCCTGAGGCTAATCACAAGTGGCAGGATTTACTTTAACAAGTTCAGAACAATCAGAAATTATTCCCTGGCCTGGGATAAAAGCCTTCCTTTCTTGAGTCTGAAGTTCCCCTTGCCACCTGAGTACTACTTTTTGGAACAAAACAGGGTTTTGTTACTAAGGGAGGATGAGGAGAAGAAGGCAATAAGCAGCCTTCTATAAGGTTGCCTATTTATCCAGCACTAAAGGATGGTAAACCATGGAGTTTATGTTACTAATATGTCATCATAGAAAAATTAATGCAAAAATGCTTTTGATATGATATTGAGTGGAAAAGGATTACAAATGGAATATCCATGATTGTCCTAATTTCATTTATAAAAATGCACACAAGGGGCTAGAAGGACAGTTCAGCAGTCCTTCTCTTGCAGGTGACCCAGATTCAGTTCCCAATCTCCATGTGGTGGCTTACAATCACAGGTAATGCCAGTCCCAGGGGATCTGACGCCCTCTTCTGGCCTCTGTGTGCGTTTGCATACACATGATACACAGACATACATATGGGTAAAACACCCATACTCATAAATGATTAAACCTAAAGAAGGACTTATAATATTAAAAGATACATATAAATATAAGAAAAAAATTAAAAAACAACAAAAAATCAGAACAAGGGAATAGCTCAGTACAGTATGTAGCTCGGTGTGGGGGGGCCAGAAGAAAAATATAAAAAGACAGGGGCTGGAGAGATGCTCAGAGTGCTCCCTTCTCCTATACAGGACCTGAGTTTATTACCCAACTCCGATATCTGGCAGCTCAAAACTGCTGTAATCTAGCTCCAAGAGAACGGATTGAATGATCCTCCTCGGCCCCACAGGCATTTGCATACAAATAGCATAAATTCTCTCTCTCTCTCTCTCTCTCTCTCTCTCTCTCATTTTCTCTCACCTCTCCCTCCTCTCCTCCTCTCCCTCTCTCTCCCCCCCACCACACAAATTAAAAATTTGAAAATAATAAAAATGTAAATGGTAGCATTCAAAAACTAAAAGTAATCTGGACAAGGTGGTTTATGCTTTCAGTGCCAGCACTTGGGAGTAGAGACAGGTACAGGAGGAGTCCAAGGTCAGCCTTAGGTTAGTAAGCTTCAGGTTTGGCTAAATAAGATGCTATCTCGAAAAACTGGGAGGAGTGGTAGCTGGAGATGGCTCAGCAGTTAAGAGCACTTATTGTTCTTGCAGAGAACCCGGGTTCAGTTACTAGGACCCACCCACACACGGAGGTTCACATCCTCCTGTAACTCCAATTCCAGGGATCTGCTGCTGTCTTCTGACCTTCTTGAACAGCAGGCATGCACTTAAATACATTCAGGAAAAACATTTTATACACATAAAAATAAGTGAAAATCTTTAAAAAAAAATTAGACCACCACTGTTATCTAAAACTTTCAATTCATTTGTTATATTTTAGAAAAACCAGTCAAGTAAAAATAATAATAACAAAGTCAAATGCAAACTACAATTCATTAATATTCACTAAAACTGAATGCCTACTATGTATCAGAAGACGTGGCTAGGTCTTTAAGATTTATTTTTAATTATGTGTGTATGTATATGCCGGTGTGTTAAATCTGTGCACATGAGAGCAAGTGCCCAAAGGAGACTTATTTGGATCCTTTGGAGCTGGAGTCACAGGTGGTTATGAGCTGCCTGATCTGTGTGCTGAGGACTACACTTGGGTCCTATGCAAAAACAGTACGTGCTTTCCTCCACTGAGCCATCTACTAGCCCTTGGATAAGGTCTTACTATGAAGATTACTAATCATAGGAACACTTCTTCTACTACACTAGACCTGCTCAAAAAAAGAGCCTGTTCAGTAAGACTGCTAGCTCCTCCAGAGAACACGAATCCTACTCTTTGTGTGTAGAGTTCTTAACCACTGAGCCATCTCTCCAGCCCTCCAGCCCTAATATTTAATGATTAATATGTTTTCCCTGGGGCCAGGGATCAGCTCATTTGGTGGAGTATCTCCCTAGTATGCACAAAATCCTGGGTTCAATTTTCAGCACTATGTAAGGATCATGGAAGCATGGACACAGGAGGATCGGAAGTTTAAGATCATCCTCAGATATACGGCAACTTTGAAGCCAACCTAAATCAAATGAAATACTACTTAGACAAAAACAAAAACAGGGAGGGACTGGAAGGAGAGGAAGAAGGGCAAACTATGGAATAGTAAGAGGGCTGGAGAGATGGCTCAGCATTAAGAGCACTGACTGCTCTTCCAGAGGTCCTGAGTTCAATTCCCAGCAACCACATGGTGGCTCACAACCATCTGGAATGAGATCCGAAGCCCTCTTCTGGTGTGTCTGAAGAGCACAATAATGTACTTAGATAAGTAAATACATAGATCTTTTTTAAAAAGAAAAAGAATAATACAAAGAAGAAGGAGGAGGAAGAGGAGAAGAAGAAGAAGAAGCACCAAAACAACAAAAATACATTTAATTAAGTAAAACAATGAATAGATAATTGAAAATATTCTCTATTCTTACCTCCCGCCTTTTAAACACCCACCCATTAGCACTATCTACTGATATGCACAAGCCCTGATGTTGATTCCTGGCTCTGCAATAGGAAAGGTTTTCAATGACACAGTCTAGAGGCATGACTCCCACTCAACCCAGTTCCTGCCTAGAGGCTATCTCTATGAGTGCTTACTGTGAGCAGCAGGACAAGGCACAGCAGTGAAATGGACTTATTGTCTTAATCTATAGCATTATCCCTTGTCCTTCTCAAACTGACACTAAATGAATTTGGGGTGGTACCACATGAAACTGAACTTTTCTGACTTAGAATGTCTACCTTCCTGACAAACACAAATGTTTTTGCAGAGCCAGGAATTAACAGCAGGACTTATGCACGCTAGGCAAGCACTCTGGCACTGATTTACATCCCTAGCTCCCTATACTGCTATTTAACTGCAGAGTAAAATAAAAATATTTTGTTGTTGATTCTTTTTAGATCTTCAGAACTGTCTCTTCTTTGAAAACTAAGTAAAACAATTGAGTTACATTAAAAACAATGGAAGGAAAAGGAGGACAATGAGGAGGAAGAGAAGGAGGAGGAAGAGAAGATGAAGAAGATGGAGAAGGAGAAGGAGAAGGAGAAGATCTTTCTCTACCAGGAGCAAGCTAACACAGTGAAATCCTCACACTATGAAGAGCACATAGCTAAAGGCACTAAAACACTACAGAATTTGTCATCTCCTGCTCTTTCTAGAGCATATTTCAAACTTGATTCTGAAGACTTCTTCAAACAGGATCTTTTAAACACAGATGTGCTCTAATTACATGGTACTCAAGCCTTTGTATTGGGTCCTAAAATAATTTTATGTTTACACACAAAAGCAC
Organism: Rhynchomys soricoides; assembly: GCA_019843965.1. Taxonomy (NCBI): domain Eukaryota; kingdom Metazoa; phylum Chordata; class Mammalia; order Rodentia; family Muridae; genus Rhynchomys; species Rhynchomys soricoides. Next base: position 12,376,176 of record JADRCH010000013.1, read on the forward strand.
ACACTTGTTTTTAATTCTACTCATGTTCCATCATTTAAGTCTTAAAATATATGAAGGTAAACTGTCAGGTTTGGTTTTGGGTTTTTTTTTTTTTGGTTTTTTGAGACAGGGTTTCTCTGTGTAGCCCTGGCTGTCCTGGAACTCACTCTGTAGACCAGGCTAGCCTCAAACTCAGAAATCCACCTGTCTCTGCCTCCCAAGTGCTGGGATTAAAGGTGTGCGCCACCACTGCCTGGCAAACTGTCAGTTTTTATTGGCTTCACTTCATCTTTTGCCTTCCAGTGAACATTAATGCCAGCCATGTGCAACAGGACCAGAATCCCTCCTGCAAGGAGTTCAGCAGTGCCTAATTCTCACAGGAAGTTATCCTAAGAGTTGGCTGCAGTGTTATAGTTAAGGTAGTTAACTCAGACACTCTTTAGAATGAAGAGCTATATATGTCCCTTCTATACCCCAGACAGTATCTTTAAAGAGAAAAACTTAGCAAATATCTATTTTCAAAATAAGCTTAATATAGCCTTCCATATGACAGATTTTCTACAGGTTAAAAGGATAGATTTAAAAAAAACCATTTTTCTATTTGTTGAATGTCAAAAGTGATAAAGTGGATAAATTCTACTAGCACTCATATCTTAATCTGTTCTACTGAGGAATGGAGAGCAGATCTTTGAGAAGATGATACAATAGGGCAGCACAGCCAGGTTAATCTTACCTCTATACTGAAATAGCCTCTGTCCACATAGTCACCCAGGAAGAGGTAGCGAGTATTACTAGGCGATCCCCCAACTTCAAACAACTTCATCAGGTCAAAGAATTGTCCGTGAACATCACCACACACTAGGCAAGAAAGACATGAGGTGAAAATTATGAATTAGAAGGAAAAAGCAATCAGAGCAAAGGGGACCAAGTTTAACTTTTAATTTAACCCCTTTGGCTTTTGACCGGTCTTCTGTAATATTTAGTTACTCAATCAGTACTCAATACCCCTACTACAAATATTAAGCCATTAATAGTATGCTTCTTTTTAAAAAAGATTTTATTTTTAATTTTGTGTGTATGTGTGTATCTGTCTGGGGAGAAGGGGTGTGCACATGAGTGCAGGTGTCCATAGAGACCAGAGGTATGGGATTCTCCTTACAGCTGGGAGTTCCAGTGGCTATGAAGCATATACTATGGGTACTTGGAACCAAACACCAGTCCTCTGCAATAGCACTATGTGCTCTTAGCCACCAAGTTTCAGACTCTAATGTTGTTTTTTAAAGAACAAACAAAAGTCTAACCAATCCCTAGATTGCTTCAAAATTCCTAGAAATATTTATCACACTCATTTTAGTTGGCTTTTGGTAATCATTTCTCAAAATTAGCACAAACCTAAGGGTTGCCACGCGCATGCGTTTCATACCTGTGATTGGAGCCTCCACCTCTATCATAGTCTTCTCTTGCTTCAGGATGGCAGCCCCATCGTTGATTATCTTTAAGGCTACCTCCTCTTCCACTCGGCCTTCTTTTACCAAATGGTTTTTCAAAACATCTACTTTAGGTTTCCCATTCTCAAATACTTCCTTCAAAGTTAGCCGTCGGGTTGGAGGAAAGGGGACAGCTAGGAAGAGAAAACATAATTTCAAATATTTAAATGTACCGATAACAATCACAGTCATACTTCTTAAAATAAAATAAGCCTAATAAGCAATCATAACTTCACAGTATTAGAATGTGATAAAAAGTCTAAGAAACTGTGTATCAGAATTGGTAATTCTAATTTAAAAATGGTCACAGTTCAAGTCATGTGGTTAAGTCTGTACATTTATGTTACACACACACACACACACACACACACACACTGAATGAACAGACGAATGAATGAATGAATGAATGAATGAATGCAACAAATACATATGCTTTAGTGAAACAGATGACTGAAGAAGCAGCTCAGTTGGTAGAGTACTTCCCTCGAATGGACAGAGCCCTGGGTTCAATCCCTAGTATCACATAAAACAGGCTAGGTGGCACCCACTTCTAATCCCATCACCTGGAATGTAGAGGCAGTTGGAACAGACGTTCAAGGTCATCCTCAGACACAAAGATAGTTGAAGGAGGAACTGGGCAACATACGACCCTGAAGCCATTTAATATCCCCTTTCAATGCTTGACCTCTCATAACTTTTAACTATCAGGTAAAACCTTTTAAATGAATTAATTTAGCAGGCTGCTAGATTCCACAACCCCAATGCTAAGAATCTCATTCATATAGCATCTAAGACTTATTAACTTCGTTGTAACCTGCTAACTCAATACCTTGATTTATGATTCTCCTGCAACTATAAAAAGTCCACACAACCTCTTCCACAGTGTTGCACAGCTGGTGTGTTTGCCTAACTGATAACACAGGCAACCTTGACCAGGATGGTCCGGTTGACCATTATCTTGGTCGATCCTGTAAGGTCCTGCTGGCAAGAGAGTCTTTACTACTTGAGGAGGGCAATAGAATTCTCATCAAGAGATTATTTTTGCATAAGGGAGCTGCCTTAGTTCCCTTCGTGGGGTAACTGTGCCTACTTGGCAGGGCAGTAAAATCACAGTGTGATCTGCCTACAAAATTCTGAATTTTAAAAAAGTATCTTAGATTCCTGTGTCTTCATTCTTGTATTTTACAGAGAGATCAGGCAAATTTAAGGCTAACAAATTTTATATTAGCAGGTTTTAGATAGACACTCAAGTAACTAATATGTCTATGTGCACAGCTGAGCAGGAATCAGACTCAAAGTTTAATATAACAAAAGAGACATACAAAATAAAGTCACAGATGCCAACATTTTATTCAGGTTTTAGTTACCAACTTTGCACCTACAATGAAGAGTTGGTGCTTCTTAGCAAAACCAATCTTTTAAGTTCCTATAAGATCATAAAAGCAGTTAAGATTCATGAAGCTTAGCATGATCCAAAAGGGCTGGTAGAGCATGTGTGAGGCCTGGGGATTGAGTTTCAATATGTAAAGTTAAAAAAACAAAAAAAAACAAAAAAAAAAAAAAAACCCAGAGACAGAGACAGAGAAAATAAGAAATCCAGAGACTACTTAGACTGAAGGCAGCAGGGAAAGGCTGGCAATTTTAATACTGTGTGCTCAGGACAATCTGTACAGTTCTAGTTGTTCAAAACCAAACTGGTCTAAAGAGGAAGGTTTTAAGAAATCTGAAGCCACAGTTTTAAGTTACATAATGAGGGTGCTCCCCCTTGCAGGCAGAAGAGCTGAAGCACGGCTGTACTGATAACTCACACAGTTACAGTTATGTATCAGGTCACCTGGAACCTTCCTTTATTTTTTACTTGCTGACTGTTTTGGGTTTTGGCAAAACTGGGGCCTTGCTCCTTCTAGGAAGCCTCTATTGATGAGCTATATTCCCCAGGCCTACAATTTTTTATTGCTGTTGTTCTTAATTATCTTTTTTTAAACACTGTGTATACACTGTGACCATTTTGACAACAGAACTGACTGTTTTCTTTTGAAGGCAGATCTTTTCTTTACGGAAAATGTGTATCAATTTATTTATTTTCTTACTATTGAGTAGCTTATTTAAAAATTTTAAAGTGCTAAACTCCTTGTATATTTCTTTCCCACAATCTTTGATTTCTTACCCTGAACATAGTGACTTAAAACAATAATCATGTATTAGCTCTCATAGACTCAGGACTATGAGCTCAGAGAAGACACTGCAGGACTACCTCTCTCTCTCAGCCAGACGTCAGACAGCCCAGGGCTCTAGTCATCTGAGTATGGCCCACTCACTCATCTAGTATTCTGTCAGCTGAGGCTCAGTTCAGGTTGTTGATGAAAATACCTGCAGGTGGCCTTTCATGCGACTGATTTCCACAGACAAGCATCCGGAAAGAGCAAGGAAGCTGTGAGCTTCACAGCATCGCCATATATACACCACATCACATCACTTCCAACTCAGACCATTTGAGCATTCTCAAGCCTTCCCAGGTTCAAGGGGAAGTAAAGTAGCTTCCACCCATAGACAAGAGTGTCGCGAGCTTCTGAAAGCTGGAGGCCTCGCTGGCACTATGGCCATTTCCTGGAAGTAAAAAGGCCGGCGCTGGGAGCTGGGGTTCAGAGGTAGAGTACTTGCCAAGTATGAGTGAGGCCCTAGGTTCAATCGCCAGTACTGCCTACCCCTACCCGAGAAAGGAGAAAAAACTAATACAGGCCCTTAGCCAATCCTTAAGTCAAAATGTTCTTTTTACAGCTTTTCAATAATTACAAATAGTTACTCTTTGGTTTGGTTTTGGTAGATCGGTTGGTGGTGATTTGCTTGTTTGTTTGTTTTTTTGAGTAGGGTCTCCTGATATCATAGCCCTGGATGTCCTAAACTCAGTATACAGACCAGGCTAGTTTCAACCTTGCATTGGTTTTCTTCTCTGCCTCCAGAATGCAGGGAGTACAGGCATGCCCGGCCTACAAACACACTCTTCTGTCACACTCAGCATTAAGCATAGCTCTACCATGAGATGCCCCTTATCCCACAAATACACAAGAAACTCGTACTGGCTGTCTTTTAAAATTAAAAGAGAGGGGACGGAGAGATGGCTCAGTGGTTAAGAGCACTGGCTGCTTCCCTAGTGGATCTGGGTTCAATTCCCAGCATCCACATGGCAACTCACAACTGTCTGTAACTCTTGCTCCAGGGGATCCATTGCACCAGGCATACAGGTGGTGCATTGTGTATTGTGCATTCAGACAAAATACTCATTCAAATAAAATTAAATAAATAAATCTTTAAGGGTTGGAGAGATGGCTCAAAGTTAAGACCACTGGCTGCTCTTCAGAAGAAATGGGTTCAATTCCCAGCACCCACATAGCAGCTCAAAACTGTCTGTAACCTCAGTTCCAGGGGATCTGACACCCCACACACATGCAAGCAAAACACCAAATCACATAAAATGTAAATCATCAAATTTTTTCAAAAAATTAAAAGAGAAACCACAACTTGTCTACACAATGATTCATAAAACAGATAAAGTGAGCACAACAACCCACAATATACATTACAGATTATCAAAACCCAAGGTAAAGCCTTCAGCTCCGTGTCCAAGACAAGACCCTCTAACACATTACGTCAACGGCAACTAGAGTCAACCTACTAGTAGAGCGCTGCGACGCCTAACTCTCTGGTTTACCCACTCTCTAGCACTGGCCCGGATGGCAACTGTCTACCTAAACTCTGACAACTGCTATTATTCTAGCAGCAGTACCTGATGAATGCCTGCCCCTCACTGTCTCCCCTTCGCCTGATGATTGCTTGTCCCTAACTGCTGCCCCCCACCTGATGAGTACCTGACCACAACTGCTTCCTTCTCAGAGAATACCCACTTTCTTCTGGACCTCTCTCTTGTTGAAACATGTGAAATAAATCCAACCTTTTTTTTTTTTTTTTAGATTTTTAAAGAGTTTGAGAGAAAAACAGCAGAGCAAGCAAAAAAAGTAAATCTCTTGTCTATTTTGTTCTCTTGCCTATGGTTCAAGATTCCAGCCTGTCAACAGGTTCCCAACCCTTCCTTTATTGTTAGTGCCACAAAGACCTTTACCCTTGGCCATCACCAAATACTATAATTATTATTCAGATACTTGTAAAGGTAAACAATGCAAATCAAATTTTAAAAAATTGTGGACTGGTGAGATGGCTCAGCAGGTAGAGGTGCTTCATGTACACACTTGGTGACCTGAGCTCTATCTTAGGAACACACTTGAACGTGGAAGAAGAGCCCCCCCACACACACACACAGTTGCCCTCTGACCTCCACATGCATGCCCCACACATCATGCCCCCACAACCATGCATACATAAATCATGCACGCACATACATACACATGCATGCTCCACATTATGCACCCGAGTGTGCCTGTGTGCACACACACACCCATCATGCACACACACATGCACATGTCCCCACACATCATGAGCACACACACATAATATTTTTCCCTAAACAAAACAAGCAGATGAACAAATAAAAAGGAAGATCCAAACTGATTATAACATATATGGAACATTATTTCAAGCTAGATACAAATTCTGTCTGGGATATCCAATGTGCCAATCTCCAGAACCCTCAATGCCACTGTGCTTGCTGCCTCTGTCAACTAGATGACAGAACAAATCATCATCCAAGAAATGGGCCAGTGATTGAGGTCAAAATATCGGACACAAATGGCTTATAAACATTTACAACCTATTAAGCAAGGGTACGATCTCATTGGCTTACCTCCTTAAGTCGTAAATACCTGTGGTTTAACTAAAGAATGACCAGAGGTGGAGACAGAAAGAAAACAGAAGCCACAAACTACTTGAAATGCTCAGGAGTGTACTAAGACTTGCAAAGCAGAGAAGCTGACCCAAAGCAAACACCACTGTACAGTACAGGTCATCCACGTTCAAGTATTTTGAGTGCCCCTAGACACTCAGTTTCCCAGTCCACAAACTGATCTACAACTTCAAGGGAACCTGTGCAGACTAATAGCAAAACCTCTCAGCAAAACCATTCAAATTAGATTTTAACCACCCTTGACCAGACTACTAACTTCACTTCAGCTCCTTTATACCTTCTGCAGACTTTCTGACTCCTTTCAACATGCTCACAGCTTTCAGGGGATGACAATACTTTTTATAATAAGCTAAATAAATAAATAAATAATAATAAATAAGCTTTATTTTTCACTATACTGTGTTTCTGGTATTATTCTTCAGTGGTGGGCTTTATATTTTAAGGAAGCAGTTGATTAAAGGGATAAGAATTCTTGCTAAATACCTTTTTAAATTATATTATATAGTCATTACTAAGTCAAAATTAAATTACTTTAGACTTGTGTTTCATTCCATTGTAAGCTTGTCAATGAGCAGTAATACTATTAATATTCAATCCAGTTGGAATTAACCTATGAATCAGAGTATTGACAGATGTCAGAAGACAGGAAAATTCATGATTTCTGTAAGGCTAGAAAATTATAGAGCAATTCAAGGTGGCTTGAGCTTGAGCTCTCTAACTTACTGAAGCAAACCACAGGGCTAGTGAGGTGGCTCAGTGCCTTTCAAGCACAAGGTCTCAAGTTCAATTCTTAGAATCCATATTAAAAAGGTTGGCACACAAAATCCTAGTGCTGTAAAGGCAGAGACAGAGTTCCACAGCATACTACCCTGTTTGCATAGTCTGCTTGGTGAGCTCAGGCTATTGAAAGATTCTGTTTCAAAAACAAAACTAAAGCTCTATGTGGTGGCACAAACCTTTAATCCCTGCACTGAGAGACAGAGGCATGATAGCTAGAGTTAGATAAAGAGATGCTGCCTCAAAATGATAATAATAATAATAACAACAACAACAATAACAATAATAGTGTGTGTGTATATATACACACATGAACAACAACAAGAACAACAATAATAGTGTGTGTATACACGTATGAACAGTAAGAGGTTTTAATTATTGAACCCTCCCTCTAGCCCCTAAAGATTTCTTAAAATCACAGATATTATATATTGGGCTGGAGATACAGCTCAGTGGTAGAACTCTTGTTTAGCATGTTCAAGGCTCTGCGTTTGATCCTACCACCACACAAAGCACACACACATGTAAAACTATTTTTTAAAATTAAGGAGCATAAAAAAATACACAAATCTCTTTGAGGCCTACCAATTAAAATGACCACTGTTAACATAATAAAATATGCATAATTACCTTTGTTACTGAAATATATTGTTTGTTTTTACAGTCAGTTATACTGTAGACATATTTTAATTTAGTAGCAAACTTTTCAAATTCTTATGCAAATAAATATTCATAACAATATAATTTCCAGAGCTGGCATCACCTAGGTAATCTGCTGCTGTGAAATATTAAAAGGCTCCCTGCTGATTTGCTTTGCTAATAAAGAAATAATGTATCAACAAGCTATAAGCTTGTATTTACTGGCCAGTTTACTTTGCTCACTTATGAATGATCAGCGAGGACTTTGGTATCTTTTGCCTACTTTTCATTCATATGGCTAATTTACAGTTCAACAACAAAAATCAATGAACAGATAGGAATAGAGAGATGATTCAGCAGTTAAGAACACTTTCAGAAGACCAGAGTTTGGTTCCCAGTACCCACCTAGGGAGGTTCACAATCACTCCAAGGGATCCAGTACCCTCTTCTGGCTTCCTTGGGTGTGTGCATCTGTGCCAGGGATCCACCAGCCTTCACCTCCTCCACACTGGGAGTACAGGCACTAGCCACCACACCTGGCTTCTTACAGGAGTGCTAGGACCAAACTCTGGTCCTCATGTTTGCATAGCAAACACTTTGCTCACTGAACCAGCTCCCAGCTCCTTACTTCCTAATACACAGATTAGAGCCTTCTGCTGTGGGCTGGAATGAAGATAACCAGAGAGATCAATCAGTAAGCAGTAACTAGACAGAACAGTTGCAAGATGCAGTTATCAAAAGAAATGGGATTTGACACCATTTAGATAAGCCTCCAAGAATTCTATTTCTTAAAAGAAGCATGCACAATAAAGTAAGAGGGAAGGGTTAGACATCATAAGGCTGACTTGCACCCAATTCTTACAGAGACTGAAACAAAAGTCCAGGATTTCAACTATTATTAAGTTATTTTTAACACACTTCACACCTGAGTTGCACTAAAATATTGTAAGAAACTTGAAGATCTAGTCTGAAAGCGAGCCAATAGCCAAGATAAGAATAATAAACCATGGCACTTACCTTTCTGGTGTCAACTTCAGTTATGTGTAATAGGCCACAAGCTCACTGACCTCTGAAGCGATGGGGCATTTTATTCTTCTGTCACTTACTTCCAGACTCAGACTACTGACTTCCTTAATTTTATTTAAAAGCAACAAACTTAATCAGGCATGATAGGAGTGGAAGGATCGGCTCAACCATCTCAGCTACATAGCTATAGGCTACCCTGGGCTACAAGGGACTCTGTCTCAAAACCAACAAAAATGCAACAAACACTGAGGAAATGCACTAGCCACAACTCCCATCACCTTCTTCCTTACTAATGAGAGCTAAGAACAACAGGTGTGTAAGGTCACACATTACGTTTCTTTATGAAGCTTAGACATCGCAGTCTCATCTCCTACACCAGGCGGGAGATTCACAGTTCAAGTTCAGTCATCAGTATCATCTTTTTAAAGGCTGGGAGATTACACATTACTAACATAAACACTAAATATCTAATAAATCTATGTTTCTATTCCCAGACTAGAATTCTGGGTAACAATGATATTTGTTTAAAGTGAAGTTCTGGAATCTTTGGTAGACAATAAGCCAGAAAGGTTTTTAAAGTAAGAATTCTAAAATGCCAAGGGAAAAATACTAGTGAAATAATTACATTATAGCTAAGTAATTAAATATTTATCTACTACTGTCTATCTCACTGTGTGGTGGCATTCGGCATATATAAGATTAACACAGGAGACTCTTTACACTCTAGTTAAGAAAGATAAAATAATTCATATAAACAAGATAGAAAAGACTATATACAACAAACAGCACATGCCTGTAATCTCAGCACTTGGGAAACAGAGGCAGGAGACAGAGGCAGGAGGATTACCTCAAGTTTGAAGCCAACTTGGCATATGTGGCAAGTACAAAACCTAACTATCTACCTAAGAGTCCATCTGAAAACAAAATGACAACAGCAAAAGGTATAAACACAAATGTGAAATGTACACGTGTAGAAAAATACAGGCAGTGCTCAGACAGGCTGACTTAAGCATACAGGATTTCAAGGAGAGGAGACAACTAATGATGGCTACAGAACCTTGAGCTTTAGGCAGCTCTAAATTCATTTGTCATATTAAAAGAAAATCCTTTAACTCTTGCACAAAAATTAAAAATAGATATACTAAAGGGTAGAAAAGAAAAATCCCAGACACACACACACACACACACACATTTGTTTTACATATATGAGGTATGCATGTGTACTACTGGTGTCCTTGGTGCCCACAATGATCAGAAAAGGAGTTGGATTCCCTGCAGCTGGGGTTGTGAATGGCTGTGAACCACTACCATGTGGGTGCTGGGAATCAAACCTGGGTCCTCTGTAGGAGCAGCCAGTGATCTTAACCAGTAAGTCCTCATATGGATATTTAAAATAAACTACTTTTAAAAATACAATTTGACATAGAGTGGTACAGCAAGGAATATAAATACCACATGCCAACAGTGTAAACATAAAATATTCAAGTTTTCCAAACCCATTTCAAAAATTTAATTTTAATCATATGTATGTGGGTGTGGGTGTGAGTGCAGCCTCTCAGAGGGCACCAAATCCCCTAGAGCTAGAGTTATAGACAGTGTGAGCTGCCCAATGTGGGTGCTGGAAATCAAACCTAGGTCTTCTGGAAGAGCAGCCAGTGCTCTTAACCATGGAGCCATCTCTCCAGCCCCATCTCAATGAAGAAGAAAACAAAACAAACCCACAATGCTATAGATATATATCTTAATATATCTTCTACTCCTCTTCCTTCCTCCCCACAGGTTAGATGGAACCGTAAGGTAGTGCACCCTCCTGTGTTTGTACAACTTGGTTACTAACATGAAGTTTTACACCAATATCTTTTTTACATAAATGGTACTATACTGAATATCCTTTTTCAAGTTACATTTTCAGACTAACCAGGGCTTTGAAGACTTCTCTAGAATGGGGCCAAGGCACCCCTGTTTTCCGCCAAGGTTTCTACTAACTCCACAGGAAACCGAGCTTTAACCACCTGTCAGTTTCTGTTATATTACTTTACAGTACTTCCAACTCACGAAGGAAACCAGATTTATAAATGATTCAAACTAGAACCAAATTATAGAGATGAATTTTTGGTGAGGGAAGTTATTTGTGTTGCTGTAAAGGAGAAATACTGTAAGAAGTTTTATGTCGATGGTACTGTTGAATAGCATTTTATTATCTCACATATGTAAATGTTAGGTAACCCTTTACCACGGAGTTAGGCTCCCAGCCCACCGGTAAATATCTTCACTGCGGTGGTCTATAGGCAAGATCATGTAAGTAAGCAAGGCTAGCACCCCCCCCTCCCACACACACACAAGCACAAACATACACACAAATAGCAGGGTATCATAAAAATAGCCACCTCTGGATTTATGCCAATGTCACCCTGCTGTTTAACGTATAGGACTGTGGTGGTATTTAAGGTTGAATTGACACTGTGGCAAAGAGGGACTTAGAGGGGGCAGGGGGACTTCTATACATTTTCTTGTAATATTTGTGTATAATTATCAAAATGAAGACTAAATTTAAAACTAAGTTCTTAAACTAAAGAACGCTGAAAGAAATTCCACAATCTTTTTGCAATCAAATTCAAGCTGATATGTTGCTATACTAAACACCCAGCACCTAAACAGTGTAAGTAGTTTAAGCAAAATCAAAATAAAATCTCATTAGACCTGCATAAATAAGAAAAGGCTACACTGGTGATGACAACTTTAATCCTAAGGTATAAAGATAAATATGAAAAGCAACTGGCCTATAGGCAACAATGTTTAGATTACTGTATGTTCTTACCCTCACAGGACAGGAGGATTTATTAAATAGCTATCTCTGTTCACCACAAACAACTGCTTCCTTTCTATTTTAAGTCAGCAAACTGGCCCTAAATTTGCATGCTTGTTTCCTAATCTACCCACCAGTCTTTCCAATAGTGAACTATTCACTACTAAGGAGGTTGGATTAAATACAGAAGATTACAGGTTCTTTGTAGAGTCTTTCATAACTTACTGGAACAAGAAATTTACTTCAGTGATCTAATGGGAGCTCTTGGAAACCATTCCCTCTGTTCTGATGCTCACAGAATTCACTGTCAAAGTACAGCTAAGAAGTAGCTCCAGCACAGTCAATCAATCACACAGTGACAGTCAAGAGAAACAGTAATTTTTTTCTAAAGAGCGTAAGAGTATTTTATGCACTTGGAGGCTTAGACAGGAAGATAATGCACTTGAGGCCAGCCTGGGCAACCTAATGAGAGTCCACCTCAAAAAGAAATAAAATAAAACGCAGAGGCTAGAGAGATGCTCGGTGGTTAAGAGTGCGTATTGCTCTTTCAGAGGCCCCAAGTTCCATTCCCAACACTTACACTGAGTAGTTTACAAACATCTACAATTCCAGCTCCAGGGGATCCATTACCCTTTCTGGACTTCACTGGCAGCTACACAATAAAACAGATCTTTAAAAAGGTAAGTCCCATTTGAGTGTTAAAGCATATTAGGTAGATGTAGTTATTTAGTCAGGGTGCTCATCTGTCTAAGAACTGGGACTGCTGGGAGTGATCTCCCATCTTTGTGATTGCATGCCTGTACATACTTGGAGGCAGAGGTAAGAGCAGGCAAGAGGATATCAACTTCAAGGCCAACCTAAGATAAGTAGTAAGATCTTATCTCTAAAAGCCAAAGAGAAGAGTCAACAAGATGGCTCAGCAGGTAAAGGTACCTGAGTTCCACCCTAGAGATCCACAAGGTAGGAAAGAACCAATTTCTGCAAGTTGTCCTCTGACCTCCAAAAGCATGGCCTGGCCAGTGAACACCCCTACTATCACCACCAACAAATAAACACATAAATGTAACACTGCTAATTTATTTTAGTCACCCTGCTATGCAACACACATCAAAAGATGTTCAGGATTGGTATTGTGCTGCCCCACTGAAAACTTAAGGTGCCAACATAGGAGCAAACAGACTTTTAAACTGTGCCCATGCCCTCTGCATCCTTCACGGGAGCCCTCAGGTAGAACTACACCTTTATGCTAAAATATAAAATCTGTCTAATGAAAGCTTTAATATGCGTGATTTGCTTTCTTTTCATGATTCACAGGGTTCAGACTACATTTAAAAAAAAACAAAACTTAAAAACCTCTCATGACATAAAAGAGGAAGACAAAAACAGAGAAAAAAAAATCCCCAAACAAGAAAAGAAACTTGAAAATTTGGGTGTGGGGGTCAAACAAAAAGAATTTCATAACTCAGTTCTTTGAGTTCCTAGTTGTCTGCTCCAGATACCAGCAGCAAGACTCCAGCTCCAACCCTCTGCTCTAGAGCGTCACAGACACAGGACTCTCCAAGCAGAGAAACTAATGGGCACAGTTAGGGTACACCGTAGATGGCACTTAACAACACTTACTGAACTAGTGAAATCCTAAGAGGTTTTAAGCATACAATACACTGCAGAAGAAATTAGCTATCAGACAAACAGGGCACAGAAGTCCACTCTTCACCCTTGCGAATAGGATTCCACCCCCATAACCCCTGTATCTCAAAACAGGTGTTTCTTGACTAGGATGAGCATTGTTCTGTGTGTGTTTGTTTAATCTTGTTATAATTTCATCGCTTCCACTCTTGGCATTCTTCAGCTACTGATGAGTTCTCTACTAACCACTTATGTAGCTAGAGATCTAATATGCAGTTGATATGGTGGCACACACCTGTAACCACAGCACTTAGGAGGACTGCGACAGTTTGGAGCCCAGCCAGGGCTACAGAGCAAGATCGTGGAGCAGGGGATTGATGATAAAACTGCTTTCATGTTTCTTAATATTATCTTAAGTTTCCACAATTGTTACAACATTTATATGACCTAGACAAGAAAGTTATCACAGATGAGATTATTAATCAGAAAAAGTGTCAATAAAAAGGCAAAGTAATAAGTGTGGTATCGAATGTCTTTGATTAAAGCGTTGGGAGGCAGAGGTCAGCCTGATGATCTACACAGTGAGTTGTAGGCCATCTATGTCTACACAGGGAGACCCTGTCTCAAACAAACAAACAAACAAACAATATTATAATGACAAGCTTGGCTGGAGAGAGAGCTCTTCTCTTAAAGGCCAAGGCTCACAACCAAAGGATAAAAATACAATGAAACCCATTATTTTAGGTACTAAACAAACAACAACAACAACAAAACCACTAACACACACAGAAGGCAACTCCCCACATAAGGCCCAGAAGCAGGAGTAAGTAAAGCAGGTTTTCTACCTCCTTTAGTTTCAGAAAGTGGCATTCAAAGGACATTTAAAATGCAATCACGCCCACCCACCCACTCTTCTCCAAGATTTGCTCACACAAAACAATTAGGCAGACATTAAAGTGAACAGGAAATAACAGGACCAAAAATACAGGTGTGGCTTCACCTCCGGCGAAGCTTCTCAGCTGTGAATAAATGCAGATAACTGTCCAGACAAAAGAGCTTAGATCAGGGCTTGGAGCCCCAAACAACAGGCCTTTACTGCTCAGTCATATCTGGCATGCTTTGCTTTGCTTTCTTTTTCTTTTTCTTCTTAAAAAACAGGATCGTAAGCTGCTCAGGCTAGCCTTGATCTCAGTTTGGGCTGAGAAGAACTTGAACTCCAGATCCTCTCGCTTCCACCTTCCAGTGCTGAGATTACCAGCATTTACCCGGTAAATGTGTGTGCTTGGCCTCACACCCCATTTTGTTAAGAGACAAACTATTTCAAACTCTGGAAAAGCCAAGAAAAACGTTACACAGAATACACCATTGCTTAAGTCGAGTGCTTATGATGAAGTTTTTGTATGTGAGATGACTTCACACATTATAAGTATCTGAAATCATTTTATTAACGTAATTTAGGCTTGGGGCTGGGGAGATGGTAAGCAGCACTTGCTTCTCTTGTAGCGGACTCAGGCCCTGTTCCCAGCACCCACATGACAGCTTACAACAGCCTGCAATTCCAGTTTCTGAGGGTCCAATATCCTCTTTTGGCCTCTGAGAGCTACAGGCATGTACATGGTGCACATATGTACATGCAGTACAATAGTCATATACATAAAATAAATCTTATTTAAGAAGAAAAAGGTGAGGTGTGGTGACATGCACATTTAATACAAGCACTCAGGAGGAAGAGGTAGCAGGATCTCTGTGAGTTTGAGGTCAGCCAGGTCTTAAACTCCAGGGCATCCAGGACTACACAGAGAGTCTCAAAAAAAAAAAAAAAAAAAAAAAAAAAAGTATACCACTGCAGACTTGGCAGTGGGAAATAACCACAAACCAGTGAATTTGTCTTGCTGGACAACAGAATGAAACTCTGTTCTGTCACTCACACACCAAGACACCCAGGCCTTTGTACACATCATGTGTTAGTATGTAATTCTGCTAAAGAACAAGTTTGTATCCTATCACACAAACTATAAAGATGGTTTTTACTCAGCTGTAAATACACCTACACTTCAAATGCCTTTCATTTCACTTCCCTTTTAAGTGCCCGGTCGGTCATTTTACACTGTCCTTTATGCATTATGGTGAAAATAGCTGGCACAAAAGGAGATTAGACTCTGAGATTCTTGACAGTCTGAGGGTGCCACTTAAGCCTTGCTCAGACCTCATTTATCCTGGCTTGACACGGGATTCAGGTTTAACTGGTTCCCTTGCCTACTTCAGCTGAGAAACAGGCATATTTTGACAGAGAAAAATACTGGAAAGAAAAAGAGGGACGAAACACTACAGTGGTAGAGTGTCGAGAAGTCATTTTAACATAGGAGGAACCCGCCAACGCCCTTCTGCAGTTGACTTGCATTGGCCGTATGGATGGCACAGTTAATGTACAGGATGACCTTGCTTCACCAGGGAAAGTTGTAGGAAGTGGTGTGCGTGTAGTAAGAGGCTCGAACCCTCCTGATGGCTTAGATGCTATGAAGACTTACATGAAGACAGTCACAACACTTTAGCTGTTAAAGGACTAAATCCATTCTATGAACAATTGACTTAAATCCCCAAATTTGATTCCAAACTCTGAGAAAATAAGTCTCAAAAGTACTATATGTACTGTCTGCCAAGGCAGATAACTAACATTTATGACATTAATACTGACCTTCTGTGAGAACTCAATAGGCTCCCCCTTATTTAAAAAATTATCATTACTAATTTTAGTTTCTTTTCACCTAACATCAAAATGAAACGGGGAAAGAATTTTAGTAGTTTTCTTCCGCTATGATGAAAACCACCTCACCCAGAAACATAAGGTCTAAGCATAGCACCTTCTTAGAAAACAGTGTTTTCAAACCAACTATTAATATGGAGAGAGCAAGGGATCTTATAAGTTGGACAATAGAAGCATATGAATCAGTGGTTATGTTTGACAGGTCCTTTTGGGTAAAGGGCAGAAAGTATATCATAACCTCAGAAGATTTAGAAACAAATACTTTTATGTTTCCTTAGAATAACAATGAAAATCAGATATAATGGGAGACATCTCGGAGATTGTTATTCACCAAGTCCTTATAGCCAAAGGGAAAACCCACGTGAAGAAATCCATAAGCCCCTTTAAGCATCAGTAAGAAGACTGTGTTACTATCATCTTGTTTCTTTTAATGAAACCAATGACTTGTGATATGTAGAGAAAGTGAGCCAAACGTGCACAGTATACCCACCACACCCCTCAAAAATAATTTTTTAAAAAGGGTTTGGTAAAGAGCTGTCAAAAAAAGAGCTCAGCCAAAGGAAAGGCATGGCTTGGGTGAGTCAAGGGAACTCCCTGCTCACACAACCCCAGACAGGAGACGAGGAAAAGGGAATCAGGAGAAACCGCCTGGATGCTTCGGGAGTGGATGGCGGTCGCGGTCGCTCTACCCACCTCCCGCTAGGTACCCGTCCAGCAGTCACCGGGGACGCCAGCGGACGGCCGCCCGGTCCTCCCCGCGCCCTGCAGCGCCTCCCGCCGCTGCCTCCATCCCCGCTCCTCGAGTCCCCGAGCCGTCTCCCGGCGAGGGCCGTTCCCCGCGGCGCGCTCGGCACCTTTGATGACGCGCTCGGTCGTGGAGAACGGAGGGCGCCTCACGGACATGGTCTCCTCCCGGCTCCGGCGGCCCGCTAAACGCGAGCCGCCGCCTTCCTCCTAGGCGGGCTGCGCTCGGCGAGCCGGCAGCCACCTTGCCGGGCCCCGGAATACAGGGCGTCCTCGGACGGCGGCGGCCACAGCGCCGCTCCCTCCCTACGGCAGCGCCCGCGGCTCGGCAGGGAGGACCGCGTCGAGAGGCGACCGCGGCTGAGGGAGACAACTAGGGAGACCGCGGCTGCGCGCGGCCAGGGCCCCGCGTGCGCGCCTCCGCGCTCACAACTTCCCGGCTGCCCCGCCGGCCTCCGCCGCGCTCTGCGCACGCGCGGTTCTCGGTTTTCAGCTCAAGATTCACTGTGCCCACCGTCGGCCTCGCTTGGGGCAGATGCTCTGGACGCCCCACCTAGACATGCAGCTTCTCTAACCAGCCGCTGGGACCGCAGAGGCAGCTACGACCTTGGGACCAGGCAGGTGTCCTGATTCTTGGTGGTACCGAGTCTGTGTCCCTCTCATCAGAGAGAGCCTTTATCTTCTCATGAACGCTTCCCATCTTACCACCGGAGTCTCCCACCCACTTTGTCTACATAAGAAAAGTATCCATTCTACTCTGCTTCTCAGATTACCCTCTCCCATTCACCAACCCCCAAATTTTGAAACCCCTGTGAATTTCATGTTTGTTGCATACAGCTTATATCTAGCAGCCTAAGGACCTTCGCTCCCATCCTATTCCAGGTCAGCACATGGGAGGGTGGGACCCCGTCTCTGAGAAGCGGTGTCTCCCTTTCTATTTATAAGAACAAGCAGAGTCACTGACTGTCTTCTGGGACGCTAGCCCAGACCTCCTTCAGGAAGGGAATTGACTTCTAACTGATCTTCCCTTATGTGTCACCAGCCTACTTGGACACATCTATTCCACTGTGGTACAGTGACACCGCACCTGCCTCCCTATCGTGTGTGTGTGTGTGTGTGTGTGTGTGTGTATGTGTGTGTGTGTGCTGTACATGTGTGGTGTGGAGTAGGTGTGTGTGCATGCCCGATGTGTTTGTATTTGTGTGTGCTGGTGAGCTCACCCACACGAGCACATGAGGAGGCCAGAGGTCGAGGTAAGGTGTCATCCTCTATTGCTCCTACCTTTAATTCAATAGACAGGGTCCCGTTAAACTTGAGGGTGACATGCCAGCTAGACTGGAAGGCCAGCAAGTTCTCTCTCATCTGCCTGTCCCTTTTCCCCCACAGTACTGTTACAAATGCTGAGGTTGTACCCAGGTTCTAGTTAAATGTGGGGATTCAAACAGAATCCCATGCTTGTGTCTCACTGAGCCATTTTCCCCAGCCCCCTCCCCATATGCTTTCTATTTTGTTTTGTTTTTTCAGTGATGGGGACTTGCAACACCATAGTCAAGTTTCAACTATCTGGCTTATTTTTAGGTTGAAAACTAGTCATTATCACTCCTTAATTAGAAGCCTAGAACTGCCTTAACTATGACTGCCTTCTCACTGAGGACAGGACTTGGCCAGGTAAAAAGTACTTTGATTTTTTTTTTTTTTTTTAACAATAATGAAATCTTGAAACTGAAATCCAAGGAAACATACAATTTATAGGCCAACCAGTTTTCATAGTTACTATGATAGCCAATAAGTAATCGTATGTGGCATTGTAAATTAAATTTTAGTAGCTCAGTTTCCTCTTGTGTACTAGGCAAACTTTAAGTGCTGGCTACATTATTGGATGTGATAGGACATTTTCATCATTGTAGAAGGTTTGGCTTGGTTTGGTTTGGGGATTTTGTTTGTTTTGTTTTTAGATATAGGTCTTATGTCATTCAGGCTAGCTTAGAACTCAATACATAGCCAAGAATGATCCTGAACTACTGATCTTCTTGCCTCCACCTCCTAAATGCTGGGATTATTGGCATTTACCACTGTGATGGTTTATATATACTTGGCCCAGGGAGTGGCACTATTAGGAGGTGTGGCCTTGTTGAGGTAGGTGTGTCACTGTGGGTACAGGCTTAAGACTCTCACCCTAGCTGCCTGGAAGGGAGTCTTCCACCAGCAGCCTTCAGATGAAGATGTAGAACTCTCAGCTCCTCCTGAACCATACCTGCCTGGATGCTGCCACGTTCCCATCTTGATGATAATAGACTGATCCTCTGAACCTGTAAGCCAGCCCCAATTAAATGTTGTCCTTATAAGAGTTGCCTTGGTCATGGTGTCTGTTCACAGCAGTAAACCCCTAACTAAGACAACCACCATGCTCAGCCATTGCAGGAAGTACTGTGGAACAATTAAGACACTACATGGTAAAGATTAAGTCTCCCCTAGTAGAGCACGGAAAGGAGGTCTAGTGTGTGGACTGGACTCAGACCCTGGATTGTCTGCTGTTGTTTTGACCCAAGATCTTTCACAGTAAGGCACACTTGAGGCAGGAGCCCTTTGGGGACTAAGTGGAATATGGTTTTGTTTTCACAGAGCCTGGTTTCAGGCTTCCACAATGAGAACAGTTCTGATATTTTAAGAAACTTCTCCATTTAAGAAGCAATCAGAGTGCCATACCTCCATTGAACAGACCTGGAAGCAGATGCTAACACTCAAAGGACTGCTAAAACCAAAAAGGTTTGGGAAACTCCAAACCAAAAAGAAACAATAGTTCCTTCAGTATTAGTTATGGAAAATTTATCAACTACTTGGATTTTTTTTTTTTTTTTTGAGACAGGGTTTCTCTGTGTAGCTCTGGCTGTCTTAAATCTCATTCTATAGACCAGGTTGGCCTCAAATTCACAGAAATCCACCTGCGTCTTCCTCCTAAGTGCTGGGATTAAAGTTGTGTGCACTTGGATCTTAAATTAGAGCCACCCCCATGACATAAAAAGTTTAGCACTCAGAAGGTGGAGGCAGGAGGATCAGAATATTTATTATGTAGTTCTTTCTCCATTAGACTCTAATGGTGGAGACTATATCCTGTGTCTAGGTTGGTCTGTTTATATAAGATGTTCATTGTTTGCTGATGCAAGAATAACAAAGTTACCTCCTTTTAAAATAATTTCATATGCTCTTGAACACAGAGTCTGAGTGATGTATAACTGGACAATTGGAATATTGTCTTAGTTAGGGTTTTTGGTTTACTTGCTGTAATAAAGCTCCATGACCAAAAACAACTTGGGAAGGAAACGGTTTATTTCAGCTTATATGTCATGGTCACCATCCTTTGTGACGAGAAGTATGTGATGTATGAGTTCAAGGTGTAAGAAATACGCCTCATATTCAATCCATAAGAAATATAAATAGAGCCGGGCAGTGGTGGCGCACGCCTTTAATCCCAGCACTTGGGAGGCAGAGGCAGGTGGATTTCTGAGTTCGAGGTCAGCCTGGTCTACAGAGGGAGTTCCAGGACAGCCAAGGCTACACAGAGAAACCCTGTCTCAAAAAAAAAAAAAAAAGATAGATAGATAGAGATCAGTGTGGTGATTTAAAGGAAAATAGCCCCCATAGGTTCATAGGGAGTGGCACTATTAGGAAGTATGGCCTTGTTGGAGTGATTGTGAACTTGGAGGAAGTGTATCACTGGGGTAGGCTTTGAAGTTTCAAAAGCTCAAGCCAGGCCCAGT
>JADRCH010000013.1:12396646-12465187 GCA_019843965.1 Rhynchomys soricoides
TCTCTCTCTCTCTCTCTCTCTCTCTCTCTCTCTCTCTCTC
Organism: Rhynchomys soricoides; assembly: GCA_019843965.1. NCBI lineage: Eukaryota > Metazoa > Chordata > Mammalia > Rodentia > Muridae > Rhynchomys > Rhynchomys soricoides. Next base: position 12,396,687 of record JADRCH010000013.1, read on the forward strand.
TTCCTACTGCCTGTGGATCCAGATGTAGACCTCTCAGCTACTCTCTAGCACCATATCTGCTTGTGTGCTGCCCTGCTTCCTGCTATGACAATAACGGACTAAACCTCTGAAACTGTAAGCCAGCCCCAATTCAATGCCCTTATTCATAAGATTTGCTGTGGTCATGGTGTCCATGTGGAAACTCCAAGACAATCAGAGAGCATGTCGCTCAGGAAGACCAAGTATTGTTTCAAGAAAGCCTCTGTATTCTTTCTTTTTGTTGTTTTTGTTTTGATGCAGGGTTTTAGGAATCCTAGCGTGGCCTCAAACTCAACATGTAGCTAAAGATAACCTTATAATTTTATTTTAAAGATTTATTTCATAGTTAGTTAGTTAGTTAGTTTATTTGAGTCAGGGTTTCTCAGGGTAACCAGCCCTGTCCTGGACTCAATCTGTAGACCCGGCTGGCCTAGAACTCACTGACATCCACCTGCCTCTGCCTCCCAGTGCTGGAGCTAAAGGTGTATGCCACCATGCTTGGCTCATTGTTATATTTTAAAAACTATTTGTATGTGCCACTGCCTGCAGAGACCAGAGATGATGGACACTACCCCTGGTGCTGGACTTATGGGCAGTTAAGAGCCACTTGACATAGGTGTTAGGAATTGAACTCAGGTCCTCTGCAAAAGCAATACCCATTCTTAACCACTAGGCATTTCTTCAGTCCCAAGCCATCTCTTGAGACCCTGGACTTATTTATGAATCTATTTTGTTGAGATTTTGAATTACATGTATTTATTGCATATACACTCATACATTCAAGTTTCACAGCACACATATGGTAACTTGCAGGAGTTGGTTATCTCTTTCCTTAGTGTTGGTCCTGGGAAATGAACATAGATCATCAGGCTTGTTAGCACATGACTTATCCACTGAGTATCTCAAAGTTCTGACCTTAAATTTCTGATCCTTCTGTCTCTACCTCCTGTGTGCTGGCATACCACCAAGTTTATGTGGCTGAGGGATGGAGTCCAGCTTTGTGCATGCTAATGAAGCACTCCACCAACTGAGCTACTCCCTAGCCCTCAAGAAAACTTTTAAATTTTCTGTTTTAAATATTGAGATACAATTTTAACATGATACAAATTCACCCTTGTTTTAATAAGGGAGGAGGTGATTACATGAGGCCCACGAGAGGGGAAAATCTATATAAAATTAAGAAATTATCCTGCGTGAAAAAAATCTAGCCCTAATAAATGCCAGTAGATGCTGACCTCTTCCTTCCTTCCTTCCTTTTTTTTTTTTTTTTTGGTTTTTCCAGACAGGGTTTCTCTGTGTGGCCCTGGCTGTCCTGGAACTCTCACTCTGTAGACCAAGCTGGCCTCAAACTCAGAAATCTACCTGCCTCTGCCTCCCGAGTGCTGGGATTAAAGGCGTGCGCCCACACCTCTTCCTTTCATGTGCACATTTATCAGCTCAAAATAAATTTAGCCAGGCAGTGGTGGTGCACACCTTTAATCTCAGTACTCGGGAGGCAGAGGCAGGCGGATCTCTGAATTCTAGGCCAGCCTGGTTTACACGGAGTGTTCCAGGACAGCCAGGGCTACTCAGAGAAAAAACCCATCTTGAAAAACAAAAACAAAACAAACAAACTCAGTCCAGTCAGATGTAGTGGTGTACATTTCTAGTCTTAGCACAGAGAGCCAGTAGTTCAAGGTCATCCTGGCTACTTAGCAAGGTTGAGGCCAGCTTTGGCCAGTAAGATCCAGTCTCAGATGGCAAAACAAAACAAGTCAGTAGTAGAACATTTGACTAGACTAACAAGGCCCCAAGTTGGAGCTTCATTGCCAGAAAAACAAACAATGGAACTAGAGATATGGCTCAGAGGTTACCTACCATGCAGGAAATCTTAGATTTATTTCAAACACACACACACACACTTCCCTATATAAAACCAACTCTGATTTCAGATAAGGACTTCCTAAGCACAAAAGTAATTAAAGACTACTATACTAGACTACCTGAAAAAGATAAACATAATTAAAAAGCATAAAAGAATGTATTTGCATCTCATCTGTCAGTATAAAGAATACCCTGTTCAAAAAACAAACAAACAAAAAAACCCCAAAAAAACAAACAATGATAAAAAGCAAAAACCAGCAGAGCAATACAAGTTGAAAAAAAGGCCAAAGCCAAACACTTCATGATATTTTTAGAGATAGTGGTATATGGCTGTAATCCCAGCACTTGAGGGGTAGAGACAGAAGGATTGCCACAAGTTTGAGGCTTGTCTACACAACAGGTTCAAGGCCAACCAAAACTACCAGTGAGATGAGATCCTATCTCAACAATCACAAAAATCAAATAAAAAAAAAAACAAGGGTCTGGGAGACGGCCCAGTGGGTAAGAGAATTTGCTATGTAAGCATGAAGACCTGAGTTCAAATTCCTAACATATCAAAGCTAGGCATGCTACATGAAACCTCAGCACTGAGGGGTAGACGCAGGAAAGCCTAGAAACTCACTAGCCTGCAAGCCTAGCCCAAATGGCAGGCAAGCTCTGGCTCAGCGGGAGGCAACACATCAATATAGGAAGATACCCAATGTCTTCCTTTGGCACCTACGTGTATACATCCCCACGCATAACACACACACACACTATGCACAGAAAGAAAGAAGAATAAAAATACATAAGGTGATAAAATTTAAGAATGGGACCAGCCTTGCTAGTTCAGTCAGGTACTCCCAGATTCTTGCCTCAGGCAAACTAGAAAGTTCAAAGACAGCCTAGGGTACAAAGTAAGTTGAAGGAAGGCCTGGGCAACTTAAAGAGACTAAGTTTTAAAATTCAAAGTAAAAAGTTGGCTGGGGAATGTAGCTCCGTGGTAGAGCACTCATATGCTCCTATAATATAATCTTAGCACCTAGATGGCTGAGACTGGGAGATGAGGGGGGAGTTCAAGGCCAGTGTTAGCTACGTAATGAGTTCAAGCCTGTCTGGGATATATGAGACTCTGTCTCAACACACAAGAAGAAAACAAAAACAATTGAAGGTGAGAGCTGTATTCCTAGCATGTAGGAAACAGAGGGAGAAAGACTGCAAGTTCTAGGCCAGCTGGGCTACACAGTGAGATACTGTTTCAAACAACCAACTGAGATTCACTGAGCTAACCACAACCCTTGTCTCTTTCTTACTACTTTCTGCATGGGACAAAATTGACAAATATATCTGAAATGACGAAGATTAACATTCAGTTATTTGTGGTGGTGCATGTCTGTAGTCACAGCCCCTAGAAGCTGAGGCAGGAGGGTCAAGAGGTCAAAACCAGAGCTGGTATAGTGGGTATTTATGCCTCCAACTTTGGAGAAGGAGTTGGGAGGATCAATTCAAGATCATCTTCCACTACATATTGAGTAGATGTCCAGCCTGGGCTCTGCTAGATACTATCTTAAAAAATAGAATAAAGGAACAAAAAGAGAACAAACAAACAAAAAAGCCTTGAGAGAGAAGTAAGCTGTATTTTGAAACCTTGTTTCAAAAAACCAAAAGGGATTCATTCATGTTTCACTGGATCTTTATTAATTACTTTAAATTTAGGTTGTCATCCCAGGGCTTGTGAGACTTAGAGTATTTCCCTAAGCACTGTGTACATTTTAATTAATGACCTCTAAGAAATAAATGATAGCAAACTCTTTTAATTTAACAATAGCACAGGGGCCGGGCAGTGGTGGCTCACGCCTTTAATCCCAGCACTCGGGAGGCAGAGGCAGGTAGATTTCTGAGTTCGAGGCCAGCCTGGTCTACAGAGTGAGTTCCAGGACAGCCAGGGCTACAGAGAAACCCTGTCTCGAAAACAAACAAACAAACAAACAAACAAATAGCACAGGGAGTCACTGTTTCTCACTGCGTTGTAAAACTAACCTGGCTTCAGTTTCTATTTATACGAAGCCATGAAATCTCAGCAAAGTGCAAGCCAAAGACTGCAGAATGTTTTAAGAACAAGCCTAAAACAAGCAGCACTTCTCCTTCTCCTTCTCCTTCTCCTTCTTCTTCTAGAATTATTTATTTATTTAACGTATATGAGTACACTGTAGCTGTCTTCAGACACACCAGAAGAGGGCACCAGATCCCCCATTACAGATGGTTGTGAGCCACCATGTGGTTGCTGGGAATTGAACTCAGGACCTCTGGAAGAGCTGTCAGTGCTCTTAACCACTGAGCCATCTCTCCAGCCCTAAAACAAGCATTTCTAATGATCAATTTTTTTATGTGCATTGGTGTTTTGTCTGTCTGTCTGTCTGTCTGTCTGTCTGTCTGTATACATGAATGTATGTGTGAGGGTGTCAGAACTCCTGGACTGGAGTTACAGACAGTTGTGAGCTGACAAGTAGGTGCTGGGAATTGAACCTGGGTCTTCTGTTAGAGCAGCCAGTGCTGTTAACCACTGAACCATCTCTCCAGCCCCCTAACCAAGCATTTTTAAAACAGCTACCCAGTTGTTTTGTAGTCTATAGCCTCTGATTTATGTGAAAACTACTACATACTGTGTGGTATATGCACATGTTTGCATGTATGTATGGGCACAGGTGCACATATGCAGGTGTGTGTTCAGAAGCTATAGGGGACATCGGGTGTCGTTTCTTTCTCAGTCTCAACTGTATTCCTTTAAGACAGGGTCTCTGAACCGGAGCTATGCTGGCAGCCAGCAGGCCCAGTAGTCCTGGGGTTTAAATTCAGGTCCTCATGCCTGTATATGCCCTATTAACCTATTTCCCCTCTAGTCCTCTTTGTTGTTGTTTAAGTTTTCTTTAAAAATTTCCCAAGAAACAATATGGGAAAATTTTTTAAAGTTTAATTTAACATATACATTTTATATGTATGAGTAAATGTTTTCCCCATATCTATGTATATGTACCACATTGTGTGCCTGGTGCCCAAGAAGGCCCAATGATGGCATCAGACCCCTTGAAAGTAAAATTAAGAATGTTAGCTGGAAGTCAAATCCCCATCCTCTGCAAGAGCAGTGAGTGCTCTAACCACTAGGCAATCTCTCCACCCCAATACTATTTTTTGAAGTTAACAAATAAAGCAACATTTTGTTAAGCCATCTTCCTATGCATGTGTTTATACTTTGTTCTAATTCATCCCCTGCCATCCGTTTACTTTCTATTTTGAGGCAGGATCTCCCTAAATTTCCCAGGCTGACTTTGAATTTACCTTGTAGCCCAAGTCAGCCTGACACTTCCAACCACGACTGTCTTGGCTTCCCAAGTACCTGGGATTATAAGTCTGTGTCACCAGGTCATGTTAAAATATATATTCTTTGCAATTAGAAAAACATGTGTGTGGTGTATGTACACATGTCTGTGTGTATGTGGTGGGAGGGGCATGCGTAAATACCGAGGCCAGAAAAGGACATCGCAATCTACCTTATTTTCTGAGATGGGGTCCATTATTGAACCTGGAGCTGGGCTGGCTGGCAGCAATCTCCGGTGAACATGGTCCATGCCAGTAATTCCAGCACTTGGTAGGCTGAAAACAAATGTTAGAGAGTTTGTGGCCAGCCTGGGCTATGTAGTAAACTCTTATCTTTACAAAACTAAAGGGTGCTGTGCTGCTTACTGGCTTGCTTCAGCTTTCTCAGCCTTTCTTATGCAGGCCAGATCCACAGTCCAGAGTGGCACTGCCCATGGGCCGGGTCGCTTACCAATCAAGAAATGCCTCAGAAGCATGTCTACAGGTCAATCTGATAGAGGCAATTACTCAATTGAGGATCCTCTTCCCCCATTTTCTTTATTACTGTATCCTGTCACCTGACTCCTGAAATAGTCCATTTTTATGCCTTGCAGATATAAGAGCATGAAGCAGATTTGCCATTTTGGCTTCAAAGTTCTCAGATGCCAACGCCTCCTTCCTGACACACTCTGACTCCCATCTGTTTCCAAGCTCAGCAGTGCCTTTCCTCTGGGGCTGTTACAGGTGGGGCAGCCTGGTCCTCTTGTATATCCTGGCCTCAAGCACACCATGCCTACACCTGCCCTACCTCTTGTTTTGATGGCCCTTTACCTTGGAACATTCTTCTCCTAGACTTTCACAGAGAGACAACTCAAATCAAATGACCTCTGTTTTGGGCCCTTCTCTGATACCCAGCACCCACATAAAAAGCCAAGGTTGCGCCCGGCAGTGGTGGCGCACGCCTTTAATCCCAGCACTCAGGAGGCAGAGGCAGGTGGATTTCTGAGTTCGAGGCCAGCCTGGTCTACAGAGTGAGTTCCAGGACAGCCAGAGCTATACAGAGAAACCCCGTCTCAAAAAAATAAAGAAAAAAAAAAAAAAGCCAAGGTTGCAATGTGTCCTGTAACCTCAGCAGTGGGGGTGGGGTGGAGCCCAACTCCAGGCTCCAGGCTCCAGAATGGACCCCGTGTCAAAAAAATAAGGTGGATTGTGATGTTCTCTTTTGGCCTCTGTGTAAGTATTCTTATAAAACACACACCACACATGCACAGGTGCCCCCTCCCTAAAAAAATACCAAATCAATAAACCGCCATCATTCCTAGGAAAGAAAAATTTAATTCCAGTCTTTCAATATTCATTCATTTTCAAAATAAGGGGCAAGAACCAACCAAACCAAAGTAAAATCAATCCCAGAGCATATAGCATATATTACTTGGCCTTCTAGTATAAACTGTGACTTGGGCCTTGTGTACAGGACACCATCAGACCACAGCTTAAAAGAGTCTACTTGTGTACCTCCAGTTATAGGGAGCAGGAGAGGACATATATGATCAAAGATATATATGTATATATATATGCACATACACATACACACACATACACATACATACATACATATACATACATATGTCTCCATGGAATACACTACTTCATACAATCAGTAGAGATAATAATAATAATAATAAACAGACAGTTGTGGGGCACTTGAAAGAATCTCTCACTTTGGGAACAAATGACCAAAAATATTTGTTTCTTATTTATTAGCATCTGTAATTAATCCCCCCTCCAGTCTTGAATCCCTGACCCTCTTGCTTCCATCTCCCAAGCGCTGCAATGCTGTGCCACACACCCCAACAGACAGATACCCAGTTTAAATGACAATGCCTTATTTACAATTACTTCAGCACAGGATCCGCCTCCACGCCGGGGCCTCCACTGAGATATGACCTTACAAGCTTGTGAAAATGCAGGTGGACTGGGTGGACCCAATTTATTTGTTCAAAACCTCAGTGTTTACAGTGTCTATGAGTAAACCACAGGCACAGAAGTAAACCCCAGAGCCTCATGGGAGAAGTACTTCTTGGCTTATGATTACCAGGCCAGAGAACTTCTAGTTATTCCTTAATTGATGTTACAACCAGCCTGGCCCACTTACCTGCTGCCAAGGTCAGAAACTGCTAGTATACCAGAAGAATGTGTTAACTCACTTCCTTAAAAATAAAAATCTTCCATAATTCTTGTCTGTTAGTACACTGTCGCTCTCTTCAGACACTAGAAGAAGGCATCAGATTCCATTACAGATGGTTGTGAGCCACCAAAGTGGTAGCTGGGAATATGAACTCAGGACCTCTGGAAGAGCAGTCAGTGCTCTTAACCACTAAGCCATCTCTTTAGATGCCCTAAACTGCTATTTATTTAGTGCAGGGAGCTTCGCATATACCACAGCACCTTCGTGGAGGTCAGAGGATAACTTGCAGGGCTCTCCTTCCACCATGTGGGTGCCAGGGTCATATCAGGTTATCAGGTGCCCTTTACCTTTGGAGCCATCTCACTGGCACACACTAACGTGTGTGTTTATGTGTGTGAGTGTGTATCACTTTCAATGGGTGTTGCCTGGGTAAAGACTGATATAGGTTTACCTATCACTCACCAGGAGTATGTATGTATATCCCATGCTAGACCATGAAGTATACAGTCTTTAAAATAGGCAGGCATTTGCTTTTCCGGTGTTATGACCTGTGTCCACATAGAGTATCTCTGCGAGCTCTCAGAACAGATTTCCCTCCAATCAGATCTAATCATCACTGAGTAGAAAAGAGGAGGAGCAATGAGGGGGGCACCTAATTACTTCAGAAGACATTTCCAGTTTCAGTGCATTTCACCCCATCCCCCAAGGGCTTAGCTGGCTAAGAGTATTACCAAGGGATGTCTGCAATGACTGTTTTAATCATCTTAAAGGCCTGTTTACTTCTGTGCTGTGTGGGTCAGACTTATGCCTCATTCAAAGATGTGTTTCTAAACAAACACAGGCCAGATGAGAAGCAAAAAGCAAAGCCATCCCTCGGGAACATGCTGTCAGTCATGAGGAGAGGTTTGGTAGCCCACAAACACGCAGGTGTGTCACCTAAACCTTCTCATTCACTCTTTCTGCAGAGCAGCTGCTCATGTATCAGAAAGCAACTGAGGCCCCCAGCCACAAGTTTAGTGTGAAAATGTCAGTTCACAACGCTAGTCCTGGAAATGAGTCATTGCAAAGGGGAAAACCACACCCAGCCTAGGAAAGCATCGAGAGGGTGGAGGAAGAGTCTGAGAGAAGCGGTAGATGCCAACGCCAACGTCAACTTTCTTTTGACAACACCAGCAAATGTGGAGCAAATTAGTGCAAATTAAAAGACCAAAGTGAGATGTGACTCAGTGGCTAATAGCACTGGCTGTTCTTCCAGAAGACCCAGGCTTGATCCCCAGCTCACCTGTTGGTGGCCCATAACTCTCTGGCATCTGACGTTATCTTGTGGCTTTCTCTGGTACTAGGCATGCAAGTGGTACATACGTGTAAATTCTACAAAACAGACACAAAGACAGACAGACAGACACACACACTTAAAGACCAATATGATTTGTGGATGCTGTCCCAGAATAGGTGGTTTTGCAGAGCTATTCTAAGCTAGGAAAACTACTGTTTTGCCTCAGGCTGGGCTTGGATAAGTCCATAATTACGTCCTAGTAAGAGCAGAATAGACCTTAACAAGCTCTGTCTGAAATCTTAGGGTTCAGGATACTATTTCAGAAGGTTCCACTCAATGAGCAGAGTCTGATCCTCAGGATACTGCTTGTAACTCTCGACAATTCACAGTGTATCTTTTAAAACTAAATAATTTATTTTTATTTTGGGTACACTGATATCTTAGTCAGAGTTTCTATTCCTGCACAAAACATCATGACCAAGAAAGAAGCAAATTGGGGAGGAAATGGTTTATTCAGCTTACACTTTCCACATTGCTGTTCATCACCAAAGAAGTCAGGACTGGAACTCAAGCAGGCCAGGAAGCAGGAGCTGATTCGGAGGCCACGGAGGGAAGTTACTTACTGGCTTGCTTCCCCTGGCTTGTTCAGCCTGCTTTCTTATAGAATCCAAGACTACCAGCCTGGGGATGGTACCACCCACAAGGTACTGATTGAGAAATTACTTTCTCAATCAGTAATTGAGAAAATACCTTACAGCTGGATCTCATGGAGGTATTTCCTAAAAAGAGGGTCCTTTCTCTGTGATAACTCCAGTTTGTGTCAAGTTGACACACAAAACCAGCCAATACAACTGGTGTTTTGCCTACATGTATGTCTGTGTCAAGATGTTAGTTCCAGATAGTTGTGAACTGTCACATGAGTGCTGGGAATTGCACCTGCATCCTCTGGAAGAGCAAGTGTTCTTAACCATTGGACCATCTCTAGCCCCTTCACACTGTAAGATTTATTGCTCTGCAAACTATGTCTGTGACCATCAACGTGAGTCCCCTGTAGGTGTCCCCTCTAATAAGAACTAAACCAGAGCAATGTACATTTAGCACCATCTTATGACCAACAGAGTAATTATTACAAACAAACAACAAAAACCAAGCTCCTTATTTTTAAAACGGGGACAAGATTGCTCAGTGGGTAAGGTTGTTTGTCACCAAGCCTGATGATCTGAGTTTGATCCCCAGAACCAACAACACCTGAAAGTTGTCATCTGACCTGTACATACATCCTGGCATGCACGAACATGCCCACTCAAACACATACACATACAATAAATGTAAGAAAATAAGGAAAGCTCTCTTCCTGTGAGCAGCCAGAGATGACCTGTGAAGATGGTTTGCTACTCTCTTGACCCAGAAAACCCCACAAAATCATGCAAATCAAGAGGTTCAAACCTTCATGTTCACTTTAAGAACACTGGGAAACTTCCCAGGCCATCAAGGGTATGCATATCTGCAAAGCCACCAAGTATCTGAAGGATGTCACTTTAAATAAGCAATGTGTGCCATTCCGGCGGTATAATGGTAGAGTCGGTAGGTGTGCCCAGGCTAAACAGTGGGGCTGGACACAGGGACAGTGGCCAAAAAAGAGTGCTGATTTTTGGGGGGGGGGGGGGGGGGGGGGGGGGGGGGGGGTTGAGACAGGGTTTCTCTGTATAGCCCTGGCTGTTCTGAAACTCACTCTGTAGACCAGGCTGGCCTCGAACTCAGAAATCCACCTGCCTCTGCCTCCCGAGTGCTAGGATTAAAGGCGTGAGCCACCACTGCCCGGCTGAGTGCTGAATTTTTGCTGCACGTGTTTAAAATGCAGAGAGTAATGCTGAACTTAAGGTGTAGATTACTTAGATCTAGTCATTGAACATATCCAGGTGAACAAGGCACCTGAGATGCACTGACGAACCTTCAGAGCTCATGGCTGGATTAACCCATACATGAGCTCCCCCTGCCACATTGAGATGATCCTCACTGAGAAGGAACGGAATGTTCCAAAGCCCGAAGAGTAGGTTGCACAGACGAAAAAGATATCCTAGAAGGAACAAAACTAGAGGCACGGAAATAAATTCAGCACAAAATAAACGCAGATAAAGTTAAGGAGGAGGAGGAGGAGGAAGAGGAGGTGGTGGTGGTGGTGGTGGTAAAGGAAAAACAGTATAGGTGAAGTTCTATACACAACTCTACAACAGTCTTTACAGTTTCCAAGGCGCCATCCCACGCTTAGCCCAAAGTGAGTCATTTTAAAGTAAGTGCATTAAATGATATAGAAGTCCCTTCTAAATTCCCATAGCCAAATCCAGTCAGACAGCCTTTTATAAATCAGCAACACATGAGCGCCACCTTGTGTCGAAGATTCTTCATTATACCCCAGCTCTGAAGGCCGAAGCAAGACCACACTTGGGACTCTCACCAATTACAGAATATAGCTTTATTTATAGAATCTTACAAATAAAACATTTACAGTTCACATGACATAAGTTATTTTATTCTCTAATTCGTCTCATAACACCTGAGTTATTTAAAAAAATACTGTGATGGAACTGTAAAGGGAACTATGAATAAAATCCTCTTTCTTTTTGCAAAATATCATCTAGCTTATCTGCAGCTCTTTGGAAGAGGGTTCACTAACACGGGATCCTAGGTGATCCAGACAGACAGAAGTCTTTTAAAACCCAGGTGAAGGGTACTGGAGAATGCTCCCACTGCTGACCCTAAATATCGGTGGGCAGGGATGGAGGGCTGAAGGTGAGGTCAGAGATGAGGTGCTCGGTGACAGAACCCAAGGCCTGGCTAAGGGCTCCTCTGTGTGACAAGCACTTTCCTTGCTAGTGTTAACAGAGGACAGAAGCTATGGGCAGTAAGGCCAGGGGAGAAATATCTGCTAAGCAGCTCCCCGCCCCTTCCACCTCTATTATGTACAGATACTTAAAACAGCAAGTTCAACGTTTAAAAGTCAAAAAAAGGTCAATGGCCACATTTTCAACTCATGGGGTGAATCTGTCGCCAACAGCAGTGGATAATCAGTTGGATGACCGGAGCATGGCTCCCACTCCCCACCCGTATCTGACTTATGCCAGCCTTCTGCTCTGAAGAAGCCCTGGGATTTCCTTTCAAGGCAGCTGCCTGCACAAAGTTCTTGAGTTCGTGGGAAGTGTGCATGGCAAGCACTCTGTCTCATGTTTAAGATTCTTTTTAAGTTCTTTTAAACAAACTAAGCCACCATCCTACTCCAGCATACGGGTATTTAAAGAAGAACATGATCTATGGGAGATTCTAAAGTTAAAAATATTAATACATGAACTAGGTAAAGCAGAATCCTTCAACCTTTCTGGGGGAGGGGGGCTGTGGTGGTGCTGGGAATGAAATTCAGGGTGTCACATACACTACCACTGAGCCACACCCTCAGACCTACACTCTTAAACTTTATGTTTTAATCTTCATTTCTGTCTTGCTATGTAGCCCAGACTGGCCTGCAATCCACTATGAAGCCCAGGCTGGTATAAAACTTGAGCCTGCTGACTCTGCCTCCCTTGGGTTGAGATTACAGGTTTGAGCCACACAGCCTGCTCAGGCTTACATTTTGAGTGACAATTTCTGCTAGCTCCCAAGGCAGTTGTAGGAGAAATAAAACAAAAGATGAGACTCCTCTTCAAACACTAGTGACAACTATGACGACAATATACAAGCTTAGATTCTAACTTTGAAGGAACTGGTTCTTTGGTAAAACTGGACCCTAAGCCTACCAGGACCTGGTCCTGACATTTAATCTAGTACCTTGACTGCTGAAGTTTCCTCTTCCTTCTGCCTCTTCTCAAAGGCAAGAGCAAGAGTGGGGAGAGAAACTGAGCAAATCTCTTAAGTTTCCCCAGTTGTGTTATCAGGATTCCTGGTTTAAGCATGTTTCCCCAAGATAAACAAGAATGAACACACACACATGTAAGTATGTATGTATGTGCATATATATATGAATACATGTGATATATATATATACACACACACACATACACTGCTTTAATGGATAGTTTTCCTGTGGTAGGAACAGAAAGACTCAGACATTGGCAATGATTCAGTACTGTAAGTCATGCAAACAACGGCTCCTGGGCTGTGGGCACCACTAAGAAAGGCTCCAGGAGAGACTGGCTCCCCAAAGTGGCTAAGGAATCCATGTATCAATATGATAATAATAAATTAATTCACTTAGTGAACCTGGAGATTAGCTCCCCTGGAAGCCAGAGTTCTGAAGAGGGGGCTGCACAGCGCCTGAGGCTGGCTTGTGGTGGGAAATGTCAAGCATCTGGGTTTTTTTTCTGGACCAAATGAAAGCAATTTACACTCAATTCAACTCAATCTTGTTGTCTGGGACCAGGGAGGAAGTGGTAGCTAGACAGTGCCCTTTAAAACCCACTGGTAGCAATGACGTTTGCAGTCCTGACCTCAAGATTTGACCTCAAGGTCCAAAGTCCCATGGTATTCAACTATTATTTCTGCAACTAGCAAGTCCTAAGTTTGGCCCACAATGACTCCATTCCCGAGTATCTCTGTCACCAAAAGGCATAAACAACTGTGTCCGGATTTTATGAGTCAGGTACTACCGGGCAGAGGTCTTGAGCAGGGGAGAGTCATTTGTGCAATTTCCCTCCTAATGCAAACACCTTTAAATGTGCTCTGACTGTGCTCCTAGTGAGGCATCTACAAAGTATCTAGAAAAAGGAAGCCAATAGGAAGGTGTGAGAACCAGGGCAAAACCAACTGATTTAGCAGACCTCTTGCCACTCCAGAGAATGTCCACGGTGGCTCACCTAGCTGATTGTGTGATTCCCGACGCTGCACACAACCAGCACGCAGCATCCTAATGAAAACCGAGCACCAAGGGGACAGGACATCCATCACTAGTTCTACATCCTTCTCACTCAGATGATCCCCTGCCTCTCTGCCTTCCCTACTCATTGGAAAGTCAGCCTTTTCAGAGAATAGTTAACAGACCGGAAAAAAAAAACAAAACAAAACAGGATTCTTGTCTTCTGCCCTCTTCTCTGTAGAAACATGAGAACCCATGCCAAAATGGACCGGCCTGAAATCCTGGTACACACGTTTAGAACCATAGGCCCCAAAACTGGAAGCCACACTGATATTTCTAACCAAACCATGACCACTGGCTTCATTTTTTACACTGTAAAAGATTCCACATCTCTCAGTGCTTCTTTCAAGAGAAAGGGAGGAGGGTGACCAGAAGGAAAAGGGAAGAGTGTCCTACATGTGGCGTTTCAGTTCCAGAATCATCAGTGGAAAGGGTCAGGAGACAACGGTTCGAAGCACTACCTAGAGATTCCCAGGGCAGCTTCCTCTTAGGACAGAGCATTTGAAACAGCTGACATCTGAAGGCAGGCAGTCTGTGTCAGTTTTTAAAGAGCTGCCTTTTCCATGATGCTTCGAGGATGCTGAGTCCTCAGGCCAGGGACCAGATGCGGGCCTGGGGCCCAATGTCCAATGCCACTGGCTCCCCACTGGCAGGGTCCTACCCGATCTGAATTTGTCCTGAATACATTGTGAGGACCAGCATAATGGAGAAGCCGGTTAGGAGGCCGAGATTCTGGATGACAAAGGGGACCAAAAAGCTGTCCTTCTTCTCATCTTCCTGGCAGACCTCATTCATCTCAGGGAACTGAGAAAGAAGAGAAAAACAAGTTACAGATTCTGTTATCATTGTCCCAGTCATGGTGATTGGTGCAATTATGGTTTGAACCCTTACCCTCACCCCCAATTTCAGATAGCTGATTCTCAAGTGGTGGGCTGTGTTTTTGGAAGGATGTTTTTGAAAGTTCTGGAGACTTCTCTGGAGTTAAAGGGGTCACTGGGGGGCATTATCTTTGGCTATTCTCTGTAGCTTTCAACAATATGGCTGCCAAAACAAGACCTGAACAATGCAGACATCAACTGACATGTCAGCACAGGCTAGGAAAACCTCACAAAGCCCAGCCCCTAGATGAAGAGTTATAGACAATTAATTAATGACTACTCAGACTCAGAGAAACCAGTCCTCCCCATGGATGAGACCCCTGATTGGCTATCTAGTACATATGTACAGACAAGCGACATCAAATGAACTCGGCAGTTTATACGTATAGAATATATATGTATTATATATCTCTCAATAATAATTAGAGAGAATCTATCCATTTGAGAGGGAGCAGAGCAGTGGGGGGACACAGGAGGAGTTGGGGGGAAGAGATAAATGATGTAAATACAGCTCTCATATATGAACCTTCTTAAAGTTAAAACTTAAAAAGACATCCATAAGGTTACCATTAACTTGTGGTAGACAGAGTCCAAGTAATGCCTTTCCTTTCTCATTCCCTCTTTTCTGTCTACATAGTACACCTTTTCCATCAAATTTAAATAATGACCCTAGACTGAGTATGGTCAATTTTCTATAATGAAATGCTAACAGAGAGACCAAAGCTCTCCCTTTAAAACCCAATGACTTGCTGGGTACAGTAGTTTAAGCTTGTCTGCCCAGCACCTGGCAGGCAGGGGCAGGGCTGCAATGACTTTTGAGGCCAGCCTGGGTTATAGAGTAAGACTCTTTTCTCAAACAAACACAAACAAAAACCCTGAATGCTGCATTGAAAATGTCAGCTTATTATATCACTTTAGACTTTTAAAATTTATTTGATGTGTGTATGATGTATGTAGGTCTGCCTATGTGTCTGTGTACCTCATGGATGCTTGGGCCCTTGTGGAACAGAAGTAGGATCCCATGGAACTGTAGCTGAGACTCTAACCTGGGTTCTCTGCAAGAGCATCCAGTGCTCTTAACAGCTGAGCCATCTCTCTAACCCCCAATTGTTACTTCTTAAATCAGTGAATTAAGTGGCATGTAAAAGAGACTTCAATAAAGCCAATATTAAAAATAAAATCATGGGCTGGGGAGATGGCTCTGGGTGACAGAGCATTAGGTGCCTAGTTCAGTCTCAGGAATCCATGAGACAAACAGAACCAACAACAAGTTGTTTTCCATGAGAATGAACACGCATCCATACAAATATCAATGTAAAGAATTAAAAACAAACACCCTAACTGTGCCCTTTAGCTGCCTCCTATCCAAGAGGCAATCACAAACCACAGCACTTACCATATCGGCTAGAGCAATATACAAGAACATTCCTCCAGCCAGCGCAAAAATCCAGTTGGCAGAGAAGTGGCTGCCAGCCAGGATGCCAAAGGCCAGACCCACATAGCAGCAGCAGGCAGAGAGGAAGTTAAAGAAGAGAGCCTGCTGGATGCTCATGCCAGCATTGAGCAGGATAACGAAGTCTCCTGCAACAGGGATGAGAACAGGAAGTCAGGCTGCAGAACACTAATGAATTAGACTGCTTCAGCTATGGACGAAGCACATGTGGGTTAAAAGCCCAGACTCACATGGTATTGGGCTAAAGGTACCTCCACCTTCTAATTCTGGCCATGGCCTCCCAGCACAGGGGCTGCAAATAACTCACAGGCTTCTGGAAGTACATAAGTAACCAGCCCCGGCCCCACTGCTCCCCACATAGAGGCTAAAAATAATCCACAGGACTTTAAATGTAGATAACCAACCGGCAATGGCCTCACTTCTTTTTGACGGGTCGTGAAATGAAAATAGCTCCCTCTCTCCTAATGGATGTGGTACGCTCAGGATCAAGCTTGCGAGAGGGAGACATTAGTGCACAAGCCAATAAAGCCTAAGTTAGGAGCCCGGGTTCTCACTGGGTCCTGAGTCATGGCCTCTTAGGCTCCCGTGATAAAACAACACACACCCTTAGGCTCTGGCTTTTCTACTTCATTCACATGACACACTTGGACAAGATTTCCAGCTTCTGCAGGATGTAGGACGTAAGAAGGGAGCTTTACTGAGTATCCAGAATATTGCGTGGCACCTGGCAAGTCTTTCTCAACATTTGTTTGCCTATAATTCCCTTGATGATTCTAAAAGGCTGGTGCAGTTTAATCACTCTATACAGGTGGGAAAATTAAGCCGCAGGACACAGGGCTCACAGGATAACATGTCTCTGTAAGAACACCAATATTCTAAGCTCTTCTCCGCTCAACTGTTGTCATTCGAGAGTTAGACAGAGAGACAGTGTGTTAATTTTATGAGGTACTATGGTGGAGGAGGGAGGGGCAGCAAGGATGAGACACCTGAAGATGTTTCAGACAAAAACTGAGACAGCTGGAACACAGGGACAGGGATTGTGCGCTCACCCAGCTCATGAGGGAATTCCTCACAGAGAATGGCCACTGACGTGCTGATGCCTTGGAAGACAGACACAGTGAAGGAGGCACCAATAGCCAGGCCATCGATGAAATTGTGGAGACCATCGCTCAGGGTGATCATCCAGGCCAAGGTACCAATATCAGAATATCGGACCCCTTTGAGCCAATAGCAAGCACTCTGGGATGCCTGCAGGTCCTACAAGAAAGGACATACCAGTGGACTTTAGATTGCAGAGTGACTTCAGGTAAGCCTGACTCATGAAGGCCATGGCTGCTTAGAGGCTCCCCCAGGGCACTCATGGCTGCTGACCTGCACAGACATGGAGCCTACGATGACCTTCTCGTCTGTGCCAGGTGCCTTGCCATCCAGCTCACTGTTGCAGTGCTGAGGAATCATGTGATCCAGGTCCCCATTCTGTAGCTTCTCCGTGACACCCTCCTCCTGGTCCTTCTTGGAAGGAAGTGTCTCGGAGGTAAAATGGTTATGCCCATGATGGTGCTAGGGAATGAGAAGTGATCTGTGTTACTGATCAAAACCACCAGCCTAACACATCGCCCACTTAGAGGAAGCACGCCAAGGCCTGGGAAGATCGTATTCCTATATCCAAGGATACTGAGCAGGTCACACAGGGATGTGGAGAAATTGTTATAGCCTGTGGCAACACATACAAAGACAGGGACTTTCTAGTGGACAAAGAAAGAGTCTCCTGCCGTCACCCAATCCAGTGAGGTGACCACTTCTCTAAGAACTTAGGTTGCTCCTTTAAGATAGCCCACTTCATTCAACTCTAATAGGCAGTGTGACCCCATACAGGAAGCTTCCTATTGGAGTCACACCAGGCAGAGCTGATCCTGGATGTTTGTAACCAAACCTCTTTCCCCCTAGAGTCCATCACTAACAACTGGGCCTCACCTCGTTCTTCTGCTTCAGGAGCATCTTCAGGATCTTTTCTGTAAAAAAGAAAAGGTAGAAACCCCCGAACACTACTGCAGACTTGGAGACATAATTGTCCTGAGGGTTGAAACCAAAAGCCTGTGGGCACAGGAAACCAGAATGAGTTTGCATATATCAGCCTTCATCGGCAGCTCTCATCCGCTTACCACTCTCTCCACTCTGGGAAAGAGGCACTCTGCTGTCTGCCCATTCTCTTGCCAGCAAAAACCTAGCCTTCACATTGACTCGCCAGCACTAGCTTTTGATACAAAAGACATGCTGTCTTTAGGATTTTCTGATCTTGGGGGTTTGGAGCCAGGACCTTATGTGCACTAGGCAATCAACCTACCACTAAGCTACATCTCCAGCCCTTAGGGTTTTATTATATGTATTTTACACTTACTTTATTTTTATTTATGTGTATGTGAATGTGTTTGCGAATGTGCATGTAGATGCCCGAGGAGGCCAGAAGAGGGCGCCAGTTCACCTGAACCTTGAGCTGTAGGCAGCTGTGAGCCATGTGCATGCTGGGAATCAAACTCTGGTCCTTAGAAAGAGCAGCAAGCATTCTGGGCTGATAGGCAGGAACTACCATGGCCAACAACAACTTCTTCTTTTTCTTCTTCCTCCTCCTCCTTCTCCTCCTCTTCTCTTCTTCTTCTTCCTCTTCTTCCTCCTCTTCCTCTCCTCCTCCTCCTCTTCCTCCTTTTTGACTAGGTCTCACTACATAGACCAAGCTGTCCTCAAACTTACAAGAGGTCAGCCTGCCTGTACCTCCCAAGATCTGGGGATTAAAAGCTGGTTTCCTCCTTTTAATGAGGACACTGTCTTAATCTCTGTGTACTTAGCCACACAAGCACTCAGTCACGTTTAAAGGGAGGCCACTGCGTTTATCTTTGCCTCATCCAGTGTCCTGGTTGATCTGCCCGTAAACACAATGGGAAGTGGTTTAGTCACGGTTGCTGAAAGGAGAAAATCCATTCCAGTTCCATGGCAAGAATTGCAGCATCGTCCGACCACAGACTCTTGAAAGGACCACAAGCTAAAAAAGCAGGCTCTGTCCCTGCAGGCATCTTGGGGTGGATAAAAGCCAGGCCTAGTTCCACACGCCTGCAGTTTCCAAAGCTCAGGAGAATGAGGTGGGAGGACCCCCCGGAATCTGAGGCCAGCCTGCCCAACAAAGATTCCATCTCTTTAGAACATAATAAAAATATTTTGAAAAGAATGGAGCGGGGGAGGGGGGATAATGTTGCTTTGAGTTCTTTCTAGAAATTTCACTTAAGGAAGGGGAAAAAGGATTCATCGACACAGAAGATAGGAGTAGTCAGAGAGCTGTCCTAAGTCTGGCTCCTGGTTTATGGTGCCAAGTGTCCAATGACCTGTTTGTGTTGTTTCTAACAGAAAACAGGCTCGAATCCCAGCACTTGGGAGGCTGGGGCAAGAAGAGAGCAAATTTGAGACCATGTGGTGAGACTATCTCAAAAAAATATACTCCAGGTCCCTTGGAAACAGGACAGAGACAAGAGCTAAGCCTCCTAAAGGAGAACCCCAAATTACTTCAAAGGCAAACATTTCTTTTCCAGCTGTTTAAGGCAGCATGCTCACAGCCTTCTGGCATCAGCCTCTAAGAGACCTGGAGGGCAAATGCTAAAAAAGCCCTGCATTCAGGTCAGCTCTTCTGGAGAAGAAGTGCACCCTAGGAAAAAGTGAAGGAAAAGAGCCAGTATGTGAGGTGGGACTCAAGAGCACAGGACTCATTAGACCCGAGCTTAGGGCAGTGGCCTCTCTTGCAGGTCAGACTCTGTGTTGGGGAATGGTGGTGGGGGAACACTAAACCAGGATTCATTTAACAGAACAAAAAACAACACTGTAGAAAACAGTGTTCTCAGCAGCTTGTGAAATTGGCTCTTGCCTTTGCTCAGGCTTGTCAGACCACCCGCAGTGAAATGCATTGTGTTTATTATAATTAGCAGGTCTGCTGAAGGTGTCTTTCTAAATCACATGGGCCTTCTCCAAAGCTGACTACTCAGGCTTCAAAACACTGGCTCCCTTCTCTTCTGTGGAAGATCACCCACGTGAAGGTGCCACAGATGTGCTGTCTCCTTTGCCCTCAAACTCCCTACCAAAGAGCTGGAGTTTTGCTGAGAACTGTGGATTTCACTGTGTTTTGTTTCTCTAAATTAAAGTCCCACACTGAGAGTCAGAGCTACACTAGCTTGCTTGTTTTCCACTTCTGTGCACCATGTGTGTTCCTGGTGACTGCCGAGGCCAGAAGAGGGCATGAGACCAACTGGAACTGGAGTTAGTTTGTAAGGTCCATGTGGGTGCTGAGAATGGAACCAGAGCAGCGTTACAGCTGAGCCATCTCTTCAGTGCCAAGTCACACTGGCGGTTCACTCAGCACCAGCCTTTCGGAGGCACTCATATGCCTTTGAGGTTCACTCTATTGCTAATCATCTTATACAAAGGGCAGAGAATGGCTGGTCCAGGTGTGGGGTCTGGTTAAGGATGGGATATCAACCCAGCCCTTAAACCTGGCCTAGCTCCTGCCTTGATCCTAGCTTTCCTTTCCAAAGAAAGGACCTTGGGGCCAGTCCCTGTGCCTTCCATGTAAACAGAGGCTCCTCCCACTGTGCCTACTGCCCCCTAGCTGACAGGGGTGCCCTGGTGAGGGCGCTGCAGCTTGTCATACCTCTGGGATGAGCTGGAAGAGGGCGTTGGAGTAGAGGGTTCCAATCGCCAAGGCTATGAAGTAGAGCAGCAGCCTCTTGTAAAAGGTCTTCTTCATGAAGGGCACCACGCTGGCCCCCATGAGGGAGCAGAGGGAGATGACGGTAACGCAGAGGAGACCGTAACCCCATACTGCCAGCCCACCCCGGACAGAGAACAAGGCAACCACCACAAGGGAAAGGGGGTAAAGAGGAGAATTGAGGGTATTAACAAAGGGACCCGAAAAGAAAGACCAGAGACAAGTAGGGAGAGGGAGAGAGAGAGAGAGAAATAGGAAATTTATGTTAGTGATTCGGGCCTGATGCAATTTCCTTCAATCAGTGCAGGAGGTATGAGGAGGAATTTGAGGTGGTCTCGGAACCCTGTGACTACTGCCCCTGCTCCTGAGGTGGCCTGGGACATCCTGCCAACTGGTGTGACTGGCAAACAGAGCAGACTACTGCCTCATCTCGTACACACATGCAGCTTGTGCTCAGGCCAGGCACAGACTTTGAACTCAAGGTCTTTTAACAGGACACCAGAGCAAGTGGGAAGAAAAGGTTTGATGCGTCACTGGCTCTACTCTTGTGCATATATAAGCCACATCACAGTGGTGCATGTGACACTACCCAAGGATCGTTTGGTCTGTGCAAGAAACAGCGAACAACAAAGTTGTGTACAGACTGGAGGAACACAGAACAGGCAAGACTTGATGCCTATCAGATTTGGTTTCTGAGCAGCTGTGTTTGTTCCTATTTACTTTGAGGGACTTGGTGTAGAAAGCAGAGTTCCAAGACCAACTCATAAAAATTAATTTCAAATGCATTTTACAAAGTGACACACTCTGGGTTGTGAGTACAGCCCTCAGGGGGGGACAGTACAGAACTGTACCAAGATGACAACCCTTGTGTGATCCGAAGGGTGGGACAGGGACAATGGCAATAAGTAGTCCTAGTCAAACAGGCAATATTTCATTTCATTTCATTTCAAATCCTTAAAAAAAAAAAAAAAATTAGTAAATTCAATGGCTGGAGCTGAAAAAATAGCCCAAGGTGAGGCCTCCCTTGGGAAGAACTTTCTAGATCCAGGTGGAACTGAAACTGTTAAGGAGCTAGCCTTAACTAAGTTCTTCCCTTATGATGAAGGAGGAGTGGCTGAGGCATGACACCTCAGAGAGAAGCTTTCCTCAGTTAGCCTCTTGGTTGAGGAGGACCAAAAAGCCAATGATGTGAGTTTTATAAAAGCCTTCATGGCACCAGAGTGGTCAACCAGGTAGCTACACATTATTTCTCCAACAGTGGCATGTGCCTACGCTTAACAACAGCTGGGCAGGCTCTCAACTTGGGTCTTATTTTTACAGCTCCTCAGTGATGACGATTAAAAAACAAAATTACTGAACATTTAAAAACAGTCAGGTGAGTGTACCAGGAAGTCAGACCTATTAGGGAAAGATCAGGATGCAAGGTACAAACGAATGAGCTTCTCTTGTACTGTGTTTGGTGGGGGTTTTTGTTGTTGTTGTTTCTGGTTTTTGTTTGTTTGTTTGTTTGTTTTGGTGGGAACAACCTATTTGCTAAGTTGCCCAAGCTGTGATCCTCCTGCCTCAGATTTTCAAGTGTTGCAACTGCAGTCATAAGCTGCCACAGCTGCCTTAATTAAAACCAGGATCATACTCTTGAATCCAGTTCTACAGATACCCTGGTAACCTCCTTCCCTTTGCCTCCTTCCTCATTGAGGATCAACTGGAGTCCACACATAAGCACCCCCAAGATTTCCCTTAAAAGTCAGGTCCTGCCTGGCACATCGAGTCCACAAACTGCAACTTTGCTCTGGACTCCTAGAAATGGAGGCTCTGGAACTGAGTCAAAAGAGATCCCCAATGTTTAAGAACCTTGCATCTGATGTGACCCGAAGAGGTCAGAGGCCAACCTGAGTGAACAGAGGTATGAGAGAAGTTATCGGACCCCTGATATGAAGAGTCAATTCATTTTTCGGGTGGCAATTGTTGGGGGTCTTAGAACACAAAGGGAGAATGTCAGCCCGAGGGGGACTGGACTGAGTCAGCCCAGGAA
The DNA here is from genome assembly GCA_019843965.1 of Rhynchomys soricoides. Taxonomy (NCBI): domain Eukaryota; kingdom Metazoa; phylum Chordata; class Mammalia; order Rodentia; family Muridae; genus Rhynchomys; species Rhynchomys soricoides. Next base: position 12,419,375 of record JADRCH010000013.1, read on the forward strand.
AAGTGGCCGCGTGCGCATGCGCGCGCCTGTTCTACTGCACCTCTGGGATGAGCTGGAAAAGCGCGTTAGAGAGCAGCGTTCCAATGGACAGGGCGATGAAGTAAGTGAGCACACGGCTGAAAAACGCTTTCTCCGTGCAAGGCAGCACCAGGACTCCCAGGAGAGAGGCCAGGTTAATCAGTGAAACACTGAGGAACCCAAAGCCCCACACTGTGGAGGAACAAGAACAGATGAGGGCCTCCATTACTGAGGGAGTGATGCTGCTGACAGTGATCTAGGCACACAGAGATCCAGCAGCCCCTCAGGAAATGTCTACTGACGCCATCTCTTGATAAGGAAGCCTCCAGAAAACAAGGTCAAGGTTGCTATCTGAGCAGCTTACCCTTTAGAGGAAGAGACTGGAGACTCAACATGGCAGAGTTACCATGAGTTAGACATACGTGTACTTATGATGGCGACACAGGTTAGGTCTGGTAGCCCTTGTTGGCTCTATAGGACTTTAGAAAGGCAATCAAGGACTTACTCAGACAGGGTGAGTCCCCTCTAGCTAGAGGGGAGGTACTAAGAGGCAGGGGTGGGGGGTGGGGAATGAAGTAGCCAAAGGAGGTCATAAAGATTGGCACTCAGACAGTTTAATGAAACAAAGGGTGAGTTAAAAAAAACATATTCACACGCTGGCCAGGATCCAGGCCACCCGTGCTCACCAGTCAGCCCACCCAGGGTCTGGTGATATAGTGTAACAGTCTGGGTACATATGTCCCTCCATCATCAACATCCACCATCACCTCAATCCAGTCCTTGCTTACCTTCAATGGCGCTTGGCTTCCCCTCCTCTGTCTGCTCATTTTCCTCACTCTTCTGGTTTTCTGAGGTGCAGGCCTGGGAATCCAGCTGCTGGAGAATGGTGGGGCAGAACTCCTGGAACTTACTCATCCCGATCTGAGATCCCTCGCTGAAGTTGTGGGCAGCAAAGAGGTCTCCAGAGCTAAAGCACTGAAACCAGGAGGGGCAGAAGGGTTCTTAGAATCCAAAACTTCCACCCTGCCCTGCACGACTTGACCCTGCAAGGAACTCAACCCTCTGAGAAATAAAGGGGAAACAGATGCAGCCAAACTGCCGAGAATCTTGAGACTCATCTCCAGGGATGAATAAGGGAATCCCCACACTTGAAAGCCTGGTTTGAATCTCAGATCGGCCATGGCGAGTGCTTAGGGCATACAACTATAATCTGGTTGTAAAAAGAGGTTTGGGGAACAGATTTCAAGGGGGACCTTAATCTCAGCTACTTAGGTGGCCAAGGCGGGAAGACTGCAGCCTCAAAGAATGCCTGAGCTGCAAAGCAAGTTCAAACCTAGACTGCACAGCTCAGTGAAACCCTCCCCCTCCACACACACACACAGACAGACACACACCCAGCGTGTGCCCCCGTCTCCAAGTGAGAAAAGAAAATAGTAAAAGGGGTGCTGGTCATGACTCAGGCTGGCGGGATCTCTAGCCTGTGCCAGGAAGGCCTAGGTCCAATGCTACCAGGGGTGGGGTGACAGTGGAGGACAGGATTCCAATCATGTGTCCAGGGTGTGGTTTCAGAGAGACAGGATTCCATCTGTAAACCTGATAAGCGAATTTGGCTGCACTTCACAACAGCCCAGGGAGCTATTCTACTAAAATGTAGATTATAGATACTTAAGCTGGAGTATGGACCTGAGCTGGTTTAGACAAAGGCACCCGTGACCTGGGAAGTCTTGAATATCGTGGGAAATCAAATTGAGAGCTCTCTGCAAGAGCGTGCATGCATGTGTGTATGTGTGCATGTAAGAAGTACGCACATATTTATGAGACCAGGACAGGTCACCAGGTGTCCTGTTCTACCACTCTCCTTGCCTCATTCCCTTGAGACAGTGTCTCTCATTGTACCTGGAACTAGGCCTGCAGCCAGCAAAACACAGCACCGGGATTAGAGATATGCATGGCTGCCCAGCCTTTTACCTGGGTGTTGTGGATTCAAACTTGGGTCCTTGAGCTTTCAAAGCAAGGGCTCTTATGGCTGAGTCATCTCCCCAGCCCACATTCTTCTCACTGTGTTTTATTCACATAAACCACAGTCCTTCTCTGAGGGTGGTTTTACCAGGGTCTACTTCTGAGAGTCAGTCCCCTGGGATTGCTGACAATATAGGTTTTTAGATTTGCTGACCCAGAACACTGCTGCAGGCCCTAAGGCCCATGTGTAAGTCCTCTGAACTCAAGCCTGCCACTCACCCACTGACCACATGGCACTCGGCCTCCCCAGTGGTGCTGACACTTGTCACACTTGAGCAGCTCTGCATACATGCAATGCACGGCACCCCGTCCACTTTCTCCTCTGCATGCATGCAATGCACGGCACCCTGTCCACTTTCTCTTTTCAGTCCCACCCTATTCGTCCTTCAGGGTGTGGCTTCAGCATGCCCCATGCACATGACCCTCAACTTCCCTCTCTCATAGGAGAACCCCATAATTACAGTTCACCCCACAAAACAAGGTACTTTATTTTCATCCCAGCTAGCTGAGCCTCTCAAAGTTGGCATATGGGTCCTCCTCAAGAGCAGCCACCGCTCTTAACCACCGAGGTCCCTGACCCTGTTTTTCCACTTCCCATGATGCTCAGTCTGAGGGACAAAACAGAACAGAAGGACTCTGCTGGCTGACCTCTACTGGGCTGCCACAAACAGCCGCAGACTCAAGCAGCTGAGATGATACGGAAGAATATTTTAGATGAGACTAGAGACTGGACTAGTGGCCCCCATCCCAGGAACCCCTGTGAAACCACTCCCCAGAAAAACAATTCTTCTTGCACCAGAGCGGATTATGAGGCTTATCTGGCACGGTTTGAAACAGTAAATTCTACTGGATGTGCTGTCCTGAGTGAGGGCCATGGTTCACCAGCAGTGACCCAGGTGCAGCTGCAAAACTGTCTGGCGACTGAGGACCCTCTTCTTAACACTTTGTGAGAGCATAAAACACCATTCGGGTAGTTGGGAAGCTTACTAGAGATGCAGAATGTGCTGACCCCAATGAAGATGGGAGCTGACTGCTACCAAGGTCTACCTGCCTCCTCTGACCAAGCTGCTGGGCCACTCTGTCCAGCAGGTTGACAGAGGAGCCTTACCGTGGAGAGATTCCTGTGTCCTTCCTTGGGCGGGGAAACATTATCCCGGCCCACTCCCACATGCAGGTGGTCGAGCAGGGACTTCAGCTGTGTCAGGGTAAGGCTGTCATTCTTTCCATAACGTTCCATGAGATTTTCCAGGAAGGAGATGGCACTGAGGGGCGGCAGGCCAGCAGATGAGGCATGAGTCTGGGGGGCAGTTCTCCATATATCAAACAGCACCAATAGGAGGCAGCTAGGGAGAGCTGGGTGCAGCCGCTTCATGGTGACCACGTATACCTAGAACACAAAGCCGGGTGAAGGCAAGGTCTCTATCTCTCCCCCCTCACTCAAGGGCAAGGGCTCCCCTTCCCTCAGACTCTCAGTAGGATGAGCATCAAGATCTGACTTAGCCTCTGTCTCTACATGCTCTACTTGACTTTGAAGGAATCCTTCTTCTGAAGGGGTAAGACAAGAAAAAGGACGTGCTGGGCACTGGGGTACATGGCTCCTAACACCTAGGAGGAATAGGCAGGAAGATTTTAGGAGTTCAAGGCCAATTTCAGCCACACAGTGAGCTTGGACTATGTAGGAACCTGTTCCACCTAAAAGGAGGAGTAAGTACGGTTGGTAAGCTTGTGCCAGGTAACCATGTTCCTATAAGAAACCCTAAAGAAAGTCACTTAGTCAAAACTAACTCTAACACACATCCCCCCCTTCCCCCACCCCCATGGGAAGAGAGGGGAATCAGTAGGAATGAGACAAGAGGGTACTGGAGAGTGAATAAGATCAGAATGCATGGTATACATATATAAAAACATCTTAATGAGACTGATACTGTGTGTAATGGGTTTCATTATGCTAATGTAAATATTGTGCTAATCCTGAAATAATCACGGATTAATGATATCGCAAACTCACCTCAAATTAGTCAAGGTAGGTTAGTCAGGTAGGACATCCAGACAAGATAAAACTAGATTAGGCATATGGATTTCAAGACTGAAAAATTTATACACATAAAATTAAAATAAATAAAACTTAAAAAAAAAGCATAGACAGAAATGTGCTGTGGTCAACTAAACTGTATCAATTTCATGGAATCTCACAGGGTGTGGCTGTAAGAGGACGGTGTGGTTACAATGTCCAACATGGAAACAGAATTAAATAACTTAAAAGACTGAGAAGGGACGGAGAAGAATGAGAGCTGCCTGTGATTTTCCTGTTAATCACTCACTTTTCTTAGTTCAGTTATAATTTAATTAGTGACATCAGCAAGCACAAGGAGATGCTCCAGCACCAGAGGCCTCAGTGCTCTGATACTGCTCCACCTATCCAGAACAGCACCTCCTCCCCATGGCTAAGAAACAGGTCCTACTGACCTTGTCTGTCCCTGCTGCTTACAGACAACGTGATCTTGGGTAAGCAACTTAGTGAGAAGCATCACAGAACGATCCAGGGCAGCCTACCATAGCATAGCCATTAGCATCAAACACAAGGCTTGAACTTCCGATCCACTGCTTACAAGAGAGAGAGGCACTGGGCAAGTTGCACGGCCTCAACTACCACCATTATCTCACCTGTAAAGGAGGTACCCACTTTAGCAATCAAAGTGATGGGGAGACCCTAGCTGTTAACTACCTGAATTGAGGCACTAGAAACTTGACTTCTACCAGTTGAGACTGGTCTGTGCTACATAGTGAGGAAAAGAGAAAAAGGAGGTTTGTGGGGTCTGGGGGGGGGGGAGTTTGGGAAGGAAGGAGGGAAAATGATACTCCCTTGAAAAAAAGGCTAGGGACCACAGCTCAGCCATAGAGTGAGTATGGGTCTCATATGTACAAAAGCCCCAGATGTGATCCCTAACATTGGCCTAGGTGTGGTGGCTCAAGCCTTTAATCCCTTGGGGGGCAGAGGTAGATGGATCTCTGTGAGTTTGAGGCCAGCCTGGTCTATACAGTGAGTTCCAGGACAGCCACAGCAAATAGTAGGACCCCATCTCAGAACAAAAATAACAATGACAAAGAAAGAAAGAAAGGAAGGAAGGAAGAAAGGAAGGAAGGAAGGAAGGAAGGAAGGAAGGAAGGAAGGAAGGAAGAAAGGAAGAAAGGAAGAAAGAAAGAAAGAAAGAAAGAGAAAACAGAAAAAACAAAAAAGAAAAGAAGGGCTAGAATGAAAGAAGAGAAGAACAAAAACTAACCAGCCAGAGAACAAAACCCTGAAAATCTGGCTACAATCATTCAAAGACAAGATTGTTTTCCAAAGTTTGACTTTCAGCCCAAACACGAAGCTGTAAACAGACTGTCATAAGACCCTGGAACTGCCTTTGCATTCAACTAAAACTCAGCTCCTGCACCTTGTCAGTCACATAAGCCACAACACACCTGAGCTCATGCTGGCTTTAGATCCCACATAGGGACACAAAAGCTGGGGACAAAACATGTCATTCTTTACTCAGGAGGCAGAAGCGGATGGAGTTCTCTGATTTTAAGGCCAGCCTGGTCTACTTAGCAAGTTCCAGGCCAGCCAGGGTACATAGTAAGACCCTCTGAAATAAGTAAGTAAGTAAGTAAGTAAATAAATAAATAAATAAATAAATGTTTTGGGGGGTGCTCTTCACTGAATATACTTTCAGCCACACAAATAGAAGGACCAGACAGGGCAAAAAAGACAGTCTGCAAAATTGTTATTTTACAACTCAATACTCTGGAATCATCAACAAGAACCAGATTAATCTATGCTTTGTGGAATGGATCTTGGGCAAAAATTACCCTGAAACCCACTGTTCAAAGGAAGTAGTTTGCCTGGCATGGTAGCACATGCCCAGATTCCCAGAACTTGGGAGATGAACGCAGGATGAGGAGTTAAGGTCAGCCTTGGCTACACAATGAGTTCAAGGCCAGCCTGGGCTACATGAGACCCTGTCTCAAAAAAGAAAAATGAAGGGAGGGAGGGAGGGAGGAAGGGAGAGAGGGAGGGAGGGAGATAAGTTAGCTATTCAGCCAGCCAGTTTCGAGCTGTCTATGTGAGGGACAGAGGTCTAAGTAGACTTAGTTAAGGAGAGATGCTGCCGCCTTTTCCAAGGGCAGATTTTGCTATGCCCCTGGCATTCATTCATTGTTCCCTTACTTAATAGATAAGGAAGCTGGGATCTGGAGGCCAAGAAATGAGATCTCAAGGCAAACTGAATTTTTTACGAACTGAAGTCAGGTCTGAATGATGTCTAAGTCCTGGCATCCACCATGGGCTCAGCATGAAGACAGAGAGCATGTGCCCTGGATGCTGTGGAGAATCCCGGAACTAACTCTGTGGGCCTCTGCACAGAGATCTGCCAATTTCTGTCAGTGCCAGTGGGGACCCCATATCCAGGCTAGGGATACCCTGAAGACCTGGGAGGTGGGACAGCTAGGGTGCCGTGGAGACCAGGCTGTCTTACAGGACTCCTGCTGAAGAATCCTAGAACAAAGCATTGTTCCTACTTCAAATACCTCTCTCAAATTTCCCTTCAGCAACTTCAAAATATGAAAAAGGAAACAAAAGCCTTCATGTGGGCAAATGTGGCTGATTTTACATTGGCAGCTCTACCTGGGTGGGCATTCAGATAGAGGCTGGCATTTATGATAGATTGGTTCTACAGAGGCCTAGTAGCCCCGTGATCCCTCACATGGCTTTGAGAGCAGCCTGGAACACTAGAGAACTGTCTCCTTCTGCCTATGCCATAACACAAGCCCAGGGCTTCCCCGGGAAACTTCTTCCTTCTCACCCTGCAGCATGGCTGCTGGCTTCTATAGAAAACACTGCTTTGGGCTTTACAAAGATAGGGTGCATGCAATGGTGGTGAGGGGGTGGTAGTTCTGAAGTGCAAGCCAGTCCCTGCCAATGGAAAGACCCAGTGAGCAGGGATGTCACCTGGCCCAGCCCTTGAGCTCATCTCATACAAGAGTAAGGGAGCTGGGGCGGTTAGGAGTCCTTGCCCCAGAGGTCTCAGAACTGCTGGAGCACTACAAACTCAATGACCCTGGCCTTTGGTAAGCTTGCAAGGCGAGTTCTGCTCCAGCAGAGATTTGGTTTTTTGTTTTTCTTAACTGTAAGTTATTCTTAGTGAGAAGACTCTTTGAAATTCGCCAGGCATGGTGGCTCACAATTGTACTTTGAGCGCTTGGGAGGCAGAGGCAGGATGATTGCTATTAGATTCACACAACTGAGTTCCAGGTCAGCCAGGGCTACACAAAAGACTCACAGGCAGGCAGACACTACGCAGCAAACAACCCACAACCCACAAACAAGCAAGCAAATAACAACAAAACCTAGATTCCCTGGAGGAAATAAAGAGGCAGAGAAAACACACACAGGGTCTTACCAGAGTTCCTCCCTCAGTGGTGTATAGGAGCTGTTGACCTCCCAGGGAGCTGAGCCTGAAGTGCTAGTCAGACCGCCGCAGAGACAAGGCTCTTTCCATCCCTGTGTAGCTACTCAGTCCAGGCCCTGCCCTTTAAAGAGCTGCTGGAGTCCCCCCTCCCGCCCCCACCACTGGGCTCAGGGTCAGAAGTAAGTTATTCTAAAGCCTCAGGTCTGTCTCTAAGCAATAGACCTAAGCCTCAGGGGACAATATGATATTCATCCTGGAATCCTGGAGCACAGTGCTGGCCCTCTGCCATCCTCAGGCTAAGCTGGAATCCTGTCGGCTGTCACCCCCTCATCGGTCCAGAAGCACCTACAAATGTGGTTCTGCTGGCTCTGTTGGCACACTTTTCTGCAGCATTTACCAGGCTCTGTTTTCTGGTTTTTTTTGTTTTTGGTTTTTTTTTTTTTCCTAGACCTAACCAAGAGAAAGAAGCAAAGCACTTACTTTTTTCTTTGAGGTAATAGTAGCTAGGAGGTAACTTGCCATGAGATTCAGTCAAAAAGCTGATCACCAAGGAGAATAGAATAGGAACTTGAAGGAACTTGGACTGGCCTAGCCTACTACTCTCTACCCAGGTTCCTCTGAACACTGCCAAACAAACAGACATACAGACAGACGGACAGACACACTCGTACAGGGTCCAAGACAAACTTGGCCAAGGCAAGAGTGTTTCTGAGGCCACTGAGATGTGTACTTAAGACCCTTCTCCCTTGTCACATGGAGTATGTCCTAGGTGACCAAGCTGAATTTCAACCTCACCAAATCTTTATCTTTGAGGATAGGATGCCTGAAGGGCAGAAGTTCCATTTCAGGGGGGCTAGCTAGAACTGGTTCTAAGATGGCTGCCCCAATGCCCTCCTCTGACAGTCTCCAACTTCACTACAATCCAAGTGTTTGCTAAATGACACACTTCCCAACTGCCTTGACCACGACTAAAAAGAAAACTGCTCTCTATGCAGCCCCAACTGAGACAACCCAAATGATGAGCTGAGCAAAACTAGGCCATTTTTCACTAAGGCCCCAAGCCCAGCAAGAGACAAACTGCCACCAATTCTTTGTCCTTTCCACAGACACTGACCCAGGAGATAACTGTCAGTTCTAGGAGACTCAGTATTCTCTTTAAATAAAAATGAGAGCTACTCTACCAAAGTAGACTGAACCACGTCAGCACTACAGAAACCATTCACAAAACATCCCAGAACAGAGGACAAAGCCACATCCCTGCCACACCCCCATTCTCCAAACCCAGAGAATAGCTCTGAACACCCTCTGCAGACCTGTGGGAAGTGGGGAACAAATCAACCCACCTGGTGGGAAGGAAGAGAGCGGTTTTTCTATTTTGGGGGACAACAGAATATTAGGCAAACACAAGCAAAGCCATGCATACTAGCACCACAAGATTCAAGGAAAATAGTTCTACCCATGGCCAGAACAGTGGGCCCACCAGATGACAGGACTTCGGAGGCTGAGGCAAAGGTGGGAGACATGCCTAGTCTCAATAGTGAAACTCTATCTATAAAACAAACAAAACCAAAAAGAAACAAATCACAAAATAGGGCCTAGGGAAATAGTTCAGTCCCCAGCGCCCATGTAAAAGCCAGCTATGGAGGCCAGTGCTTGTAATGCCAGCACCGCAAAGATGAAACCAAGGGGATTCCTGGGGCTTGCTGGCCAGTTAGGTTAAGCTCCAGGTTCAGGGAGAGACTCCACCTCAAAGAATAAGGAAAGGAACCATTAAGGCCTAACATTGACTTCTGGGTTCCATATATACTCCTACACAAGCACGTTCACTCACATGTACACACACAGACTGTGTGTGTGCGTGTGTGTGTGTGTGTGTGTGTGTACAAATATACATGACACACACATGCAGAATGGAGATAACATACAACAAAAGGACCCAGAGAGAGGAACCAAATAGTACCACCGAGGTGCTAGTAGATTATAGTTGTCAGAGAGAACTGAATTCTGCCAGTAACTCAGACCAGAAATACCAACAAAGGAAGCTTGAGAAAACTATTGTAAGCGGAAGGGAAAACAGGGTTTCCAGTACCCACAGTCATCTGTAACTCCAGTGCCAAAAATCCAACACCCTCTTCTGGCCTTCACAGGCTCTCACACACAAATGATGTATATAAATCCACACAGGCAAACACACGGAAATATAAAATGAATCTTTAAGGTGGGGGAAGGCACAGTCTTGGGAGGTGGCTCAGGCTGACTTGAAATTCATGGTCCTCCTGTCTTGCCTCAGCCTCCCGAGAGTGGTGTAGAGACACTCACCACCATGCCTGACTAAAGCACTTTTTACAGGGGCGTTACCACACTGCTCCCACCTCCTTATAGCATACTCAGCGTTGGAAAATAAACAGGAGTGGACACACACTCTCACAGAAAGGCCTGGTGGTACGCACCTTTAATCCCAAAGAAGATTAGGAGTTCAAGGCTAGCTTTAGCTACATAGGGAGTTTGAGGCCAGTCTGGGCACCAAGAGACCCTTTCTGGAGGAAACAATAAAAACAGTATTCCTTGTTGAGCCTTGAAGCCCAGGTTTGTAATCCCAACTACTCAGGAGACTGAGGCAGGAGGATTATGAATTCAAGGCAAAGCCTATAGGCCACAATGCTGAGTCCAAGGCCTACAAAGTATATTCAAGGTTGATTTGGTCAATTTAGTGAGATCCTATTTAAAAAAAAAAAAAAAGTGGGGACAGAATTTGGCAATTAAGTGCTTGCCTAGCAAAAGTGTGAGGTCCTAGGTTCAATTCCTAAAAATTAAAATATACATACATACAAGTATTATCCCTTGCCAAGATCTCATTAAGTCAACAAGTAGAAGTTCCCAAGCATAAAAGAAATTCCCTTGCCAAGGAAGAAGAAAATGACTTCACAATGAAATGTAGTGCCCCCCCTCCCCCCAATAAAGAGTTTGGGGGTGGTACAAAGAAGGAAATGAAGAATCTGAGAGCATGTAAAATCAGACAGGTAGGGTGCTGGCCCCACAAGCCTGGTGTGATAACCTGAGCCAACCCTAGAGCATGTGTAAAAAGTTGTTGGTTGGGGCTGGAGAGAGAGCTTTAGTTAAGAGCATGTGTTACTCTTACCAAGGACCTGGGGTTCTAGTCCCAGTACCCACGCGGTGGCTCACAACCAACTGTAACTCCATCCAGTTCCTGGGGATTTGTAGCTTCTTCCCCGGGTCTCCTCCAGCCTCCACCGGTACCTAGCACCAATCTGGTACACATCCATACTGGCAAAACACTCAGAAACATAAAATACAAATAAATCTTTAAAAAAAATTTCTTTTTGAAAGAAGTTGGTTGTAGCGGGGCCATCTGCAATCCCAGCCCTCGAACTTCAAGACAGAGGCTGAGACAGGGTCATCTTGGGGGTGGGGGGAAAGGCGCTAAGAGACCTTGTCTCAAAACAAGGAAAAAGGAAAAATCTGCCCTCTGACTTCCATACATGATCTGTGGTACACATCTACCTACACACACAAATAATAAAATTAAAAATTTTAAACGCTTATAAAGGCTGAAACCATGGCTAGAAGAAATCCTTTTTTAAAAGCAGACATTCCAATAATATAATTAGCATAATCGGGGGTGGGGGAGGGGAGACTAGGTCAGTGTGAGAAGGCAAACATCCTCCTCTGAAATAGAGCAAGAGTCAACAGGCACTGCCTAAATTAAAACAAGTAATTACAGACGACTCACACGCACTTAACGTTGCTGGGTAGAAAATTATCTCTTGCAAGGAATGTATTTCTTTACTGCTTAACAATTCTCTTTAGTTTACTGCAGTTTCTTTTTCTTCTGTTACAGTCAAGGAATTGCAAAGCTTTTCCACAGGAGTATTTATACCTATTTTTCTTTTTCTTTTTCTTTTCTTTTTTTCTTTTTTGGTTTTTTCAAGACAGGGTTTCTCTGTGTAGCCCTGGCTGTCCAGGAACTCACTCTGTAGACCAGGCTGGCCTCAAACTCAGAAATCCTCCTGCCTCTGCCTCCCAAGTGCTGGGATTAAAGGCATGTGCCACCACTGCCTGGCCTATACCTATTTTTCAATGGCCATTTCTGTCTGATTATGCCTGGAAGAATCTTTGGAATACTGGCAATATATATTTTGATGGTGGTTTGTTTTTTTTTAATCAGGGTCTCTCTACATAGCTCCCGGCTGTCCTGGGACTCACTCTGTAGACCAAGCTGGTATTCAGCTCACAGAGATCTGGTGGCCTCTTCCTCCCGGGTACTGGGACTAGACACATGCACCACCACAGCCCAGCAAAGGGATAGATATTCTGAGGCCTGGAGTCCATTGGAGGCCTGGAGTCAGTGGCTTTGCTTTGTTCTGCTTCAGTCTATTGACTGACCGCAGTCTGTGATGTGGGAATGCAGCAAGGTTAGGAAAGACAGGAACTCAGCATCACCGACTTCTTCCTCCCTCCCTCCCTCCCTTCCTTTGAAACAGAGTCTTGTGTAGCCTAAGCTGCCCTCGAACTCCTGATGTTCCTGCCTCTGCCTCCTGAGTGCTGAGATTCTCAGAGCTACACCAGTTTAGCACAAATAAGTATAGCACAAAACCCACTGGGCAGTGGTGGCACACCCTTGGAGGCAGAGGTGGGTGGGTCTTTATGAATTCCAGGCCAGCCTGGTCTACAGAGTGAGTTCCAGGACAGCCAGCTCTACAAAGAGAAACCCTGTCTCGAAAAACCAAACCAAACCAAACCAAACCAAACCAAAAGGAAACACCTAGAACCCTACAGAAACAACTGCTGACACATCTGATCACAAGAGTTCTTCTATAAACATTTCACTATAATATCTTCCCTACTTATGGTCAAACTAACAATAAGTCACCTGTGTAAGTCTCCATAGCCAAAATTAGAAAACTAGTAATTACTCTTTTCTCCATCTCCCTCTGTGGAGCTGAGGCCTCGTGTATGCTAAGCAAATGTTCTACCTACCAAAAAGCTATAACCCCAGCCTGATCAGCAGCCGTAAAGCATGATATTCTGGTAAATACTACCTCTGGAGTCCAGAGAGCTTCAAGAACTATGGTGGTGCAGATCTGTGATTGATCCCAGCTACTCAAGTGGCCAGAGGCAGAAAGATCTTTAGTTCAGGCCCTGCTTGGGCTAGAAAGTAAGTTCAAAGACAGCCTAAGCACCATAGTAGGACACAGGTAAAGTGGTACATGCCTGTAATTCCAAGCATTTGGGAGGCAGAGGTAGGATCGTCAGGAGTTTAGGCTAGCCTTAGTCATATCATATATAGAGGCTAGCTTGGGCTACAAGAGATCCTGTTTCACCTCCACTTCCCCCAAACAGGCCCTACCTCTCTACCCCCCAAAAGGCCAAGAATGTAGGACTGGACTCCCAAACCACAAAAAAGGAAAGGGGAAGGGGTAGTGGTTACTGAAGTGGTACACACCTGTAATCTCAGCCCTCTGCAAGGATTACTTAGAGTTCAAGGGCAGCCTAGGCAGCAAAGGGAGACCCTATTTGAAACCAGCAAAAAGAAATTAACTGTCCCAGCTCAGTCCCTACCCGTTCACTGAATGAGCATGGTCCTTACCCACCGAAGACAAGCTACCCTTGTCTCACGCCTTCCTTCTCTCAAGGCAAGAGCCAACGAACGACAGTACAGCTGGAGCACAGCCTCTTTCTCAGCTCCAGGCTCAAGGGTTGGATTATTTTATTACCCCACCACCACCACCAAACCACTTTACAGTTTTCCTAGTTCCTGTTCCAGAACCTGAGCCTCAAGCTATGGCATGCCAAAGGCCACCCAGGGTGGGTGACTTCCAGACAGCACAGGAGGGGCAGGTGCCGCCCACTCATTCACCCTAAGAAACCTCAGGCTGCTAAACCAGGGAGAACGGAAGACCACCAAAGAGGAAAAAAGGTCCGTGGTAACCCAGAAGCAGGGAACAGATCTCCCCCACTGTGTGTCAGCACAGCAGAGAGGAGGTTATAAGGCCAGAGACTAGTGATAAGGGCCTGGGGCAGCCAGCATAAACTGACCAGGAAGGCTTATTTAGCCCCAAGCTGGACCTGGAATGAGTTTAGTGACAGCCAAGCCCAGGGTTGGAACCAGGCAAGGGGAGAGAAAAGCATACTTCAGGGCTCAGAGCCCACCAGGAATCTGGGCCTAACAAAGCCAGAACTTCCAAAATGTCTTCAGACTGGGAAAGACAGGGAAGTGGTCCAAGGCAGCTAGCCAGCTCTTCCCACCAAAGCCTGGCAAGAGTTGTCCCTGATCTCATCCCTCATCCGTCAACATTTCCTAGGTTGCAAAAGTGTGGCCTGTTGTCCCTCTGAGTTCCTTACTGTTTGCCAGACCAGGGTCCCACATGTGGCCTAAGCAATGTGGTGCTCACTCACACCTATCACTTACATCACATGCTTAAGCAAATGCTTCCTGCTTGTCAGTCAGAGTCAGATGAAATAGCAAGGCCTGGTAACTCCATCTTAAATGCTTTTTCTCAGGAGCATCTCCATTGCCTTCTCTTCCAGGGAGCCACGATCACTCTGAGCTCCCCAACTATTTTGGATGCTGAACCTCTTGGTATTCCAACAAGCCTTCCTAACTACCTACAAGGCAAAGAGGGTCTTGTAGTACCCCTCTGCTAACATAAGTCTGGCACAGAGCTGGGCACAGGGGTCACGTGCAGAGAACTTCTGATCAAAGATGAGAAGTTTAACTTCCCATCATACTAAAGTCTACATGGCCCCTACAGACCAACAATTCCTTCTACAGACATTCTATGTTAGTAGATGTCCCCACAGGCCATGTGAAGCCACCTGTCAGGACCATCTTTAGTTCCTCCCTCTAAACTATTCTCTTATTGTGAATTTACACACACACACACACACACACACACACACACACACACAAGCACAAATGACAAACATATTTTTGTCTTGTCTTTTATTTTCAGAATGGATTTTCCTATGTAACTCTTGAAGGCCTGGTACTGAACATGTAGCCCAGGGTAGCCTTGAACTCATGACAATCCTCCTACTGAGGACTAGGATTATGGGTAGGGACCATCACACTGGGTACTTCACTTATGTTAAGTAAACTAAAAGCTAGCTTATACCTCCCTAACTTAAAATCCAATCTGAGCCCAGCACACACCAGCTCCCAGAAGAGAAGAAAAATGAATCCATGCTCAACCTCAGCTATATAGCAAGTGTGGGCTACATAAGATTGTCTCAGAAAATAAGAAAGAAATAAAAAGCAATGGCAACCAAAATCTACCTCAATCTAAGAGTTAATGTCACTTCCTGCCAGTTACCAAGAATAATGTGAGTCCCTGAGATGCAAATGACACCAGGTATCTTCCCTCACAGAACAGGGAAAGTAAGCCCCACACAAGAAACTTACCAGTACGTCGAGGCCAAGGCTAATGTGCAGCTCAAGGTTTACCTGGTCAAACTGAGCCAACAGACATTCCACACTGGGTATTAAGTAGCCTGGAGACACACTGGAAGAGATGAAGGAACAGGCTGAGCTCCCAGGCCTACTCCAAAGATCCTGTTGCTGAACTAAGCTGCAAGGGGTTGTTACTCAGGCATCTGGTAGCTATGGCATAAAGATATCCCTGCCAGGGAACCATTCCAGCAAAACAGATGTCCTTGGGTCTATCCTGAAGAGGAGAAGGCCCAGCCTCTTCCCACAAAACAGTTACACATGCAATGAGCCCATCTAACTGGCACAGTCTGAGTCACACTGGGAATTTCAGCAGCACAGGATGTCAGAGTGCAGTCTGATTTTGTTTTCTTGTGCAATGCCTAAGTCCTAACCTAGAGCCTTGTGCATATTAGCGCTCTGACATGAGGGCCATGGAAAGCCACTCTGGTACTGTGTACACGTGGTACTCATGTGGGACCACAGACAGTAAGTACCAGAGAGACACTGAGCTGTGGAAAAGTGAATCAAAGAGCCTGAGATGAGAGAAGCTTGCTGGGGAGTTAGCACCGAGGAGCTGCTGGGAAGTGGAAGAAGGAAGGCTACCAGTGAGCTACACTTCCAGGCCACAAATGTGTGTGTGCATGTGTGTGCGTGTGTGTGGATTAGGTTTTTTTTATTGTGCGTATTTTTTTTCAATATTTTTTATTTTATGTATATGAGTACACTGTAGCTGTCTTCAGACACACCAGAAGAGGGCATCGGATCCCATTACAGATGGTTGTGAGCCACCATGTGGTTGCTAGGAATTGAACTCAGGACCTCTGGAAGGGCAGCCAGTGCTCTTAACCGATGAGCCATTTTGCCAGCCCCCTTATTGTGCATATTTTATGTGTTTGCCCAAATGTCTGTGTGAACCACATGCATGCAGGCCACCATGTAGGGGCTGTGGATGGGACCCAGGTCCTCTGAAGGAGCAGTTGGTGCTGCTAACACTGAGGCATCTCTCCAGCCCAGGAATGTGTATTTTTGTTTCTCTACCCTTAATAGGCTGAACCATAATTTATTTTCCAAATGAAGTGCATTACACACAGGACAGGATACTAGGAATGTGCTACCAATTACATTAACAGACATCAAGGAACAAGTTAATGTATGTCCCCACCACCACAGATAAATGTTGGAAAACAGAACAACTAACCTGGTGTCAGAGGTAGCCAAGAGAGCTCCCCTAAAGGAAATTTCAGACCCCCAGAAATAAGCTGGCAGGGAGAAGGGGGATGGAACAGTCTATGAGGTTGTAGGCATTCTTAGGAACTAGTAGGGATGGAACATCTAAGGTCCACAGTGGCTAAGGTACACAAGAGGTCACACAGGGGATAGGATTAAAGGCTAGAAATACAGGCCTTGAAGGATCCAGGAAAACATATGGTTCAGCTGTGGTGGGACTCGAACCCAGCCCCAAGCACGCTAGGTAAGTGTGCCGCCATTGAGCTATCGCCCTTGTACCTATTTCTGTTTGTTTGTTTGTTTGTTTTCTTTGTTTATTTGCAGTCTCTAGTCTCTTTGTAGTTTATTTGCTACAGTCCAGGTTGGCTTGGAACTCACTATGTAGCCTAAGCCAACCTAAAACTCCTGGCAATCCTCCTGCTCCAGCTACCAAAGAGCTAGAAGTACAGGCATGAGCTACTAGGCCTGGCATTTACATTCTTGACTGCATCATGGAGAACAGGCAGGGAGGCAGGCAGATGAGGAGCAGGAGATTAAACAGCAGGCTCTCACAGCAGTTCAAGTGAAACAGAGACCCAGAACCAGTTCGGTCTTAAGGGCAAGAGTTCTTTGTGTTGGACTCAGACTTAACAGCAACCCAGGCTGGATTATGCAGACCTCAGAATTCTGCAAGCAGAATTAGTAAAGAGACCACCCCAAAATTCAGGCTAAGACATGTCCTCTCGACATTCCTGCTGCAGCAGGCAAGCAATTTAAGAAATGTGCACTTTGGCTCTGCAGTAAAACACACCTCAAGGGCCTTTGGCAGCACTGCTTTGTGATCAGCCAAGACTATCCTCCCCAGCACTGATTCTCCCCAACACCCCCCCTCCCAGTCCTCTTGCAAGCCAGTTCAAACCCAAAACCTCCTCAAAGGTTCTACTGGCCAGTCTCCATAGATGAGACACCCTGGCACAGGTCAGTATTTGAAGAAAGCCATTCTTTAAGTGTACAATCTTACACAAAGTTCACCTGAGAACTCACTGAAGGGCAAATTCCCTCACCTCCAGGCAAACCAGAAACCAGGTTGGCCCAAGAATGTGGGTTTCATTTGGTGCTCTGGCAATGTTCCTGCATACTAGAGCCTGAGGTTTGCCACTCCACTCCCATGAAAACCAAAGGGGCAATAAAAGGGACCACATGACCCCTTCTACCAGTATCTAACCTAACCCCCTGACCAGTCGTTGCTTGCTGCATGGCACCTAGACACCCTATACTCACAAAAAAGAGGGTTACTAAAAAAAGTAAAGAAAAATACCTATTTCCAAATTGGGGAAGCAGGCAAGAGAGGAGACGGACAGACAGACAGACAGACATGACATGACACTCATTAATCCTAAATCTTCTCCTCTTACATAGTATGCTCTTTGGCCAAGGCTATAGCCAGTCAGTGAGTCACTGATTACTAAAGATGCAAGGCTTTCCCACATCCTGTGCTTCCTCACTGTGTAACCACAAACGAGAGATGCCAACTCAGCTGACGGACCCTCAGCTTTAGCCACTAGGACTCTCTCTCCTCACTTCCCTGCCTAGCTTCCTCTATGCACTCTGTCTGGTGGCCAGGGTTTTCTCCCTTTAGGATCTAACCTGCCTTCTACCTTCATTATTCTTTCCTGGGCTCTGGTGTCCATGTAGAATAACACACACACACACACCACCACTACCACCACCACCACCATCACCACCACCACCACCACCCACTTCACCCCTGCACCACCACTCTGGACTCAAAAGTATAAGATGAAGCTAGCCATGAGCTAACAAGTACATATGTACAAGTTCACCCTATCTCTCTAAGGTGAGGAGAATCCAGGAGAGGAAAGAGGCAGCAATGTCTCTACTCCATTCTGGTCCTCCCCAGCACTGCCTAACCCCACCCAGACCCATTCTTTCCTTCATCTTTGTCTCAAGGTCGAGGCACTTAGAATGAACTGCCTTGATTGTTCCTTAACAGTCCAGTAGGTTAGCAGGGCCTTCTGACGTAACCCCTCCCTCCCTAGGCATTTCTGTAATGCCTAGGACTTCATTGAGGGACAAGAGAATCAGTATAGTAGCATCTTCTAGAAGCTCCCTGTGTGGAAAGGGGCAAGGGAGATGGTGAAGGCCCCAGCATCTTCCTGATTTCCGAATCTCAGTCCCTGGCAGACCTCCGCAGAGAAGATGAGAAGTTCAAGCACAGATGGGATTCCTACAGCAAAGCGGAGCAGGCTTCTGGTTCATCCCACACAGAGCCACAGATCAGCACATGCCATATAGATCAAGGCCACATGAGCAAACCTGCTGACAACACACTGCCATCTCCAGGAGATGTGTGCAAAACCGAGTTCCCTAGCAAGGGAGCTATTTTTGCATGTATTTCCACTCTCGCTAGCCTCTCACAACCTGCTTGCCTATTCAAAAAGGATCAACATTCTAGTCAGACTTAAAGGCTTACTCCAACCCTAGCTCCACTTTGGGTAGTTTTCAGATACAGGGACGAAACAAACAGACGTTAAGATAGTTCTAGATGAGAGTCGGGCAGTGGTGGCGCACGTCTTTAATCCCAGCACTTGGGAGGCAGAGGCAGGCGGATTTCTGAGTTCGAGGCCAGCCTGGTCTACAGAATGAGTTCCAGGACAGCCAGGGCTACACAGAGAAACCCTGTCTCGAAAAACCAAAAAAAAAAAAAAAAAAAAAAAAAGTATAAAAACCAGAACTCAGTAACCAGAACAAGAGTCAAAAGAAGCTGGGTGTGGAGGTATGTGCTACAGAGGAGGCAGGCGAATTCGAGGCTCACCAGCCACCAAGTCTACACTGCTTGAGTGATCCCTTCTGAAAAAGAAAGAGTGAAGTCTGGAAAAATGACCTAATGGTTAGGCGTGCATACTGCTTTGCAGAAGAACAGAATTCTGTTCCCAGGACCTACACTAACAGGATGAAAATTGCTCATCACTCCGGCTCCGGGGTGTCTAGCGCCCTCTTCTGGCCTCCACGGGTACCTCCAAGGCACTTACATCCACACATGTACACATAATTAAAAATAAATAAAATCATTTCAAAAAAGAGTGGGCAACAACTGGGTAACACCCAGGCTGTCCTCTGGTCTCTTTACACAGGTGAATGCAAATGCATACACCAGTGCACATATAAACAACACACAACTGGTTATAGAAGCACCATTCACCAAAAAGCGTGTGGACAACCCAAAGGCCCTTGAGTCAGAAGGTAAGTAGAAAACCTTCAGGATATCCTCAGGATGGAGCTGGATGTGACAGAGTGCACACAGGGAGCTTTTAAAGCGACATGTGACTCTATTTGTCAGAGACCCCTTCCAGGAAGACCTAGAGAGTTTGTCTGAATCTGGAACGCTGCACAGGAAACTTCAGGGGCCAAGAACCCATCTAAGTTTTCCTAGTAACACCAAAGGAACAGGAGGGATTTGAGAAGAGATGTTGACATGTTGGTTACCGAAAAATCTCTGACCTGTCCTTCCACCTCACACCTACCCAGATATCAAGAGTTCTCTCTCTCTCTCTCTCTCTCAAATTTATTTATTTATTCTTATATACATTTGGTGTCTGGCCTACATGTATGTCTGTCTGAGGAAGTTGGATTCCCTGGAACTGGAGTTACAGAGAGTTGTAAGCTGCCATGTGGGTGCTGGGAATTGAACCCGGATCCTCTGGAAGAGCAGCTAGTGCTCTTAACTGCTGAACCATCTCTCTAGCACAAGTCCTTTCTTTAGTGTGATAGTGTAATCGATACATATAAACATTAATTCTACATTTGATCAAAGTGCTACTTCACTACACTGATACAGTGTTCTTCGCTTTAACCCATTTAATGTTCTCTCCCCCAAAGTAAAAGGAAATTCTCACCTTTTGCCAGGCTTTAAAAGTCACTGTGTTAGCTGGGTATAATGGTGTATGCCTTTCTGCACTTGGGAGGCAGAGGTGGGAAGATCTCTGTGCGTTCAAAGCCAGCCTGGTCTACATAGTGAGTTCCAGGACAGCCAGGGCTACATAATAAGACTATACCTCAAAAATACAAAACAATACAGAAGAGGGGGACGAGAGATGGGTCCCACATCCCTGAGAAAAAAAAAGCCTAGAGTGACAGCTATTTCATAATCTTACCAAAAATAACATTTCCCCCACTTTTCCCCTGTGGTAGGGGAAGTAAAAGGGAGTCCCACAAGTCCAGGCTGTTTCTACAATTTCTCAGCTGCTCATGGAAACTCTGAGTTTTGCTCCTATTACGCACACAACCCCGTCAATGTGCCAACTGCACAGCATTGCTGGGAGAGGGGGCTAGAGTGGCTGCCCGGAAGAGGGAGTGGACAACAATCAAGGTCATAGTCAAGCACACAGAGAAGGCGGCTCACCCACGGTCAAGGTCTCTGTCCTGGGTCTGCTGGATGTCAGAAGGTGGCAGAAGGGGGGGTGGGGATGCAGAAACAGAAACACGGGAACTTTGTTCCCAGGGATGGACAGGCTGTCCTGTGGGACATTTTGGTTAGCTGCCCAGGTCTGGGGGAGTGGGGTGACTGTACTTTTTGCACCTTTCTGGGAAACAGGATTGGAATAGTCATGGCTTGCTGCCCTGGAAACCTTCCAGAGACCTGCTATCCTGAGAACTTGCCCAGCCTATCACATGCAAAGTGTCCCAACACTGGGGAAGTAGCATTGGAATACCCAAAGGCTAGAGATGTCCCACAGGTCAGGGATGGCAGAGCATGGGACCATTCTTCAGGGAACACAGCCAGCCTCCCTGCAGGTCACCAGGGCTGCAACCGGGCCCCAAGCTTGTGGTCAAAAAAAACAAGAGTCTCTGTGGGCTGGCAAGGGAACCTCTGACTTCCAGGAAAGAACAAAGAAAGCACCCATGGTACAGGGCTCTTCTCAACTGGCAGATCATTTGGGCTTCCAGTTAAAACAAAACAAAACAAAACAAACCCACTACTGGCTAGGTCAGCCACTGTCCCTACCAGGTCTTCATCCACGGTAGAAGAGCTGGCAGCCCTCACCCCCCACCCCCACCCCCCAGCAAGACACGTGGACACAGCTGTAAGAGACAAAAAAAATGGGTCCAGGAACAAGAATGAGATTCAGGAACAAGTTAGCAGAGGCTGCACTTAACCAAAAATTATTTATTTTTATTTTTTATTACTCTACTTCGGTTTGGTAACAAGAATTGAACCTATGGTTTGTTCATGCCAGGCAAACACTAACCACTATATGATGTTCTCAGCCTTCTTTTTATTTATTTACTAATTAATTTTTGGCTTTTCAAGGCTGTGTTGTACCGTGTAGTCCTGGTTGGCCTGGAACTTCCTTTATAGACCAGGCTGGCCTTAAACTCACAGAGATCTGCCTGCCTCTGCTTCTGGGGTTAAAGGCTTGTACCACCATCGCTAAAATTGTTTTTAATTAATTTATTTTTTATGTGCATGGGTATTTTGCCTGCATGTATGTCCATGGGAGGGTGCCAGGTCCCCTGGAATTGGAGTTACAGACAGTTGTGAGCTGCCATGTGAGTTCTGGAAATCGAAACTGGGTGGTCAGGAAAAGCAGCCAATGCTCTTAACTGCTGAGCCATCTCTCCAGCCCCTCGTTTTAATTAAAAAAAAAACAAAAAACAAAACTCAAAACAAACAAAAAGGCAGTGTTTCGATTCCACTCCTGCGCCAGAAACAAATACTAGATGAGGGGTTAAGTACCACTTAATCAAATTAAGCCCAGGCTGGAGCCTCCTGCTTCCATCTCCTAGGATGACAGCATGTGGCTTCACAAGCGCTAGGCAAGCACACTACCGTGTACATGTATTTGCAGCACTTTGCAGTTTTGCACACTTATTTTTATGTATAATTGTGTGTGCATCTGTGTGCCAGCCAGTCTTCTCCCTCCACCCTGTGTGTTCCAGGGATCCAACTTGGGTTATTACACCGCTGCCCACTCACTCACTGGCCTTGCATTTTATTTATTTGGTTATCAGTATGACTAAACATTTTTTTAAGTTTGCAAACCGTTGTATTTTTGTTTTCCCAACTGCCTGCTATCGCCTCTCCTCATTTGTGCTGAAACACACAACTTCTGATTAGTGATTTATTTAGAAGTCCATTGCTGAGCCTGGGGAATGGCTCAGGGGTTAGCTCTTCTGCTGCTTTTCCAGGACTTGTGTTTGGTTGCCAGCACCCGTACTGAGTGGCTCACAAGTATCTGCAACTCCATCCCCAGGGGATCTGGCACCCTCTGCTAGCCTCTACAGGCATGTGAACGCACACACGCACGCACACGCACTCACATACACATACCACACCTTGATGTTTAAAGAATGTGTCCCTATTCCAGGGGGAAAAAGACTACATTGTAATATTATCCTTTGGTCACGTGTTCAAATGTTTTCCTAGTTATTTCCTTTTTCATTTTACTCAACTGGTGCTGGTGACATAATATTCTTTTATGTATTTGTTTTCACGTGTATCAGTATGTACCTGTATGAGTTCATGTGCACCATGTTCATGCAGCTGCCAACGGTGGGTACTTTATCTGTAGGAAAAGGAGCTGCAAGCAGTTCTGAGCTGCCGTGTGGGTGCTAGGAATCAAACCTAGGTCCTCTTCAAGAGCACCCAGTACTTTTAGTCACTGAGCCTGAGCCATCTTTCCAATTTTCAAACAGAAGCCAAAACAATTTCCCTTAAAATTTTTGCTTTTACTAGCAATGATTAGAAAAAAAACTTCCCCAAGCCAGGAATGGGGTTCACTTTCCCTAAGCCAGGCAGGGGGGTACATATTTGTAACCTCAACACTTGGAGCAAATAGCATGAAGCTCCCAACGAAGTCAAGGCTAGCCCAGTCTACATAGCAAGTTTCAGGCTAACAGGGCTACAGAGAGACTGACAAAAGGAAAGGAAGAAACAACAACAAAGACTCTGTACTCGTAGTTACAGACATAGACATTTGAATTTCTTGCCTTTAAAAACTTTAATCTCTAATCCACCTACAATTTACTTTGGCCTAAGAAAATCTAATTTTGTTGTTCTAGATAATTAGCTGGTTATCCCAATATTGCTGAAGCAATATTTTCTATTGTTTCTTAATTCTAAAGCACATATATTCCTGTCTAAAGCTCAATGTGGAGTTCAGGCATCCTGAGGCTCAGGGACCTGGAAACCAAATTCAAGTCATCAGGCTTGATGTCATTGACCCACTGAGCCATCTCACCAGCCCCTTAGCTCCTCCCCCGTCCCACCTCACTATGTAAACCAGGCTGGCCTCAAACTCATGCAGACCTACCTGCCTCCTGGAGTAAAGGCAAGTACCACTCCACTCTTTTCTAAAGTTTTCTTTTGAGATAGGATCTTGCTTACTAAGGCCTTAGATTCTATCCCTGGAACCACCCCCAAACAGACAACAATTCACAACCTACCAAAGAAAAGCAATCTAAGTGTGCAAGAGAAAGGACTATTAAAATGAAGGTAATCCCTGTAACAACGTGTATACAAAGGTGAGGAGTTTATAGAAGGCTCTGGGCCAGCAAATGGCTCAGTGGGTAAAAGTGCCTGTCACACATAGCCTGATGACCTGAGTCCAATCGCTGCAACCCACTTAAATGG
Organism: Rhynchomys soricoides; assembly: GCA_019843965.1. Classification (NCBI taxonomy): domain Eukaryota; kingdom Metazoa; phylum Chordata; class Mammalia; order Rodentia; family Muridae; genus Rhynchomys; species Rhynchomys soricoides. Next base: position 12,443,172 of record JADRCH010000013.1, read on the forward strand.
GTAAATAGAGAGACCATGCTCCACAAAAATGTTCTCTGATCTCCACACGTGTCATGGCAAATGCACTTCCCATCATACAAACACATACAAAGTACTGCTAAATAAAAATAAGATCTAAGAGTTCTCTGAGTCACACAGACCTCAGCCTGACCCCTGACCCCACACTGTCAGCTTCAAGGACCCTAAGCCAAGCCACAAGCCAATGGGACTTAGATACCTTACAGAGAAAAGCAAAGGCTGTAATGGTCTCTCCCTCAGAGCAGTTGGAAAAAGTGAGATATGGAATAGAAATATAGTACCTGCTACACAGAAACCACTCAATAAATGTTCCTTGTGAAGTGGACAAGAGAAACAAAGAAGGTCTGGAGGTACAGCTCAGCGCTGGAGCACTCGAGTGGTCCCTCAGTCCCAACCCTGCACTTCCTACAGGGACACCCTGAGAGTCCTCTGTACTCAGAGGTGCTCTGTACTCAGAGGTGCTCTGTACTCGAGTGCTGCAGAGCATCTGATCAGGAATGTCAGATAAGTCCAGAGGGACTCTCAGATCTGCAACAGCAGCAGGGAGCCTAGGGAGCCTAGGGTGGGGCTCTGAGCCAGAGCATCTGAGCCTGCTTTCTGTCACAGGACAGAAGAGCAATATCCTCCTCCCTCCCTCCTGTTCACAGGTCCATGGGCCAGATTCTACAGGCTGTCTCCCTACATAAGCTGAATGGTACCCACAAACCACCTCCATCTGAAACCTCAGGATGTGATCTGAGTAGGAAACAAGGCCTCTGCTGATGAAGTCAGGCAAGCATCTTACTTAAGAGGAAAAGCATCCTGAAATCTGGATGGGCCCTAAATCCAATGGCTCTCACCTTTATCAGAGAAAGGAGAGGAGATAGGGACAAGCACAAACAGAATTAAGGAAGGTGGTAGGTATGAGGGCAGAAATAGAGGCTAGAGTCATGTAGCCACAAGTACCAAAAGCCCCACCCCCACCTCACTGTGACTACTCCCCCACAATTCCCCACATGGACCTGAAGCTGAAAATGGCAGGAAGGGTTCTTTAACTAACCGGAGGACTGTTGGAGCAGAGTCCCACCTACACTTGATTTCAGGCTGCTGGCCCCTGGAACTACAGAGAACACTGCTGTTGTCTGAAACAAACAATCTCCGGGAACCAGTCAAGAAAGTGAACACTAGGTAAATCCGTTGGTGCTGGAATCAAGGCGCAATCACTTTAGTCATGTTTATAGTTCTTTTTTTTTTTTTTTTTTTTTTTGGTTTTTTGAGATAGGGTTTCTCTGTGTAGCCCTGGCTGTCCTGGAACTCACTCTGTAGACCAGGCTGGCCTTGAACTCAGAAATGCCTGTCTCTGCCTCCCAAGTGCTGGGATTAAAGGCGTGCGCCACCACTGCCCGGCATGTTTATAGTTCTAAGATGACTCCTGTGACCCTTGCTTTGTTTGTGGGCAGCACTTGTAATTGAGATGCCACTCATGTGCCATACCTCCTTGAAGAGAGGGAGGCTACAGCTAGTGGCTGACCGGGTAGATAGGAAGTAAGAGCAGTGGAGGCACTGGCCAGCACTCTGGAGGCAGAGGTGAGAGAATCAGGAGTTCAAGGTCATCCACAGCCACACAGTGAGTATAAGGTCAGCCTGGGTTACAGGAGACCCTGCCTCAAAAATTAAAAGGGAGAGAGGGAGCTGAGCATGTGCCTACACTGGTAAAGTGCTAACCTCAGATAAACAACTCCTGGCTTCAATCCTGTAAGGTGGCACCTGCCTGTAATGCCAACAGTGGTGGTGGAGGAAGAAGACTCTGAAGTTCAAGGTTTGAGGCCTGCCTATGATACATGAGACCCTGTCCCAGAAACAAAAACAGGAGATATCAGAAAATGAGAGAGGGTTTTCTAGGAACTGCATCTGGTCCCTGGCTAGCAACCAGAGGGGGAAATCCATCTTACATCAACAAGGAGCTGACTTCTTCCCAACCTTGCAAGCTACCCTTCCAGAAAAGAACTTTGGTTGGCCCTTCTATTTTAGCTTTATGGGACCCTCCGCAAAGAAGCCGGACTGGCTAACAAGAATGGGTAATCACAAGACGGGTTGTTTTAAGTATCTATAGCGTTGCACTGACGTGCCTGCCTGTTCCCATACACAGCCCCACACTTACATTTCCTAGAAGTATGAATGGCAAGTTCTGGTCACAGAGAGCAGACCTACGGTAAGCAGGTCTCCGAGCTCCTCCCTACTCTGCATGAACCTCCGTTAGCTTGTCTGACTGACAATGTCACCCACATGACTACTAGAGCAGAGAGGACAGAGGACACTCCGGATAGCAGTTTCTGACTACGGCTGATTAGCCTTCACCCAGGCGGCCCCTCTGGCTTTTTACATCAGGGTACAGTATGCTCTATGAGCTACAATAATACTGAAGCTACGAAATTAATAAGACTATTGCTTAGGACATATGAGAAGCCAGCATTGGGGACACTGAGGCAGGAAGATAAGCAAGACTGAGACCAGTCTGGGTTAAACAGAGATCCCATCTCAGGAGAGAAATGTGGACAGGGGAGATGGCTCAGCAGGGAAGAGCATTGGCCTCAAGCCTGACCACCTGAGTTGCATCCTCAGAACCCACAAGAGAAGGCAAGAACTGGTTCTAGACCAGTTGTGCTCTGACGTCCGCACAGGTGTGTGTGTGAGCACATACAACCAGTCTATCAATGTAAAATGAAAAAAATTTAAAGAAAAAATTTAAAGACAGATGTAGCAGTTAGTATCTTCACTGCTGAGCCTTCCATTTTTCTGAGTTCTAATTTAAAAGTATACACACACACACACACACACACACACACGTGTGATTCCCCCACCCCCACCCCCTTCCCTTTTCTATCTCTTCTGTGGATATCAGCCAAACCAAAACTCAAAGCAGACTTGGCCCAGACACTCTGGCTGTTTTTTGTTCTTTTTTTTCTGAAGACCCTTCCCACACCCTTGCTGCAGCTGCTTGTAAATCTCTATAGCTGAAATGTCATGAGTTTCTCCCTTTCTTCATCCCCTTCCTTCCAGCAAGTGTCAGCTTTACAGCTCACTTGGCCTGTTTTTCTCTCAAACGCTAATAAAATGGTCCTTGAGCTTTAAAATAAGTAAGTAGATAGATGAGGGTCAGACAGCGGGGGGCAATGGTGTGCGGGCAGAGCTGAGAGGGCTGTCAGAAGGGACGATGTCAGCGGCTATCCTCTGTATCCCAATGACACTGTAGGTATAACTGTCAGACAGGGACACCGGCCTCTACCTCTGGATTCAGTGAAGGCTGGGTGGCGGCAGTATGCGCCTTTAATCCCAGCACTGGGGAGGCAGAGGCAGGCGGATCTCTGTGTATGAGGCTAGCCTGGTCTACAGGAAGAGTTCCAGGACAGCCAGGGCCATCTCAAAACACCAAATAAATTTTTTTTTTTTTAAAAGAAGCTCAGTGAAGTCACATCTACAGTCCACACATGAGTGCATGTTTAGGCTGGTGTCAGACAGCAGGAGCACAACCCGAACATAGATGGCCTACAACCCAGCAATGACAAGCGTTCAGAGTTTCTCACTGCTGAAGAAGGAAGCTATAAATAACAGGGCAAAGACTTAAAAATAAAATGACTTTATGGTGTTAGGTTGAAAGAAGAAGTATCTGAAGGGCTCTGGCAGGCTCAGGCATGGCAAACATGGCACCGGCAGGTTTTGCCCTTTACTCCCTCCCCCTTGCCAAACTGTTAGACTCCATTCCTAAAGCTAGTCACCACCTTATTCCCTTATCTGGTCTCTTCCTCCTCCTGAGGCTGACTACAGAGGTCCAGCTCTCAAAGTATTGAAGCCCAGCTATCAAAAGCCCCCCTTCGGTTGCCCTAATTATCATGCCCAATTAAAATGAACCAACTCATCTTACCACAGGGTTTCCCCCCTTACCTATATAAACTGCCATTTGCCTATGGGCCAAGGCTGTTTCCTACGCAGAGGCAGTCTTTGTCCCTCAGGGACAATATCACTTCCTCTTCCTTGTTCCTTTTCCTTTCTCCCAGGTCCTCCGTCTCTTATTCATCTTTTGTCCCTTTGAGGCAATCCTCCAGACTGAGAACTTGGCTGTGGTGTGTACTGTGCTGATGCCAGCCCTTTCAGTATTAATATAAACATGGATTAAAATATAAACTGACGGGCTGGGACAGAACTCAGTTTGTAGTGTATTGGCCTAGCATGCACACAGCCCTGGGTTAAAATCCAGAGCTGAAAGGCTGGGATTGATGGCACACACCTTTAGTCCCAGCCTGGGGCAGGGGTAGGTGCAGCTCCTCCGGAGAGCATTTGCCTTTCACCTGGGAGCCCTAGATTCCAAGAAAGGAAGAAGAGAATGGGAGGGGCGAGTCATGAATAATGACCATGAGATCCTACCCCACAGAATCAAAGCTAACACAAGGGTCAGTTCTTCCTTTCAGCAGAATCCCATCCAATAAATGCAGCAGGAAAGAAGGAAACCGGAATCATTAGGCAAACACACAGCGACTACTGTGCAAACAAGATCCACAGATGGATGCTACAGTTGGCTGGTCACAGTACCTGGAGAAACAGGACTATACAGCCTCAAAGCACTGGCTGCAGAGACGAAGCTGAAGGAAGGCAGTGACTACTGAGGGGCTATGGCACACACCAATTTAACCAAGGTATCAGCAAACACCATAGGAAGGGACGTCTTCCAGCTTCCTGATGGTCTAAATCCCAGAACAAGAGCTGATGGCTCTGTGTGGAAGTGTCCTGGGCCTCAGCCTGGAATGACCACAGAGCAGAAGGCACTTTTTCTGGCAAGATCTAACCTGCTTCATGCCACCTTTCCTCTGTCCTCCCTAGGTGGTAAAGAAGAGCCTAAATACATGATGGTCCCTCCCCAGGGACCCTGAGTCACAATAATTCACTGGAAGGCAAACAAGATCACTCAGCAAGTAAAAACACTAGCCCGAAAGTCTAACATCCTGAGTTCAATTCCAGAGCCCCCATCAAAAGATTCGGATACCATGTGTGAAGACATTCATCTGTAATCCTAGCACTCCTGTGATAGGATGGAGGGCACAGGCAGGGAAATCTCCCAGAAGCTTGCAGGATAGCAAGCCTGGAGTATGCAGCAAAAGCAGAAACAAAGACCCTGCCTGCATGGGTGGAAAGACAGAACAACCCTGAAGTTCTCCTCTGACCTCCATAAGCTGTGGTGGAAACACACACACACACACACACACACACACACACACGCACACACACACACACACACACACACACACACACGCACACACGCACGTGCGCACAATGAATGCTTATTATGATTCTCTAAAAGGCAAATCATCATTCTTAGACAACATTCTTGCTCAAAATGCAAGACTACACCCTAGAAAAAAGACCAGGGAACCTCCCTCAGAGATGGGAAGTCACTAAGGAGAAACCCAGTGTGAGGTGGGCAGAGAAACGGTATTAGTGTAGGGACTGTGACATATTAAAAAGGCTTACAGCTTATGATGCCGTGCCAATATTCGAGTTCGTGCTCTTGGTAAATGGACCCCAGAGTAAGCAAATCTATTTCTACAACTCCTGAGTACATCTTAAGTCAGTATCCTAAGTTTAAAATAACAGCTGGGTGTGGTGGCTCACCTGTAATCCCAGCACCCAGAAGGATCACTGTAAATTCAAAGTGAGTCCAGGCTACATATGAATTCTAGGCAAGAGATGAGGCCCTGCCTCAGAAGGAAAAGAAAAGGCCTGTAATTCCAGCTTCACTGAAGCTGATACTCTCCCCTGGCTCCCACCTGCTCCTGCACATGCACGCTCATAAGTTTAAAAACAAACAAACAAGCAAACGAACGAACAAAACTTCAAAATAAGTAAATAAAGTGAAGCCTAACGGGAGATGATATGATAGCCGACAAGTCTATACTTGTGGCACCCAGCCATCCATAACTCCAGGTCCTGGGGAACCCTACACCCTCTCCCGGCCTCTCTGAGCACTGTATGAAAGAAGAGCACAGACATCCATGCAGGGAAAAAGACCATTCATACACATAAAATTAAAAATGTTAAAGCATGAAAATGAATAGCCTACATAATAACCAAAGTAAAACCAGAGAATTACTAATTCAAATTAGGGGTCACCTAAAAGAAATAGGATTCTAAATACAGTTTGTAAGTGCTTTTTTTTTTTTAATGAATGCTAACTAGATGGCTGCATCTAACCTTTTGCAAAGGCTGTATTAACCATTTGCGTAGGGATTCCACTTCACAAAACTTATTCTACATGCTTTGGGAGAGCCACTTGTCTGCAAAGTTATTCATTGCAGCCCCATGTGTAATGGGAAAATGATGAATGCCAGAGTTAACACAGATGTAAAAGATGTGGGACAGCACTTTTACCATGGAATACGTCACAGCTGCAACAGAGCTACAGCTCTAACGCTGATCTCTGAATAGCCAGGTACCACTACAGCTGCTAGGACCTTGGTAGGCTATGTCTGAAACACAGCTGAAGAACAGGTTTTTTGTTTTGTTTTGTTTTGTTTTTCGAGACAGGGTTTCTCTGTGTAGCTCTGGCTGTCCTGGAACTCACTCTGTAGACCAATCTGGCCTCGAACTCAGAAATCCGCCTGTCTCTGCCTCCCAAGTGCTGGGATTAAAGACGTGCGCCACCACTGCCCGGCAAGAACATTTATTTTAAAAAGGGAAAATGAATGTTTTCATTTTTGACTGTTCTGATCTTTGAGTCACATGACTATACATAGAGCCTAGTGAAAATTATTTCATGAAGAAAACAAAGAGGGCTGGAAATGCAACCCACCGGCAGAATACTACCCAGTGTACATAAGCTCTAGGCTCTGACCCAAGCACCACAAACAAGGGATCGCAGGTGATATGGAACTGTGATTTTCATAGACAGTTCCCTAGTCAGAGAACTAAACCCAAAGCGGTCATGATATTGTCAGAGGCAAAGTGTTAGCCTAGCATAATGGGAGGTGAACCTAAATGATTACAAATAAACAGAAGGTTTTTTTTTTAAATTATCTCTTTGCATTTATTTGGGTGCTGTGTACACACAAGCGCAAGTCAAGGGACGATTTTTGAGATTGGCCCTCTCCGTCCACTATGTGGCTAGGGCTCCAATTCTGATTTTGGTCCCGACAGCACATTTGTCCACTGAGCCATCCCACTCCACCCCAATCACACACACACCTGTGAAAGTGACACATTCAAGCCTTTAGGAGAAAATAAAGTCCTAAAACTCTCTATCAGACCAGTGAGACGACTCAGTAAGTTGTCCTGTGGTCTTCACTCGTGCACAAAGCCCATGTGCCCACAGATATACACATGCACACAGGGCAAAGAAATTATGTAATTTAAAAACACAACAACAACAAACAAACCCCGAGGAACCAAGGGATGAAACCCAGGACCTTGTACAGGCTAGGCAAGTGTTCTAACCACTGAGCAATACTCCTGCCTCCTTCATCTTCCTTATGAAATAATTAGATAATAACAAAAGCACTCCACATTGAACTATACTAATACCCCTCACTCCTTAATTGACAACTTTTAATGGATCTTTATATTAATATTGGATGTCCTAGCGGTAGACCATAATACATTTAGGAGCATCACTTCATTCCACCAAACTCTAGGCTCTCCTAGATCTGCTCTGGCAGAAAGTTAGAGGGCCTGAGGAACTCTGGTTGCTATGGTTAGGCATGAGGGCTTCCATGATAGGTGAATTCCATATCTGCCAGGCCTTCTGTCCTGATATAAAAATTGGAAGGTCCAGTAGGGGGCTCTGCTTCCCAGCTGGTCTGGATGAACCAAGGGCCCTCTCTGGAGGCTCTATGGCAGTTGGGGTTTGGAGTCCTTGTGATGGACAAGCATGAGGCCCTGGCTGGCAACAGTCCTGAGTTAGCAGACTCTGGACTTCTTATCTCCTGGCATTCTGACAGCCAACAGCCTGGAAGTCAGAGAAGGCCCTAGACTCTAAGTGGTGTGTGTGTGTGTGTGTGTGTGTGTGTGTGTGTGTAGGGGGCAGGGGTAGAGTGACCCTTTCTTCCTTCCCTGCTCATTTTAAACCTTTCCTCCAGAGGCTGCAGGAAAATGAAAGGGCTTCCCTCAAACAAAGTACTCCAGCGATGCTGAGCAATAACTGACCCCCTTCCCAGTGTGCCAAGAAAAATACAAGACTATCAGTAAATTCACCAAAGGGGGGCACTTCTCTGGTATTCCCCAACAATCTCTGTCATTAGCAAGCAATGTGACTTGAGGACACCAATTAACCTCTCTCTGGATCCAGGATCTTTCATTTTAAAAGTCACTCCAGACAACAAGGCAGCCTGTGGTTCTGCAGAATGGCAGGTATTACTTTCTTTGGGCATTAAATGGAACAGAGAGACTACAACTGGTAGGGTTGTGGGGTGTGGGGGGAGAGCACATGTGGGGCACAGGGAAGAAAAGAGGAAAGAGGTAGGAAGTCTTTGAAACCAGGACCCATCCTGTGACTGACAGGTATCCTACACAAACAGGGGTGGGGTGGGGGATGGAGAGGAGATGGAGTCCTTCCTGGCCATCACTAAGCCTTGAGGAGGAACAGTCTCGGAAGAAAGAACTTCTAGACTCAAGCAGAAAAACACCCATTTTTTTCTAAGATTGCTCAATGGGTTTGTGAGCTATTCCCTGGTCATCCACAGAAAAAGTCTCCTAGGAGGGAGGACAAGGGACATTTTATACCCTGCTAAGGAGAAGACAATCCACCTAATGTCTAGGTTCCAACCGTCCTTACAACTCAGCCTACTTGAGTGGCTGGGACTCTAAACCTCCCAGTCTAACCCACAAAAATGGTGACACTACCACTACCAAGGCGTCAGCTACATTCCAGACATGACCGCAATGTTCCACCAGTCAGTGAGAACAGACTTGCTATTGGAGAGTGATGGAGTTAGGATTTGGACATCTCGTTCCAAAGCCCTGATTACTCTGCCCCTGTGCCTTACCTCAAACAGAGCTCCCTTTTCAGCTACCCCAACCAGCAAGGAGACTCTTGTGTTGCTACTTAATTCCCCACTTGCCACTGTCTGCCTGAAAGGCAAGCCTTCTGCCTGCACCCACCACAGTGGCCACTGAGGGGCACAAACCAAACACTGTACGTGCAACCTGGGCCTTCTGCATCAACCCTGGGTTTGGAACTGAGCTGGGGATCTCCAGGATCCTCTAATTCTCCTCCTCTTGTCTACATGAAAGACCAGTTACATAGGCCCTGTCACTTCTCAAGTAGGTTGGGTTGGTTGCTTAGCCAGTTTCTGGGTTCTTTAATCCCTGTATCTGCCTCTGCACTGTCCAGGTGAAAAACAAAATGCCAGATGTAGCAGCAAGAAGTGTTCTGCCATGGTCCTTCTGGAAGAATCTATATCCTAGAGTCAGTTCAGTGTCTCTAGTCACACTGATAAAACAGTCACACAAAGAGAACCCATACACACAGCCTCCTGACTTTGAACCACTAGCAAGAGCTCAACAGAGTCACCAATAGAAAAGGGACTATATGGCTTTTAATTCTAGTTGTTGAGAGTTGTGATTCTGGACAGTCCTCTGGCTGTTTGGCCAAGGAGGCATGTTGGAACCCCTCAGTGTTTAAGCTTTGTTTCAATAGGTAAGGATTATGGAATTGTACATATTTTGGATAAACAATCCAGGCTGGCCTCAGTACTAACCTGAACCAAAACAGTGACCAGATATTCACTCTGGGGCCAGTTTCTACCATCCCCTAAAATCAACACCCCCAGCAAATATATCTATCACAATGACCAGGAGCTGTCTGGGTAAAAAGAGCTAATCTAATGCTACAATTCCAAATCCAGGTCACTTCAAGAAGAGGGGTCTGCCAAAGATGCTCCTGCCCCTATCCTTCCATTTAGGCCACAGGAAAGCACTCCACCCCTCACCAAACCAAACTCAGAGTCCTCTTGAACACACAAGCCACGTTAACTATTTGGATTGGCCGATCAGTTTAGAACTTAGGCCCGGGGAGACAGAAGATTCTTAAAGCTGAACCCACAACCCAGAGAGGCAATTTCCTGGTTAGAATCCTCCTCAGAATCATAAAGTGAATCTGGATGGCTACCTTAGCTACAGCCTTAAAACTCCAAGAGGGAGCAGCCGGTAAGCAGACCACCTAATTTGGTCAGTACCAACCTAAGTGAGCCCAAGAGTCATCGCTGCCGTTAGTCAAGAGAGAATTCAGTGCGGTGCTATCCTTGCGGTTCTCCACTCCTGCTCAACCCAATCAGAAGAATCGGGCATCATTATTCAGCCGGAGGGTGGCTTGGCATGGGGCAGGGAGGAGGACACATAGGTTCCTGGAATGCAAGATCCAGACACCAGAGCCCCATCCGTGCAACCCCCACCGCAGAGCAGAGCATCTGATCTGCCCATCTACTCCGCTTCCTCTGTGCTCTGGGTCCTGGGGCTCTAGAAAGCTCATCTCAGCCTTTCCGCGCAGCTATCGACCTCCCCGGCGTCCTTCTCTGGCTCACACATCCCGGGCCCCGCAGCTGAAGGGATAGCGCTATGACCTCCTTCCTCTCGCCACCATGGCACAGCGATCAGGTGCTAACAGGACTGGGCTCAGGGAGTGCGCGGCCTCCCGAAAGACTCTGGGTCCTCGGCATGCGGGTGTCTCCAACCCCCACCCGGTGTCCCCCTAACCAGGAGGCGCGCGAGTTCCCATCCTGTGTGCGTCCGGTCGTTCCTCACCTGAAGTCCTCCAGCCGGCAGTCAGACCCACGCAGCCTCACTATACAGGCCCCCAGGCAGCCGGCGACACAGCCACTGAGTGGGTGCGTCCCCGCCGACAGCCACGCGCCCCCTCTCTACGTCCGGCCCCCCGCCGCGTGCGCATGCCCGGCCATATACCACGCGCGTCACCGCTGGGCCCGCCCCTGCCTGCAGCCCCGCCCCGCTCCCCCGAGCCTGCCACGTGGGGCTGCCTGCTAGCAGCGTCCAGTTACCCTAGCCGACCTAGTCTTTCAGCGTTGTGCATCCCGGGCTCGCATCCTAGCTCTCTCGGCTTCATCCACCCTTCCTCTTGAATTGCATCCTTGACTCACGGAGGCCCAGCAGGCTCCGCTATTCCCTGGAAACCTCCCATCTGTCCTTCCTAGCCCCTTTGTGGGAAACTCTCACTGCCTGACTCCATCCTGTTCAGTCCTGAGGGAGAGTGCCCCTCTCTTGGTAGGTATTTGTGTTTTTAACACTGTTGATGAATCTAAGAGACTTTTCTGTTTTCATCAATTCTAAAATGTCCTGTAAGCAGGATGGAACGCCTCATAGACTGAATTTCTTTTGCCTGCCTCAGCCAACCAAAAGAATCAAAATGCCTTATAACGATCCAAATAAAAGATTATATTAACTTTTCAGATTTTCCGCACCACTTTCTCACACTAATCAGATGCCTAAGGAGCCAGGTAAAGCCTTAGGTTTTGTTTGTCTTGGGTGGGAGTCTCTTCCGCTGTAGGAAGGGTCTATTGTGTTGGATAACAAGCTTCCGATATGCAAATTTCTTGAGAAAAATAAACCACCCACTAAGCTCTTATTGTTCTATTCAGTCGAATATTTTTAGGATTGTTTCCTCTATAGCTTAACCAGCTGTCACCTGGGGCAGGGAGGGCCCCATGGAAGGACCTCAAATGGCACTGGAGCCAGTGACTGAGTTTCTGGTCTAGCACAGGGAGTGTGTCCAGTTGGCAGTGGTATCTCTAGATTTGTTCAGTAGAGAGTTGACATCTAAGTGTTGGGGAAAGTTCCCTCAAGAAGGAAGTGATAGGAAAGGAACTCGATGTCACCAGAAGAGGTGGCAGGAAGGACTCAGCTCAATGGCAGCTTGCTCTTGAGGGCTGGCTAGAGCAAGCACCAAATTGAGGGGTAGGGGTTGGGAAGGTAATAGTCAGTCCTGGTGATGCCGACCTATAATCTCAGCTACTCTAGAGCCAGGAGGATCTCAAGTTCAAGGCCAGCTGGGGGAATTTAGTGAGATCCTTTCTCAAAAGGTAAAAGGGGAACTGGGTGCATGTTGGTTTGGTGTATGCTTAGGCCTGCTTGAAGCCATGAAAACCAGGTCTGGTAATGGTCACCTGTAATTCAGCACTTGAGAAGTAGAGACAAGGACCACAAGTTTAAAGTCCGCATTGGGCCCCATAATGAGTTTGAGACCATGCCTGAGCTACCTGGGACCCTTTTTGTAAATTAATTAATGTCTTGCCTAGCATTTGCAAGGCCTTAAGTTTAAAAGATATAAAAGTACTGAGGCCAGTCAGATTCTTCTGGCCACTCTGTTTTTCTAAAATTTATCTTTACTCTGTAATTACACTACTCCAAAGAATAAGGGGGAACCTGTGATGGTCCTCTCATTTACTTTCTGAGTAATTTTGAGGTAATGATAGCTCTTGCAGAATTTTCTCCAGAGCCCCTTCAACTCTATAACAACACTGAATATTTGCCTTAGTTAAAGTTACAGTGTTTTTCAGACATTATGTCATCTCCTTAAGACTCCAAAGTGCAATGGACTGTCAGGAAAGGTCAGTTCCCCGACAGGCTCCTCCTAGAAGGAGTATATAAAAAGAATAAGAAGCCCACCTGGAAATAAGGTATCTGATATTCCAAACACACAGAGCTCTGAATAGGATGAACCTCATAGATACACATCCCACAGGATTCCAGACAGGATGTCAGTACTACTGAAGGTTGCATTAAGCAGTTGTCAACGACTGCTCAGAGGGCACAGTGAGGAGCTGGACATGATGGCCCATGTCTCCAAAGCTAGTAGCACTTAGGTGGTGAAGTAAGAAGTTCAAGGCCAATTCAGCACCATAGTGAGTGTGGGCCCGACCTGGGTTAAGAGAGACCCTGTCTCAATACAAATAAGCAAACAAACAAAAGTACTAGTGGGAAAGAGGAGTGATGGGCCACCCTGCCATGGGACCTGTGTGGCACTGTCACCTGTTTGTGGAACTGTCAAAGTCCACAAGGGCATCCAGAGTTGATAAGCTATCTCAAGCTGATAAGCTATACACAAGAGGAATTCAATTAATCATTAACATAGTTCAAAATCAAAAGGTCCTAAGTCTCTGTATCCACCCCCATGGGCATTTCCAGGATGGATATCCTGATGAGATGACAGATGCTGACTAGGTCCTACCTACATGACACCTACCATGACAGTGATGGCCACCATTCATAGCAACATCTGGAGCCTGGATTTACCACCACCACTTGCTTTTCCCCCTCATTCCCTTCCCATCTATCTTCTTCCTCTCAGTAAGCTTCTTGATTGTTCTAAAGTACATTTGATCTACTCTTTCAAACTTTTAAGAAACCCTTATTTATTTTTTTTTTTAAAAAAAGCCATGTACTTGATGTCTCACAACCCTTTGTAACTCCAGTTCCAGGGGGTCTGGCCTTCTCCTCTGGCCTCCACAGGCATTGTGCACACATGGTGCATTTCCGGGCATGCAGGCAAATCATTTATATATGTAAAATTAAAATAAAGGGAAGAATAAAGTAATATAGTACCACAACTCCAGTATAAATAATATAGCAAGCAATTTTTTCATAAAATAGGGTCTAAGAGTATAGAACATTTATGTAGCATGCTTGAGGCTTTGGGTTCAATTTCCAAGATCAAAAAACATGGTGACTCAGGCCTTTCATCTCAGTGTTCACAAAGTAAAAGCAGTCACATCTCTGTGACTTCAAGGCCTATGACAAACCCAAAACTTGATTTTGTGACCATAATTAGCTTGTAATCTACAGACTTAATATGATTTATGGAACTTGGACTTTTTTCCCTTCAAAGCATTTAATTTCTAATACTAGCTTTTAAAATTATACTTATCACCTCTTGATTGATTGTGCGTATGTATGTGTTTATATGCACGTAGGCACCATGATGTGTGTGGAGGTCAGGGGACAACTTGCAGGGGATTGAACTCTGGTTGTCAGGCTTGGCATCAGTGCCTTTACCCTCTGAACTATCTTGTTGAGACCCAAAGTATTTTATTTCTATTAACCTTAGACCATCACCTGCCTTGATTACAAGAGATTTCACTCTGTATCTGAGCTCCCTAACGTAGCAGTTTGCACATAACAGATTCTCTATAAATATTTGTTGGACTGGCTAGCAGCTCCCTCAAATTTCGGTGTTGGGCAATATTTAAGGGAACTGAGCACAAGAAGCTGACATGGTCACAGCCCCTGCCAGCATATATAGACAGATTTCCCACAAGAGAGATGAGAGGAACAGCCTTGCAGAGTAAGCCAAAGAAATGAAACACCCATCCTGTAGTGTGGAGGGTGGGGCTGAAGACTCAGAAAACCACTGCCCTGTGTTAATTGTGTTGACGGGCAGGGGATGAACAGGATAGCCAAGACTCCTCATCCTTCTTGTCAGTTTTGGACAGTGTTGGGTTTGACCAAGAGTCCACAGCTTTTCTCCAGACTGTTTGATTAGTTATCAGTTTCTCTTTTTTTTCTTTTAAGGGGTAGGGTGGGGGTAGGGTGGGGGTAGGGTGGATTTTCTATTTTTTTTTTTTTTAATGTTCTGATAGGACTTAACAAATTTAAGAGGATCCGAGGAAACATGGTGTTCTACACCCCAAAATCTGACCCAAGGACCCATGTGTTAACACCCTAGACTGCTAGGCAAAGCTCAGATGATGGCCAGTGCCCTCAGCTGTGAATCAAGCATCTGGGAGAATGCTTGACCCTGGAGTAATTATCAATGGCAATGCTAACTGGGCAAACAAATATTACCAGTGTTCCATTAATCCATAACCTTTGTTTTCTCCCTGCTTTTGGTAATTTGGTTCTTCTCTGTTTTTTTGTTTGGTGTTTTTAGATTTATTTATGTGTATGAGTATTTTTGCTTGCATGTATGTAATGTACCACATACATGTCTGGTGCCTGCAGAAGACAAACAGGGTATAGGATTCCCTGGAACAGGAGTTACAGAAGGTTGTAGACACATGGGTGCTAGGAACCCAAGCCAGGTCCACTGCAGAGGCAGCCAGTGCTCTTAATCGTTAAGCTACCACTCTAACCTCCTTTTTAGCATATTTGGGGGGGGGTGTTAGTGTGAGTATGTAGAGGCCAGAAGATAGCCTAGGAGAAACGCTTTCTTCTTCTTCCACCATTCGTCAGACTGTCATCCACTCCCAGATGCAGTTGAGCTGCCTGGGATGCTAAGGAAGGATCATTTAAACCTAAGAGTTTAAGACAAGATTGGTCAACATAGTGAGACCTTCATCTCAAAACTTAAAAATAAAACAGAGAGACAGAGAGACAGAGACAGAGGGAGGGAGGAATGTGGGGGGGGAGAAGGAGGGAGAGAGGGAGAGATAGAGATAGAGAGATTGATTTGAAGAGTAATGGCCCAAGCCTTTAATCCCAGCACTCAGAGTTCAAGGCCAGTCTGGTCTACAGAGCAAATTCCAGAACTGGCAGGGCTACACAGAAACACTGTCTGGAAAGAAAAGGAGGAGGAGGAGGTGGAGACTGAAGAAGCAGGAGGAGGGGAGGAAGAACAGAAGACCATAGATACACAATAAAGCCACAGCTGGGAATGGTGATACACTGTAATCTCACCCTTGGAGAAGCTGAGCAGGACCAACAGCATGTTTGGAGCCAACCTGAATTACACAGCAAGACCTTGTCCCAAATCAAACATAACAACCATCCCAAAACATACCACAAACCTATATTGGCCAACACTACCATTCCGCCTAGTACTCCTCTTTTTTCCACCCTCAAGTAAATAATTTTTTTAAGGACTTTATTTTTTAGCTCAGTTCACAGCAAAATTGTGCAGAATGTAGTCTCCCCCCCCACACACACACATGTCCCTGGCTCCCTGTACACACACCCACACACACCTACTACCAACACCCCTGGCCAAGCTGCATTTGTCAAATAGGTAAGCCAATACCCACATACCATTACTTCCCAGCATCCATGGGTTTTGTAAGGGTTCACTCTTGCTGGTGGGCAGGCTATTAGTTTTGACAAATCCTGGTATGTATTCACCATTACAGTTTCATAGAGAACAACCTCTCATCATTCCAGAAATCCTCTAGACTCAAGCTATTTTCCCCACACCCCCAAACTACACACATGAAACCAACTGTCAGTTTTCTCTGATTTTTCAAAGGGCTTTTAAAATTTATATGTATGAGTGTTTTACCTGGGTGTATTTCTGCACTGTCTTAGTTAGGGTTTTACTGCTGTGAACAGATACCATGACCAAGGCAAGTCTTATAAAGAACAACATTTAATTGGGCTGGCTTACAGGTTCAGAGGTTCAGTCCATTATCATCAATGTGGGAACATAGCAGCATCCGGGCAGACATGGAGCAGGAGGAGCTGAGAGTTCTACATCTTCATCTGAAGGCTGCTAGGAGAAAGCTGGCTTCCAGGCAGCTAGGGTGAGGGTCTTAAAGCCCACACCCGCAGTGACACACCTACTTCAACAAGGCCACACCTTCTAATAGTGCCACTTCCTTGGCCAAGCATATTCAAACCATCACATGCACCAAGTACATGCCTGGTGCCCAAGAAGACCAGAGAGGATGTTGAATCCTTTGGGACTGGAGTTACAGGTGGTTGGTTGTAAGGCACTATGTAGGTGCTGGGAATTGAACCTAGGTCCTTTCCAAGTGTAACAAGTACTCTTTAACCACTGAGCCATCCCTCTAGATCCCTCAGTTTAAATCAGAGCTTTGTTTCTGAGATAGGTATCAACTACTTAGCTCTATCTATTTGGAACTTCTAGATCAGGCTAGCAATAAACTTGATCCACTTGCTTCTGCTTCCTGTGTGCTCAGATCTTAAGAATTGTGTGTGTGCTTACATATGTGCAGATGCACACAGAAGAGGGGGCCAGGTGTCCTTATGTCACTCTCCACCCATTCCTTTCCTTGTATTTTCTTGGCTAGGCTGGAATCCACAAGCCCCAAAGGTCCTCCTGCCACTGCCCCCCTCTAGCTGGAGTTAAAGGTTTGTGTAGAATACTCAGCTTATTATGTGGTGCTGGGACCCAAACTCTTAATAATTATACAGCAGACATTCTCAACTGCTGAGCCAGATATCCAGCCCTTCGGAGCATCTTAGTCTTTCTTCCTCCCTTCCCCCCACCCCCCACCCCCTTAGGCAGGTCTCACTGAGTAGCTCTGGTTGGCCTGGTACTGGATATGTAGATCAGGTTGGGTTTAAACTCCCAAAGTTCTGCCTTTTCCTCCTAAGGCATATAACCACAGCATCCAGCCTCAAGGCTCTTAAAAATAAAACCATATTTGGAAGGCTAAATCTCAGTCAAAAATAAAACTTATTTTCCCTGCTTTGGATTCTGTTTCCAGTGGTTTTTCTTTTCCAGATTGTTCTATGTGGGAACCACATATATGACATCACCTTTTCAGATTGGCTGCTTATGATATATTATTACTTTTTGTTATTTTGAAGTAAGGTCTCTTCTGCCTCCACCTCTGAACATGTGAGTTCTTATGGGAGCATAAAGAGACTGAGGAATTGACCTCACAGCTTCACAGATGCTAAGTCAGGGCTTTACCAGTGAGCTATGCTTCCAGCCCTTTGTGTGTGTGTGTGTGTGTGTGTGTGTGTGTGTGTGTGTGTGTATGTTTTGCCTGGGTGTCTGTGTACCATGTGCTTGCTTGGTATCCACGGAGGGCATCAGATCCTTTGAAACTAGAGTTACAAATTGTAGTGAGTCACCACGTGTGTGCTGGGAAAAACCCTGTCTTGAAAAAACAAAAAAAAAAATCCCGGGGGTGGGGGGGACAAAACCTCTAAAAAGTAGAGTTTCTTCAACAAATTTAAAGAATTGCAGGGTTTGTAAAGGTGTGTGGTAGTAATGTAAACAATGAGGCAGGTTACTGTCAACAGGTCAATAGTTACAGATACACCAGAAAGTATACTGAACAAGGACATTGATTTGTGGGTTTGTCGTGTGTGTGTGTGTGTGTGTATGTGTGTGTGTGTGTGTGTGTGTGTGTGTGTGAGAGAGAGAGAGAGAGAGAGAGAGAGAGAGAGAGAGAGATAGAGATAGATAGATTCTAGAGACTGAACTCGTATCATCAGGCTAGAGGAATAGGTCCTTCACCCAGCAAGCTATCTTACCAGTGCACTTTTTTTTTTTTTTTTTTTTGAGACAGGGTCTCATGTCAGAAGCCTGGTCTCAAACTCAATATATAGCCAAAGGTAACCCAGAACTCCTTATCCTCCTGCCTCTGCCTCCCAAGTGTCCGAACTTGAGGCCTGACCTTCATCTCCCTGCCTCCTTACATATTATAAATGTAACTTTAAAATAAAAAAAAATAAATAAAAACAAAATGTCTGAATGGTAGAGAGGTCACTCCTGGAATGAGCTTACTGGTTCTCTCTCAAGCTAACAGTAACTGTTAAGAAAGACTGACAAAGGGAGAGATGTCTCAGCAGTCAAGAACATTGGCTGCTCTTCCAGAGGACCCAGGATCAATTTCCAGCACTCACATGGCAGCTCATGGCTGCCTGTAATTCCTTCTGATACCTTCATGCAAACATACATGCAGGCAAAACACCAGTGCACATGAAATGAAAATAAATAGATTTTAAAAATAGAAAGAAAAGAAAGCTAACAAGCTAGGTGGTGGTGCACACGCCTTTGATCCCAACACTTGGGAGGCAGAGGCCAGTGGATCTTTCTGAGTTTGAGGCCAGCCTAGTCTACATAGTGAGTTCCAGGACAGCCAAGGCTACAAGAGAAACCCTGTCTTGAAAGACAAACAAACAAACAAACAAGAACAAATAGCTACCGGGCATAGTGGTACCATAATATATTTATTTTTTAGCACCCTATTGAAAATATATTAGTGGAGAATTTTCTACTAGTAAGCTGGTGAGTGTTCTTATTCCCCCAAAGCACCAGACAATTCAAGCACATACACAAACTGAAATGCACTGCTATGTAGGTCTCCCAGTTTGCTGAGGGTGAAACCACTTGGCTCCCAATGTGCTACCCCTGACATGCACACTAATAAAGAAATAACTCTTAACTTTTTCTTCTCTTTGAAGGAAAAGCCACTTAATAAACAAACCATATTCTTTAAGACACAACTATACACATAAATTGTTTTTATTTTACACCACAGGGTCCAATTGCTTGGCCCTGAAACTGAGAAACAAGGCAAGGAATATAGAAAGTATATTCTGGCATTATGGTTAAGTGTCTGTTCTACCTAAAGAGAAAGAGGGTTAAGAACAGCAACTTCTAAAGACAAACTCAAAAAACTTCCAGAGAAATCCAGAAAATGGAATGTGCTCAACTTAAAGACTCGTTTTTCAGTCTGTTCTGTTTAATTCTATGGCTTTTACATTTCAGGTCTCAGCCTCACCTTGGTTATAGACTCAAAAAACCAGGGGTGTATTTAAGGACCCCAACACTTATCCCTCACCAACCTCTGGGTGCTACACCAAACTAAAAGCTTTTCTAGTACTGTCTTAAACCCCAGGGCCTGGCCTGGCTTGCTGAGCGCTGACACTGACTCCCACAGCCCCTGCTGCTCTTCAGTATTTCACACTGAGGCTCTCCTAGCACACTGTCATTTAAAATGAGTGTTTCTGCTCAGTCCCCTACCATCCATTCACCACACCAAAACACAGATACATACAAATTTGAAAAGGTTAAGTAAAATTAGCTTTAAAAACCCAGTAAAGCAAGGAATGATCCATTTAAGCCTGAAGAAACCTTAAGATTCTGAAACAGAAGGAAAAAAATAGCACAGAAAACCAGTGCTTTCCCCAAATACTGAAGCCCACAAGCCCTAGGAGAACTTCCTACGTGTCTAGACTCAGGTGAGAGCATCATATTTGTCCAAGTCAACTTTGGGAAGCCTGAAACTTGGGGATTTTGAACATTTCCAAGCAACACCAGCCCACAGCTGGAAGAGACTCTTGCATAATCTCATTTACAGACGTTTGCAGAAAAAAACCTACACTCCATCCAGAATGTTCCTAGGTCTGCTGAATCCTTTCCATGTGTTCCTAATTGAATTTATTCAAGATTAGTCAGAAAGAACAAAAGTGTATGTGTGCACATGAATGTGTCAAGTTAGGCTGCAGGAAAGCAATCTGATGGTTGTAAATAACTGAAAGGTCCAAAAAAAGCAGTCCAGCTGGGCTCTCAGGATGCCAGGGAATGGCCAAACTCTCAGCCCTGGGTCAAGTGGGCTCACACACCCAACTGTGTCTTAGAGTGGTTTTACTACATGTCTTTCATACATGCAGGCAGCTGTTCTCTGTGAAATACTATGCTGCACAGTAACTCTCTCCTTTAAGAAGTCTGCAATGACTTCATTCATATCACTTCTGGCACCAGAAATAGGATCATCCTGAAGGCATAACCTCTGAGAACTGATGCTCATGCTGCCTTGGGGGCAATTTTTTACTTTCTTCACTTATTTGGTAGAGGGATTTGACATGCTAAGAAAATGTCATCACTGGCCTGTCCGCAGCCCCATGCTCAGCAGAGGAGCAGCACTGCTGACAGCACTCTACTCTGTAAGGGCAGCTGCTAGCTGCTACTTAGAAACTTGCTTCCTTGACACCAGGCTTTGTTTTTTGTCCTGGGTTTTGTGGGGACAGTGGTTTGTTTTTGTTTTTTGAGACAGGGTCTCACTCTGTAATCTTGGCTAGCCTAGAACTCATGGCACCATGTAGTCCAGGCTGGCCTTGAACTAAAGATCCTTCTGCTTCAGTTTCCCAAGTGCTAGGATAACAGGCATGTACCACAACACTCTACTATAATATCAGGGTTAAAAGGAGAACAGAAATCTAATTCTACAAGGATGGAGAAAGAGAAAATGCAAACATAACACTCCACTGCCTTTTCTGTTGATCCTGTAAGAATGAGCTGAGCTGGAGTCCAGATGTTCCTTACACCCAGTGTCCAAGCTCCCAGTTACAGGAAGAACAGGTTCTCACACAGCTGAATGGCTGGTTCATGATGCAAAATCTGTCCAGACAGGAAAGCTAGCTTGTGGGCATACTTGCAAGGAGCTGGAACTCGGATGGTACCAGGCCAATTCCAGTACATGTGGCATAGTTTGAAAGTCAGCCTACAGTGAAGAAGAAAATGTGTTCTTTATTACTTCTACCTCTACTTAGGGGTGGGAAAGATTTCACTCTCTTGGGAATACAAAACACAGCACTCCTACAAACAGACTGGGAGATTCTGGGAGACCTAATATTATTTTTCAGGAATTGTTAGTTTTATATTTCTTGGCTGGGTTTGGTTTGGGGTACAGATGCTCAACTATCTAGCTTAGGCTGGCTGGTAACTCCACTAACCAAGGTTGGCTTTGTGCTGCCAATGATCTTCTTGCCTCTGACTCTCAAGTGCTGGGGTTGTAAGTGTGAGCCACTACGTCTGAGAGAGAAACCATGATTTTTCATCTGGGATTATTTATATTTCCACATAAGCCAAAGGATGGGTAAATTAAGTAAACATGGGTGTGTTGGCATCTCTGTGGAATACATATATGAGGGGCTGGAGGAATGGCTCCCCAATTAAAGAGCATCTGGCTGCTCTTCAGAGGACCCTGGGTTTGGTTCCCAGCAACCATATGGCAGCTCACAAGCATTTGTAACTCCAGTTCCAGGGGATCTGACACGCTTTTCTGACCTCCACAAGTACCAAACACACATGCAGTATACATATATGCATGCAGGCAAAATACCATACATGTAAAATACAATAAAAGCAGAAAAATGACACAAAGGGAAAGACTATAAAAGGGCATTTACCAGTCTATTAGGTCTGTACATCATAAATGTGGTATTATGTCATAGTCATTTGCAGCGGTTATCTGTCTTTCCATCTGGCTAGCTAGCCAGCTAGGTTTTTGAGACAAAGGTCTGGTTTTTTTTTTTTTTTTTTTTTTTTTTTT
>JADRCH010000013.1:12465287-12479926 GCA_019843965.1 Rhynchomys soricoides
TTTTTTTTTTTGGTTTTCCGAGACAGAGTTTCTCTGTGTAGCCCTGACTGTCCTGGAACTCACTCTGTAGACCAGGCTGGCCTCGAACTCAGAAATCCGCCTGTCTCTGCCTCCCGAGTACTGGGATTAAAGGTGTGCACCACTGCCCGGCTGAGACAAGGTCTTATTATGTAGCAGTGACTGGCTTAGAATTAACTATGTCCTTCGGCTGCTGATTCTAGATGATTCTCTGACTTCAGCTTTCTTAATGATAAAATTATAAACATGTGCTACCACATGGAGCTGGAGCATGTAGTGTGCCCTTCTAATCCCTGCTACTTTAGAACGCTAAGAGATCAGCCAGGTGTAGTGGGTGCATGCCTTTAATCCAAGCACTCGGGAGGCAGAGGCAGGCAGGATCTTTGTGAGTTCAAGGCCAGCCTATAGGGTAAGTTCCAGAACAGCCAGGGCTACACAGAGAAACCGTGTCTCAACAAACAAACAAAACAAAACAAATAAGACAAAACCAGCCTGAGCAAGGCAGTAAGATCATTTTTCAAAACTATTTCTTTAATGATTTACTTATTTTTATTTTATGTGCATTGTTGTTTTGCCTACATGTATGTCTTTGTGAAGACGTTTGATCCCTGGGACTGAAATTACAGACAGTTGTAAGTTGCCATATGGGTACTGAAAATTGAACCTAGGACTTCTGGAAGAACGGCCAGTGCTTTTTAACCAGTGAGCCATCTCTTTACCCACATTAAGACCATTTTTCTAAAATAAATTAATACAAATGCTTTATAATGCACAGGAATGAAGGCTGTTAGTCATCCACATTTTCTTAAAGCTCTTCAAGTGATTTTAATGTAAAGGCAGGATTACAAATTACTCCTAAAAAAAAAAAATACCCACTATTATCAGGATCTGGGAGTGTCAAGGGGTAAAATATTGGTCTAGGGAGCTCGCTCAATTGGTAAAGCACTTACTATATAAGCATGGGGACCTGAATTCAGTCCTAGCAACTACTTGGGGTGATCTTGTAATCTTAACACAGGAAATGGAGACCTTGTCTAATTTGAATTCTAGATCCTAGTGAGAAATACTGTCTCAAAAGTCAAGGTAGACAACTGCTAAGACACTTGATGTTGACTTCAGCCTCCATACCAATGCACAAATGCACGTGTGCACGTGCACGTGTGAACACACACACACACACACACACACACAAAAGGAGAAAAATAACTTGAGGGGCATTGACTAGCAACTTAGCTATTAGTCAACTTAGCTATTAGTCAGGATAAACAGCACGAACAAGTATGTTTCTGACAGACTCACCTCTGCATATGATCAGGGCTCAGATTTGCAGTGTTCAGAACACAGATGTAGTGTGTAGGTATGCCACAGCCCTGTCGCACATGATGGGCAAGAAGGTAGAAATCCACCCTAGCAAGGAAAGAGCACCAACTAATGAGATGACTGGAAGGCATTCTGAAGATGACTGTAGCCCCATTGTACAAAGCCCAGACAGGAAAACGACAAAGTCAATATATAAAAGGACACTGGGGTGTGCGTGTGCGTGTGTGTGTGTGTGTGTGTGTGTGTGTGTGTGTAGGCTCATGTAATCTCAGCACTGGGGAGGCTCAAGTCACATATCTGTTGAGGGTAGCCTGTGCTACATAGAGAGTTTTGGAGGTATGGTATGAATTACATGAGACCCTACCTCAAAAGGAAGAAAGGCGAGTGAATATACCTAAAAACTAAAAGCTTTGTTATTAAAAAAAAAAAAAAATTAGGGCTCTGAACACAGCTTAATGGTAGACTGCTTGTCTGGCATTTATGAAGCACAAGGTTCAATCCCCAGTGACAAAATGTGTGCAAATGTGGTTATGTACTTGTATGTATGTATATCTGTGGTTGATGAAGATGAGCCTATATTCACACTAAGCTCCACCACTGGGCTCAGCTTGCTTCTTTTTGAGACAAATATGAGGATTCCATTCCACATCTGTCCAGGAATATTCAGGCAACAGACAACTTCTCCAGCTTATTGTTTTTCAACTGAGGACCCCTGTTTTGCCCACTTACCACTCACAGCTGGTTATGGTATGATCAACTACAGTCCCAGGGGAAGGGGTTACAAAGTGATCAGGAGCAACGAGGTACAGATTGGTGCTGATTTTCTTCTGAACAACAAACACCACCATCTTGGGGTGGTAGTTATCAAAGGCTTCAAAGCACTTCTGCAGCTGAGGGATCTCATAGTTGGCAACTGTCTTTAGCTGGCCATCAGACACTCCATCTCGGTACACCACAATCTTCTCTGGGAGACAGTGGTTCACCTGAAATGACACATGGAGGAGGTGACACCAGAGGCTCTGGGCTCAAGGGCCACAGTGACAAAAGCTCACACTCATCTTGTGAGTTGGAGACTTGGCAGGTGGGCACTCTAGCAGTCAGCCCCAGAGTACATGACTGCCAAGCATGCCACAAGCTTATAACCATTTCTAGATTTGCTCAGAGTAGCAAACAGGCCTGACATAGCCACAGTGCTATAAAATATGAAAGCAAGTCATGGCAGTTATGAGTCACTGCTCATTACCTACCTTTAAACAGAGTGAACAACATTCAAAGGTAATGGCAGAAGCCAGATGTGGGTACACACACCTGCAATGCCAGCACTTCAAAGTCTGAGACAGGAGGATCATCATGAGTTCTAAGGTACCCAGGCTATACAGTGAAATCTTGTCTCAAAAAAAAAAAGGAAGGAAAGGAAAGAGTATTCAAGGATTCAAACATTTTTCTACAAAGACAGTGTCCATGAGTCAGTGGTTATTTGACTTGGATTTAATGCTGACAACTGTCCAGGAAACGAACCCGGAGATGTTACAGAAAGTCTAACACAGCAGTTTTCAACCTGTGGGTTGTGACCATTCTGGGGGTCAAATGACCCTTTCACAGAAGTCCCTTATCAGATATTCTCCATATCAGATATTTATATTATGATTTATAACAATAGCAAAATAAAGTTATAAAGTCACAACAAAAATAATTTTACGACTGGTTATCTCGACACGAGGGACTTATTAAAGGGTTGCAGCGTTAGAGCAGTTGAGAGGCACTGGGCTAACACATGAACACATGCTCAGATCTTGACATACAAGTAACATCCAAAGTTATCCTATGATCCAGCGGAATGTTAAATCCATTTATGATCAGAAAATAAGTGGGTTCTCACTACACTTAGCTAAGAGTGCATTTGGTTCCATTTTAAGTTTAAAATCCCCTCGAAGCTGATTTGCTTGATTTCAATTCTGATTACAGTTTAATGTGCTCACATTCCAGGTCCTTGTCCCTTAATGGATACATCATGAGTAAAGCTTAAAAACCTACTACATTCTGGGTGACTCTACATAAAAATTTTATATCAAAAAATTCTTTTCCAAAAATTATCTTGCTGAGCATGGTAGCACATGCTTGTAATCCCAGCTCTTTAAAGTTGAAGGCAAGAAGATTACTGTGAATGTGAGGCCAGCACAGGCTGCACAATAAATTTCTGGTTAGCATAAGCTATGGAGAAAAATCTGGCCTCAAACAGCCTCCCTCCAGCCATCTTTTAAAAGTTTTAGATCAGGTTTTCAAGCTGGGTGTATGGTGGTACATGCCTTTAGTACTCCGAGGCAGGATACCTAAATACAGAAGCAAGTGTATCTCTGTGAGTTCAAGACCAAGTTGCCTACATCGTGAGCTCCAGACTAGCCAGGGCTATATAGTGAAACCTTGTTTCAAAAACAAAACAAAACAACAAAACAATAAATTTCCTCTTTTCTGAGATACCTCAAATATTTCACATTTACAAACATCTTTATAGTCACTGGAGCTATTATCTCTGCTCGTGGTACTTTTTTTCTGCCTCACATCCCCCTCTCCTTTTGTGGCAGGACTTCAATCCCAGTAACAGACAGTCTTGTATACAAAGTGACCTCAAAGTCTCCAGCCCCTAGTGTTTCTCAACCCCAGAGGGCCAGCATTTGGAGATGGGTGAGTGAGTATTCACTGTTAGAGCTGCCCTGAGCTCTGTGGATCAGTGTTTACTGCTGTCCCAAGTCTCTGCCAGTCAGAACTGGAAGTGTTTCTAAATAACTGCCCCAGTAGGGAGCTATGGCTTCAGCCACAGAGCACATAGAAAACTCAAGCCACACTCAGAAGGTGATGCACTGTGGTAAGAAGGCAATGAGTCCAGAGCTCAGATGGGCCTTTCACAAATAAGCAAATAGAGAAAAGACACTGGACTTGGGGTCAGGAACTCTGGGACTGAGTCTGACTCCACTGCTATCTGTGGCTTCAAATACTGCTGCCTGCTGAAAAACTAAGTAAAAAGATCACCTCACTATGTTTTCAAGGTAGAGAGGAAAATAAGTTATATGCACATGGATAAAGAGCTGGATGTACTAGCATGATCTCTAGTGCTCACATAAAACATCAGGTACAGTAGTATGCACCTGTAAACTCAAGCCTCGGGGAACAAAGACAGGAGAATCCCAGAGACTCATAGACCAGTCCACGCAGCCCAAACAATAAGCTCCAGGTTCTATCAGAGTGTCTGTTTCAAAAGTAAGACGGAGTGTGATGACGGCACGCACACAGGTATAATACGATGTATACTGTAACAAAAAAAAAGGCTGCAGAGGCTGGATGTGGCAGTAAATGTCTGTAATTCTAGCACGAACAACACTGAGGCAGGAGGATTATGAATTTAAGGACAGCCTGAGACTCTATTTCAAACTAACTTTTGTTGTCAAAGTAGAGACCAAGCTAGGTCAAGAAAACACTTGGAAGCACAGAGAAAGCACATGATGAATGAGTGGAGTGAAAAAATAGAATCAAATTCACCTGAAGTGTTTTCTGCCACAACCTGGGTGTTTAGCCTGTGCTAACATGTCAGTGAGTGTTTGGTACCAGATTATGTCAGCTTCCAGCTGAATTGAAAGACCAGCTTCTGGCTGCAGCGCCCCCTCAGGAGCAGAAGCAGATGCTGGGGGAGCATTTGTTCCCTCTTATTCAAACAATGCATTCAAACCTGGCTGGAAAAATCATAGGGAAGCTGCTGGAGATTGACAACTCTGAGCTGCTGCACATGCTGGAGTCCCCCAAGTTCCTTCCTTCCAAGGTGGATGAAGCTGTGGCAGTCCTGCAGGCTCATCATGCCAAGAAAGAAGCTACCCCGGAGTCAAAAGCCAAATAACCCCTCATGGCATTCAGCTAAGGTCTAAAGACTTCCTAGTTTGTCTGTGGACCTCTATACCAAGAACCAAGTTGCAAATTCAATAGGTCATTTTTGTATCAAAAGGTCAATTATAAAGCACCTAGAATTTTTCAATTATAAGAATATATTCTCTGGGTTCTGTTGTGGCCCAGATGATGGTAACTTTTTTTTCTGTTGTGAATTCTGTTTTTCCCCCCTCCCAGAAATTGGTTTTGATGTACCCAAGACTTAAGTTTCTCAATAAAGGAAATAAAATATAGAAAGAAAGAAAGGAAGGAAGAAGGAAAGACAGACAGACAGACAGACCAGCTTCTAGCTATGGACATACAGAAAAATGTAACCCTAGTCAACAATGTTAGAATTCTCTGGGTCACCTACTCTGTCCTTACTTCCTAAGCTATAACTGATAGTCCAGGGAAGAAGGGTTACTATATAAGGCCAATCACCAGCCTAAAAGATGTCTGTTAAATTTATATTTCAGAGCCCTTCATACTCTGGACACACAGCACATTAAGTGGCCAGTGTAGGCCTGTGCTTACCTATCCTGATGCTCCTGGCATTGGGCACAGTGGGAGGGGTTCAGTGGGCAGTACAGTTGCTAAGCTGAATGCTATTTTACATGAAGCTACACTCATTCACAAAATGAACGTGTAATAACCACTAACTATGTGCCATTGCACTGTCTCAGAAAATTGCAAAATTTATTTTGTTTGTCCATTTGGAAACAGGGTCTCACCCAGTGCAGGCTGGCCTCAAACTTACTTCTATAACTGAGGCTTGCCTAGAACTCTTAATCCTCCTGTCTCTACCCCCAACTCTTTTGGCTCTGCAAAATTATTTTAATATCACCCAAATACTCATGGAACTCAAACGAGACCTGAGAGCCAGACAGATAAAGCAAATATCCCTGACACACTGAAAATACCATCATAAAGAAGTAAAATCATATGAGCAGAAGGTCAGCTGCTAAGTGCTTGTCTAGCATGCATGAAGCCCTGTGTTCCATCTCTAGCACCAGATAAAATAAAAACCAGGTGTGGTGGTACATAGTCCCAGAACTCAGGAGATGGAGGGAGAAGGATCAAAAGTTCAAGGCCAGTTTCAGCTACACAATGATTTTGGGGGCCAGCCAATATTACTTGAGAACCTATCTCAAAAATAATAAAAGAAAAAATAAAC
Source organism: Rhynchomys soricoides (assembly GCA_019843965.1). Classification (NCBI taxonomy): domain Eukaryota; kingdom Metazoa; phylum Chordata; class Mammalia; order Rodentia; family Muridae; genus Rhynchomys; species Rhynchomys soricoides. The sequence goes on from JADRCH010000013.1 coordinate 12,471,712, forward strand.
TGCAAAGGGAATGGAAGAGTATAAAGGGGGAGACCATGTTAGGACATACAGAATATTGGTGACAGACAGTTCAGGAGAGTATGAGGTAAGCAGCAGTAAGGCTAGGGCTGTGGCTGGAAGAGGCATGATGCTGAAGAGAGACCAAATGGCCAGCTCTACTTGTAAGGTTCCTCCATGGACAGACTGTAAGAACAAGCTGAAGAGAAGGAAGAGAGGCTGCCAAGCAATCCCTTCAACTGAAAGAGTCCCAAAGACACAGAAGAGCTAAGTATGGTGGCACATACCTATAATCCCAGCATAGGAGAGGCTGAGGCAGGAGGCCATCAAGGGCTAAACAGTAAGACTACATGAAGAAGAAAAAGAAAAAAAGACACAGTAAATCTTCATTCCCATAGTACTATTAGAAAAATTTAAGTCAGACCTATTTATTGGGACTATTAAAATCATTAAATTTTAGCCTCATTGACTTCTAGAGGGAGGGCTGTCACAGTACAGTGAACTTGGAAGGTGTCCAGACAAATTCAAGAGGATAGGGAAGAAGCTGAGCTCTGGGAACATTTACTAGGTCAAGAAGAGCCAGCCAGAGTCGGCTAGGAAGGAGCTCAGTGTGCTCGCTCACCTATGTGAGTATTGAAGACAATGCTCACCTAGCATATGCAAAGCCCTGGGTTCCATTTCCAGCAGCATAGGAAAGGCTAGACAAGCTGTTGACAATGGTGGGCACAAGAGGGGCACACAGGAGTCAAGTGGATCCCCCCAGACAACAATCATTTGCTTAAGGTACTGAACCACAAGCCCCTCCCTCCCAATCATGTGAGGAAAGGGAAGGTGGAATTAAAATGCAGAGACAACATTGTCTCACAGGCCACAGGACTTCCCTGCTTTGCTTTCCAGGATCAGATGTTCATCAAAAATGCCCAGGAGTCAGACACTGCAGCAGACCACTTTAATCCCAATGGTCGGGAGGCTGATGCTAGAGGGAATAGGAACTCCACAGGAAGACCAACAGAATCAACTAACCTGGACCCTTGGGGCTCTGAGTCTGAACCACCAACCAAAGAACATACACAGGCTGGACCTAGGCTTCTTTGTAGGTCCTGAGCAACTGGAGCAAGGGCTATCCCAAAAGCTGTTGCCTGAATGTGGGATAGATTCTTCTAGCTGGGCTGCCTTGACTGGCCTCAGTGGGAGAGGATGCACCTAGCCTCACAGAGACTTGAAGTGCCAGGGTGGGTGGATACCCAGAGGGGCTCCAGCACGCTCAGAAGAGAAGGGGAGGGGGAATGGGAGAAGTGTTGTGGAGGGGGGGGGCTAACCAGGAGTGGGACAGTGAGCAGGATGGAGAGTGAATAAGTAAAAAAATATAATAATAATAATGAGGAGGAGGAGGAGGAAGAGGAGGAGGAGGAGGAGAAAAGAGAAGAGAAGAAAAAAGAAAAGACTCAAAGACAGACGGGGCAAAATAGTGAGACCCACATAGAAACTGTGACTCTACACAAAGCAAAATAAGTAAAAAACAGAAAAAGTCCTCCAGTCCCTGGGTTGAGTCAGCCAGAGGCTGAGGCACCTCTGTAGCAATTTCAGTTTGCTTTGTCAGAGCTCAGGCCAGGTCTGCTAAAACTCAAATCAAACAACAGATCAAGTCAGGATCGGGGGCTTAGTCATGAGAGGTAAAGCTGCAGAAGCAGGTGTCACTCTGTTTTGGTTTTCACACCTGAGTGGGAGGTGACACTGGAGCTCAGACATTAAGGCTGGAGTGGCCAGGAAGCACACAAGTAGCTACCCGGGCATGAGTTTTAGGAGCTCAATGAACTGGATATGCTAGACAAGGGGTTCTCAGGATGGGCTCTGTGGAAACTCTCCTCTCCTGCTGGAGATTAAACCAGTCACTAAACTTCACCCCCAGAGTATCCTGAGACATTTTCACAAGAAATTTTGACTTAAATTCCAATAGCATTTTGCAGAGTAAATGATGTGCGGTATTGCAGTAGGCTATAGTATTTTTCCAACTCTGTGTTTGTGGTTTTGGTTTTTTGAGACGGGGTTTCTCTGGTTAGTCCTAGCTGTCCTGGGACTCACTACTACTGGACATATTTCTAATTCATTAGTCAAATATAGCCATTTGCAAACATGTAAAAGAAAAAGAAACACAGTTTGCCTCACTCAAACTTTAGTAATTATTTTTCCTTTGAAATGCCATTTATGCTAATATGCATTGAACTTGGTGTTTTTGTTCTTATGACATGGTCTTATGTAGCCCAGGCTGTTTTCAAATTCTGTATGTAGCTGAGCATGACTTCAATCTCTGATCTGCCTGCTGCCTACACTCAAGAGCTGGGTCCCATGTATAGTTAAAACACTTTCTTTCTTCTCTCCTTCCCTCCCTCTTCTTCCTTCCTTCCTTCTTTACTAACAGCACTGAACCCAGGGCCACATGCTGGGCAAGTGTTCTACTTCTGAGCTAGGTCCCTGGTCTTCTTTTTACTTTCTGAATCACAATCCCACTAACATGTCCAGCATAGCCTTGAATTTACTCAGTAATCCAGGCAGGCCTGGTACTCTTGGTAATCTTCCGGCCTCACCCTCCTGAGTGCTGGGATTATAGACATCCACCACTATGCTTGGTCTCTCATTTCTTTTTAGCACTGAGAAAGCTTTCATTGTCTGGCTGTGCTAGTCATTTATCCATTCACCCACTAAAGGGCACCCTGGCTGCTTTCTAGGTCTCTACAGAGTTTATTGTGGGCTCCTAAATTTTTGACATGTTTGAGCAAGATTCCTAGATCATGGGGTAAAATTATTATTAGTTGTGTAATGGCAAACCGAGCATTCTGATGCTCTATATCACACTAGTTTCTGCTTTTCCAAGTCCTGGATGGTGCCATTTGCACAGTACAGTAGGCCATTTTACTGTGTAAGGCTCTAAGGGCATGGTTGACAATCTTCCCATATGCTTATTTGCCATCTGGTAATATTCTTTCACATCAGTTCTGGTCTTTTGTCCATTTGGGAGGAAAGAAGAGTGTAGTGAGACAGGGCTTTCCTATGTATGTAGCCAGCCTGGTATTTTCCATGTAGCAAAGGGTGGGGGATGGGGTTAGAGGGGGAGGCTCAAAGCCAAGGCAAAACTACTTCTACCTTAGCCCATGTGCTAGGATTAGCAGTGTGTGCCACCATGCCCAACTGCTGCATTCCACCACTTCCCCCACTCCTGGAGCTTGCACATAGGCCAGACTGGAATCCAACACAACACAGTCCTCCAAGTGTTGGATTACAGATTGCAGCCATAAGCCATCAGTGACTTGTACAAAATGCAAAAGCAAATCCCCATCAAAATTCCAACTCAATTCTTCATAGACTTAGAAAGAGCAATTCTCAAATTCATATGGAATAACAAAAAACCCAGGATAACAAAAACTATTCTCAACTATAAAAGGACTTCTGGGGGAATCAGCCTCCCTGACTTCAAGCTGTACTACAGAGCAGTAGTGATAAAAACTGCATGGTATTTGTACAGTGACAGGCAGGTAAATCAATGGAATAGAATTGAAGATCCAGAAATGAACCCACACACTTACGGTCACTTGATCTTTGACAAAGGAGCTAAAACCATCCAGTGGAAAAAAAGACAGCATTTTCAACAAATGCTGCTGGTTCAACTGGCGGTCTACATGTAGAAGATTGCAAATTGATCCATTCCTATCTCCCTGTACAAAGCTCAAGTCCAAGTGGATCAAAGACCTCCACATAAAATCAGATACACTGAATCTAATAGAAGAGAAAGTGGGGAAAAGTCTCGAACACATGGGTACAGGGGAAAAGTTCCTCAACAGAATACCAATGGCTTGTGCTCTAAGATCAAGAATCGACAAATGGGACCTCATGAAATTACAAAGCTTCTGTAAGGCAAAGGACACTGTAAATAGGACAAAACTGGAACCTACAGATTGGGAAAAGATCTTTACCAATCCTATGTCCGATAGAGGGCTAATATCCAAGGTATACAAAGAACTCAAGAAGCTAGACTCCAGAGATCCAAATAACCCTATCCCCCCACCCAACCCCCCAAAAAAATTAGGGAACAGAGCTAAACAGAGAATTCTCAACTGAGGAAACTCATAGAGCTGAGAAGCACCTAAAGAAATGTTCAGCATCCTTAGTCATCAGGGAAATGCAAATCAAAACAACCCTGAGATTCCACCTCACACCAGTCAGAATGGCTAAGATCAAAAACTCAGGTGACAGTGGATGTTGGCGATGATGTGGAGAAAGAGGAACACTCCTCCATTGCTGGTGGGGATGCAAGCCGATACAACCTCTCTGCAAATCAGTTTGTCGGACCCTCAGAAAAATGAACATAATACTATCTGAGGACCCAGCTATTCCACTCTTAGGCATATACCCAGAAGATGATCCAATATGTAATAAAGACACATGTTCCACTATGTTCATAGCAGCCATATTTATAATAGCCAGAAGCTGGAAACAACCCAGATGTCCCTCCACAGAGGAATGGATACAGAAAATGTGGTACATTTACACAATGGACTACTACTCAGCTATTAAAAACAATGACTTCATGAAATTTGCAGACAAATGGATGGAACTTAAAAAATATCATCCTGAGTGAGGTAACGAAGTCACAAAAGAATGAACACAGTATATACTCAACTGATAAGTGGTTATTAGCCCAAAAGTTCGGAATACCCAAGAGTCACTTCACAGCAGCCTTAGGGCTGAGTGTGAGGTCCCAGATGGAGGAGTTGGAGAAGGGACTGAAGGAGCTGAGGGAGTTTGCAGCCCCATGGAGGGAGCAACAGTGTCAGCTGGCCTGACCTTCCGATGCTCCCGGAGACTGGACCACCAGCCAAAGAATATACATGAAGGGACCCATGGTGCTGGCCACGTATGTGGCAGAGGAGGGTCTTACTAGCCATCAGGGGGAGGAGAGGCCCTTGGACTTGAGGGTGTTAGATCCCCCAGTATAGGAGAATGCCAAGGAGGGAAGACTAGAGTGGGTGGGTGGGTGGGTGGTGGAATACCCCCATAGAGGAAGGGGGAGGGAGGAGGGAATGGGAAAGTTCCAAAGGGGAGACCTGGAAAGGGGGAAACATTTGAAATGTAAATAAAGTATCAAAATAAATGCAAAATCAGCTGCCTAGGTTTTGCATCTTTAGAATGAATCATATTATTTTTCAGTTACATGGATGAGTCTATGTGTCAGGGTGTGTGCATTATTTTAGGTGCCTACAGAAGACAGTTCCAGTTGCCCTGGAGCTGGAGTTACAGGTGATTGTGAGCCAACTGATTATGGTGCTGGAAATCAAATTTAGGAACTGAGTCCTCGTGGACTCTTAACTATTGAGCCATCTCTCTAACCCCTGGGTCTTGCACTTTAAGCATAAGTATATGGAGGCACCATGAGTTAAGTTCTGTGAAATAAAGGCTATGTAAAGATTATTCCTTTTTTGCATGTTTAAGGCCAGCCGTTCTAGCAGCATTTGTTGGAAGGCTTGCCTCCATGCCTTTATCAAAGGTTATACAACTACACTTGTCTAATATATTTCTGGGCTGCTCTTTTCTCTTGAACTCCCTGCTTATCTTCCTGTCAGTATCACACAGTCCTAATTAACCACAGATTTATGGTTAAGCGTTTACATTCTGTAGCATCAGTCTTCAGGCTGTCCTTTGGTATTGTGTTGGCTAGTCTGTGTCTTGATTCTCCACATAAATCTTAGAATCACTTTGTTGATGTCCACAAAGAAATTGCTGAGATTCCACTGAATCTGACATTATAACTGAGAAGAACTGATACCTTGATAATCTCCAGTTTATCAGTGAACATACAGTTCTTTTCTTTATCAGTTTAATAGCTTTCCACATATGAATTTTGTGAGACATATATATGTAGGGATATATACATACACATACACACAAACACACCACGCATACACACACCACACATATATACATGAAGAGAGGGGGAGAGACAGAGACAGAGACAGGGTATCACTCTGTTGCTCTGGCTAGCCTGGAATGTACGACATAGACCAGGTTAGTCTTGAATTCATAGAGCTCTGCCTGCCTCTGCTCCCAGGTGCTGGGATTCAAGGCCACACCTTTATTCACCATAGTCGGGTTAAACCAGTCTGATTGGTTCCAGCCAATCAGAGGCTCACAGTGGAACCCAGATTTTAATCTAAAGCAGGAGGCACCCAAACCACATCCAAACCATAGTTTTCTATCTTTCTAAACATATTTTAAGATTTATTTTATATGTATGAATTTTGCCTGCATGTATGCATGTTCACCATGAGCGTGTTCCCCCTTGTGCATCTTAGAGTTCAGAAGAGGATGTCAGATCCCCTGGAACTGGAAAGAGTGGTTGCAAATTACCATGTGGGTGCTGGGAACTGAATCTGGGTCTTTGGCAGGAGCAGTGAGTGCTCTTGACCACGGAGACATCTCTCTATCCCTAACTGTTTACCTTCATTTAGAATTGAACTTCTGATAAAACTACATATATCACTGCCATTGAAAACTAAAAGTGATAATACTTAGGAGAAATAAACTTCAGTTTCTTTTCTTTATTGCATTAGTTAGGACTTCTAAAATGAAGCTGCAATGGGCAGCTATGGAGGGACAGGAAGCTACCTTTGTTTGCAGTGAGCATGATTACTGCTATTGTATAGGCACCAGGTGGCTTTACTAAAGCTATGCAAGCCTAAGTCAGAAGGCAACTTCAATTTATGTGACACAAAAACAACCACCACCACCACCACACACTCAGGTCCTTCATAAAAAACCTCAACATCTAGTGGTAGCACACTCATGAGAAACTTAAAGCTAGCTGCTTCTCTTCTAAGCTGAAGAATAAACAGTAGTTTCCCCATGACCATTCTTACCCAAGAACCACAAACGAGGAGACATTTGTTCAAACAATAGACATTTGTTATCTCACGGCTTGAACGTTGCAAGATGAAAGCAAGTGGGCTGATGATATAGCTCAGTAAGTGAGTGCTGACCTAGCATGCACAAGCCCATGTCTGATCCCAGTGCTTCATAATGGATGTGTGCTTGGGAGGTAGAGGCAAGATGATCAGAAACTCAACATCATCCCTGGCTTACACAGTGAGTTTGCAGACAGCCTAGGGTACATGAGACCTATTTTGTTGTTGCTGGCTTTTTTTGTGTGTCCATTCGAGTTTTGCCTGCGTGTATGTCCTTGTGAGGGTGTCAGAAGCCCTGGAACTGGAGTTACAGACAGTTGTGAGCTGCCATGTAGGGAATTACATCACTGTGCCAGGTCTCCAGCCTCTGTTGTTGATGTTTTAAGACAGTTTTTCTGTGTAGTCCTGGCTGTTTTTGACCTGCTTATTCCTTTAACCATTTCTGTCTTCTACCTAGAGTGTCTTTTTCCCATGAACAATGTCATATTCTAGTTTACTTCAGTATAAATCTGCTAAGGATGGCATCTCTATTTCTTATTTTTCTGTACATCTTTCACCTTCATGAATGGAAGTCATTTTCAATGAACTCTGGATCCAGGGTTGGTGGTCACTGTCTTTCATCACTTTGAAGCCATCCCTTTATATCTTATGGCTTCACTCTTTCTGTTGACAAGTTATCTATAATCCATTAAGGATATAACCGCAGGCTGGAGAGATGGCTCAGTGGTTAAGAGCACTGACTGCTCTTCCAGAGGTCCTGAGTACAATTCTCCGCAACCACATGGTGGCCCACAACCATCTGTAATGGGATCCAATGCCCTCTTCTGGTGTGTCTGAAGACAGCTACAGTGTACTTATAGAAATAAAATAAATAAATCTAAAAAAAAAAAAAAAAAAAGTATATAACCTCTTCTTTGCTCTCCCAATTTATGTGTATTTTTATGCTTATTCCCAACAAGTTTTTATAATATTTCTAGCTGTATCTTTGCATGTATATACACATATATATACACATACATATTTTATCTCCTTAGATCTGCTGGACTTTGTGTGTGTGTGTGTGTGTGCGCACAAGAGAGAGGGAGGGAGAGAGAGAAAGAGAGGGTGAGAGAGAGAGAGGGGGGGGGGGGGGGGGGGGGGGGGAGGAGAGAGAGAGAGAGCGCACAGAGAGTGCAGAGAGATTGAGACCAACTAACTGACCAACCAGGTGCACCATGTACCTGCCTCCTGAGTTCTGGGATTCCAGGTACTCCATGCACCTGCCT
>JADRCH010000013.1:12479936-12557225 GCA_019843965.1 Rhynchomys soricoides
GCACCTGCTTCCTGAGTGCTGGGATTCTAGGTGCACCATGCACCTGCCTCCAGAGTGTTGCGACTGCAGGTGCACCATGCATCAGCTTGCTTGCTGGATTTCCTCAACTGATGATTTGGCATCCTCAATGTATAGACCACTTCTTCTTTACTGCCGCCTTCTCAGATACTGCTTTGATTCTTGTGATTGGTTTGTTTTTTGCGTATGTGTATTCTGTATGTGTATTCTCTATGTGTATTCTGTATGTGTATTCTCTATGTGTATTCTGTATTCTAACCCCATACTCCCCATATCTATTGGCTTTCCTGGTTTTTTTTTTGTTTTGTTTTGTTTGTTGCTGTTGTTGTTGTTTTGGTTTAGTTTGGTTTTTGTTTGATTTTACCTTTTGTATCTCTGTGCTTCAACCTGCTTACTTTCTTCTTGCCTTTCTTTAGCTGTATTTTAAACCACTGTTATATACTGTTTTGGATGGCAGCATCCCTGTCCACCCCCAGGAAATTTCTAATCTGACATCCTACCCTTCAGCCTCTCAGAATGTGACTCTTCTTTTAGATAATGACACGAACACAGAGGTAAGAATGTGTGAAAAAAAACCATTTACAGGACAAAGAAAGAAGACTGGAGTATTCAACCTCACTGTCAGCTTCACTTGAAAGTTCTTGCCTTAGAAAATAAATGTCTGCTCTTTGAGCGTTCCGCCCATGATACTATGTTATAACCTCCTTAACACATAACACACATCTATGGAGTGTGCAATCTCTGTGACTATGGTTTTCACATCTAAATACTGTAGATTTCAAAGCTTTCAGTTTATTGTCCAAACTCTTAGTGTTGGTATTTTTATCTCTTTGAAGATCTTTTTTTGTTTGGTTGGTTTTTTTCGAGACTCTTCGAAGATCTTAAGTTGTTTTTATTTAGTCATTAATTTTATTCTTTTTTAACATTTATTTATTTGGGGGTGGGTGGCTATGTGTGTTCCAATGTGCTATGATGTGTATGTGCATGTGTTGGTGTGGGGTATGCTATAGGAACAGGTTCTCTTCTACCATGGAGGCTCCAGGGATCAACTTCAGATGGTCAGGCTTGTTGACAAGCAACTTTAGCCACTAAGCCATTTGTTAGCCTCTATCTGTGTTCTGACTACCCCCTCCCCCAAATACTGATGGACCATCAAGAGCACTCCTACAAAGTATTTCAATTACAGAATAAGGACCTCCAAGAAGACAACAAGAACAGTGGGTAAGGTAGGTCATCAAAATCAGTTTTGTTTGATTCTGTGTTTTGGAGAGAGTCTCACTATGTAGCTGTATAGCCCTGGCTGGCCTTGCATGTGCTATGGTTGCCCCAACTTGTGAGTGCAGGGATTGCTCTGGAGTGTTTAACCTGCTCTACTGCTTCCCCTTCCCCACTGCAGCCTTGTCCCCATGGTAGCTGAAAATCAGCCAGCATCATGGGATGGGGAGAAGAGGAGAAATCCCTGGGGTTGGGTTCAGACGCACACACTTGTACTCCCAGCACTCAGGCAGCGTAAGTAGGGCAATCCTACAGCCTGGGCCACACAGTGAACTCAAGGCCAGTGTGAGCCTTGTAGCAACTCTGCCATTGATTAGCTATTAAGCTATTGGAATAGAGGCATCACAGGCTGCATGTAAGAAACACTACAAAGATTATAGAGTACAATCAATCACTAGGGCAATCACTAATCAGTCCACCACACCTATGTAAGCATCCCAGTGAACCTCTGAATACCAAGGCTCAGGTGAGTAGTCAGGCTGGCATTTCTCCACAGGCCTTATCATATCTTGGTGCCAGGAAACAGAGTGTTCTGCCTTCACAAGGAGAGAACTACTGAAGTTCCTTGTACTTCCTTCTCCTAGCTAACTATAATCTGTATCCTTTCTTAAAATGAACCCCAAACATGGATATAACAGCTTTTAGTGAGTTCTTTAACTCTTTAGTGAATTATCAAAACTGAGCAAGATTTGGGAAACCACCCAAACTTCCAACTAGTGGGCTTTCCAAGAAGGGCAAGCATGGGTAAAGTAAACTTCATTGCTCAGTCTTAAATTCTTGTTTCAACAATGACATTTCTGAAATTAACATTTGCTAGGAAAGAACATTAGATATGAAAATAGGAGACAAAAAATTCAGAGACTTCCACCTAGAAAATAGGAAAAAGTAAAAGAAACAAATGAGAGAAACTCATCAAACAGAAAAATGCCCTTGAAGCCAGATGTGGTGGTGCATGCCTTTAATCCCAGCACTTGTAAGGCAGAGACAGGTAAGATTCTATGAGTTCAAGGGCAACCTGGTCTACATATGGAGTTCCACTATAGCCAGGGGTACACAGAGAGACCTTGTCTCAAAAAACAAAATCCAAAACATAACAACATACACAAAACCCCAGTGAGAGGTCTGCTATAGCTCAGCATAAAGCATTTATCTAGCTTGCCCTGATAAGGCTGAGTCTGATTCCAAATACCGCCCAAACAAAGAAGGGTGGGTAATGATATAAATAACATATCCAAGTTAGCAGAATGTGATAACTAGTGAACAGTACAGAACACAGAACCTTGAAGAACACAATCTGTTCCCAAGGAAGGGAACAGTGAGGGGAAATAGGTAAGTGTCACAGAAGTCATCGTCAAGTTAGGCCCTAGAAGACAGACAAAGCTTGCAAGGAAACAGTAATAAGAAATGAAATAACAGAGCTTGGTGATAAATCACCATATCATTTGGATCTTCTGAAACACACACATTCATATTGTCTTATATGTGACAGACACTATAAGAATCTTAATTCCATAAGAGACTAACTTCAGTCACATGGAATCTTAAGTTTCCAATGGCCTACCTGCTATGCAAAGGCCACAGTGGCCCTAAGAATGGAAGCCACTTATCACTGCTTTGATGTCTTGGCCAGCACAAAACTCAGAACCTTGTTTGCTCACTCTTCTAGACCTTGTATCAGCTTAATGACAGCAATTCTCCCTGGGTAGCATTCTTTGAAATTATGAGAAGCGAATTACAGTGAAGCTTTTGTCCTAAACCAAAATGAACAGTCAGCAGCTAATGGCAGTCATAAACAGTTGAGTAAATTAATAAGTTTTAATTGCTGAAATTTACTTTCAACTCAGCCAGAAGGGGCATGGGAATTATGTCTGCAGGCACCAGCTGGTCAAACAGGCAAATCTTTATTACTTACCAAACCAAGGTGTAGTGTTGGGCTCTGCAAGCTGCTGCACAGGGCAGAAGCCTGAAGGGGGTTCTGAGCTCTCCATGAGGCTATGGCTTTCCAACTCTTTGATGTCTGACCATCCTCCCCCATGTCATATCTCTGCTCAACACTTAAATAGGTATCTCTTAAACATAGTAATGTTAAGATTTCTGGTCTCCTCACCTCATAATACTTTTTTAAGGAGCCCACCAGGCAGAGCTTCAGGCTGTCCACAATCTCCTGATGCGGCATCTGGAACACCACCCTTGAGTACCATTTGGTGAGTGTTCTAGGCAGGTGGGGAGGAGGAGGAGAGACAGAGAGCACAGTGAGCAGCCACTCCCACACAAAGGCCTGTGCTCTGCTATCCATGTACAGGGTCCCTTTTGAATCAACTCAACACATATCATCTACCTGCCAAATGCATTTCTGGGGTCAGTACAAGCCTAACAACAATGAGCTCAATCCCCAAACCCAAAGAGGGAAGGCGTGGGTATCAAAGAACCAGTTTTGTAGATTGTTTCCAAACTTAGGAATGTTACACATAGGTGACACCTGTTGCCATGACAACCACATACCTTCCCAGAGTCCACTTCCCATGCTTACCTGCGAATAGGTTACTGTCACAACCTAAATAAAAGAAAGACCCTTCCCCACTTTTGCCCTCTTTTTCCCTTTGTCTTTCTCTCTCCCCCCTCTGTGTCTCCAGTAAAGCTCTTCCACGTGGAACTGCTTTGGCTTGGTGTGGTAACACATCAGAAGGGATAACTGACTCAACAAAGTTGTCCTCTGCCCTCCACACACACAAACCTTCCTCAATGACAGCTACATTTCTAAAAGGACTAGTAATGCAAGGCGCTGGCAGCCTCTGTCCTTGCCAGAGGTGTAGAGTACAGGGAACAGATTGGTGCCTGTGATGAGTGTCAACCACACTGCAAATACAGATGTTCGAGGACAGAGGAAGGAACTTAGTGCTTCGTATACTAGGATAGAGTACCCAAGACCCATCTGATGGATTCATAATATGATCAGGCACCCAAATGAGGTAGGCAACAATAATACTGCTATATTTGCTTACAGATTTATGCTGGCAACGAAGCCGACCACAGAGCGCATGCCTCTGCTAGGGTCATGGTACACATCCATCCCAATCACCATTAATTGTTTCTAGGGTAAAAAACAAAAACATAAAAGCAAAACTCAAACCCAAGCACCCCATTGCTCCACCTTTCTTAACATAAGAATACAGGCTCTGCAAAAGAAGCAAAGACTGCAATCAACTGTTTTCTAAACACAAAGAACAAAGCCAGATCTAGACCAGGGATCAACAAATATTTTCTATAAAAGGATAAATAAGTAAATCTGCAGACTTTGAGAGCCGAGAGTCTCCCTAGGAACCCTGTAACTCTGCCTTTTGATAACAGTGGAAGACAGATGCACTCAATGCTGTGTGTTCCAAAGAAAGTGTACCTAAAGACTGAGAACTGAATTTCAGATAATCTTCATGTGTCAGGAAATGTTGACCTTATTTTTTTTCACCATTTCAAAATGTAAAGTACATTCTCAGCTCATGGCCTGTCTAGTAACATGCAGCAAGGCAGTTGGACTCCTGAGTCCACACTGAGAGCAAGAAAGATGACAGGAGAGTAGAATGGGAAAGAGCCCAGCACTGAAGCGGACACATTTCTACATCACTCACCAGCGGAATATCCACTCCCCAGAGCTCACCACCCAGTTTACAGTTCATCTGAAGTAAAATTTTCTGAGCCACACTCCGAAGCCTGGTGGGTTGACCAATGGTTCGGACATTGATGACCTATCGTGATAGGACCAGAACATCATCAACCTTTTAGGAAATGTTAATAGTTCTAAAGTAAGAACATCTCTTGGCTCCATGTCCTTCCTCTGTCCCTTCCAACAAGAAAACTGACATCAGAGGATGCTCAACTCCCTCCCATTCAATGGCACAGTACCCTCCTGTACACCCAGATCTCCATTCTTTGTAGGACTGAATGTAATCACTATGTATGCAATAGCTGCTATCCTTCATTGTTTTAGGGAATAAGCACAAGGGTTTCCCTTATGAGTCTGGTGCACTCAGTAGAGGTGTAATTCTCTTTCAGAATGTTTTTAAACTATGTTTAATGAATCAGCTAACACAGAATCCACAGATAGGTCAGCCATAGTGGCATGCTTGTAACTCCCAGCACTTTTATGTGTGGAGGAGGTGGGTAAAGGCAGGAGGAATAGGAATTTAAGGTCATCTTTGTATACATAGGGAGTTTGAGGCTAGCCTTGGCTACATGAGACTATCTCAAAAGACCATTAATAGTGAGGACTGGGTGTACTATATTAAGAAGCTTGAATTAGCATATGTTTGTTATTAATAATTTTAATTCTAGGTCACTAGGCATATATACACATAATAGACACATGAACATACAAAACTTTCAAAATTATCTTATTTAGAGTGACTTTTTTTGTTTTTGTTTTTGGTTTTTCGAGACAGGGTTTCTCTGTGTAGCCCTGGCTGTCCTGGAACTCACTCTGTAGACCAGGCTGGCCTCGAACTCAGAAATCCTCCTGTCTCTGCCTCCCAAGTGCTGGGATTAAAGGTGTGCGCCACCACTGCCTGGCTCAGAGTGACATTTTTAAAGTTCCCTATGAAAAAATTTTCCCTTCTCAGAGTGAAGCTTACATGTCCAGCTTCAGTCATGAGGAAACACCAGAGATTGTGAAAAGCAGAAAAGCTCTTAGAAAGGCTCCTGGCTGCTGCTGGCTCATTCTAACAGAACAGTCAGTGTCAGAGTAAGGCTCTTCCCACACGGGCCTGAAATGTCTATTTCAGCTTCCAGAGCTTTAGAGACACTGAGCTGGAGAACTCTACCTTGGGCTCAAGGCCCATTTACTCCATTTCCACTCACCTGTGAGGGTACTGGGGACTGCACACAGCACAGCTTCTTGATGGCTCCATAGAGATCATCACGTGTGCCCATGATGATGCAAACAACCATTTGTATCTTTCCCTAGAGGAGACATGAATATACTGCTAGGATCTGATCACTCTGGGGACTTTCTTGGGACTCTGTGTCCCAAGGTAGACAGAAACTGAAAAATAAATGGTAGACATTCCAACCGGAATCACCCTTTGAATCTGAACTATCATTTGGCTTGGGGCTGCTGTTCACAGACAGGTAATACATCACTAACACCCAGAGCTGCCATGACTACTAATGCTTATTTACTAGGAGTCTTAAGATTCTAGAAAGGGCCAGACTTAGACATATGCAAGGGTTCTACGACTGCTACTCCAACTTCCCTCATGGCTTTCCTGTGCTCTTCAGTGAACCAGGCAATGTGTCAGACCACAGAATTTCAGCTGAGGAAGTGTGGCTACATGGAAGTGTGCAGAGCCAAACGGAGAAGGAATAGGTCCAAGTCCATAGTAGCTATTCCTTACTTTCTGTCTAGGGAGAACAGACACTGCCAACAACATCCCTGGCAGGAGCCTCTATCTCCCAAGACTCTTAGCCAATGTCAAAACAGAGGACCTTCCAAGAGAGGGATGTCAAACATAGAATACCACAATGCTGAGAGACTCCAACTCCAGGACAATTCAATTCACCAGACTCTTGGGCTCAAAGCGAATTTATTTCCAAAGACTTTTCTTCTACCTCCATCCTCTCCTTTGACTTCCTCCTCTGTTTACAAAGGGCTGGGGAGATTGCTCAGTGGTTAGGAGCACTTGCTGTTCTTGCCACTCTTGCAGAGAGGACCTAGGTACAAATTTTACGGCCCACATGGCAGCTCACAAAAGTCTGTAATTCTTGATCCAGGTATTTTGAGCCTTGTTTTGGCATCCTCAGGTGCCAAGCACACACACTGTGGACGGACATACATGCAGGCAAGACACTCACACACATAAAATTTTTATTTATAAAGAAATAAGGCCGGGCAGTGGTGGCACACATCTTTAATCCCAGTACTTGGGAGGCAGAGGCAGGAGGATTTCTGAGTTCAAGGCCAGCCTGGTCTACAGAGTGAGTTCCAGGACAGCAGGGGTTATACAGAGAAACCCTGTCCCGAAAAAAAACCAAAAAAGAAAGAAAGAAAAGAAAGAAATAAGAAGGTTAAGTCTGAAAGCTGAAATGGGAGTACTCAGATACAGTGTTCTAATCAGTTATCAAGATCAGCTAATGTGTCTATGGCCAAGTTCATCACCAGGGCAATGAGCATCCTGGGCCAGACCATTCTGTTACAACTCAGAACTGCATCCAGATAGACAGCACTTGGCTCAAGCAGTTGGTTCTTGAGCACAACATGTTCTACAGATAATGAACTCAGTCAGCTGCTCTTCCAGCCAATTTCATAAGGAAAAGGCTAAAGAGAGCACACACGGATAAACCAATACAGAATGAGAAATGCAAATAGTCAAAGGACATGAAGACTACAGAGTTTCACGTGAAAATGACAAGGACATGGGCTCCTGGGCATCATTAACAGACTGATAATCCAGATAATTTGAGACTGAGCATCCAAGTATTTTCAGAGATCTTGTAAGTTTACTCCAATTAAGTTACTTTATTACCTCAACTCCCAGTAAGGACTGAATGGTCCTGATATAGGTCTCTATTCGATCATCCTTCAGTTCAACCCAGGCTGGGGGGCTTATGCGCATGCCAATGGGCCCAGCTATCTTTTCCAACATGTTAACCAGTTCTCTGGCTTGGTCCATTGCTCTCTTTGGATAAAAGAGTGCCCAGAAATGCATGGGAATCTAGGAACAAGAACATGGTGTATTTAGACTTGGGAGATTTTACTATAAAGAAAAAATAACTTTGCACTCCTTCTGCTTGAGTTCCTCTAACTTATACAATTTTTTATCATTCTCACAGGCTTATAAATATTGACAGTCTTATAATGGAATACAACAATGAAAATTGATCTACAACCACACCCAATAATATGAAAGAAATTCATGAACACTAAGAAGTCTGACATAAAAGACTATTTACTCTTTAATTCTGATACACACAAACACACACATACATGCATACATATACATATACACATACGCATACTCACCCCCCCCACACAGTACAAAAACAGACAAAAAGAATCTATGCTTTTCAGGACAGTTGTTATTCCCAGGGAATGGAGTAGCAATAATCAGGAAATATAGTGAGGGGTTGAGTGCATCTATAAATTTCTGTTTCTTAACCCTTGGTGTTGGTTATATATGTCTATTTAATTTGTAAAAATCAAGTGTGATTTTTGTTTATGCTGGATTCAATAAATCTTTAAAAGTTGATGTTTTTACATATGGCCAAAATGACCAACATTCAGAATGCTGGTTGAAACATTCAAAAATAACTGTCTACTATTTTATACTTTGATGCAAAAAACTAATGCCTAGTTGTCTTAGAGAAGCACATTTTAATTTGACTGTCTTCTATAGATAAAAATAACCCTGGGAATTCCCAGGGGCAAAGAGGAAGAAAGAAGAAAAAAGGAAGAACAGCTGATAGGCTGACGCAGAGGAATCACCACAGTAACATAGTTCCCTCTCTTCAGATCTGTGGTCAGACAGAGGGCTTCCCTCCAGCACTGCATTGCTACAAGGTCTTGCTTAGCAAGTCACTCAGGGTGGAGTTTGGATGACACATCTTCTTAAAGAAGACTCCAGATCACCCGTTTGCACTCTCTGGGAACACTGTTTCTCCAGCACTGCAGAGTTCACTCACAGTCAGGATGGAAGCATCTCTGGTCACTTCCTTGACCCAGTTCAGGTCCTCTGATGTGACAAATGAAGTGTTCCTTAAGTTAATCCTCTCCATTGGTAGAAGACGACCTTCGATCTACACAGGAAATAAAGCGCCACTGACATGAAGCCTGCTACAGTCTTCAAGAAAACAATGCTCCTGCTGACTCTGACTTCTTAGGCACACACTTGACCTATTACATCCCTGCACCTCTCGTTTATAGTCTTGCTGGCCTCCGACATGCTGCTTGGTGAACAGAGGGTCAATGCAGGAACAGCTACCACACCACACCAGCACACCACATGGCCTCTGCAACCGTGGCTCAAGACTGGCCAAAACTTAGTGGTCAGATTTGCCAGCAAGTGTTTACCTGCTAGCATCACTGGCATCATTTTCTAATAAACAATCTTCTCTGTGTATGCAAGTGTGTTTGTACATGTATGTGCTGCATATGTATGTGTTTGTGTGTATGTGTGTGTAGGCCAGTGGGTCACATCAGATGGTTTCTCTATTGCTTTCCACCTTATTTTTGAGACAGGTTATCTTGCTGAGCCCAGAATATCTAGACTGGCTGGTCAGTGAGCAGGGGGAATCTGCCTGTCTACACAACTTCCCCATATGGCGGTACAGGTACACACTACCAGGCACTCTCTCTCTCTCTTTTTTTTTTTTTTTTTTGGTTTTTCAAGACAGGGTTTCTCTGTGCAGCCCTAGAACTCACTCTGTAGACCGGGCTGGAAGGCACTCTTTTTATGCTAGGGATTCAGAATTAAACTCAGGTTTCTCACGCTTCAGGAGATGATGTTCTAAGTTTTATCTCCAGGCCCCATGTGGTGGAAGGAGAGAACATACTCCTGTAACTTGTCTTCTCACCTCCACATGCTCACAATAAATACAATATAACACATTTTTTTTTTCCAAGACAGGGTTTTTGTGTATAACCCTGGATGTCCTGGAACTCACTCTGTAAACAGGCCTCAAACTCAGAGATCCACCTGCCTCTGCCTCCTGAGTGCCATAACTGAAGGTATGTGTCACCACCGCCTAGCAGAAAATTTTTAAAACAATGAAAAAAGAAAGACCCAGAACTCTAATAATAATATAGGTTAGGCTCAATCTCTAGCATCACAGGAAAAAAAGGCTAAAAAATTAAAACAGGGCTGGCAAAAAGGCTCAGCAGGAAAAGGCACTTGTCTGACTGAGTCTGATCCCCAAATACCACAAGTAGAAGGAAGAACTGATCCTGCACAATGTCTTTTGACTGCCACACATGCACCACGGCGTGTGCCATGCACACACAATAAATATATAAACAAATCAATACAAATATAAGTAAATAAATAGACAAGACAGTTAAAATAGATAAATGAAAGACAAAAACATTAATTAAAATCATGTAAAAAGAATGTTAAAAAGAATCTGGGGTGCCAGAGGAGGGAAAAAATAGAATCTGGAGGCTGGGGCAAGGGTAGGGGTGGGGGTGGGGGTGGTCCAGCGTTTCAATCCCAGCACTCAGGAGGCACAGGCAGGTGAGTATCAGTGAGCTGGGGGCCAGCCTAGTCTATAGATCAACTTCCAGTCTAACTACAGATACACAGTGAGATCCTGTCTCAAAAAAAGCAAACAACTTTGTGTTGGAAAATTAAAATGAGGACAGTCGTAAGTTAATGCTTTGCTAGCTTCCTATTTGACCAGAAATTAGTAACTCTGATTTTTTGGAACTACAGAAGAAAAGTGCAAATGATGCTAGCAGATTAAGTCAAGGGAGATTCAGATACCATGACTAACATGTAAAAAAAAGTTTAAGTCAAGGGCACCCGGCTGTTCTCCTCACATGCTCATGTTTGTTTGTTCTCTGCACATTTTAACAGTGATTTATTCATAATAAAACTATGATCAGGAAAAAAGAAAAAAAGAACAGTCAAGGATTGGAGAGACAGCTCAGTGGGTGCTCTATCAGAGCTCTGGGTTCAGTTTGAACACTCATATGATGGCTCACAACCATCTGTAACTCCAGCCCTCTTCCAGACTCTGCAAGCCCCAGGCAGGAATGTAATGCACATTCATAAATGCAGACAAAACAAATGTACACATGAAATAAACAAAAAAAAAAAAAAAAAAGAGGAGCAAAGCCAAACTCCACAGTAAAACAAGAGGATGCCCTCGTGCTTCACACACTCCAGGCTCCACCCCACCCCACCCCACACACCCTGGGTTCCAGTGGTCGGCCCCACATGGGCCTCTAGTTTACCTTGTGGACATCTTTTTGCAGACTGAGCCCCCAGCGGGTCAGCTCATTCTTGGCTGTCTCATTTTGTGAAATTCTCTGCAGCAGGCATTCCAAAGCATTGTGGTGCTGTTTGGGGCTCAGGTTAATCTGCTGTGTCAAGTCCTAGACAGACAAAAAGCATAACATAGCAAGTTCTAAGCGTCATTCCCCCTCACAGGGGACTAATGAAGCCCAGGGCTCTAAAACGCTTCTATGAGCAATCTCATGCTCAGTGAAATCAATGGAAAACGTCAGACATAACCAAGGACTTTGGTGAATATTTCTCAGGAATGTGAATGAGGTACTTGGAGAAAAATTTATAATAAAATTAATAACTTTCATCAGTTACTGACTCTCCTTCTTGCTGGGTGTGGCAGTACACACCTTTAATACCAGGACCTGTGAAGCAGAGGTAGGTAGATCTCTGAGAGTTTGAGACCAACCAGGGATGTATAATGAGACACTGTCTCAAAATAATTGTTTTTTAAAGCTACTGGCTCTATGACATCTGATTTCTTTCTCAAAACATCTTTTGAATTTAAAATTCCTAAGAGAGTCTAAGAACATGAACACAGGAACGAAGTGGGCTTAATTACACATACTTAACATCTGGGGAAGTACCGGGGGGGTGGGGAGCCATATTTTACGCTAGGACAGTAAACTACATTCAGGCTCACACATTTTCTTTCTGTATTAGAAAGTCAATGCCACCATAAGGCTACTTTCCCCTCCAAAGTAGCCAAAGTATTGTCGCATTACAGGCACTTTGAGGGATACTTAACAGATGTGTGTGAGGAATCTGAATCATGAAAGAGTTCTGTGTGCTTCTGAGACTCATAAACCATACAACTATAGGTATACAGGTATAGATACATGGACACCAAAGAGATCATAAAGTCATCATGTTGTTGGCAGTTGTAGGGAAGGTAAACATGAAAGAAATCTCTCACAGGACCTTTCTGCTTCCTTAAATCTCTGTGATGCTACTCAAAACCTGACATGGCATGTGGGTCTGGGGCAAACCAGAAAAATAAGGGGGCAGAGGGCAGCTAAAGCACAGACCACCTGGGGGAAGGTAACAGTGAAGGCCTGGCTATATGTTGCCAGGGGGCCTCTCCGAGCTCCCAGAACTGAGCTGATGATGTTCCCAGGGCTCCAGAGCTTCACTTCCCATACAAACTCACGATATAGAGAAGCACTACAGTAAGTCGGTGTTTTCAAGGAGTCTGTCTCATGTATGGCTCTATAACTAGTTAACCATTGTATATCTACTGGGGCGAATGAGGGCAGGGCTGTTCCTTTCCACTTAGAATCCAGAGCCTACACTGTTCTAAAGTTGTCCAAAGCTGTGACATGTGAACATCCTTTCTATGGTAAAGTGTGTGGATGAGAGTCTACAGAAAGGAAAACTGGAACCCAGAAGAAAGGCTCACCCAGCAAGTCAGAGCTGCAGCCGATTTCTAGCTCAGGCTGCTATCCCAAAGGTGAACACTCGAAACAGGTATCTCCCCTAAACAGCAGGCACCCCCCCAAATAGCAAGACTCCAACCTTCATGGCCCTGAAGTCTTTCTTCATCTTCTCAGGGATCCCCGTCATGAAGGAGAGCTCGGGCAGCAGCAGGATCTCACCCTTCAGCAGCTTAGACAAGAGAACAGAGAAAGTGAGTGATCCCAGGGCCCATTCAAGATGGGTGCAGGTCTGCAGTAACAAACCTGCCACTGAGAAACTTTCATGAAACCCCAAGGGAGAGGACACTAGGACTGGAAACACTGCATGTATTCTGTCCTCCATGTCCTCTGTGACATACAGACAACTGTTGAGTTAGGTAAAATAAGGAGGGAGAATCTCACAAGAAGAAAGACCTGCAACTGCTGAGGTGGTGGGTGGGGGGCATCTTGAGGACATAGCAGAGACCTGATATAAGGGAGGCACCCAAGAATCAATGGGGTGACCTTAGCTGTGACTCACAGCATTAGGGATATGAAACCCGAAGAGGCCATCTCATGTAGCCAGGCAGGAACCCTAGTGAAGCCATAGGGACAGACACCAACCTACCCACAAAACCTTCAGCCCAAAATTTATCCTGTCTATGAGAAATGCAAGGACAGGGGATGGAGCAGAGACTGAGGGAATGGCCAAGCAATAACAGCCCAACTAGAGACCCATCCCATGTTCAAGCACCAATCCCTGACACTATTAATGATTCTCTGTTATGCTTGCAGGCAGGAGTCTAGCATGGCTGTCCTCTGAAAGGCTATACCCAGTAGCTGACAGATGCAGACACAGCCAAACAGTGGATGGAGCTTGGGGACTCTTGAAGGATTTTAGGCCCTGCAGGGGGATAGGAACTCCAAAAGAAGACCATAAAGTCAAGTAACCTGAACCCTTGGGGCTCTTAGAGACTGAACCACTCATCAAAGAGCATATATGGGCTGGCCACACACATGTTAGCAAATGCGTAGCTTGGTCAACTGGAGGGGGAGTAGGAAGGGGCCATCTCAAAAGCTGTTGCCTGTCTGTGGGATATGTTCCTCTGGCTGGGCTGCCTTGTCTGACCTCAGTAGGAGAAGAAGCACCTAGCGGTGCAGAGACTTGATGTGCTAGGGTGGGTGGAAGGATACTCAGGGGGAGCCTTCACCCTCTCAGAGGAGAAGGGAAGGGGTGGGGAAAGGATTGTGGGAGTGTGACCAGGAGGGGCAGCAACTGGGATGTAAAGTGAATAAAAATTTTTAAAAAGAAGAGAGAAAGAGAAAAAACAGTTTTGCCCAATGTTTCCTGCTCAGCTGATCCTCAGCCTGCACGGTTAAGAAGGGGAGGGGCTAGAGACAGGGCTCAGCAGTTAAAAACACTGTTGTTCTTGAAGGGAAATGGGATTTGGCTTCCAGAACCCACAGAATAGCTCCAAACCTTCTGAAACTCTAGTTTCAGGAGCCCAGACACCTTTTTCTAACCTCAGTGAGCACCAGGCATGCATGTGGTACACAGATATACATGCAAGCAAAACAATCATACACATAAAATAATAAATCTAAATTGTTTTTAAAGATTTATTTATTTCATGTATGTGAGTACACTGTCACTCTCTTCAGACACACACCAAAAGAGGGCATAGGATCCCATTACAGATGGTTCTGAGCCACCATGCGGTTGCTAGGAATTGAACTCAGGAGCTCTGGAGGAGCAGTCAGTGCTCTTAACCGCTGAGCCATCTCTCCAGCCCCCCTAAATTTTTTTGTTAAAAAAAAAAAAGACCAAGTGTGGTATCAAGGCAAATCTCTTGGCCTTCCTCCTGATAAAATAAATGTTTACATCTCCCTCTTGAATCTATAGATTTTTGTTTTTTAAGCTTTATTTTTATTTTTTTAATTATGGGGGGGGTAATATGCACATGAATCCAAGTGCCCAGAGGCCAAAGGTGTCAGATTCCCCTAGAGTTGGGGTTATACGCAGTTGTAAGTCTCCTCATGTGGATGCTGAAACTCAAACTCAGATCCTCAGGAATAGCAGTCAGTGATCTTAACCACTGAGCCATCTCCTCAGCTCCCATAAACTTTTTTTTTTTTTTTTTTTTTTTGAGGCAATGTCTCACTATTTAGCTCTGACTGGCCTGGAACTCACTACATAGACTAGGCTGGTCTCGAACTCTATGACAGACATGCCTCTGCCTCCCAAGTACAGGGATTGTAGGCATGTGTTACCACGCTCATACCAGAATTTTAATTTTTTGTATATGTAAGAGTGTTTTACCTGCATGTATATATGGATCTGGTGCCCACAGAGGACCAGAAAAGGCCCAAGATCCCTTGGAACTAGAGGGACAATTGTGAGCTGCCATGTGGGTGGTGATAATGGAACCCAGGTCCTTTCAAAGAACAGTCAGTGCTCTTAACCACTCTCCCATCTCCCCAAGCCACAGAGTTTTTAATTTTTAGATACAAGGACTTCTCCTTATGCCTTTAACCCAAATTGTTCATGTAGGTATTTATTTCCTCCTGGCAACTCTGACTATAGGAAAAATAAAACCATGCCCAATGTGTCTGTACTGGCTGGTTTTATGTCAACTTGACACAAGCTGGAGTTATCACAGAGAAAGGAGTTTCAGTTGAGAAAATGCCTCCATGAGATCCAGTGGTAAGGCATTTTATCAATTAGTGATCAAGGGGGGAGGGCCCCTTGTGGGTGGTGCCATCCCTGGGATAGTAGTTCTGGGTTCTATAAGAAAGCAGGCTGAGCAAGCCAGGAAGAAGCAAGCCAGTAAGTTACATCCCTCCATGGCCTCTGCATCAGCTCCTGCTTCCTGATCTGTTTCAGTTCCAGTCCTGACTTCCTTTTGTGATGAACAGCAGCATGGAAGTGTAAGCTCAATAAACCCTTTCCTCCCCAACTTGCATCTTGGTCATGATGTTTGTGCAGGAATAGAAACCCTGACTAAGACAGTGTCCCACCACACTGCACATATGCATACATGAATGAGAGCCCACATAACAAGGGCAGCAGGATGGAGGAGTGTTGTTGGTATTGTAAACCACTCACCGTGCCATGGTTATTCTGCCTTTCACTGGGCCGGTGGATGAGCAGCGGCTGGTCATCTTCCTTAACTGTGATGCCGTAGTTTTTGCTAAAGCAGGACAGAATAACAAAGTGTCACCATTCCTACAACAACCCCTTTTCAGTGCTACTGCAGCTTACAGTTTGCACAGTACCCTCATTGAGAATACATCAGACACTAACCATAGAATGTAAGTAGAAAATGCAGGCTACAGCTTTCTTGCTAATAGACAGAGGACAAAGGCTGTATATATAGCCCAGGAGAGAAGCATATGGAAAATGCATCAGAGTAAAGGATTTACAAATAAAAGTCTAATGCTTCAAGATGAGAATTTCAATTCTCTCACCAGACAAAATCGACAAGAGAAATACAATTGACAACCCAAAATTCACTTATGTAGTAATTGCCAAAAGTACCAAAGACCCAACTGTAAGGACAGCACGCGCAGGCCAGACCCACAGATCAGCTCATTTGGTCTCAGGTGTGTATTCCCAGTTACAGAGCTGTACAGTGTCAGGTTCCACATCATTAATGATACTTGGTACCCAGAGTCTGGGAGAGCACATCCCACCCCTCCCCGCAGACCCCAGTGCAGCCTCTCGTTTGCACCTATAGTACTCCAGGAACGTGATTTCTTTCCCATCCGACATTACAAAGCTGTCCTTGGGAGTCTTGTTCCAGTCCACATCGTCGATGCGGTAGGTACGGTTGTTGTAGCGTGTGATGACAATGCTGCCAACCAGAAGCTTGCTGCACTCGTCCTGGAAGTGCTCCTTGTTCTGCTGGTAGATAGCATGCCTGTGGGAAGAGGCAAGAGACTCAGGATGGCACCCATGCACTCAGGCTCATAAGAGACGGACAAGGGCTCCAGAAACTGAGGCAAGGACCCAAGGGTTGGGTCTCAGCTTTTACCCCGCATTAGCTGTACTCACCACATGAACCGATTGTTTTTATTGTTTAGGATTTATTTTTATTATCTTAATTATGTGCATGTGGTGTGTGTATGTACACATGAGTGCAAGTGCCCAAGGAGGCCAGAGGCATCAGATCCCCCAGAGCTGGAGTTACAGGAGGTTGTGAGCTATCTGTTGTGAGTGCTGGAACCACACGTGGGTCATCTAAAAGAACAGCAAGTGTTCTTAACTGCTGAATCATCTCTCCAGTCAACCCCAATTCATTTCCTCTTTTTGAAACATGGACTCACTATGACGTAGCCTTGACTGGTTTGGAGTTTACTATGTAGACCAGAGTAAACTTGAACTCACAGAGATCTGTCTACCTCTACCTCAGGAGTCCTGTGATTAAAGGCCTGTGCCACCACACCCAACTTAACTGTTGTTTGTTTTTAACTGAGGTCTCCCAAATAAAAGGCATTTGTATTGTTTAAAAAAGAAAAAATCCAGGCTACAAAGATAGCTCAATGGTTTAGAGCAAATATTGGCCTTACAGAGGACCCAGGTCAAATTCCCAGCCCCATCTTGGGGGGGGGGGGGGTCAAAACTAACTGTCACTCAAATCCAGGGGCCTTGTCTGGCCTCTAGCATGCACATGGTACACAGATAAATACACAGGCAAAATACCCATATATATAAAATAAAATTTTAGAATTATAATTAAATCTCAAGACCTCCAAAAACAACAGTGAAAAGTTTCATAATATGTCCATAACTTCTCTTTTAAATCACAAATGTGTAAGGCCTAAAGAAACATTACTAAATGGTTTAGAGTAGAAACTATCTATATCTTATGATTCTGTAAGGTTGCTCTGGCTCACAGAGAAGCCCTTCTTTGAGATGTACATATGGGGCAAAGGATTTGTGGGTACCTCTGATGAACTTTGAATTATTGTTGTAATAAGTTTCTTACATCAAACTAAAGTAAAGTGAGTGACTCTGTGAGTTTCAGGCCAGCACAGTCTACATGGTAAATTCCTGGTCAGCCTGAGCTACATAACCAGATCCTGTCTCAGCAAGAAGAGAAGAGAAAAAAGAAAAGAAGGAAGGAAGGAAGGGAGGGAGGGAATGTGCTTGCTAGTCTTCTGTCAACTTGAGACACAACTAGAGTTATCTAAAAGGATAAATGCCCCTGTAAGATCCAGCTGTAAGGCATTTTCTTAATTAGCGATATATAGGGAAGAGCTCAACCCACTTGGGGGCTCAACCCAATTGGCTTGGGGCCATTCTTGAGTTAGTGGTCCTGGGTTGTATGAGAAAGCAGGTTGAGCAAGCCATGGGTAACAAGCCAGTAAGTAGCACCCCTCCATGGCCTCTGCATCAGCTCCTGCCTCCAGATTCCCGCCCTGTTTGGGTTTCTGTCCAGACTTCCTTTGGTGGTGAACAGTGATGTTGACTGAAGTGTAAACTGAATAAACCCTTTCCTCCTTAAGTTGCTTTCATGTTTCATCACAGCAATAGAAACCCTAACTAAGACAAGGAAAGACAATTCATATGAGAGAAAATATCTCAAATTACATATTTGACAAGATATCTGTATCTAAAATACACAAATCTTACAGTTAAATAATGCATTTTAGAGGCTGGAGAGATTGCTCAGCAGATAAGAACACTGGCTGCTCTTCCAGAGGATTCAGGCTCAATTCCCACTATCCACATGGCAGCTCACAGTTATCTGTAACTCCAGTTCTAGGATCTGACACCCTCAGACAGACAGACATGCAAGTAAAACAACAATGCATGTGAAATAAAATACTTTTTTAAAATGCATTTTAAAAGCAGATCAAATATCTAAATATTTCACAAAGATATTCAAATGGCCAAAAGATGCAGGAAAAACTGCTCAATATCATTAGTCATAAGGGAAATGCAACCAAAGCCACAGTGAGACTCATTTTACATGCAAAGGCAGTTAGAATAGAGACAGATGACAGAAAGCGAGGCTGCAGGTGAACTGGAGCCTTCAAACACCTCTGGGAGGAACATAAGAAGTGCCAAGCTGTCCTTGGGTTAAGTAAAGGTAAAAATAGAGCACATGGAAATGGCAATACACACACACCAAGATCTATCTGGACATGGAAGTCCACAGCCAAACAGTGAACACAACAAAGTATCCCTCAAACAGCTGAGTAGTAGATATGGCTAGGTCAGCAAAGTGGCTTAGAAGAGAAGGGCTGCTCTTGCTGCCTAGCCTATCAATCTGAGCTTGATTCTGGGTCCCAGGTAAAGGTGGAAGAAAGAACAAGCTTCACAAAGTTGTCCTCTGACCTCCAAACCCAAGCAGCAAACATACCTACAAACATACAGTACACACACACACACACACATAAAACATTTAATATCATTTTAAAAAAGAAAAAAAGAAAACACTTGGGGTTGGAGAGATAGTTCAGTGATTAAGAGCACTTGCTGCTTTTTCAGAGTACCAGAGCTTAGCATCCATGGTGGATAGCACACAATCTCCTGTACCTCCAGGTCCAGGGGACCTGACATCTTCTTCTGACTTCCATCGGCACACATACACAGCATATACTCATAAACACATAATAAAATAAAAATAAATATTTTTAAAAGAAAAATATCGTATATCAACATGGTGGAGTATTGTTCCACACAAAAAGAAACTCTGTATCATGCATATAACATGGACAGAGTTTTCTTGAAAACTCTGTTTTCAAGAAAACATACCAAGACACAGAATATTATACAAATATTCTGGAATGCTTGGAATAGTTAGAAAACAAATTCATATGGAATGCTTGGGATAGTTAGAAAACAAATTAGTGAGGTAAGAGGATTACAAATTTGAGGCCAACAGGGACAAGCCAGCAAGATTTTATCTTAAACAATGGAAAGGGGGGGGGAGGGACAGGACAAAACACACACACACACACACACCAGATTGATGGTTTCTCTAGGCCTGAGGGCAAAGAAGGAAACTAATAGCCAAAGGGTATGGGCAGTGACAAAAATGTCCTAAAACTGACTGTAGTGATAATGTACAGCATACACTACAGATACACTAACAGCCACAGAACAGGACTCTCCAAATGAGTATATTTCAGTCTGTATCTCAATAAAGCTGTTTAATAAGGTCACACTGGGGCTAGCTAGATGGCTCAGTGTGTAAAGGCACTTGCTGCCAAATCTGAAGACTTGAGTTCGATTCCTGGATCCTGAAGGTGGAGGGAGAAAATCTACTCCTTCAAACTGTCTTCTGACCTTCACACATACACATAAAAATACACACAAATAATCAGATATCAAAAAATCATACACAAGCTGGAATGTAGCTTAGTGTGGAGATACTAGCCTAATATGCATGAGGCCTTAAGTTCTGTCTCTAGAGTCACAACAAAACAACATCATCAATAATAATAGACATACGCTAATTATCTCAATTTTTTGTGGGTCAAGAATTAAGTGTGCCTAGCAAGGCGACTCTGACAAGGATGCAGACAAGGTTTTCAGCCCAGCTGCAGCCACCTCAAGGTTGAACTGAGACAAGATGTATTACCAAGATCACTGAAGTGAGCCACTCCAAAGGCTGCCCTGTAACATGGCCACTGGCTTCCCTTGGGTGAGTGACCCAAGAGACAGTAAGAGAGCACATCCTAGACAGAAAGCAGTCACTCTACCTCCCACATATTTTATTCATTGAGATGTGTGGAAAAGTCCACACTCAGGAGTAGAGGACTACATGAGGACCTCACAGTACCATTATTAGGATGTAAGAAAGAGCCTCTCCTTGACCAAATTCTAGCTGGGTTCTTCTTAACCAGGCTTCCATTTCACTATCCACTGTACTGACCCATTTTAGCAACAATCTTACTGAGTCAGTTTAGCCAGAATTCCAGCCCTGATATCTGATTGCCTTCCATATCTGATCAGCCTTCATTCCCATCATCCCCCCAGGTGAAGTCCAAGGCCTACTACTGTGATCCTCTTCAGTCTCCTTGGCTACAATTCTTCCACATGGTGTTTCCCTGTTAGGAACTCCTTTCTATTCTTCCAACACTGCTAATGTTTTATAGATTTCCACTTCCTAAGTGGGACATGTTAAGTATAAGCCTGTACTGGCCAGCCACCTAGGGGGCTTTGCAGGATTGCTTCAGCCCAGCTACGAGTTTGGACCAGCCTAGGCAACACAGAGAATACCCACCTAACACAGTCCCCCTCTGCATGTGAACAGTCTTCAGAGCTGAGTCCATCCTTCCCACTGTCACAGTGGGCCCCACCAATAGTCCTCACAAAGTCTACTTGACTATTCTAAACACATGGCACAGTTTTTTTCTTTAACAGAGACTATAACTAGATAAACTATAACGAAACTTCTGAAAGACAAAATTTAAGAATAATTAAAAAAAATAACTAACATGGGCAGCTGATTTGTGAATACAAACAGTGTATGATAGAAGACAATGGAATGTAGACAAAATGTTAGAAGAATATACCTACCAACTGCAAACTTTAGTTTAAAAAGCAGAATAAATGACAGTTTTAGATTAACATCTAAATTGTCATCAGTAAATCCTAAACTAAATGGCATACTGTACTTCAGGCAAGAAGAAAATTATCCCAAAGAGAATTCTAAAATGTACAGAAAGGAACATAGAACAACCAATATTTCAGGAGACTATAGAGAAACCACAGGAGACTGTGCCAGTCAACATTCCATCCTAAAGAGCAAGGGGCCACTCTACCCAGTGAATACAGGAAAGTTAAAGTTGTTGATGGAGAGGGTCTCTCGAGGTCCTACCCCTCTCTGAGGACCCAATAGCTGTTGGGAGATTAGAAAGGATTTTCTTCAGTGGTACATAGCTCCTGGTAAACCAGCCTTCATCCATGGTCACATAACCCTGAACGTGCTGAGTCACAAAAAATACACTAAACACAATAACACACAAGAGGGGAGAAGAGCTACTGATTAGGAAGAGGCAAGGAACAAACAGGAGTAAAAATCAAACAAACAAAAACCCCAAAACATCAGTTGCCTCAGTCTGTGTGTGACATAATGGGGCAATGCCTAACAAGACTTAAAAATAAGGCTCAGAAGATCTCACCCACCCATGAAATATGAGCTCTAGGAGAACAGCATATACCCAGACAGATGCTCACCTCAGCAGACTTCAGGAGAGAGCATCCTTCCAGATCTCTGTTCTGTTCTGTTTTCTGAGACAGGGTCTTGCCCTGTAGCTCAGGCTGGCCTGGAACTCTATATAGCCTAGGCCAGGACTGAACTCGAGGTAAGCCTCTTGCCTCAGCCCCGGGGGAGTCATCATACCTGGATCCAGTTCTTTTAATACATTTTATGATTAACCTGACCCACATACACACAGAGAGAACAGGGTCTAGCCTGTCCTCCAACTACC
The DNA here is from genome assembly GCA_019843965.1 of Rhynchomys soricoides. Taxonomy (NCBI): domain Eukaryota; kingdom Metazoa; phylum Chordata; class Mammalia; order Rodentia; family Muridae; genus Rhynchomys; species Rhynchomys soricoides. Next base: position 12,502,060 of record JADRCH010000013.1, read on the forward strand.
CATTTCTGAACTTTGGAAAGTCATCATGGTGTTAAAGGTGGATCTCTCTAGTCACTCACATGACATCCAGCACAGAGTCATTCCGAATGACCTTATGAGAGACATCAGCGAGCAGGAAGAGACCCCCATCTGTTCTCCGGATACTAGCCGCGTAGCCAGGCCAGATCTGCAATCTGAAGAGAGAAATGTTCTAAAAGCATCAGGACTCCTATTTTACACAATACTGATACTGCCCTTCCTGATAATAACAAGGAAGGCCTAGGGGGAAAATGTAACCAAATCAATATCGGTACAAACTTACTAAAAATATAAACAAAAAGACTTAGTTGATAGATTGTACTTATGACAATAAAATATTGTTGAAGTGTTTGTCCTATGTATAGTGGACATAATCAGTCTCTTTCCAGAACATTCAAAAGTGAAGGAGAAGAGAGAGCCACCAACCTGTGTTGCTGCAGTACCATGGCACTTGTAGGGTCATAGAAGTTTCTCCCCACCAGCTTCATATCCAAAAGTTTCATGACCCTGAAATAAATGGCAGGGGTGAGTTCCCTTTCTCCTTCTCAGTGCTGGGTGGACCACAAAGCTACATATTCACTATACAAGCACTCACCCTCAAGCTGCATCCTAAGCCTAACAGAAAAGTTGTCCAAAAGCTCCTTCAGTCTTACCTATGGTTTCCACTGCAAGCCTGAAGGTGCAGAAAAGCTTCTGCTCTCTGCATAATGTAGCCTATGTTTAGAACAGTCTTGCTATAGAAAAATTAAGCTAGGAAGGCATGCATCTGCAGTGTGTGCGCATGACTGAAGGCTTTCTCAGGACCCAGCTCACTGAACCCAGGGCTAGTTCCCAGCTTAATTATATTATTGACCTCCATGAACTAAAGAGAATGCAGATGAATTTGTTTCCAAGTTGTGAACAGCCCAGCAAAGGAACTGTATTTGTTCCAGCATCTCACTTTAGGTTCTAGTTCATTAAATAAGAGACAGTTTGGGATTAACTCCCGTGCAAAACTGAGAGCCCCTCAAAAGAAGATAAACAATTATAAAACTATGTAAAATTTTTCAAAGCACAGAAATATCTCTCACCAAATATATCTGTACTCTGAGGAGCCCTTCACATATTAATGCCTGTTTTGGCTGAGTGTGGCCACTCATGCCTGTTTTCCCAGCATTAGGCAAGCTGAAGCAGGAGGATCAGAATGGGCAATCCTCAGCTACACATCAAATTTGAGACTAACTTGAATTATACAAAATCCTGTCTCAAAAACAAACATCTGGTCTGAAAAATTCTTAAACTAATCCAAAAGAATCCATTTGCCTACTGAGCTACCCACAAACCTAACATCAGATACCCACACCTGACCTGTCTAGTGAGATAATTTTTGAGTGAGTTGATACCAAGATCACTCATTAAGCATTTCCAAGCCTACCCACAGACAGACACTGTGTGTAGCACCACGCACCACACCTCCTGAGGAGCCTTATTCCAACCATGGTGAGTGAAAGGCACAAAACAGCAGTGGCCTCCTTACCGCCGAAAGACAACATTGTAGAAGGGGATGCACAAGTCAGAACACGGCTCAAGAATCTTCGTCAGCTGAATCTTGATGCTGATCTCGGCGTCGTCAGTTTTTCTCTGGCTTTTTAACTCAACAACCTAACAAACATGTACAAGTAACAAGACATGACAAAGCTACAAAGCCCTCACCTTAACTCAGAGTTCTAGTGCCCAAAGGGGAGCTTCTACTTCTCTCTCACTTTGCAGCTTGTGCTGGCAAAATCAGTGTGGCAATAAATAAATAAATAAATAGATAAGTAAATGAATAAACAAAATAAGTAAACAACAAAACAAAAAATTCAAAGTTGAACATTTAAAGCTTAGTTTTGTTTTGAACTGATTTTATGTGTATGTGCACGTATGGCATGTATGCACATGTACCCATGGAGGCCAGAAGACGGCTTTGGACCCCTGAAGCTGGAGAGGATGACCAGGACTACCCAGTGTGGGTGGTAGAAACTGAAACTGGGTTTTCTGCAGGAGAATCAGGTGTTCTTTACTGTTGAGCCCTGAAGCTGAAAATCTGAATGATTGTCAGAGACCAAATGCTTCCTACAGTTCATTTAAGTGAGAAGTGTTACTTCTTAAATTCAAGCTCCTCTGGGGGGGCTGGGGGGCAATTCCTGCTGTGTTCTGCAGAAATCTGCCTTCTGTCTAAAAAATGGGAAGGTTCAAGTAAACTGTCCAGAAATCTGTACTTTGCCACTACTCAAACCATCAGAGTACACAGGAGTTTCACCACACCACAATCTCCACTGGGTCTCACTTGTTGAAGCTTAACAGGAAGATAAAGAATAGAGCCATCAAAAGCAGTGACGTTTCCAGTGACAGACTGGTGGTCCTTCAACATGCCAAACCTCATGCTTTTGCACTCCACGTTGGGGCTGCAAAACAACAAAGAGAATTGTAGTTCAGTCCGACTCAAACAGCAACCTTTTTACCAAAGCTATGCAGTAAGTTATGTGACTTTCAGAATCATTTTTTGTACCTGCACTCCACCTAGTGGTCATATTTATAATTACACAGCTGACTAAAGAGACAATGATTCAAGGACACCTGCTGGAGGAAAAGCATTAGAAAGTGTAACTAATCTACCAGGCTTGGAGTGTATGCCTGCAGTTCAGCTACATGAGAGGCTGAGGCAGGGGGATCATCAGTTTAAGACCTCTCTAAACAACTGAGAAAGATCTGGAGGGAAGGCAAAAAATGAAATAAAGTAAAACAAAACAAAAATCCATAATTCTAGACAGCTTGCTTTACACATCATGTATATCCTTCTAGATTGCCAAGCAGGGGATCAGAACACTGTAAGAGGCCATGTTGTAAGTATCTAGGGCTTTACATGACTGTACAAGCTTGCATCTCTGCTATAACACAAAATTATAGCATAGAATCTCATGAGTGTGGCAAAGTTCAATAAAATTTCACAGTAAAACAAGCTATGAGCCAGGTCTGACCTTGGACTGATTGTGGTCTACCAATCCCTGTTCTGAAACTTCAAGAGGAACACATTTTTAAAGTGTTTTTTTTTCCTTTGTTTAAAAAATCTTTTTTGAGATTTATTTTTATGTGTATATGCATGTATCTAAGTATATCTGCAAGGGTAGCAGATTCCCTGGAGCAGGAATTATAGAGGTTGTGAACCACCTGATACAGACGCTGAACTGAACCCGGTCCTCTGGAAGAGCAGCAAGTTTTTGTTGTCTTGTAACCTCTAAACCATCTCTCCAGCCCCTAAACTGCTTTTGCTTTGTTGTTGAGACAAACGTTCTCTGTAGACCAGGCTGGCCTTGAACCCAAAGAGATCCACCTGCCTCTGACTTTCAAATGCTGGGATAAAGGCATGAACTACAATATCCCACCAGAAGGTATTTTTAATGATATTTTAATCATTTTTTCACTCATGGTAATATAAACTTTTTATTATTCACTGCAGCAAATTGGCAGCTTAAAAAAGTTGAAACAGCTACCTAATTCAATGATTCTTCTACTATGTACCCTCAGACGCAACTGTAAAGTGTGAACAAATCCAAGACTAAAAAAGAGCCCAGTATGTTCAAGTATAGGAAGACTTAACAAAATTCAACTGGTATCCCTAACATTATTCACATAATTTCTCCTCAAAAAATCTTATACATGCAGATTGAGTCTACTTTATGCCAAATGCTTAAACCCAAATTGTTTTGATCCTGGAGTATTTGCACACACATAATGAAATATCCTGCGGATAAGACCTCAGCACAAACATGAAATGTACTTATGTTTCATATATGCCTAGCCTAAAGGTAATTTTATATATTTAAAAAAAACCCTATTTTTTAGGTTTAGGGTTTTGTTGTTGTTGTTGTCATTGTCTTTTGAAAGAGGGTCTTTACTTTGTAGCCCTGGCTGGCTTGGAACTCACTGTGTGACCAGGTTAGCCTTGGCCTTGTGGATATCAGCCTGCCTCTGCTTCCTGGGTGCTAGGATTAAAGTCTTGCACCACTACACCTGGCTCAGATTTGTTTTTTGTTTTGGTTTTTTTTTTTTTGGTTTTGGTTTTTGTTTTTTTGGTTTTTGGAGACAGGGTTTCTCTGTGTAGCCCTGGTCCTGGAACTCACTCTGTAGACCAGGCTGGCCTGGAACTCAGAAATCCCCCTGCCTCTGCCTCCCGAGTGCTAGGATTAAAGGTGTGCGCCACCACTGCCCGGCTCAGGTTTGTTTTGTGTGTCTGAATATTTCACCTAACTGCGTGTCTATGTAGCTCATATGTGCCTGTTGGCTGTGGAGGTCAGAAGAGGGCACTAGATCCCTGGGAACTAGTGTTTCCAATGTTTGTGAGCCACCATGTGGGTGCTGGGAACACCATGACCTTCTGCAAGAACAGCAAATGCTCTTAGCCACTGAGCTATTTCTCTAGCCCCTTACATAATACTTTTAACAATTCTGTATATGAAAGTTTCATGGTGTGTAATTTTCTACTCATGGCTTCCTGTCCACATTCAAAAACTAGATTCTGGGCCTTTCAGGTTTGGGGTTTTCAGATTGGGACAAGCCACCTCTGCACACTTAGAGCAACACTCCGACACTCCCCTTCCTGTGCACATCCCATGAGAAAGCTACAAAGCTACAGCCACTACTGCACCTCGTCAACGTTTCCTTATCAGCAGTATCCTCTCAGCTACATCACCGTCACACGTGGCTTCAAACGTCCAACTGGGCCAGGGAGATGGTTCAGTCAGTAAAGTGCTTGACCCTGCCCTAGTTTGCTTTTTTTATAGCTATGATAAAACACCACTACCAAAAGCAAATTGAGGAAGGAGATGGTTTATTCCAGAGTACAACTTTCAGGTCACATTCTAACACTAAGGAAAATTAGGGCAGGAATTAAAGCCAGGAAATTAGAGGCAGAAACTGAAACAGAAAGAAACATGGAAGAATACTGGCTTGCTCAGCCTGCTTCTTTTTTCTTTTTTCTTAATTTCTTCTCTCAGATGTTACACCTGGACAGCAGTTTCTCTTCCCTCCCGCTCTCCACCTCTCATCTCCTCCTCCCCCCCACCCCATCCACTCTTCCATTTTCCTTCAGAAAAGAGCAGGATTGCAGAGTTGTCAACCTAATATAGCATATTAAGTTGCAATAAGATTAGGCCCTTTCCTTCATATTAAGGCTGGACAAGGCAACAACACAATAGGATGACAAGGGTCCCAAAAGCAGGTAAAAATGCCAGAAACAGGAGTCCCACAAAAACACCAAGCTACACAACTGTAACACATATACCAAGGGCCTAGGTTAGACCCATGCAGACTCCCTGATTGTTGTTTCAGGCTCACTGAGCCTGAATCCAGGTTTGCTGATTTTCTGAGTTTTCTTGTGGTGTCCTTTACCCCCTCAGGCTCTTACAATCCTCCCTCCACCTAGTGTTTGTCAGCCTGCTTTCTTATACTACCCAGGACCTACCCCTGCCCAGAGATGCCACTACCCACAGTGGGCTGGGACCTCCCATATCAGTCAATCAACATATGTCCTCCAGACTTGTCTACAGGCAATCTAATGAAGACATTTCCTCAGCTGAGGTTCCTTGTCCTAGGTAACTCGAGTTTGTGTCAAGTTGAGATATAACTAACTAAGAAAACACTGTATCAAGAGGACCCGAGTTTGCTCCTAACACTCATGGTGGCTTACTTGTAATTCCAGTAACTAGGAGCTATAGACAGGTGGATTCTTGGAACTTGCTGGCCAGCCAGCCTCACCTAAGCAGAGTCACAGGTCCTAGTGAGGGACTATATCTTAAGAAACAAGGTTGATGCAGCTGAGAACACTACCCAAAGCTGACCTCTGTGTCTGTGTGCATGCTCACACACAAACACCATTTAGATCAAATCTCCAGCCCTACAAAACCACAGCTTCTTTATGGCCTAATCAATGCAAGAAACCCTTCCTGCTTCATCAGAATACACCAGTCCGTCCACAACAAAAGCATTTTTCCCTTTGACATTCAGCCCTCCTCTTATCATCCATGCAAGGCCTGTTTCCTGGGGTTCCATTTAGTTGTCTTCACTGCCTCTTGCCCTTTCCATCAAATGTGAGCTGTGCTCTGCTTCCTTATCCCTGGTAGGAAATTGGGGGTGTTGTTGTTTTGTTTTGTAGCAAGGGTTTCTCTCTGTGACAGCCCTGGCTGTCCTGGTATTTGCTTTGTATACTCAACTGGAGTCACAGAGATCCGCCTACCTCCGCCTCCTGAGTGCTAGGATTAAAGGCTTGCACCACCACTGCCCAGCTCCCTGGCAGGAAATCTTGCTGCCTTCTTTATCATTCTTCTTTCCAGCTTTTGAATTAAGTGGTAGGTTCACGGGCTGTTCCTCAAGACCTATGTTCTTCTTGGTTCCTTTAATTTTAGGCATTTTCTCTGCCACTCTAACAGAGTTCACAGAAGACTATCAAGGGTACACTGAAAGCAAATCTAATTAATTTTTTTTCCTTGTGGTCTAAATCAACCATGTTGCCCACATCCAGATGGCTCCTTTCTGGGCCGTTACAATTCTTCTAGGCCCTCCCCTCATAACCATCACTTCCTTCTCTTTTTCCATTCCACTCTTTCTGCTTTTAGTAGCTGTCCTTCAAAAATTCATGTTTCTTAGTTGAGCCATTTTGGAAAAGAGTATGGTGGCTCTTGAGAAAACTGGAAAGAAATCTGAGGCCATGTCTTAATTGGTAAACTTCTTTCCTTACAAGCACAAGCGTTCAACCCCCAGAACTCATCGAAAAATACAGGGCATGATGTCTAACGCACCATGTTCGTGTGCAGTTTCTGTGGAGGCCAGAGAGGTGTCTGATACACTGGCATTGGAGTTCTAGATGGTTGTGAGCCACTATGCAGGTGTTAGAAATTGAACCCTGATCCTCTAGAAGAGCAGCCGGTGTGTTTAACCACTCAACCATCTCTCAGGCCTCCAGGCGTGTCCTTGTAGTCGCACAGACAGGAGGATCTCTGGGGTCTGCTAGTCAGCCACTCTGAGTGAAGTTTAGGCCAATGAAAGACCTTGTTTTAAGAGAAGTGAATGGCCTTCCTGAAGATGACACCTGAGGTTGTTTTCTGGACTTTACATGTGTGAATATATGAATAATTATATACATACATTTGCATATAAAAACCTAAAATATGTACAACCCAGTAATCCCACTTATGGATATAGACCTAAAATATCTACAATTATTTCAAAGAAACATCTATACACATACCTAAATTTACTTTAGCAAATTCACAATAGCCAAGACACAGTTTATGGCAGGTGGATACAGAAAATGTGAAACACAACAGAGTTAATTCCATGCTGTATCCTTTATTATTCCTCTGAAAGTTCCATGCATGTGTATATTGAATTTAGTAGTTCTTGTGGCAGGACCATCTCTCATGCCCTATTCCTCTCTAGTACAGTGGTTCTTCCTCCTCCTAAGAAACTCAGGTGGAGACCCCCTGCTCCACCAGAGTCCATGCTGGAACCCTAGGCAGTCTGCCACCCATTCATGGACCTCTCTCTTTCTCTTGGTAGGGCCCCCCCCCTCTCTACCCAATCTCCCCTCCTCATCGAAAAGTGCCAGCCCCCAACTCGAGCAGAGACTTCCTGCTCCACTAGAGGCCATGCTGGCCACCAGAAGTCCAGGTAGGTAATTTTGAGATTCCATCTTACACATGTCAGAATGGCTAAGATCAAAAATACAAGTGACAGATCATACTGGTGAAGATGTGGAGCAATGGAAACACCCCTCCATTGCTGGTAGGAGTGAAAACTTGAACAGCCACTATGGAAATCAATATAGCGGTTCCTCAGAAAATTGGAAGACCTACCTCAAGACCCAGTTATACGCCTCTTGGCATATACCCAAAGGACTCCATCCTACCTCAAGGACACTCACTCAACTATATTCATAGCAGCTTTATTCATAATAGTCAGAAACTGGAAATGACTTAGATAACTCTAAACTGAAAAATGAATAAAGAAAATGTGGTAGATTTACACAATGGAGTATTACGCAGCTGTTAAAAAAAATGGCATCATGAAATTTGCAGGCAAATGGATGGAACAACAATAACAAAAAAATCAACTTGAGTGAGGTAACCCAGACCCCAAAAGATAAACACGGTATGTGCTCACTTATAAGTGGATATTAGCTGTTGAGTAAATGACAATTGTGCTACAATCCACAGACCCAGAGAGGCTAAGTTAACAAGGAGGGCTCAAGAAGGGATGCATGGAGCTTCCTGGGAAGGGAAAATAGATTTTGTGGCTGGACTGGGGGTGGGTGGGAATGGGAATAGGAAGGATCAGGTAGGGTGGGGATGGATGGAGACAGAGAACATGGGGAAAGAAGACTGGAATTGGAAAGCACTGGGAGAAAAGAGAATTGGAAACCTAGTGCAGAGGAAACACTCTGGAATTTTCAAGGTTAACCCTAGCAAGGATTCCTAGTTATGGAGGATATAGAGCCTGAACAATCCATCTTCTGTGACCAGGAAAGACTTTGAGTTGTGGGACACCAACCCAGCCTTAAAACTTTTAACCTACAATCTATCCTGCCTGCAAGATGTACTGGGGCAGTTGGTGGCATAGAACTTGTAGAAGTGTCCAACCAATGACTAGCCTAATTTGAGCCCCACACAAAAGAAGGAGCCCATGCCTGACACTATCTGGATTAGCAGGAACCAGAAGCTGAATAGACCAAAGACTTCAGATAGAATCAAACATGATTGGCCAATAAATAACTAAATTAATTAATTATATTATTTCTAAGGATAGTATAGATCAGCGCAGAATCCAGTCATCATCAGAGAGGCTGCCTCTAGCAGTTGATGGGAGCAAATGCATAAACCCATAGCCAAACATTAGGCAAAGAGATAATCTAAACTGGAGGTCTCCATTGGGTCCCTTTTCTGGGAGCTCTGGGTACCCTGCAGAAGAAGAGGAAGAGAATTGTGGGAACCAAAGGTATCTAGGACCCCAGAGAGCACAGCCTTCAGAATCAACTAAGCAGGACTCCTGGAGATTCACAGAGGCTGGAACAAAAATAGTGGAGCCTGTATGGGTCTGGGCTAGGTCCTCTGCATATCTGTTGTCATCGTTGGCTTGGGGTTTTTGTGGACTCCTAACAGTGTGAGTCAAAGTGTCTCTAACTCCTTTGCCTGCTCTTGGGACCTTTCTCCTTCTACCGAGTTGCTTTGCCCAGCCTTGATTCGAGGTTTTGTGCCTGGTCTTACTGTATTTTATTGTGTTGTGTTCAGTAATGTCCCTGGGAGGCCTGCTCTTTTCTTGGGGAAGGCAGAGAGGGCAGTGGATCTGGGGCAGAGGGAAGGTGGTGGGGACTGGAAGGAGTAGAGAGGGGAAACTGTGGTTGGGATGTATTGTATGAGAAAAGAATACATTTTTGAAAAGTGTATAGATGTTTAAAAAGCATCAGAATCTAAAAAACAAACAAAAACTAGTAAGGTTTTCCTAATCTTATTTTAAAAAGAAGTTCCCTTTCCTACTTTCACGTAAAATTTTTAAATTTTAAACCTTTCTTTATTATGTGTTCTGTCCATGTATATCTATGTACCATGTATGTATTTGGTGGCCCCAGAAGCCAGAAAAGAGTGTCAGATACCCTGACTAGAGTTACAGATGGTTGTGAGCCACCTTATGCATGTTGAGAATTGAACTCTGGTCCTCTGCAAGAGCAGCCAGTGCTCGTAACTTTGGAGCCATAGCTCTAGCCCCTACTCTCAGGTCTTTGTGTATGACCCAATGAGTTTCACTGGACTGTTTGCATGATGTTATTTACTGGAGTCTGGCCAACTTTTCAATGACTACACTAGTGAAGAAAATTATACCCACTTTCTCTAACGACCATCAACTACCACTGTCTCACAGGGACTCATCAGCCCTTCCTTCTCCATGATAAAGTGTTACCAGGCCAATTTTGTGTTGTTCTGCAAGATGACCACCCTGCAATAAATTCACAAACACAATGGCCATATCATGTTTAGAAGTTCTTTAAGCAGCTTATCTATCCATGGGCACACATATTCTCTCCACCCCCTCTTCCATATTGTTAGATGAGGCTTGGTGGAAGTGATTTAATTGTCCTGTTTAGAACTGAGCACTTCATTATCATTTAATTCTTAACACTCTGACTAGTTATCAGAGTATATCAAATACACACACACACACAGACACACACAAGACAAAATCTCACTCTAGCCAGGAACTTACTATGTAGCCAGACTGGCCTTGAATGAATGATAATTTGCTTTGGCCTCTGTACTGGTTAGTTTTGTTTTGTATGTCACCTTGACACAAGTTAGATTCATCAGATAGGAAGGAGCCTCAGTTAAGGAAATGCCTCCATGAGATCCAGCTGTAAGGCATTTTCTCAATTAGTGATCAGTGGGGGAGGGCGTAGCCCATAGTGGGTGGGGCCCATCCCTGGGCTGGTGGTCCTGGGTTCTGGAAAGCAGGCTGAGCAAGCCATGGGAAGTGAGCCAGTAAGCAACACCCCTGCATGACCTCTGCATCCTGTCTCCAGGTTCCAGACCTGCTTAAGTTCCTATTATAACTTCCTCCAATGATGGACTATGAATTGGAAGTGTAAGCCAAATAAACTCTTTCCTCCCCAACTTGTTTTTTAGTCATGGTGTTTCATCTCAGCAATAGAAATCCTGACTAACACAACCTCCTAGTTCTGGGATTATACGATGTGTCTATACATCATTTTTGCAGTTGCAAAAATGAACTCTGTCATTTGCTGAATGGACGAGCCTTCAGGACACTATCCTATGTGAAATAAGCCAGTGGTCAAGAACATGTACTTAGGTGGTACATGCCTTTAATCCCAGCACTCAGGAAGCAGAGACAAGCAAATCTCTGAGTTCAAGGCTGGCCTAGTGTACAGCCAGTACTACCCTAACTAGAAAAAAAACAAAACAAAACAAAACAAACAACAAAGAACATGTACTGTTCTTGCAGAGGTCCTGAGCTCTGTTCCTAGAACCTGTGACCACAGCTGCCTGTAACTCCAGTTCCAAGTGGATCTGACATCTCTGATCTCTTTGTATACCTGTGTGTGTGTGCGTGCACATACGCACGCGCACACACACACAAAACTTAAAATCTTTTTTAAAGATCTCACTTGTAGGTGGAATACTAAAGAAACCACACAGAGTGGGGCAACGGTGGCAGGGGATGAGGAAAGGGAGATGCCCATCAAGGCAGCAGTGTTCTGCTGGGAGAGCATACTACAGCACATCAGAGCATGTGACTCTAAGTTAGGATCTGCTGCTAAAGGGAATCTTATATGTTCTCACAAATAGATGATGTGTGAGATATGTCACTTAATGTCACAGTGTGTACAACCAGGAAAACATGTTCTCCTCCAAGGTTATAATAACTGTCAGAAAAGTGCAGGTTTCTATCTTTGCATTTTCTTCAAATATATTTCAAAACATTTGTTTTTCATGCTTCTAGCCAATAAACCTCTAGACCAAGGCTTTCCTATGATCTCACAAAAACAAACAAACAAACAAACAGAAACCATAAACTCCTATGAACCTTTACACTTCAAAAGTAGGAAAAGTCCTAAAATGTTGGTATAAAATTAAAGTTCTTTCCTTTGATTTCAAGCTGAGTTTTTAAAGATTTATTTGTATTATTTTTTATCATTTGTATGTGTATGTGTATGTGTGATATTAGATCCACCTGGAGCTGTACTTACTGCTGGTTGTGAGCTATCCAAGAAGGGTGCTGGGAACCAAACTCAGGTCCTCTGAAAAAGCAGCATATGCTCTTAAGCACTAAGCCATCTCTCTATCCACATACCATTGAGTTTAATCCTCAACTGTCACTGGAGAGACACTAATGTCGATTATGCTATGTACAGGAGGATCCAGGCTTCTGAGTTATGGATCTTATACAAGTGGTAGGACTTTAATAAAAGGAATAAAAAAATTACAAAGATGAGCCAAGAGGTGATAGAAGGAAGGGCGCTGGGTGCTGCTCAGCAGTGGAGCATTTGCCCAGTATGTGTGAGACCCTGGGTTCAGGCATTAATACAGCCAGAACAGAAAAGGCCATGGGAAGAGCCATGCAAGCCATAGGCCCTGAGATTACAGCCCATTACTTCCACATTGAGTCCATTTCTAGCTTTATACCACAAGCCTGGACCTATTAAATGAAAACCTGAATTAGGAAAAGAGCCAAAGCACACATGAATCCTGTGGACTTGCTCCCGGAACCTTGTGTCCATGCTTTCTCAGGGGGATAGTAGTAGTTCAGAACAGTACTGAGTTACCTCTACCATCCCTACCCTCTAGAAGTGCGCAAGGGAAAAAACAGCTGTACACACCTGAAAGTCACATGGTACTGATAAACTGCTTCGTTATGACACTGGATTTTGATGAGGTTCAGTCCCAAAGACTGGGGTGTTCCTTTTGATCCTTGCTTGACCAAAAGCTCTCTGGGGGGGGGGGGGGGAGAAAGAAAGGGGAAAAGAAAAAAAAGCACAAACCAGGCATGATAATAGACAACTTAGTTCCATCTACTCCAGATGCTAAGGTGGAAGATCCCTTGAGCCCAAGAGTTCAAGGCCACCTGGGACTACATTAAAAACAAAACAAAACACATCATACAACCCAATAACCAGCTAAGTAGCCCCAACAACTGGAAAATTTTTTTCCACTTAACTTACAGATACACAAACTGGGAGTCAAGATATACCAACACAGGCACGTCTAATAACACAGCAAAGTCATCTGGGCTGCCCTACAAACAGCGCTATAATATACAAGGCCAGCTACTTAATAACAAAGGATTTGTTCCACAGAGTGAGATGAGGTGTCATTGATATTCCTTCTAGGTGACTTCCTTATCTTCAACATGACATAGAACTGTCAATCTCATGTGCAAAGCTGTGAGTTTACTTACTGGGGACACCAAAATGTTTATATTCATTGTTAAACCTACTGTACTTCTTCAGAAATCTCTTCATCTGTCTCCCCTCTATCAAAAGGCAAACACACTCCAGTCCCTATCACCCCAGAAGAATGTGGACTCACAGAACAATATCCATACTTCTATCCAGCAGCCCAAGAGCAGGCTACAGGGAACCCCCTTCTTGCTACCCCTCCTTCAGACCAGGTGATCTTAACTCACTTTTCCTTTCGTTCCATAGTCAGGACTGGAGGGGGATCGGAAGAATGCAGTGAAGTTGGAGACAGAGTTGGAGGCTGTGGCAACCGTGGGGGATCCCGAGCAGAAAGGCCAAAGGCACTGGGAGGTTTCTCCAGTCCTCTGCCTATACTACTGGCTGCTCTTCCCAGTGGTAACAAAGAGACATCAGAACTACCTCTTCCCAGCATTCTGAAATGAGAAAGAGGGAAATCGGGGCTTTTCTAGTCTGCACCACATCTAGACTATCCCCTCAAGTGTACCATTCCTTTTATATTTAAAAATTAGATGTGAAATTTACTAATGAATATGATTAGGTGGGGTGCAGGACAACATAGAGAAGCCCCCAGGAGTGCAGAGCCCATCACTTGTTCAGAGGATCACTACTGGGGTATATTTGACCCCAGAGCCATCCATGATGGGCCCTTTCTCAGCTACCATGTCTTCAAATTCATCTGCATTAAACTTAGTGAAGCATGGATCTTCTTTGAGGTATGGATCTTCTGGGAACTTGAACTTGGCTCTATATAGGGCCTCAATAAAATGTTCTTTATTCTGCAGTTTGATGAGGATGGACATGATGACCTGGCCAGTGTAAACCCTGGCTACATCCCTGCGCTTCCCAAGGGTAGGTACCACACATACCTGTCTGGAGCCTAGATTGGAGATAGCACTAAGATCAGAGACATGAAAGCCTCTACAAAATTGTTTCCAAGGTCCCTTAGGACAACCATGTTGGTAACAGGGTACACATGCTCCCAAGAAGGCTGCTGTGTACAGCCACTGCCCAGCATTCTTTTCTTGGAGGGGATGCCCAAAGGAGCTAAGCTCAGCCTTAGGATTCTCTTAAAATAATGACCCATTCACTAGGCACTCTGGGTATGCCCTCTCAGAGCTGCCTTCCTAGGCAGAACTGAAGGGAATGTGACTCATATTTACTATCAGGGAACCCTGTGACAAGTGAAGCTCTGAGGTGTGTAGTGGAAACTACCTTCTCAATGACTGCCTGGATGAGCAGCTACCAACTATTCCCAGTGAACACCACCATGGACGCCTATCTAAGAAATACTCATCTGGAACACACCTGTCCCAGAGCCTCTTTTTGCATCCAACACTTGAGGTTACAGGACAAAGTGATTTTACCCACCTACTCCAACCAACAGAAGCCTCTGCCAGCTTGCTGTCCCCAGCTGCCAGCACCGAAGGATCGGGCAAAGAGGAACGGGGTTCTTCTCTGTCCTTGCGGACCATGTTAGCAGACAAGCCTCGACCTAGAACTCCTCTGCCTGCAAGAGTCAAACCTCAGCTGTTACTGTGAGCTGAGCATGTTGCACAGTTAGGTTTCTGAAGACCATTTGGACATAGGAACTAAGTAACCACACATTCCTCCATATTTCCAGTTGACATCTACATACCCAAAGGAAGCACTTCTCGTTTTGAAGGGGCCCGGAATGCTGGGTCAAGGCCCATGCCACGAAACATGGACACCAAACCGACAGACTCCTAGGGAAAGGTAATTAATTATTAAGGTTATCTTAAGAAATGGATTAGAACCCTAGATGCAATGGCTTTGTAAATGAAAACTCACCTCCAAATCCTACCAATGTTATAAGAAGAAGAGCTATCAGCTGGTGAGATCGTTCTGCACTAATGGAAGAAACTACTAAGGCCTGTTGCCAAACCTGAGAACCTGAGTTTGATCCCTGGAACCCACATGGTGAAAGGAGACACACAGACAGACAGACAGACAGACACACAGACACACACACACACACCAAATGCAAAGGTAGTAAAATTTTTTAAAATGGATAAAATACTTCATAATTTTTTCAATACTTATTACCATGTCTTATCTGACTTTAAAGTAAATGTAGTTGAGCTAAAATTTAAGTGGATGGAGACATGGCTCTGCAGTTAAGTGTACTGGCTGCTCTTTCAGAAAATCCAGGTTCAATTCCCAGTACCCACATGGCAGCAGGGGATCCTATGCCCTCTTTTGCCCGCTCTGGCCCCAGGCATGTGTGTGGTACACAGAAATACATGCAAACAAAGCACCCAAACACATAAAATAACAAATACACTCTCTTTCTCTCCCCCTTCTTCCCCTCTTCTCTCTGTGTGCTGTTTCTCTCTTTCACTCTCCCTCCTCTCCCTCCTGTCCCCATGACAACTTCCTTGGCCTTGGTCCTGGAGGCCGGTGAACTTGCCCACCCAAGAGCAGTTTCCCAATAAACCTGCCATCAATATAATCTTAAAAAAAAGAAAAACCAAAACATTAAAAAGGTCTATAAATTTGGCTAGGCTTGGCGGCATACAATCATGGCACTCAGGAGGCAGAGGCAGGTGGATTTCTGTGAGTTTCAAGCCAGTCTGGTCTGCACAATGAGTTCACAGGACAGCCAAAGCTATATAAAGAAAGCCTGTCTCAATAACAACAACAACAACTACTACTACTACTACTACTACTACTACTACTATTATTACTACTACTACTACTACTACTACTACTATTATTATTATTAGTTGATATATAGTACAATAAAATACCAAAAAATAGTTGTGTTTTTCCAGGTTTTTATTTTTTACTTATTTGAAATAAAGGTCTCACTATGCAGCTCTAGCTGACCTGGAACTATATAGACCAGGCTGGCCTCAAACTCACAAAAATCCACCTGCCTCTGCCTCATTAGTGCTGGAATTAAAGGTGTGCTCCATCACACCCAGTAAGTTATATTTTTAAAAAATGTATTTTTATCTTATACATATGACTTGTTTTGCCTGCATGTATATAAGTGTTCTATGTGTGCTGGCTCCTGTGGAGGTCAGAAGAAGGCACTGAAGTCATAGCCTGTTATAAAACCAACATGTGGGTGTAAGAGCAGCAAGTGCTTCTAACTGCTGAGCTATCTCCTCAGTCTCCAGTGTTTGTTTGTTTGGTTGGTTGGTTTTATTATTAAATTTAAATTTATTTAATTTTAAAAATTAAAAACATTTTTCTATCTTTGTGCGTTAGTGTGACTGGGAGCATATGTGTACAGAGGGTATATGCAAGTTGGAAGACAACCTTGAGACCTGGCCCTTGTCTTCCACCTTCTGAGACCAGTTTCTCGCTGCTTGTTAGCTGGTGGATACACCAGGTTAGCTTGCCTGCAAGAGTTTGTGGATTCTCCCATCTCCATTTTGAAGACCCCAGTAGGAGTAATAGGATTGCAGACATGGGTTACAAATGAGGTCCTAGCTTTTACATGGCTCCTAGACATTCAAACTCAGGTCCTTATGTTCACACAGCAAGTACTCTCCCAACTAAGCCTTCTCCCCAACCCTTTTCAAAGTTTATCTAGCTACCTATATAGCCAAGGTAAAGGGAACAGGAACACTGGTTAATCAATTTGATAGGAAAAAAAAAGTCATTTAAGGATATAAGAAGTTTAGGGTTTTGTCTTCTTACTTTGTTTTTTTTACAGGCTGGCCTCAAACTTGCTATATAGTCAAAGATGAATAGTGAACTTGACTCTCCTGTCTCCACCTCCACGGTGCTAGGATTACAGATTTGTGCATCCACACCTGGTTTATATGGTGCTGGGAATCAAATCCTAGATTCTATGCAAGCCAAACAAGTGCTCCACCAACTGAGCTGTATCCTTAGTCCCATCTTGTGGAGTTTTTTTGTTTGCTTGTTTTTGTTTTTTCTCTTAAGCACTATCCAATGAACTGTGTATTGTCTGTACTGCTGTGGTAGTCCTGACAGCTTGCTGTTGTGCCAGTTAGAACTGCTAGGCAAATGAAAGCTACATACAGACGAAAAGCATTTCATCTGACTTAACATACAATATTGCTCTCTGTTGTTGTCAACACTACAGAGCCAACCAGAGAAGAATCTGAACACTCAGAAGCAGCAATTTCTGCTTCTGTTTAAACCCCTCAACTATACAGGAAAGAATGGCAAACAGGAGAAATGAGGAGGTAGAGGACTGAAGCTAGAAGCCAATCTCAAAACTGCCCCAAGTCCATCTAAAGTTTACTTTGAGGACTTGAATTGCATGACCACAAGATGCAACTACTTGTCAAGACAAACAAAAAATAAAAATAACAGCCCTTGGTTATATGGATAGCCTTCTAGTTCCCTAAGCTCTCTGAGTGGCCTTACCTTTTGTCCTGGCTGGAGTGGTGGGCTGGATTCCTCTGGTTTTCTAAACACAAGGCCTCTGCCTGCAGGTCCTGCCCTACCCCAAGCTGGTTCCAAAGGTCTAGGAGCTTGTGGCCAACAGCCTGGCATCCGAACACATTGAGATGGGTGGACTGGAGTAGGCCCCCTGAACAGTGGCCTGACAGGATCCATTGAGAGGCTGTAGAAATGACTGTTGGTTCTGTTCCAATTTGTTACCTGCCGGCATTTTCAAAGGATTAGAAATTCATCATCTACTGTAAATAGCATCTTTTCCAATGAGAGTTGAGAGAAGTATTAATCTATGGCTGTAATACTTCATCAAGAGTCAATTTAAAACTATGTCCATTAAGCAGAAGAACAGTTATAGAGTCTACCCTAGGGCCCAGAACCTGTCTTGTCACAGGTTCTTGGCCTGACAATAGTCATAGCTTCTTTCATCTTGTGCAATGGGACTTACATGCAATCAAAAAGTGATTGATTACTGCTCAAGCCATACCACCTCCCAGCATGGAGAGGGTAGGTGGACATGAAATCCCACACTCTGCCAAGGAGGTATTGGCAACTGATAGCAGGAGAGGGGGAGTCATTTCCCTTTATCAATGTAGCCTCTAGCAAACTGACCATGCTCCAGGGAAAGGCCGCACAACCAGGAGGGTATGGGAAACACATACTTGATTTGATGGGTGTTTGTTTTTGTTTTTTAAAAAAGGGCACAAAGTTGGGTGGGTAGGGAAGGAAGTTGGGCCTGGGAGGGGCTTTGGGATGAAATGAGTATGATCATAACACATAGGGGTGAAATTCTCTAAGAACTAATTTAAAAAAAAAAAAAACCTTAAAATTCCCACTGTTTACCTTCTTTCAAAACAGATTTACAGACTAGAGGAGATCAATTGGCCAAGTCAGTCAGTGACAGGGCCAGTCTCCTCTAACAGATTCACCTCAAAGCTTTCTCTTTTAAAGCAAAAAATAATGATAATAATTCTTGACAGTGGTGCTTCAGGCATTTGATCCCAGCACTCAGGAGGCGGAGGCAGAGGCAGAGGCAGAGTCAGAGGCAGGCAGATCTCTGAGTTCAAGGAAAGTCTGGTCTACAGAGAGTTCTAAGACAGTTAGGGCTGCACAGAGAAACACTGTCTCAGAAGAAAAACAATGTTTTTTCTTTAGAGGCAGGGCAGAGTCTTGCTATGGAACCCTACCTGGCACTGAACTCTTGACAACCCTCCTGCCTCAGCCTCTCACCTGCTGGGATAACAAACATGTGCCATCACACCTGTCTTGAGAAAGTATCTTGCTATACAGCTCAGGCAGGCCTTGAACTTGCAATCTTCTTGTGTGCTGGGATTACAGAAATAAGCTCCTGTGCCCCTTTAAGACTCCTATTTGAGCTAAGAACATTTTAAGCACCTCCCACTAACCAAAGCTCCTAGAGCTGCAGCTCTACCTGAACAACCCCTCAGGGCACAGTCCATCAAATAACCACCAATTGTAGAAAGGAACAATTTTTACATATGAGGGTGATTTCTGTTATAGTTAACACCTCCATACCATAAAATTATTCTGTCAACCAATATGTTTGGGTTTTGTTTTTTCTCCTATATCAGTTTTTTTCCCTTCATCTATAAATTGCATTCTGAATCTTTATCCAGTTTTTTTGTTGTTGTTGTTGGTTTTGGTTTTTGGATTTTTTTTTGTTTTGTTTTGTTTTTTGCTTTATTGTTATTTTTTTGTTTTGTTTTGTTTTAAAACACCAACAGGCCTGAGGTCTCCAGGGAACAAAGCTGTTGTTATTTTGAGTCTATACTACTTGCCGACTCACCTGGGGTCCATTGAATCCCTTCCCTCCTCTGCTAACTTAGGGATAAGCTCCTGGGCCTAGCTCAAGTCTAAGATTCATCAGGTCTCTTCAAAAACATTTAATAATTTATGGATTTCAAGTCTCAACTCTGTAAGATTTCTTTCATTGCCCTGACCTGTTCTTGATCCCTGAAGAATCTTTTTTCTTTCTTCCTTTTTTTCCCCTCTTATGCTGGGGAGCAGAGCCAAGGCCTTATGTATGCATGCATTAAACCTTTGAACTACACTCCAAACCCAGGAATCTGGAAGTCAGTTGCCTAACTGGCACCCATGGAGCGATGTTACAGCACAGACCTCTGTTATCCTTTTTACTCTATTATCCCGTTCACAGATTGGATGTCTCCTCCGGAAGGCCTTTCCTTCAAGCGGGATTTCTTACTGGGCTAAATCTCACGCACCGAGTAGAAGGGTCCCAGGCCAGGCCTATCTTCTTCAGTTCTCCATGTGTGTTCCCTTTACGCAGGGGCACTAGGCCTCAGGCCTAACCTGAGGCCAAGTCCGACAAAGCAAATCCCACCCAAGGTCCACAACAGCAAAGTACCTTTCCACCAACTGGATTGTGGTCAGCTGAGTCTTGCCTAGATTTCTTTTTAGGTCTTGTACCACTGAGCCCTGGAGCGAGCGCACTCTCTTTCTCCTCGAGCCACCTCCTCTCCCTCCAATTCCAGGCCCTGCGTTCCTCTCATACACTCGGCCTGGAATAACGAATTCCAGTCCACCCTGACCCCGCCCAGGTCACCTCGTGCCCGTGGGGGAGGGGCGTGGGGTAGGCACTAACACAAGAGGGTGGGAGGGCCCTGGCTGAGAGCGCCCTGCTCGCCACCAGGAGCCTGAACTTTTAAAAACGTCCAGCAAACCTTTACCTTCCTGGCTATTTACACTTGAGTCTCATCCTCTCACCTGGCCTCGACGTCGGGGCTCTGAAGCACCTGCCTAGGCAGAACACCGCCTCATTTGCCACTTGGAATGAATCACGTGCCCCAAATCCTGATTTCCGGGTCTCCCTAGCCCAGGGGCTCAGCCCATTGGCCAAACAGCCTGCCACTCAAAAGAGTCCCTCATCTCATTGGCTCGCCCTTTCATGCAGTCTAGCTATGGGGAGGTTGATCTCAAAAAAAAAAAAAAAAAAAAAAAAAGGTGCTAGAAGTTATGGGAGTAATTTTAAAGTGAGTTTTGAGGTATATGCCCTGAATCCCTTTCAGTGGGCTGCTCCTGTAAACAAATTTAGCAAATATGTTCATACTAATAGTGACTTGCTCTCTCTTCCTTGGTTAAAGGCTCTAAGGTGCAGTAGGTAAATACCAAAGCTAGGTAGAAGTCACTCTGTGGTGGATCGTTTGCTCTGTCTACGACAGAGGGGTGCCAAAGACACCACGGGGGGGGGGGGAAGAGAAATAAAACTATTCTCCAACCATAGTAAAGTCCCAGCTCCCTATCCTTTTTGGAAATACTCAGTCGTTGCATATTGAAACAGTTGCTTAGGGAAAGGAGTCGGGGCGAAGTATGAAGCAGTTCTCTGAGCACACCTGATTGTAACCCGAAACATGCAGCTTTCATTGCAAAGGTGGTAGGCTGGGTTCCTTAGATTTTTCAGCGTTGAACCAAGAGTAGGTAGCTTCTGTACAGTGCTTCCAAGTAATCCGTACACCGTGAGTACTATTCCACCAAGGGAAAAATCCAGTCTTATTTGCAATGGAGATAAAGATGAGAAGTATTGGAACCATTGGCATTTGTTAGGATTCTTTCTGAAGCTAAGCAACATCTCTTGCTGTTTATATTCCCTATTGAGATGCTAAAGTTGCTAATAAACGTTTTATCTTTAGGGTAGTTTTTAAAAAGCACACGCAAATACAGCACTTGTCTAATGTGTACAAGGCCCTGTGCACAATCCCCAGCACCTCCAAAAATAATACTTATAAAGCATATACTATCTCACCATGTGCATGCCCAGAGCCAGTGGGGGTGTGTGAGGAAAGAATATATTTAATTTGCTGCAATCATTCTACACTGAAATACATCTAAACCATTACATTGTATCCCCATAAATATATGCAGCGATTTATTTGTCAAAACAGCACACACATATTGCTGAGATAAAGTATTTTGAGGTATGGGACAGATGGTTTTTTTAATTATTCATTTTATTTATATGAATACATTGTAGCTGTCTTCAGAAACACCAGAAGAAGACATCATCCCATTACAGATAGTTGAGAGCTGGGAACTGAACTCAGGACCTCTGGAAGAGCAGGCAGTGCTCTTAACCACTGAGCCATCTCTCCAGCCCAGATGATATATTATTAAATGATTTACTTTATTTTACATACATTGGTGTTTTGCCTGCATGTATGTCTGTGTTAGGTTGTCAGATCCCCTGGAACTGGGAATACAGACAGTTGTGAGCTGCCATGTGGGTGCTGGGAGTTGAACCAGGATCCTTTGGAAGAGCAGCCAGTACTCCTAACCACTGAGCCATCCTTCCAGCCACAGATAACAGAAAAGTCATAACCCCATCAGGCTCTAGAACCTAGGGATGAAAATGGGTTGATAAGTATATATAGTACAGCACTTCCTACACATTCATAGCTTCAAATACTGCAGCCCTATAAGAACCATGGACTCTGACTTCACTATTGCTGTTCAGAAAGTAAGATCACAAAGTCACAGCAAGACTGAGCATAAGAAATTACATTACTGGCTCAGAAACTACAGAGAGGATTTAAAGTAGACATATAACTTCAATGTCTTAGGCAGAAGCAAATATAAATCTTCCCAGGAGAAACACACCCATAGCCAGGTCCCCAAAACTCTCACATAAAAGGTGTTAATAAGTGGGTCCACACGAAGCCGGGCAGTGGTGGCACATGTCTTTAATCCCAGCACTTGGAAGGCACAGGCAGATGGATTTCTGAATTTGAGGCTATCCTGGTCTACAGAGTGAGTTTCAGGACAGCTGGGGCTACACAGAGAAACCCCGTCTCAAAAAAAAAAAAAAAAAATCCACATGAAAGAATGAAAATATAAAACGTTAAGAGACATCAAAATCCAAAATGTGGGTGAGAGATTAGAAGAAACCAACATGGGTGTGTGGTGCCACACAACTGCAATCCTTACACATCGGGGCTGAGGAGGGAGAGGTCTCTGAAAGAAAATTAAAAGAAAACTTATTTGGGGCCAGCAAGCTGGCTCATGAAGCAAAGGCACCTGCAGCCAAGTCTGATGACCCAAGTTCAAGTGCCAGAGCCCAAATGGTGGAGTCAGAGCTGGGGAGACTGCTCAGTGGCTAAAAGCATTAGCTGCACTTCCAGTCCCATGTCCTCTCATGGGTTAAATTCCCAGCACCCACCCGGTGGCTCACAAGTGCCTGTAACTCCAGTCCCAAGGGATGTGATGCTCTTTTCTGGCCCTTCTAGTCTTTTTGGGAACTACACACATGTGGTGCACAGACATACATGCTGGCAAAACACCCATACATATAAAAGGACAGTTGGGATCAATGATGTAAGGTGAGAACACACTCCTGAAAGCTGTTCTCTGATCTTTACATGCCTACCATGACAGGTACCCAGCCACAAGTGCACATAAATGTAACACATGTTTAAACCCTTTTCACCAGAAGAGAAGGAGAAAGAGGAGGAGGAGAGAAGAGGAAGGGAGGAGGGAAAGAAGAGGAGGAGGGGGAGGACGGCAAGAAGAATAAGAGGAAAGGGAGGAGGAAGAGGAGGAGGAGGACTAAGAATGGTAAACCAGAGGGTCCTCTTTAATGTGGCCCAGCTTACCTACTCTATTAAAGGCATGAACAAAACCAAAAGGCTGAATTACCCCAACTAAAATGTTTCTCCTACCTGACAGCCTTCAAACAGAAGTATCAGCTTTTCCCTGCCTTCAGATGCAAATATGAACATCTGATCTTCCTGGTTCTCCAGCCTGCCAGCTGTTGGACTATAACCATTCCATTGATTCTCTTGGCTCTCTTCCCAGCTCCCCTTTTCATCCTGATTAGAACCCAGAGTCACTAAGAGGGAACCAGCTCTGCCGGTGACCAAAATGCCTTTCTCTGTCGTTTAGAGAGGACCTTTCCCCATCAAATTCATCTTCAAATTTGATTTCTGAACTGGTGAGATGACCCAGTGGGTAAAGATGCTTATATCTAAGCCTAATAGATCCCAAGGGCCCACATGATGGAAGGAGAGAAGTGATTCTCACAAGTTGTCCTCCAGCGTCCACATGTGTGCAGTGGTATGTGTGCACCCCAAACACTGAATGTGATGAAAAAAAAAAATTGGGCTGAGCGTGAGATCCCAGATGGAGGAGTTGGAGAAGGGACTGAAGGAACTGAGGGAGTGGGCAGTCCCATGGAGGGAGCAACAGTGTCCACTGGCCTGACCTTCCGATGCTCCCAGAGACTGGATCACCAACCAAAGAATACACAGAATATACATGGAGGGTCCCATGGTGCTGACCACATATGTGGCAGAGGAGGGTCTTGTTAGCCATCAGGGGGAGGAGAGACCCTTGGGCCTGAGGGTGTTAGATGCCCCAGTATAGTGGAATGCCAGGGAGGGATGGCTCATAACCATCTGTAATGAGATCTGATGCCCTCTTCTGGTGTGTCTGGAGACAGTTTACTTACATATAACAAATAAATAAATAAATAAATAAATCTTTGGGCTGGAGTGAGCGTGGCCAGATCGAGAAGGAAAAAAAAATTAAAGAAAAATATTTGGTTTCTAATATGGCTAGTTGAATAGCTCATGGCAGTACACTCCCAGTTTCTCAAGTGGCAGAGTCAGTTTTTCACCTATCATAAAGCAAGTCAGCTGTGTCTTCTTTCTCACACACATATGTCTCTATTCACAGATCAACTTTGCCTCCATTATCTGCCTCCATGGAGCTTCATTGAATGCCAGAACTAGAACCCAAAATAAACTACTTTTCTTCTGTCCAGGCATTCTTTCACGGAAACATAAAACACTAAGATATTAAGTTAATGTTATCTTAGTCTAGTTAACACAATGCCTACAGCTGGGCAGTCTGCAACGGAAATAAATTTACTTCTGACAGATCTGAAGGTTGATTGTGCAAGATTGAAGGGCAGTTATCTGGTGAGTCTTCTTGCTCCCTTTTAGCACTGTGGAACACAACACATGACAACACACATGAGAAATAAGATGGGAGAGCCAGGACACATGCATGCACAGAGGGAGGGGAGGGGGAGGGAGAGAGAGATAGACAGAGACAGAGAGACACACAGAGAGATCCCTTCTATGATATTATGAGTCTATCAACATACATACCTATTATTAATGGAGTCAGAGCCCTTATGATCTAATTTTTTTTCAAAGATTAATTTCTTTAATTTATATGTGAGTACACTCTAGTTGTCTTCAGACACATCAGAAGAGGGCATTCTATTTCAGATGGTTGTGAGCCCCCATGTGGTTGCTGGGAATTGAACTCAGGACCTCAGGAAGAGCAGCCAGTGCTCTTAACCACTGAGCCACCTCTCCAGCCCAATCTAATTCTTAAAAACAAAACAAAACAAAACAAAAAAAACTATCAGCTGACATTTAGAAAAAAAAAACAAAAAAAAACAAAAACAAATGAATCTTGTCTTAGTCAGGGTTTATATTCCTGCACAAAACATCATGACCCAAGAAGCAAGTTGGGGAGGAAAGAGTTTATTCAGTTTATAATTCCACATTGCTGTTCATCACCAAAGGAAGTCAGAACATGAACTCACACAGGGCACAAACTTGGAGGCAGGAGCTGATGCAGAGGCCATGGAGGGGTGCTGCTTACTAGATTGTTCCCCTTGGCTTGCTCAGCTTGTTTTCTTACAGAACCCAGGGCCACCAGCCCAAGGATAGAACCACCCACAATGGGCTGGGCCCTCCCCCCTTGATCACTAATTGAGGAAATGCCTTACAGCTGGATCTCATGGAGGCATTTCCTCAAGGGAGGCTCCTTTCTCTGTGATAACTCCAACTTTTGTGTCAAGTTGACACAAAACCAGCCAGTACAACTGACCCACGGTCAACTTGACACACAAACACATCACTAGTAAGCCTCAACCCTTACTTTCTTATTCATCTCCAAGATCTAAATAACTTTAAAAGTCCCACAGTCTTTACAAATTCTTACATACTAAAATTTCAATCTGTTTAAAATATCCAATCTTTTTTGAAATTCAAAGTTTACAATTCAAAGTCTCTTATTAACTGTGGGCTCTGCTAAAATACTTTCTTACTTCAAGAGAGGAAAATATCATGGCACAGTTACAATCATAAGAAAAATCAAACTCTAACCATGCAAGGTCTGGGATCAACTCATGATCTTCTTGGGCTCCTCCAAGGGCTTGGGTCACTTCTCCAGCTCTGCCCTTGGTAGCACACACCTTGTCTTCTAGGCTCCAGATGCCTGTACTCCACTGCTGCTGCTGTTCTTGGTGGTCATCTCATGGTATTGGCATCTCCAAAACACTGCTGTTTTCTGCTGCAACTGGACTGCACTTTCACAAATAGCCTCTCATAGGTTCTTTTCATGGTGCTAAGCCTCAACTTCTCTACATGACCTCTTCAGTCCTGAGCCTTCAATTCCACTGAGGATGCACCTTCACCAATGGCCTCTCCTGGCCTCTAACAGTGCCAAGCATCAGCTGCTACCCCTTCATGTTTCAAAACCAGTACCACCTGGGTGACTCTTATACATCACCAAGTCTGGTTGCCAACATGAGGTACAACTGTGGCTGCCTCTGGAACACAGCTTCTCTTTGCTCTCAGGAAACACTTCTCAGAAGATTTCACCTTAATGATTATTGGTCTCTTCTTAATCTCTGCTAATTTCTTAGCTCCAGCTAACCAGTATCAATCGTCTCAGCAATGGAAAAGTTTTGCTTCAGTAGTTCTGATATCCTGTTAATCACAGCTAATTCTTCAGCCCCAGCTAACCAAAACCACACAATCCAAACAGCAACGGCCCTAATAAAAGTCTTTAATCTTCCCTCTGAAATTTCACAAGCCAGGCCTCCATCATTTGCGTTGTTCTCAACATTATCTTCCAAGCTCCTACAGAACACCCCACAGCGCTCTTAACATCCCAATGGTTCTTCTAGCTCAAAGTTCCGAAGTCCTTCCACAGTCCTCCCCAAAACATGATCAGGCTGTCACAGGAATACTCCACTCCCAATACCAGTTTGTCTTAGTCAGGGTTTCTAATCCTACCCAAAACATCATGACCAAGAAGCAAGGTAGGGAGGAAAGGGTTTATTCAGCTTACACTTCCACACTTCCACCTTGCTGTTCATCACCAAAGGAAGTCAGGAAAGGAATTCACACAGGGCAGGAACTTGGAGGCAGGAGCTGATGCAGAGGCCATGGAGGAATGCTGCTTACTGCCTTGCCTCCCCTGGCTTTGTCAGCTTGCTTTCTTATAGAACCCAGGACTACCAGCCCAGGGATGGCACCACTTGCAATGGGCTGGGCTATCCCCCCTTGATCACCGATTGAGAAAATGCTTTACAGCTGGATCTCATGGAGGAATTTCCTCAAGGGAGGTTCCTTTCTCTTCGATAACCACCTTGTGTCAAGTTGACACACAAAACCAGCCAGTACAAAGCTTGTGGGGGGTTTTATTTCATATTTAAACTGTATCACCAACCTTTGACACATTCTCAAGGCTACTAACTCACTACTATTGACCCTTTTTCAGGTTCTATTTTTGGTAAAAGCATGAATCTGTTTTTGAGAGTGGAGCCATGGTGACCACATTACCTCTTATCAGTCCCTGTTTCCCAATACTGCCCCAATGGTAGTTAAATGGTCACCATGAATTTTCGAAGGGACAGTGATCCAAACCAAAGGTACAATCAGAAACGAGCTGAATTCTGGAGAGGCTGTTTGCTCGATCCATAGTACCGGATGTCTGTGTAGAGTGAGTAATGTTTGCTGACAATCCTGAAAGATTGGAAAGACTACTGTAATCAGAACTTTGCCTTTGTTTGGCTGAAAATGTTTGCAATATGGTAAGATTATTTTCAGAAACTACAGTGGGGTGGTCAAAGTCACCTCACTGGACTGGGGCAACAAGAATAGAACCTGAAAAAGTGCCCACAATACTGAGCTAGCAGCCTCCAGACTGTCAAAGTTTGGGTGATATGGTCTTAATATGAAATGAGCTCCTAAAAGGTTCATTTGTTTCAAAAGGTTGTCAGCTGATAGCACTTTGGAATTGCATCATAAAGGTTCTGATTTCATTAGTAACAGTAAATGTTGATGAGTTCTTAAATCAATAGCCCTACTAGGAGGTGCCAGAGGCTCGGGAGGTAGAGTCTAGTGGGAGGAAGTTGGCCATTGGAGGTGTGTTGGAACTGGAAAGAAGGCTCATCAGTTACAGTTAAGAACTTGTTGCTTTTGAAGAGGACTCAAGTTGGATTTCCATGGTGTGGGACATGGTGTATCACAACTGTCTGTAACTCCAGTTTCATATATATATATATGGTACACTTAAATGCATGCAGGCAAAACACTCATACACAGCAAACATTTTAAAGAGGAGGAGGAAGAGAAGGAGGAAGAGGAGGAAGACGAAGAGGAGGAGGTAGTTGTCTATTCCTGTCTCTGCTTCTCCTTTGCCATGAAGTGGGCACCTCTGCTCCACTTCATCTTTTTCGTTCTCCTGCACTACGAATCCAGAGACAACGGAGCCAGCTGACCTGGACTGTGATCTTAAGTTCCTTTCAACTGTTTCTACTGAATATGTTTTGTTTTTGTTGTTGTTTTGTTTGTTGAGACAGTTAGTCCTGACTGTCCTGGAACTTATTCTGTAGATCAGGTTGGCCTGGAACTCAGAGGTCCACCTGCCTCAGCCTCTCAAGTACTGGGATTAAAGGTGTGTGCCATCACCACCTGGCTTCTACAGCAATGAAAGCTAACACAGAAATGCTCAAGGACCTCATGTTCTGCCATGTCTCCCTTACCAAGACACACTTTATGTATTTGTGTGACACATAGATCTCATGTATCCCATACTGGCCTTGAATTTGAGGTTAACCTTGAACTTCTGAACCTTCTACCTCCACCACCAGTGTTAGGATTATAAGCATGTACTGTCACACTGTTTATGCAGTGCTGGGGATCAAACCCAGGCTTTGCACATGCAAGGCAAGTGCTGTACTAGGTAAGGTATGTGCACAGCCCGACTCCCCCCATTTTTATTTTGTGTGTGTGTGTGGTGGTAGTGGTCATTTAAGACAGAGTTGCATTGTATCCAAAACTAGCCTGGAACTCACTATGTATCCCAGGCTGGCCTTCAACTTACAGCAACCCTCCTGCCTCAGTCTCCTGAGTGCTTGGATTACAGGTGTGTGCTACTGTGCCTGATTGACACTTTTATAACTTTTTTAAAAGAGGATGTGGTTGGGTCTATGCAGTAGCAGCTTGTGCATATGAAACATAGGTCCTTTACTTGGTGCTCAATCTATGGTGATGGGTGTGCTGCCATGTCTAGGACACAATGAACCCAAATAGCAAAGGTGACAACCTGGTTGGTACAGCTTCAGCACATGCTCCGATGCTAGTTGGTTTCTCTAGAGAATGAACCCTCACTATGGTCAATCTACAATCAACCCAGATGGTTCTATCAGCTTTGTTTCCATGCTCCATGTTTCCAAAAGGGGAAATCTTTAACCTGCCAGTCTGTAGTTTTCCAAATGGCAGACCAAATGGGCAGGATAGTGTCAACAGTCCGAGTCAGTGCTATGAGAACAACTTCTGAGTTTTGTCCACTGAGTGGAGAAAACACATCCATTTTCCAATCCACACGTCTAGTGTGGATGCTACCACATTAGCAAACATCAGTGGCCAGCGTCTGGCATATAAGGGAACCTCTGTGAACTGGGAGCTTCATGAGACAGTGGCTTTGCTGTGGGCTGTGGAGCCGAGGATAAATTTTACCAAAGGGACAGTTGCCATCCCTCCTCCCAGTCCCCACACTTACAAAGCTGACTGTCAGGCCAGTGTACTATAATACACTATTATACTGTGACATGATAGGCTGGTTGGGCTCTTCTCATATCACTAGATGTTGAATCAGTCCACCCCAAAAAGGGAGTATCTGTCATGAAGCCTTGGCAGGTACAAGTTGGGACACTTTGTCAAGCATTTTGCTTTTATTTATTTATCCATATATGTATGTGCACATGCCATGGCACATGTGTGGAGGTTGGAGACAGAGCCACACAACAGGTTCTCTCTCTTTCTACCATGTAGATAAATCCCAGGGATTAAATTTAGGCTTGAGACAGGCAACAGGCAGCTTTACTCACCGAAGCACATCACCACCCTGACTCCACATGTTCAATTTTAATGAGAACCTAGAAGCAATCTTAAAGAGTTGTTTCCAAAAGTGTTATGTCAGTTGGGTGTGGTGGTACATGCTTCTGATGCCAGTACTTTGAGGCAAAGTGAGGATCAGGAGTTCAAGGCCAGCTTCTACTACTTAGTAGGTTCAAAGCAGGTCTGAGCTACATGAAATCCTGTTTCAAAAGAGAAAGAAAAAGAGGTACTTCTTATTCCCATCAGAGGGGCAGAAAAATCCCAACACCACCATAGAATCACCACCATGTGGAGGCTACCTGCCTTTAACCATGCTATAAGCAGCAAAGGGCCAACCGAAGACTTAGATCAGTTACCTATTAGGGTTGTGGGATCACAAGGATGTAAACACATGTCTATACAAAGTAATTCCCACCCGCCCTAATCACTTTTGAGATTTATGAGCTCATGTGACACATTAAGGTAAAACACAGTATCATTTGTACACTCACAAGGCAAAGCCACAAAGTCTAAACCTGCTCAAAGCCCAACTTACAAGGTTGGCCTGATCCTTTCTTCTTCCTGGAAGAGGAAGGGACAGTTCAGTTGAGCCAATTTTATCAAATATTTCTTTAGAAATGTAGGTGTTGACTAAAACACATGCGATTTGAACATTGTTATTTATTCTTTCAAGCAGAACTTGCTGTGTCCATCATGTGCAAGGAACTATTTTATATACTAAAATATAGTTTATGCATAACTCACCTGTACTCTACAGTCATATTTTAGTGGGAATATCAGATGAGAAATGAAAGGAAGACAAATGCTTTGGAGGGAAGGGAAGCAGGGAAGAGGAGCAAAAAGCACCAGAGATGTGAGATTTAGATTTACCTGGACCTGACTATGTAGCACAGGCTAGCCTCAAACTCATACCTCCTGGTTATAGCATCCTAAGTGCTGGCAACAAGCGAAGCGCACTGCACCTGAGTTAGCTAATTTATGTAGAGTGGTCAGGGAGTCTCAGAGAACTGAAGGATTGCAGAAGTAAGACCTAGAAACATCTGGAAAAAGTTGAGTCTAGACCTGGGGAAAATAATGGGGTGGGGGGAGGGTACAGCCTGCCCCGGGCAGCAAGGTCTGTGTGGCTGGGAAAAGAGACAGAAATCACAGAAGGGGTCTATGCTTTATAAACCATAAGCAAAGTATATTGGCTTCATAAAAGCTGATCACATGTCTCTTATTGTCTGATGCTCAATAAGTCTTTACTTTCATTCTAATTTAAAAGCAAAAAGGGACAGGGACTGGAGAGGTGGCTCAGAGATTAAGAGCACACATTCTTGCAGCAGACTGGGTTTGGGTTCCCAGTATCCATGTGGTAGCTCCCAACTATCCATAAGTCAAGTTCCAGGAAATCTGACCTCCACAGACACCAGGCATGCACTCAGCACACACACACACATACATACATATAGGCAAATCACTCAAACACTCAGATCTTTTAAAAAAAAAAAAAAAAGTAAAAGCAAACCAGGAAACTGGTTCAGTGGGTAAAGCACTTGGTGCATTGAAAACTTGAACCCCACATTAAAAGCAGAAACAAGAGATCCTCTATCAGCAGGGCATAGAGTTGAGAGCTGACTCCTAAAAATTGTCTTCTGACCTCATGCAAAGTAATCATTTTAATTAAAAAACAACACTATACAAAAAGAGCTACGGTTGTAACAGTCTTTTTTTTAAAAAAAAAAAAAGAAAAATAAACTGAGAGGGGACAAGTGACTTTTTTTTCCTCTCCAAGGTTACTTGTGGAATTAAAACCAATCCCAAGCCGGACTGAAGCCTACAGAGATGCTTTACACAAAGAAATGAACAAGTCTTTCGTTCTTTCTGTTTCTAACACAATATATATACACACAGACGCAGGTAGTAATACATTTGCATTCATTTGCACCCTTGTATCAACTCCCTCCCCACCCCCCGTTATTTGAACATATTTGTTGGTAGAAATGGATGCTTCACTTCAGAGGCTCAGCCAAGAAAGCAGACTGGTCTCACTTTCCCAGCCTCCTACTGATGAGCTCTCTAACTTGTGCATCTGGGACCTAGAGACAGGTGGTGAGAACTAACACAGTTGAATGCTTCACTGTAAAGGCATTTTAAACGGTGAAATGAGTGAGAAGGTGGTACACCATCTTCTTGGAAGATTCAAAGAACCCAAGATTTCTGTCCATGGTTGGTGCATGCCTATAATTAAAGCACTCAGAAGGCCAAGGCAGGGTTGAAACTTTGAAGCCAGACTGAGCTACATATATCGTCTCACTTAAGAAAAAAACAAAAAAAAAAAAAACCAAAAAACAAAGAACAAAAAACCCCCAACAACAACAAAAAACAACTTTAAAATCCCCAAAAATTATGGATTGCAAAATACCAAACATCTTTAGACACAAAACCATTAGGTTACTCCAAAGAGAAGAAAAAAAAAAAAGCAAGAGGTTCTTGATCAGAACAGAGAGGATCCCCACAGACACCCAAGGGCAGTACACCAGCTGTTTAAAAGCACAAAGAGCTAGAGCCCAGAGCTAATAGAAGCTAACTTAGACAGGACAGGATTTCCATAGCATACACGGCATACACTCCCAGGGAATCCCTTCCTCTCCTGTTCTCCATGATGAAATAGAGGATAACCACTCCCTGACAGAGTGAGTATGAGCTTTTGGTTCCAAGACAATGGAGTCACTATTCCATCTCTTCACAGTAGCTGGTTGTGGAATTTTGTAGGAAAAGCCCCAGTTGTGCTCAATAAACCATAGACTAGAGAACACAAGAAGGCAGACTGCAAGAAGTACCTAACAGCCACCTGGCAGTCCTCAGAGTCTGGGCTTCATCACTGTAGATGCTACATGCTTGGTGTGTCTTTGCGCCAGCATGAAAATGTCTCAGCGCTGAGTAGATGTTCTCCCAGGCAGCACAATGACCCCAGTGAAGGAAGGAGGACAGGCAGCAGTAGGCATGGCAATGGGAACCAGGCATGACATGCTGAACTGGTGACACTAGGAGGCAGAATAGAACAGCTCAAACACCAAGCCTCTAAAGTAGGAGCACACCCATCAAGTGTCAACTCCAATCTCACAAAGGCTGCTTTGTTCTTTTAAGCACTATTGGATGAGGTGTAGTGGGAATTCTGGCCAGATGGTTCTCTTGACCGATACCTTTATGGGAGTTAGTCTACCGGCCACTCTTTGCAGGAGGCAGTAAGTAGTCCACCTACCACATCACCTAACAGTCCCTGCAGGGTGCCATAGGCTCCTCTAACTTCTTCCAACAGAAACTCCAACAGGAAGCAGGTGGCTAAGACAACAAGGGATAGAAACCAGAAGAGAGGACATGAACATTCATTCATTACATCAGCCCAGGGTGGGAATGGGACGCAGAGTAAGGATGAATGAGAGCTGGGGTTTATGGCTCAGTGGTAGAGCACTTGCCTAGCAGCTCCAGGTCTCAGGTTCAGCACTGAAAGAGTTTAAAAAAAAAAATTAAAAAGCAATGGAGTCACAAAAGTAGGGATGTGAGCAGAACCACTTCTTCAGAGTATAATGTTCACTTGTTTGGAAATAAGACTCAAGCAAAGGAAAGGAAAACTAACATTTATTGAGTGCCTATGGGTCTGTACATGTATATATACATATGCATATATGTATGTATGTGTATACATACACACACCTTTATACAATGTATGTCTGGTCTTGTGCAAGGAGTTCTTATCTACAACATTCCATTTGATCCTCACACCAACCCTGTGAGGTAGGTATTATCCTCATGTTTGTAGGGTGAGGAATATGAGGCTCAGAAAGGTTAAGTAGTTTGTTCAAGGACACAGAATTAGAAACTAGTGTGCTGAAACTGAGTTTTAAGTCTCGAGTTCCATCCCATCCCTGTTCTTTCCTACCCAGTAGAGCCCCTCCCCTTCCCATCTCTGTAGCCCATGGTTCCCCCAAAAGAAGCCTTCCCCATCCTTCTCTGGGAGGATGAAGTCAGTTGAGGATTAAGACATAAATAAAAAATAAATAGCAGGGTCAAGTTCCCAGAGGTGAAGATGTGCCTTCCATACTCATGCTGTGTGACGTCCTAGTCACAGCTGCTGGGGTGAGGGGGCAGCACAGGCCCTAGTATGGGAAACTGGGACTACAGCCACCAAAGGCTGCAATGGGTGGGCTAAGGGGGCCCCTTCTGGGCTGCATATATTTGAAAACATGTGCGGTAATGGGCACAGTCACTATCCTCCTCCATCTGTCCATTTCACCGGTGTTTGTGATCCAAGAGAGATTCAAAATCAGGAGAACATACAAGTTTGTGCTTTACATGTCCCAGGACTGTCATCTCCCCTGTCCTGCCGTCTCCAAGGCCCACAGACACCAATTCCTGCCATTCAACAGAAACATCAGTGAGAACCACACACCCAGCCCTCAGTCCAGTGACCCAAAAGTTCCTCACTGCCTCAGCACAGGCTGTCTAATACTTCCCGAAGCCTCTTTCTGGCCTACAGGGGTCGTACCTGCAGGAAAGAACAGGTTGTTCCTACAGTCACATCCAGAGTCACCTTGCCCAGGAGGAGCTGTACCTTCCCTGATTTGCGGATGAGCAGCTTGCCCACTTGACCCTCTGTCAGGTCAGCCAAGGTACAAGCATTCTCTGCTAGCCTGGCTTCCTGTGGAGAGAAGCAGCAGGTCGTTACCAGGCAACAGCTTTCAGGAATGAATCCTATTCTGTTTCCCAGAGAGAACTGCAGCAGCTGCAGAAATCTCTGCAGCAAGGGGTGCATCCTGGAGCTATCAGCCCAGACTCTCCCCAGAACTTGCTCTTGAGCATACCCGGTCTTTTTCCTGCTTTATGACTACCATCTGTCCATCCTCGCCCTGCACCTCTGTCTTGATAGGTTTGATGTCCTGAGTGGGCGGCTGCCCAGGAAGGGTATCAGGCAGCTGAAGGAATAGCAGCTCCTCATCCTTCATGAGGCTCAACTCCCTGAGCAGCTCTGCAACACACACGTCCTTTGGGAGACCAGGGGTCTTCCTGGCTGCTCTTGGAGGGGCTTTCACCTTGGCCTCTTCTTCCTCATCCCGTGGCTCCTCTTTCACTGCCCAAAGTGAGAAAAAGGAAAAGACATCAAGTAAGTAGCCCTAACCACTAAGCCAGTTCTCTGTTCCAAGCCCTGCATATCCATGCTCTTCACTGTTGCTAAGCCAGAAGTTAAACAGAGGAACAAGAAAGAAACTCAAGAGTGTGTGAATTCTCTAAAATGGGACAGCTGAGGCCGGGCGTACTGGTACACAGACATGCGGACTGCGGAGGGAACTTATGTCTTGATTCTGTGCCTGAACTTCTGAGTGGGAAGAAAAAGGAGACACTGCTGAGCAGCAGTCTTGGAGGCCATGTGAGGGCTTCTGGGGAGAGCTCTGGAAGAAGGGAAGTCGGCTGACACAATTACCTTTTACGGGAGGCACATCTACCTCCATGTCTTCTTCCTTGGGGCCAGCCGAAAAAGGCTTAACGTCTGGGTCTTCACTCTCCTCCTTGAAAAGCCACCCTGAATGAGCCAGTGGCAGCTGCACTGGCATGTTCCGTGTGTCATTCTTTAGCCCTGGGTCATCGATGAACTGCCAAAGAGTGGGGGGTCACATTAAATGTCAGCATGTGTGCCTACGTCACAGTCCATTTTGGGACTTGCCTCTCTCTCTTTTCTTTTCGTATGGGGTATGTCTCACACAGAGGCCAGAACTCTTTCCACTGAGCTGCAACCCCAGCCCCACTTTAGTGCTCCTGTAACCAAAAGCTCGAAGATGTTGCTGTCCCCCAGGCCGCTGCTACCTACATCATCCTTCTCCAGCATGCGCAGGATCTGCTTGGTTTCTTCATCTGTTTCTCTCTTCTCTTTTTTGATGTTGATGATATGAGAAGGTCCCATGTCTGACATATCCACTGTCTTATCCCAGTTCCCTGCAGGAAATCATGCTGTTCACTAGGGTTAAATAAGGAAGACCGACACAGCAAGGAAAACCGAACTAGGAAAATGGAGAATCCCACATTCTGCCTTCTCAGGCAGTCTGAACTGCAATCCAGACCAGATCCCTTCCTGGTACCTTTTTTTTTCATCATTTCTGCTGGACCCTGCTCGAAGATAGAATGGGACTGGATCACTTCTGGGCGGCCACGTCCCCGTCCATGACCCTCACGCTGGCGGTCTCTTTCCCGTTCACGCTTTTCCTTCTTCGTAGTTACTTCTTCTTTTGGCCTGGGAATGAGAACAGACAAAAGGTCTGCCTCAGGAAACTAACCCTCCTCACCCACCCCATTTCAGCCAGCTGCGCAGAGTTTGTGAGCTGGTACATACACCAGGAGAATCGGAACCCAACCCTTTGCTAGCACTTTTACATCTTTGATAAAGCAGGGCCTTTAATTTCCTTTTACTTTATCTTCTTGTCCAAAATGTGAGCTTTTCGTTTTGTTTGTTGTTTTTTACTGCCTGAAAGTAGGAAGGCTGGAAAGCAGAAGAACTTATGGGAACGTATGAAGGGCCTAGCCCTACCTCAGCAGAATTGGGTAGCTGAAACTGTAAGAGATGGAACCTACTGGGTAGCTGTCCAGCTCCTGAAGGGGAATAGAAACTCAGCCCTCTCCTCTCCTTGATTTTTTTCTCCCCTCAGGTATTCTCTGACATGTGTTCACTGCCATACCATGGACCCAAAAGCAAAAGAACCACAGACTAAAATCTCCAAAACTCTGACGTCCAAAATAAAACGTCCCTCTCTGTAAGTTCATTATCTCAGCTATTTATTACAGAAAAAAAGAAAGACCCTCTAATGCAAAGTGCCCTGGAGCCAGTCGAGGTGGTGCACACCTTAATCCCAGAGCTCAGGACACAGATCTGAGAGGCAAGCAGATCCCTGGGAGTTCTTGGCCAGCAATCTACATAGTGAGTTCCAGGACATGCAAGGCCATGTAGAGAGACACTGTCTCAAAAAGAAACATGCCTCTACATAAGCTGGGATTGAAGGATGAGAACCACTGGTGAATAAACTAATGTCGTAAGTTAAAATTCCCAGGCCACACACCTAATTACTTCCCCCAATTCAGAGCAAAACTGGGTGAGTAGTGTTCATCTGTCCCAGGTACTTACTCTTCTTTGATCTTCCGACTGATGATATTTGGGGTGAAGGTTTTCTGAAAAGTAAAATACAGTACTGTATTTTCGGAGTGCTCAACAGACCAACAATTTTGGGAAGGCTGAGAGACAGATCTGCCAGAGCTCACAAATGGATGACACAGGTAAACTATCATGAGTAGTACCCAAAGCAAAGCTCGTTACATATACTGTTAAACACATAGTGGGAGAGGACAAAGAGCAGTTACTGGCATGCCTAAGATTCACCACATACTAGATTATTAGTTTTGATACTGACGACCACATAGTTATGAACACTCAAAATTGCAAGTAAAGCAACTTTGTCTGACTTCAATGGGATTTTGTAAGGTGCCCATAAAATAATAAGCACTTCCAGATGTCTTGAATTAACTAGGTTCTCTGCCTTTTAATTGCCTACAAAAGCATGTCAGTGTCTTGTACCAGCACCTAGGCTTGAAGGTCTCCCTAGAGGCTTCCCATCAGGGACACAAGGCCGTATGTGAACGAATATCATGAATTGTCTCTCTACGGCCTGGAACTCAAGGTATTTGGGTTTCTGTACAAACACGCTCGCAGGTACCTTCTTGACTCCACCAAGGGTGAGGTCCCGGGAGCGGATGGAGGGAAGGCGACCCGGCGTAAGCGGGGGTGCGGGCCGCCGGCCGATCAGCCCCCGGCCCCCAGAGAGAAGGGGTCGTGGCCCTCCAGGATTGCTGGACTCGCCCGCAGCGTTTCCTTCCGACATGGTTTCTGGAGGAAAGTACACAACAAAGTGACTCCAAGGGCTGGACGCGAGGACCCTGGGCGGAACCCCACCCACGTGGCCTCCCGCTTCCCCCCCTCCCTGTCCGTGCGTCGCTCTCGCAGCACCTCAGCTCCTCCCCGTCCCACGTGGCGAGGCTTCCCGGGGCGCCCCACCTCTAGCTTTGGATTCGTCACATGCTCTCTCCCTGGGTCTGCATGACGCACCTGCGTTGAGGCTCTGCGCCGAGTATCCGACCTCACCTCCGACGAGACCAACCACCGGCCTCCGGTCCCTCCGCAAGGAGGAAGTCTGCGTGGCAAGGACCAGGCGCTGCCATCTTACCCTGGGGCGGAAGTGACATCAAGGGGGCGTGACCAGACCATAGTATTTATCCGGCGGTGCCTCGCTGCCCTCCGCCTTCTCTCCCCGGTTCTTCCCGGAGTCGGGAAAAGCTGGGTTGAGAGGGCGAAAAAGGATATGGGGGTGGATTGTGAGCTGTGCCGGGGTGTGACTCGTGGGGACGTGTCTTGGCCCCGGGCAGAGGGTGAAGGTGCGGTCCTCAGGGTCAGGGGGAAGGGGCTTCAAGATCGCCTACCTGCTGTATGTGGAGTCCCCACTGCGCAGCCTCTGGGAACCGTGGGGTCACCGCTCGGGATGGGGCTCCGGACATAGGGAACTTAGCCGAGGCCGAGGCTAGCTGCAGCCTCCCTGCGTTGACCTGGGTATAATCACTGTACTTTCGGGCCCTGCCCTTTGCTCGAAAGCTCCTTCCCTTGCCGGTCCCTGGGGTTATGGGGTGTCACCCTTAACGAAGTTTGGGCAGAGCAGCCAATAATAGCTCCTCTCACCTACCTGGGCTTTTGACTGCTTAGTCAAATCTGGGAAGAGTCTGGAACTGAAGTTTACTCTTCAAGTGGGAGGGGTTATTTTTGGTGATGGTGGGGGTGTTTTTAAGACAGCCCTACTCTGTAACCCTATCTAGTCTGGAAAGTAGACCAGGCTGGCCTCGAACTTGCATCAGTCCTGTCTCTTCACCCACCCCTCAGTGCACAGGTTACAGATGTGCACCACCAATCCCAGCTCATTTTTTTTATTGTAATGGATGGTTGTAATTTAATCTGGGGGGGGGGGGGAGTCATTTACTATTACACCACAGCGACTCCCAATACAAATAAAAACGTTATGTAGTTCTAGGAACCTATTTCTGCTACAATTCCATAGACTGCTAGTATTAAAATGTTTGTGATATACTATAATACTGTGCCACACAATACTGTATCCTTTGTTGGAGACAAGTGACCAATGGGAGGATATATATGTATACATACATATATATATCGTAATTTGTTTCTTCAATGGGGCACTTCATTTGAATGGGTATATCGTTAGAAATAACTAGTATACATTTGATACATCCAACTTCTTTGCTTTCTTTTAGATTATATCCCTAGGAAAGAGTTTCAGAAAATGTACATGTTAAAAGTAAACTTCATTTTGATGTCATGCATATGCAGTTATTTTAAAAGAAAGGAAAAATGATGTGGAGAGCCAGGCATGTTGGTGCATGCCTGTAAACCCAGCACTTGGGAAGAAAAAGCAGGTGGATCTCTGTGAGTTTACACCAGCTTGGACTACAAAGTAAGATGATGATGGTGGTGATGATAGAGATGATGATTCAGCAGAGCCCAAACTCCGTTTACTTTGTCTTCCCTAATAGTAAGATCTAGCACTTATGTCAAAACCAGAATATTGACATTTTTGCAATCATGGTACAAGACATTTCAACTCTTACAGGAATCCCTGTAGCTGCTCTTTCAGATACAGCCTCCCTTACTGCTGAGCCTTCTCTTCCTTCCACCACTCTTCCCCCACTAATCTGTTCTCCATTTCTAAAATGTTGTTATTTCAAAAGTATTCTAGAGATGGAATCATGCAGTATGTGACTTGCTTTGTTGCTGAAGGGACAGGGTCTTATTATGTACCTCTGACTGACCTGAAACTCACTGTAGAGACAAGACTTGACTTCAAACACTCAGGAAAGTATCTGCCTCTCTCTGCCTCAGCAGTGCTAGAATTAAAGGAATGTGCCATTGTGCCCAGCTTTTGTGACTACTTTTTTATTCCCAGAATTTTGTGGCTGTTATCCAAGTCATATGTATCATTAGTTTGTTCCTTTTCCTACTGCGTATCTATGGTTTATTTAGTCCTTTGAAAGACATCTGGGTTATTTAGTTTGTATCTGTTTGTGAATAAAGTTGCTGTAGATAAATGTGCAGCTTTTGTGTCAATACAAATTTTCATGTCTCTGGAATGAGTGCACCTGTTGATTTGTATGACTGTATGATTGATTTTGGAAACAAGAACAACAAACCAACTTCCACAGTGGCTAGACTATTTTCGATGAGTATTTTGGGGTTCATCATCAATGCTACTAAATTATTTTCAAAAAGTACTTTGCTAGAGGACTGGAGATGCCTCTGTAATTAAGAGACTTGCTGCCCTTGTTCCCAGCTCTCATGTAGTGGCTCAGCTGTCTATAATTCCAGTTTTGGGGGATTTGGTGTCCTCTTTCTGCCTCCAAGGACACCTGGCAATCTCACAGTGTACATGCATAACATGCAGGCAAAAACCATTTATGCACATAGAATATGAACAAATAAATACTTTTTAAAAAAGTACTGTGTTAGCTTGTTGGTGGTGGCACATGCCTTCTATCCCAGTCCTCAGGATAGTAGTGGTGCACACCTTTAATCCCACCACTTGGGAGGCAGAGGCAGGTGGATCTTCCAGCTTGATCTACAGAGAGAGTTCCAGGACAGCCAGGTCTACACAAAGAAACCCTGTCTCAGACAAAAAATAAAAAATACTGTGCTAAGATGTATTACTACTAAAAATCTAAGAATAAAAACAGAAAAGGGCCTGATAGATCCATCCCCACTCCTCTCTGAGGACTTTCCAGATGGTTAAAAGTTGATGGGAGGAAAGGAAACACGTGTTTCTTCAGTGGCGTAACCATTGGCAAGATGTTCATGTTCCGTTAAACAGTCCCAGTGAAGTGCATTGAATCACACACACAAATAGTAGAAGGGCAGCTAGCTGGGAAGAGGAATATTGGGACAATGTCCTGGCTAGTTTTAATGTCCACGTGGCATAAGATAGAGTCATTGGAAAAGAGAAAAATGCCTCTGTAAGATCAGGCTGTAGGCAAGCCTCTGGGGCTTTTCCTTAATTAGTGATGGGGGTGGGGAGCAGCCTATTGTGGGTGGTACCATCCCTAGGATGGTGATTCTGGGCTCTTTATAAGAAA
The DNA here is from genome assembly GCA_019843965.1 of Rhynchomys soricoides. Lineage (NCBI taxonomy): Eukaryota > Metazoa > Chordata > Mammalia > Rodentia > Muridae > Rhynchomys > Rhynchomys soricoides. The sequence goes on from JADRCH010000013.1 coordinate 12,542,863, forward strand.
TGCTGAGCAAATCATGAGGAGCAAGCTAGTAAGCAGCACCCCTCTATGGCTTCTGCATCAGCTTCTGCCTCCAGGTTCCTTCCCTGCTTGAGTTCCTGTCCTGACATCCTTTGATGGGGAACTGTGATGTGGAAGCATTAGCTGAAGAAACCCTTCCTTCTCAAGTTTCTTTGGTCATGGTGTTTCATCACAGCAATAGTAACCCTAAGACAGACAGGGAGTAGGACAAGTGGGATGGGGGTAGTGACTAGGATCAAAACGTATCATCAATTCTCTTGAAACGTTTATAGAATTTCCAGAAAGTAGACTTAAATCATATATTTAACATACTGTTTGTTTGTTTATATAGGGTCTTTTGTTTTCAAGCTGGTCTTTAACTTGTAAAGTAGCCATGTTCATCTTGAACTTCTGATCCTGCTGACTCTATCTCCTGAACACTGAGATTATAGGTACGTGCTTTAGTTCTTTTTCTACCACTATGATGAAACATCATGATCAAAAGCAACTTGAAGAGTAGATGGTTGGTTTGGCTTACATACCTTAAATCACAGTACACTGAGGGAAGCCAGCCAGCACAGGACCTCAAACAGGGTAAGATCCTGTAGGCAAGAGCTGATGCAAGGCCACAGAGGGTTGCTGCTTCCTGGCTTGCTCAGCCTGATTTCATATAGAACCCAAGACCACCAGTCCAGGGGTAGCCCTATCCACAATAGGCTGGGGCACTCTCTTGTCTATCACTAATTAAGAAAATGCCCTATAGGCTTGCCTACAGCCTGATCTTATGGAGGCATTTTTTTTTTCTCAGTTGAGGTGCTCTCCTCGGATGACTTTAGCTAGTTTCAAGTTAACAAAAACTAACCATGACAGCCACCATGCCTAGTTTATAGAAATGGGACCCAGGGCATTAAGGCATACTAGGCAAGTTCCCTTACCAAATGAACAACATCCCCAGCCATATTTTTTGACATTTTAGAAATTAACTTCCTAACAGTAGTTATTGTAATCTGTCTAGGGATAGTCTCCAGTTTCCCTTTAATTAAGCTGTAGACTTTGAACACTTTGTTCCTATACCTCTCTCTATTTTCTCCCAGAGATCGAGGGCTTAGATTCTTTCATCTAGCCTCTACGGAACCTTGTAAAATTATTTTTAGCTGAATCCTGCATAATGGATGTGATTCTAGGAGACCTAATTTTGTTATTAATAACCTCTTATTGCATGTTATGCTCATGAATGTCATAGTCAATATAATCATCATTCTTACTGATATATAACTAACAAACTCAACCATCATTTGGGGAGTCTGACTCTAGGTTGGCTTGGGATGTTATAACCAAATTCTGTAAAAACCACATGTCTGTGAATTCTTAACAGGCATCAGAAATACCAAGAAAGAAATCTTTAAATACTTAGCCTTAAAATAAAAGGAATGTGTGGTATGGGAATGCTGCCTGAGTTCAGGCTGTCACTTGGTTCCCATGTGGTATTTATCCTAATTCGTTTGCTTTCCCTTGCAGGCAATTAGTTAGCTGGTTCCTCCTCATGTGCCTGGACTTCTAGACATTTAGTTCTCAGGGTCTCCCGGCCAGCCCCTTACTCTGTATTCTCTTTATTACCATTGTCTAGTTAATCTGTTTCTCATTTATATTACTTTGATTTTTAAAATTGATCATCATTGTGTGAGTGTGGGCACGTGAGTGTCACGGCCTGAGTGTGAAGGTCAGAGGACAACTTGTTCTCTTTACAGTTAGTTCTGAGAACTCAAGTGGCTCACATATTCATTCTTCCATTGGTTGGTTTCAAAACAGTCACTGTTTGCATTTCTCAGGGCTCCAGCAGAGAAGTCTCCTTGCCCTATGTATGTATCCCTGTCTGTCCACACCACCACTTGGATGTCTGCCAGCCATCTAAGACCGAGGTCCACATCCAGATTTTTAGATATTCCTAAAACTACAACAAAGTGGCCCCATTTTACTGAATGGCAACTATGTCCCTCTAGTTGATATAACAAAAATCTGCCCTCCAAGCCCACAGTGGGGATTAAAACCAGGGCCTGAGGCATGCTAGGCAGAGTGTATTTTCAGCTCAATGGAAAATGCCTTGCAGTTCTCCTTGTCTTATAGACAGCTTTTCTAGATTTTCCAGAATCTTACCACACAGCCACCACCTTTCTGGTGCAGGCCATCCTCACTTTTGATGACTCCTATTATTACAATAAGCCACTGCCTGGACTTCCTTCCAGAAGGGCCTCTGTGGTCTAGTCTCAATTGTACATGTGAGACAGTCCACATCAGGTCACATCTGTGCTTATACCTCCCAATGGATGTCTGTTTCAGAAGAACAACAGCCCTAGGGTGGCCTCCCTGGCCTCATCACCTGGACATCCAAACACACATTCTCTTTGGCCTTACAGGTTGTCTCTGTTACTTTAGGCCCACTTGTGCTTCAGGGCTCCTGCACCTGCTGCTTGGAACTCTCTTTTCTCTTAGAATGCTACATGGCCTCTTCCTTCCCTGATCCCCCAGTTGCTGTCACGCAGAAGCCTTCTCTCCTGGCCTTATTTATTTATTTTTTTTTCAAGATAGGACTTCTCTGGGTAGTTCTGGCTGTCCTGGAACTTACTCTGTAGACCAGGCTGGCCTCAAACTCAAATATCTGCCTGCTTCTTCCTCCCAAGTGCTGGGATTTAAAGTGTGTGCCACCATTCCCCAGTTCTTATTTAAAATTGTAAAATCCAAACCAACCCTCCCCTGAATCCTTCTATTTCCTGACTTTTTTTTCTCTATCCCACCAAAGTGGCTATAGCATCTGCTTGTTTATGTGTCTGTCCTCTTCCTACTGGGACATAAGCACCATGAGAAGAGGAGTATCTTGGTGGTGGAGTGGATGTCCATCATCTGTTCCTCCTGCCTGAAACAGTGCCTACTACATAATGAGTTCCTAACAGACCTTTTAAAACAAATGGATGGATTCCAGTCTGTGCTGCGACCAAGGAACAAGTCTGGCTGTAGGTAGAAATATAATGGTAAAAGCTGGGCATGGTGGCACACACCCTTAGTCCCAGTACTCAAGAGGCAGAGGCAGACTGATCTCTGTGAGTTCAAGGCCAGCCTAGTCTACAGAGTAAGTCTAGGACAGCAGGGGTATACAGAGAAACCCTGTCTCAAAAATCAAAACAAGGGGTTGGGGATTTAGCTCAGCGGCTTTTTCTCTCCCTTGGTGATGCAGATATAGGTCAGATTAGACCACAGTAAAAGTGAAACCACCACACAGAGGCAGGATTCTTTTTTTTAAGTTGCCCTGGTTAGCATCAAACTGGAGATCTTCTAGCCTTATCCTCTAGATTAGCTGTGCCACCAGGCTCAGCTCATTAATTTTCCTTCTAGATCATGAAAAGCATAGTCACTGAAAGCAGGAGAATATCTAAATGCAGCCTCAGACCATACAAGTAAGTCGGCAGTGTGGACTCCTGACTGCTCACAGCCAGCCATTCCTCCTACCTTTCACTATGAGCCCAAGTGAAGGGCAAGGGTTGTTATGGGTGTGTGTACTTTGTTGGCTCATGGGATCTCCGCACTCAGCTCACCTAGGAAGAAGATCTACTCTTTGAGTTTACAAAGTGCATAAGCATTATTAAGACTGGTTACATGGCTTAGCAGACCACTTACTATCCTTGGAAAGAACCTAGGTTTAGTTCCCAGCACACATGTGGTGGCTCCCTACCACTTGTAAGATGCACTTACATACATTCAGGCAAAACACTCATAAATAAATCTAAGTTTTTAAAAAGGCTCTTTCTATAGTGTATCAAACTCTGCATTTGCTAGCCATCTCTCCACTAGGTAGAATATAGTCGTTGCATTCAGATCTGAAATTGAATACTGGTTTTATAACTTTGGGGCTGGGTGGGCCTGCTTTCCATTAGCCTTTCAATTATGAGGTTGACAAATCAACCTCTCAAGTCTGCCTTCGGAGTCACATGCATGGCACTGTGTCCTGGTGCTTAATAAGAGCCTTGATTATTGAAGCAGTCTTGCTTAGGTATAATGTTTAATGTGGAAACTTCCAATGATGCACAAAAGTAGAAGAAAATAGCTCATTAGATCTCCCAGAACCCAGCTTTAATGGAAATTATCCACTCTTGTTTTATCTCAGTCACCACCCACAAAGATCATTTTAAAACAAATCATATGTATTATGTTACTAATTTATAAGTATTACAATATATGTTTCTAAGGAATAAGGACTTTAGCTGGGCAGAGGTGGCAAACCCCTTTAATCTCAACACTTGGGAGGCAGAGGCAGACAGATCTCTGAGTTTAAAGCCAGCCCCGGCTACCCAGTGAGTTCCAAGATAGCCAGGGCTATACAGAGAAATCCTGAGACAGGATTAAGACAAACAAACAAAAAGCAAACAAAACAAAACAAAAAATCCCACAAAACTGCCAATCCCTTAAATTGTCATATAAATGGTCTGTTTTGTTTGGGTAGCATTTTTGTTCTGTTTGCTTTGATTTGATTCTGACTTTTTTTTTTTTTTTAATGGACATGATCTCACTCTGTAGCCCAGGATGGCCTGGAACTCAAGGCAATTCTTCTAAGTCTCAGAAGTGCTGGAGGTGTGTGCCATCACAATTGTCTGATCTTAAAAAAAAAAAAAAAAAAGCTTATTAAACCTGTATTTTGATACATACTTTTTTTTTTTTTAGATTTATTTATTATTAGATGTAAGTACACTGTAGCTGTCTTCAGACACACCAGAAAAGGGCGTCTGATCTCATTATGGATAGTTGTGAGCCACCATATGGTTGCTGAGATTTGAACTCAGGACCTTTGGAAGAGCAGTCAGTGCTCTTACCCGCTGAGCCGTCTCTCCAGCCCCTTTGATGCCATACTTAAACTTTCATATTTATTAGAAGTGCAATTGAGGCATGAGAAGAAATTTTGTTATAAACATGTTCAGTGCAGTATTGTTTAGAATGAGAGAGAGAGAGAGAGAGAGAGAGAGAGAGAGAGAGATGAGTAGAGGATTGGTTCCAAAAGGGACCTGGCAATGGAACCCAAGACAGCAATTTAGACCATATCATAAATCAAAGATATTGCTAAGTCAGAAAAGCAGGTTGTAACCCCTCCCCTTTTGGTAATAAACCACACAAACATATTGTATACCTGTTTCTAAAGGGCAGGAAAATTAGTGATTTTAATTTCCTCTTAATTTTTACAATGAGTGCTTACATCTTTCTACAGTGACCATGTGTGACTTGTGTAAGAAAAGATTACTAAACCAACACAGCTGGCTAGGCATGGCAGCACACATTTTTAATCCCAGCACTCTGGAAGCAGAGGCAGGCGGATCTCCGTGAGGTCAAGGTCTACATAATGAGTTCTGGGCCAGCCATAGGCTTCATAGTAAAACTTTGTCTTAAAGCAACAAGAAAGCCAACAGAACCAACGTAGCAATGCACCTGCTTTATTCGTTGATAGTTTTCCTATATGTAACTAGTTATGCTTGGCTTTGCTTTGTTCTGACCATGAGTTTCCCTCCTGTTCTGAGAGGAGTCCTTTGAGGCAAGAAGAGGCATGACACAGAGGGTTGTGTCCTCACCTGCTTGTCTGGCTCACAGGCACACAGCTGCACAAAGGGTCATTCATGCAGCTGCTACCCCCAACCCCACCCTAACCATAGCTCATGATCTCATCTTGAAAGAGTGAGAAGCATAGATGGTTTAGGACTCTTCCTTTTACAGAAAGAGAAACTAAGTCACAAGAATCTTCCCCCTTGCTGCCCTTCAGGTTAGTCTTAGCTTTTTAGGCTAGACAGCTGAAACTGTTCCTAACTGGGTGGTGATGTCTCAAATCTCTTCTGAGTTTCAACATCTCAGTGTGGGTGTGTGAGGGGCCCGTCCCTTGCATTTGGCCAAAGGGGTGCTTAATCCTGCCGGTGTGACACACCACTCCACATTCTGTGGTTCACAATCTGACCAGACTCGCTCAGGTTCTCACACCCGCCCATTTAAGGCAGGCCTGGCTTCTGCTTGGCTTTGCATCCTGTGGACTCTGCATTCTGTCATTGTCACTGATACTGCCAGGATCCACAGATCCCACATTGCTCTTCATTTATGTCCCTTGATGCTCAGCTCATGCTTTCTACATTCTGAGGTCCTCAGTCTTCAGTCATCCGCTGTCCCACATCACCCCCTTTCCATCCACCACCCCTTCTCATTTCCTCTCTTCCTGCTCTGAATCCCTATCTGTACCCAGAACTTTGCCGGATGCCATCTCTAAGCACTGATGGGCTTGGATCCAACATCTCACAGATACCAACCCAAAAGATGTTTACATGCAGCTTCTATGTATCCTCCATGATTTACTAATACCTAATGCAATCCAAATGCTACATGAGGTTTAAGAAATAAAAGTAAAAGTCTGTGTATGTTTGATACAAATACAATTGAATTAAATTTTACATAGCTCAGGCTGGCTTCAAACTCCCTATGTAGCTAAGGGTACACAAGGAGGTAGATGTCTCTCCCTCCCGAGCACTGGATTACATACATGCATGCATTGCCACTCCTGGGGTGAACTGTGTACATTCTGGGCAGGTATTCAAGTACTCCATCAACTGAGCAAAATCCCTATCACCACAAATTCAATATGGAAAAAAAAAGTTTTGTTGCTGTTTGTTTGAAGGCATAGTTTCTCTATGTATCCCCGACTGTCTTGGAACTTGCACTATAGACCAGGCTAGCCTCAAACTCAGAGATTGGCCTGCCTATAACTCCCAAGTGCTGGGAATGCAGATGTGTGCTACCACCATCCATCAGAAGAATGAGTTTTAAATTTTATTTTATTGTGTGTGTATGGTTGTTTTGCCTGCATGTATGTCAATACACATGTTGTGTGACAAAACTTTTTCTGGAGAGAGAGAATACACACATCTTCTTACCCTAGATAGGGAGCCCATGACAGACCAAGGTACAGATACCACCAAAGCCCAACTTGTTAAAGCAATGAATTTTATTGGGGTTACTTGCAGGACTATGGGTGAGCGATTACTTACTGGAGCAAAAACAACTCAAAAACTGCTTCATCACCAAAACTTACCCCAGCATGGATGACAGCTCACAAAGCCAGGAACCTGGAGCACACTGCATAGCCTGCAGGCTGCCCAGCAGGTTAAAGGGTATCCTTTCCAGGTTCCTCTGTTGGTCTAAACCTCTTCCCAGCTGGTCAGCTGGTTTTGTTTTGTTTTTTTCCAGGGAGCTGGTTTGGTTTCAGAGTCTTCTGGGTTTGTCAGAGAGTCTCTTTGCAGCTCAGCCTCGCTCCTCTGAGAGGGACTCTCAGGCTATTATTGCTTACTCTGGTAGAGAGGGCCCAGTGATTCTGGTCCGTTTCAGGGACTTCCTGAATTTGTTTTGAGTTGTTTACCTTCCTGCTTAAGGAGCTTCCCTATAGGATGGAATGTTTCAATCTTGGAGGAAACTGTTACACAGCAGTACCACATTTGTACAGTGTCAGCAGGAGCCAGAAGAGGGCAATGGGATCCCTGGAACTAGATTTAAAAATGCTTGTGAGCTGGGACATGAACTTGGGTTCTTTGCAAGTGCTCTTAACTTCTAAACCATCTCCCCAGCCCTTAAAACATATTTTTGGTTCTTGGTTGTTTCAGTAGGTGCAGATGGGCCAACTAGAGGCTCCTTATTCTCTTCAGTGTATCTTCCAAGTGTCTCTCTGACCCCTAGAAGTCTGCAGACGCTTTGCAGGGCAGAGACTGCAACCATGAGAAAGATAGCAACTCTGACTTCTTGGCTGACATTTCTCAGGTGCCAAGCCCAGAGCTAAGTGATTTACATAATGATCTCATTCCACGATAACAATAAACTTGTATTATCAGCCCACTTCACAAACGAGCTAGTCCCCAACTGAGGTCACCTAGCTAGAAAACTGTAGAGCTGAAATTGTTTCTATCTCCATCAGACTACAAAACCTGTGTTTTTCATCATTGTATCTGTTGCTTCAATCAAATTCCCTTGAGTGTTCTTTTGGGGACTTCCAACCATCCTCAGTTCTTGGTTTTAGACAAGCCTTCTGCTGATCGTCCTTTCTGACTGCAATCTCAGGGCTTTGCTGGCCTGAACCTGGAGGGTGGTTGGGATGAGAACACTCAAAGCTCTGTGTATCCTTCCACCCCCCACATTCTTGCCTCTGTGCATCCCTCCCTATTTTACAACGCCTCTCTCCCACTCCTTTTTTTAGGGGCACTTAAGCTGCTAGAAGAATCTCCTTGGACACTCCAGAGTCTCCAAGGCTGCCGGGCTGGTTTCTCTTGATAAGAGTTGGTAAGAAAATGGTGCCGTGCATCAGTGAAGATCTCCTAGGAGACCACCTAGACTGAGGATAAGGTCCCGCTAACTCCAGCTCAGACGCTTCTTTTAAGACCCTTCCCTTCCCAGCCTCCTGAGCCCATGGGTTAAGCTCCACCCCTCTCCGAGCACCTTAAAGTTTGGGGGCTGAATTCAAGCCCGAGATTTCCAAGTAGGGAGTGTGTTGAACGGACTTCAGGAAGCATCTTGTCCTGGAAGAATGGGGGAAAGGTGGCAGAAGCCACAGCTGCTGCCTCCAAGGACATCTGTATAGCTCCCAGGGGACCCTCTGCCCTTTCCCCCTCCCACAAGCCTGGGCGAGCAGGGACCAAGCTTGCTTGTTATCACCTGACGCTGAGCAGCCACTGATCCCATTGGTGGAGCCAGATTCGGTCTGGCTCTCCTGTTCCTTCTCGATTTCTCTGCCTCTCTCTCCTCCACGCTGCTTTGATTTCGCTCTTGCCTCTCTCTCTTCTTGCGCGCTCACTCGCTGGGTTCCGAGCAACGCCGTTTTCTTGCCGAGAGCAGTAGCGATAGCTGCAGAGCCAGACAGGAGCTGCCTGTGGGGCATGGAAGCCGACTTCCCAGTAGCCCAGAGAGGAGCGAGCGAGCCCCGCTGCCTGTGACCCAGGCGTTAGGCTGCTGCCCCCTGCCTGGAGGGCTCATCATCCACACAGAGTCTCTTCCTTCCTTTTCTTCCAAGTATCCCTCTGCAGGGCCGGCTGAAGCCAGGTAAGTGCGCTTCTTCCCCAAAACCATCCTGCCTATTCTGGGAGGTTAAGAGCTGCGGCCACCAGGGTCCCGCAAATGTCCTGGCTATCCACTTGGGTGGCCAGGCCTGGCGACCTTGTCCCCTTTCCCCTAAGTCCTTGGCAAAGAGCTTAACAGCTGGATCTGGTCTCCGGGGCGACACAGTTAGTTACCCCGTGACCATTCTGCGCAGTCGGCGATGCCAAAAGGTTCAGCTAGGTGGGGGAGCTTTCCCTCTGACAAGCCAGTAGCTTTTTGGAATAGGCTTGGGGAAGGGGGCCCAGTGTGTACAACGTGTCTGCATGGTTGGGAGGAGGCAGGAGGCTAGCTTGCTTAGATAGGTCTGTCTCCACGCAGTTAGGTTCTTTTGGGGTTTCTGACCGGCTTGTAGCATGTTTCAGAACATTTTTACGCGTGAGGTACATGTGTGCGGGGGCAGCTTTTATCTGAGTAGCCTTGGGTATATGTGGCAGGTGCCCCGAGAGGCAGTATTTTTAGGGGGTGGACATGTCACTTGTCATGTGGGTGGGAGTACATGTTGAGGGAGTACTGTAGCAACCAGGCTGTTTCTATGTGGGGAGGGGTAACTTCGAGGCAATAGGAGGTGAGTAGGTGGGAAGTGTGGGCACAAACCTCTGTGTGTGGGTAGACTTGAGTAGGTGTGCAAACCTGTTGGCCTGTGAAGAATCAGACTGACCCAATGTGGCCAGAAGTAAACATGTTTTCAAAGTCTGTGTCTTGGAACCTACAAAGGCTCCTTGGAGAGAATACCAGAATCCAGGCAAGGATTGACGTGGGCTCAAATGTTCATGTGTGCACAGGCAGCCGTGTGGGTTGCTTGTCCTCTCGTGGGAAGCGGTATGCATATGTGTTGGTGCCCATGTCTTCCTCTTTTCCTCAAATATGGCTTGTGACGATGAGGGGCACATGCATGCGTGTATGTGTGAACGTGAGCATGTGCAGCTTGGCATGAAGGTGACAGCTTTCGCAGGGGAAATACTGGGGCATTCTTAGAATGTGCAAGGCAGAGGGGGCCACGTCTATGCGTAGGTGGGTGTGGAGGGATGAGGATGTCTATGCAGGCATATGCCGAAGTATGTGCGCATGTGTATGTGTGCATGCCTGAGTTCGTGGGGGTGTGTACATGCTTGCTTAGGGTGGATTCACATGAGAGTGTGGGTGTTCCTAGGGTGCTGCCTCAACCTGTCCCTCACTGGCTGCCCTTCCCTAGGCATCTGGGTGTAGAGAAGCTGGGGTGACACCCACCCTTCGTCCATGCTGGCTGGCTGCCCCCACTCTCATAGACCTTAGGCTAGGGTGGAGAGCAGCTCTCTCAAATAGAGAGGAGAAGGGATGCCTGGCCTGGAGTCTCCACCCACCACCAAAGCTGCCCTGGCCTCTAGGAAGACTCAAAAGTGAGGAGGGATCAAGGCAGGGACAAGTGTCTGCTTGGGGCAGGTGTAGGCTGGATCCCATGTGGGTGGGAGCCACTCAAGACCTGAGGTAGGAGTATGTGTTCATGTTCGTGGGTGCAAAAATCTCCCTCAGAAGCTTCTTGTCAGTATTCAGGGCTTTGTTAACCCCTTGCTGCTCCACACCTCTTCCCAAAATTTTATACAGTAGGATTATTTGTTGTAGGGTTGTTTCCAGATGCCCAATTCCATTTGTCTCTGTTTGGAGAAGACCTGGTAGGACTCCCATGATTCTTTGACCATAGATTTCCTGTGCATGAAGCCAGAGGCGTTTGGCTGCAGGGTGGGAAGCTGAGTTAATAGTGGACTTTGAGGAACACCTGGGCAGATAAGGCCATTAACCCTCACTCTTCCCTGTACCTACCACCCAGGCAGTCCACAGGTTAATGTAGTGGTGCCAGGCACTGGAGCATGCTTAATTGACAGGAAAATGTGGGTTGGATTTTCTGGGAGCTATAAATAAAAGTATCTGATTTTGTAGGCACAAGGTGCCCTCACCCTAGCTCCTGGGCAAGGGAAGAAGAAGAAAAGGAGAGAGAGAGAGAGAGAGAGAGAGAGAGAGAGAGAACACAAGCAGGGAAGGAATTGGTTTGAGATGAGCTGTAAGAGAGAAGCCAGGAAAGACCCTGAGCAAGTCCATCCATAGCTGTGTGTCTCCCCTCAAGTTCCCCATTCCTGGAGAACCAGGCTATAGATGAGACCAACTAACTCTAGCCCAGTTAAGCACAGTCAAGAGAAATAATGGCATACCCTTTCATGCCTAAATGGCACAAAGTCAGGATAGAGCTGAAGGAATGGGAGGAGGAGGCAAGGGAAAATTCAGTCACTTGAATAACACTAATAGGAAGAAGAGATAAGTAAGCAACAGGAACAACACACACACACATACACACACACACACACACACACACACACACACACACTTAGTCCGTAATAAAGAACTTGGCCTCCAGAGTATAAGTAAGTTCCCAGCTGTGTGCCCTTGGATATGTCAGAATCCCCAACTTTGGTTACCTGTCTGTAAAATAAAATAAGGACGATAACAGTACCTGTATATTGCCAGACTGTGTGAGATGTCATGAGTTTATGTCAGCCCGTGTTAAAGTAATTCTTTAAACTGAGCATGGTGGTGCACACCTTTAATCCTGGCAATTGGGAGGCAGAAACACATCTCTGAGTTGGAGGCCAGTCTGGTCTACAGAGTCCCAGGACAGCTAAAGCTACACAGAGAAACCCTGCCTCAAAGAGACCAAAAGTGGCCAGACTGTGGTGATGTACACCTTTAATCTCAGCACTCCGGAGGCAGAGATAGGAGAATCCCTGTGAGTTTGAGGCCAGCCTGGTCTAAAGATCAAATTCTAGGACAGCCAGGGCTATACCTGTTTATGCTCCCCTCCCCCCAAAAAAGACCAAAAGCAATTCTTTAAAAGTGCAAAGTGAGCACACATCTGTCATCTTAGTCTTGGGAAGTTGAGGCAGGAGAGTAATGAGTTTAGAGGCTGGGGATGCAAGCATCTCAGAAAAAAAAAAAGAAAGAAAGAAAGATAAAAAGACAGGAGAAAGAAAAGTCAACTGAACTCTGTGAGAACAGAAACTGTATGTCAAAGTCATGGGCAAAAAAGAGCTTAAAGCAAGCTGTGGCCCATGCCACCCTGACCCACCAAAGATATGTCCACAGCCTTTGTTCTTGCACAGCAGAGTCCCTCACTGCTCCCTCCAGTAACTCCCAGGGAGGAGAAAGGTCTGAGTGGGCCCAGGGTCTTGGCACCTGTGGACTCTTGGCTGCCCCTGACCTGCCACCTGCCTCAGTCCTCAGGCTTCAGCCCCTCAGCAGGTGCTTCCGGTGTTCCTCCTCCTCCCCATCCCTCCCACCCTTTCTCTTTTCACGCCTGCTGGCTGAGGGCCCCTCCCTCCTCAGCTCCATCTGCTGCAAATCTGTCCCTCTGCCCAGTGTTTGCAACATTCCCACTGCCTCGGCCACCTGTCAGGGGCTGGCTGCTCTGAGGATCCTGTACGGAGGGTCAAGAGGCCCCTTCAGAGGATACCCCATCTCACCTTGGGTCCCTCCGATCCAGGTCAGCCCCACTGCAAGCTTTTCAATAACACTTATGAGGCAGTGATATTTGATGGGTATGCAATACTCCACCTCACCAAAGCATGATGGGAGCAACACATTCCAGAAAGCTCTGTGATAGGAGGGAGGTGCTGATCTTTCCCTGGCCCTCAATCCCCACAGGAGCCAAACCAGAGGGGAACATGGAGCTGCTGTCTACTCCCCACAGCATTGAGATCAACAATATCACCTGTGACTCTTTCCGTATCTCCTGGGCCATGGAAGACAGTGACCTGGAGAGGGTTACCCATTATTTCATTGACCTGAACAAGAAGGAAAATAAGAATTCCAACAAGTTCAAGCACCGGGTGAGTGAATGATGTCCTGGCACCTCTCCTCAGCCCCTGTTCTACAAAGAAGTAAATTGATGGTCGCTCTAGACAGATAGGGAAGAGCCAGATGCCTGGTCAAAATTCAGATTCTTCTCACAGGGTCATTCTGTTCAAGTGAGCTAACCATTCTGAGCCTTCCTGTCTTCCTTGGTAAAAATGGAACGATCGCGCCACCCTTGTAGAGCTGTTGAAAAGATTCCATGAGAGATGTTTTCATGCTCTTTGGTCCAATGCCTAGCCCAGCTCCAATAGCCCAGCTCCAATGCTGTTATCACCTCTGTGGCTGGAACTTCAGACAGGAGCAGAGTACTTGGGGGTGTGTGGGCAGAACCCATAGCCTAACGTGTTCAGATAATGGTCCAAACCTCGATAAAGCCCAGGAGTTGTGGTTGGGCGGGCAACATGGGCCCCCTTTAGCAGGAAACTGGTCTGTTTCCTGGGTATAGAGAAGGCATGTAGGAAATCTCTCCTCATGTGTCCTTTCCCCAGGTTAAAAGCCACCATAAGAGCAGGTGGGAGGAAACTTCTCATCTTCCCTAGCTGCATGCAGAGGCAGGGGAGAGTTCAGTGTGAAGAAGCTGGCTCCCAGGGTGACAGCCTTGGTGTGGGTGCTCTCTTTCTCTCTCTCTCTCTCTCTCTCTCTCTCTCTCTCTCTCTCTCTCTCTGGCTCCCTAGATCAGGGTGTCTTTTGGCAGGCCAGTTGCCACGGTGACGTGAATGTTCAACACCACCCCCTTGGCCCTCCCCCCAAAGAATAAGGCATATTTTTCTCTTCCTCCCTGGCTTACCAGCATTTGCTGTTGCCGTGGAGACAGCACTGCAGTGTGCAGATTTCTCGAAGTCTCCCTCAAAAATGAAGGTCTTGCCACCTTCAACTTTGGGGCTCTCCTGCCACTTGGCCTTTCCCATTAGTTATCAAGGAACTGGGGCATCAGGGGGCTTGAAGGAGGTTGTCCCAAGCCACTGCCTGCTTCTGTAGTGTAATGGTGCCTGGGACACAGAGCTGTGGAGTATCTGAGACCCTGACACCCCCTTGGGAGGAAGAGGAGAGACCTGGAATAAGGCCAAGATCAGATGTGACTTCAAAACTGATGCTTGGTTCTCCGTCTGTACCCCCCTTCTCAGGATGTCCCCACCAAGCTCGTGGCCAAGGCCGTGCCTCTGCCCATGACGGTGAGAGGCCACTGGTTCCTGAGTCCCCGGACAGAATACAGTGTGGCAGTGCAGACAGCAGTGAAGCAGAGTGATGGAGAGTACCTGGTGTCCGGCTGGAGTGAGACTGTGGAGTTCTGCACTGGGGGTAAGACTGTGTTAATACTGTCTCCATAACACATC
>JADRCH010000013.1:12557235-12576824 GCA_019843965.1 Rhynchomys soricoides
TGCACTGGGGGTAAGACTGTGTTAATACTGTCTCCATAACACATCTGGCTTGGTTGGGCCATTGAGGGTGGGTAAGAGGGAGCTCTTCATTATAGCCCAGCATACTCAGAGGCACCTGCTGCATTCTGGGTGCTATGTGTAGGTCAGAGGGAAGATACAGAGCTTGCTTAGACAGATATATGCTCTGCACATTGGCAATACCACCTACTTTTCTGGCTTGGGCCAAGGGAGAACAATTACATACATAAATATATACATTTTAAAAGTTGCTTTATTTTTATTTACATGCATCTCTGTGTGTACTCACACATACATTTGAGTCCCCACAGCGACCAGATGAGAGTGTTGGATCCCTTGGAGCTAGGGTTACAGGTGGTTGTGAGCCACCCCACATTGGTGCTGGGAATTCGACTCTGGTCCTCTGCAAGAGCAGCAAGTGCTCTTAACGGCTGAGCCCTCTTTAGCCCCAAAAGTATATATTTGTAATTGTGGTAAATAGATGTAACATCAAGCTGACCATCTGAACCATTTCTAAACATGGAGGTCGTAAGTGGTTTTACATTGTTATTGTACAGCCAATATTCCAAACTTCTCCATCTTGCAAAGCCAGAACAGAACACCCTCGGAGCCATCGCTTCCTGTTTTTTGTCCTCTGGGCTGTCCCTACCTCTGTTCTTTCTGTCTTTATGATCTGTGACTATGTAAGGTGACTCAGATGAGTGAAATCAAGTGTTTGTCCTCTGGTGAACAGCTGATTTCTTTTACTAGACTATCAGTAATATACACAGGTGCTGTATCATTTGTCAGAATTTTTCTCCCACTTAAGGATAGGCAGTATTTTGTTGTATTGGATAGATCATGTTTTTTGTTCAATAGTCTACCAGTGATCATTTGGTATGGCATTTTGTTTGTCCTAAGTCTTCCCTTAGCAGGGAAAAATGGTCCTATCTGATAGTCTTGTAAGGTCTCGTAGGCAGAGCATAACTCACAAATTCTAGCACGAGCAAACACCACTTTGCATATCCTTGTCGCTGATAGCCAAGGAGCTGCCCCAAAATATTTTATCCCTTTGGTGTCCGTGTGAGATCTGCTCCAGATTGTTCTCTGTCACAAGGAAGGGGCAGAGAACATTCTTTGCCCTGGGGCCTCCAAGGCTGCTGGCTCCATCTGCCAAAATCTGTGCCCCAAGTCTCCTTGAGTTGCTGTAGCTCTACTAGAGAGACACTCTTGTGCTTTGAAAGAGAGGTGTCTTGGTTTGCTCCGCCCTGCCTCAGAGGCATGGATATATAGTGGGTGTTTAATTTAAGTTGGGCACCTGAAAACACTCTAGCTGGGCCCACCCTCCTCTTTCCAGAGACCAAGCAAACAGAAATGTAGTGGCCACAACAAGCAAAGGGCATTCTCCTCTAGTTTAAGTCTAGTTTAAGTCTTAGTCAAGGCACTGTCTAAATCTGCCTTGACCCCAGGTCCCAGGCCCAGCCCCCATGGTGTGGGGATGGGGACAGGCACATTTCCTATCCTAGTATCAACCTTCTTCATATCTCCCAAACAGAGAGCTCAAGTAGACAGCTAGTGCCTCTGTCCTTCTGTAGAAACACTCACCTGAGATCCAGGCTCTGCTCTTTGATTCATCATTACCTCCCACTTATAACTACGCTTAGCCACCATGTTAGTCACGAGACAGACTCTCACCTCCTAGATTAACCCCCCCCCCCAAAGGACTTTGTATTCTTCTCGAGACTTTACATTTCATATCAGCCCTCTTTTCACATAAGGGTGTCCTGGAATGACAGTCTTGGAGCCCCTAGGGTGATAACAGGCAGTCCTCAGCCCTTTCTGGACTCAGGGGTCCTGGGCCTCTGGCAACACTGACACCTTAGTGAGGAGAACAGACAGCAAGCAGTTCTTCAGCAGCCAAGGCCAGCTGGCCTGCCCACACCTGAGTTTTTCGGAAGCTCCCCTCTTGGTCTTGGGGATGCGGCTGCCTGCAAGCTCGGTCGGCGGGGTAAGGAGAAAGAGGTTGTGATCCTGCAGCTGATTGGTCCCTCACCTCACTCTGCCTGGACTCTTGCAGACTATGCCAAGGAGCACCTTGCCCAGCTGCAGGAGAAGGCTGAGCAGATCGCTGGCCGAATGCTCCGCTTCTCTGTGTTCTACCGCAACCATCACAAGGAGTACTTCCAGCACGCCAGGTAGGGCGACCCGGAACTGCTATATCCTTCCCAGATCCTTCTCCATCCCAGAATGCTGAGGCAAAAGTATAGCTGCAGGTTTGGGGCCAGCCTGGGCTACATAGCAAGACTCTGTCTCAGAATAATAATTTTTTTTAAGTCACTGCTACTTTGGGGTTGAGGCTAAGGAAAGGTCAAGGGCATTGAAGTAGAGCTTCCTGGCAGAGGACCCTGCTGGCAAGGCAGAGTCAGGCCATACGTTCTGGGTGTGACCCTGCCTTCTGGGACAGTCCCTTTGCAGGGGTCTATCACACACTATCAGTTATCTCTCCATTTCAGGACCCAGGAGCATAAGGGGAGGGGGGGGGAGATGAAATACTCTTGAGCATGGAAGGCTCTGAGGAAATCTCAGTTTGTTAGCTTCCAAGTTGAGTGCAGAGGAGTCCGGGTTCCAGAAAACCATTTGGGGCAAATCTTTTAGGATACTGGTGAGAGTCGGGTATGAGGAAGCCAAAGGATGGGGCTAAGGAGGGTCTCACCCTCATGGTCCAACGATAGCTTCAATCTTATTTGACTACATGTATATGGTTTTCTCATGAGGAGAGAAAGGGAGCAAGGGAGAGACAGACAGACAGACAGACAGACCAGATCTAATACTTCAGCCTTCTGATGTTGAGCTCAAGGCACCAAGGGCCGACAAGTCACTTGTCTCAGGACAGCCTGGACCATGCAAGCATGAGGCTAGCCAGGGCTTGTCCACCCTCCCCCATGCCTGCTTCAAGTCTATGTCCTTCTAAGCTAGGTCAGGGCAATCTGCCACTGTTGCTGTCTTTATCATTACTGGCAGCTGGGGTGGGGCGTTCCCCACTTGCCCTAAGAAAGCGGCAAAGAACTGGAGTCTTTGGTATTCGTATTAAAGAGGCAAGGGTCCTGTTAGGCTCTTTTTTTTTTTTTTTTCCAGAATGAGAGACAAGGTGCATCCCCTTGTGCCAGGCTCCCTATTAGGTGGCAGCACACAGACTAAGGCAAAGTCTACTCTTATCCTCAGAGTCTAGTCAGGGAGACAGCACGGAAGGACTTAATGTCTGTGAGGAGTGGAAGCTGCAAGCTAACAGGAATGCTGGGAATTGGGCTGGCTCACTCTGGTTTTAACAACATGTTGCAGCCAGGTTCCAGAGAGCTAACCCGTGGCATTTCCCCCTCTCTTTGGCGTTTCTCCCTGGTGGGCAGGACCCACTGTGGGAACATACTGCAGCCTTACTTGAAAGACAACAGTGGAAGCCACGGCTCCCCCACCAGTGGCATGCTGCATGGTGTCTTCTTCAGCTGCAACACGGAGTTCAACACAGGCCAGCCCCCCCAGGACTCCCCTTATGGCCGCTGGCGCTTCCAGATCCCTGCCCAGCGCCTCTTCAACCCCAGCACCAACCTCTACTTTGCGGACTTCTACTGTATGTACACAGCCTACCACTATGCCATCCTGGTGCTGGCACCCAAAGGCTCCCTGGGGGACCGCTTCTGTCGTGACCGTCTGCCCCTCCTGGACATTGCATGCAACAAGTTCCTGACCTGCAGTGTGGAGGATGGAGAGCTGATCTTCCGCCATGCTCAGGACCTCATCCTGGAGATCATCTATACCGAGCCCGTTGACCTGTCCCTGGGCACCCTGGGAGAAATCAGCGGGCACCAGCTCATGAGCCTGTCCACTGCTGATGCCAAGAAAGATCCCAGCTGCAAGACCTGCAACATCAGTGTGGGCCGCTAGGGACTCCTGGGGAGCCGGAGGGCTGGGGAGAGATGACAGGAGGGTGGGGCATGATGTATGGCTTAGGTTTGGGGAGCTGGCTTTCTCTCCCCTCTCCCTGCTCCCTCCACATGGTTCACTTCCCCCTCCCCCCTATGTTGGAGGCAAGAGAAGGTGGTTCTCTTGGTTAGTGTGGCCCATTCCAGGCCTGGTGGACTTGGAGAGGGGGGTTCTCAGCAGGTGTAATCTCCTTTTCTGTTTTCCTGTTCTGTTTTTGGATCTCAAGCAGGCCTCCCTGAGTCCTCAGGCATCTCCCTGAATCCTCCCTGCCTCCTGGGCCAAAGCCCATGTGTAGCCTGGCCTCCATGTAGATGCAGAAAGCTGTGGGGTACCTCCTTCCTAGCCCCACCCACCCCACTCAGGGCCCCAGACAGCCCCCTTCTTACTCAGCTAGGCCTAAGGGCTTTGACTCCTCCGGGCTAGGACCCTCCCTCTATAAATAACCTCCTGCACTGCTGTCTTGCCCTGGCTGCTCCATATCCCCCAGAGCCCACTTCCCGCATGGGAGAACCATCCATCCCTTCTGTCACTGTCTCCGACCCACTTGAGATGCCCTCTCACTCTCTGGAAAAGTACCCTCTCTTGTTTTCTAGTTTGGAAGGTTCACTCTTGTCTCTTGAGATTTTCCTATCTCCTATCTGGGGATGATGTATTCCTCAGCAAATCTTCTCCCTTGCTCAGAGAGCACCAGGGTCTTTGAAAACAGCTTCTGGGGTTGAGGAGGGGGAAGGAGACCCCTGAGATCTGTTCCTCAGCCTGAAGTGGGCCACCTCATCTCTTGATGGGCCTGACAGAGTGAGAGAACTGAGTGTGACCTACAGAGCCCTGGTACCCTGCCCAGCTGTGCTGTGTACTTTGCTCGCTCACTTGCCCGCTCTGCCTGAGAGTCATGACTGTTTTGTGCCGTGTGAGCCAGATGTTGGGCTCTCCATCACACCACCCCTCACTCTCTGGGCTGATTCCCTGGGGAGTTCCTGATGAATTCCCCCACAGCTCCCCGTGTTTTTATCTTGTTGTTACTGTTGTCTGGATCAGGAGGGTGGGGAGGGTGGACTCCCTGAGACAGGACAAGCAGGTAGAGACAGAGTAGAGGGAGGGACTGTCATAGTAACATTTTCAGAGGTGACAAATGATACATGGGCAGCTGGACTTCTGTGAAGGACAGAGAAGCTGGCAGACCCACAGGGCCATACCTCTGAGGGATGGGCGAATGACTCGTTACCAGAGACAGGGCTGGTAGGCAGTCAAGTACCTCACTGGGATGGGCCAAGAGGTCTGGGGTCCTGGGAAATGTGTGGAGAAGAGGATTTGACCCCCCAAGGCCCCTCCCCTCTGCAGACAAAATTACTGTGGTCGTGGCCTGCTGCCTTGTCTTCTGTCCCTGGGTGGGGCACACCCTCCTGTGCTGTGCTTGCCATGTGCATCAATAAACCACAATGGCCCAAGGGCTCTCTCTGTCTTGGTCCATTGGTGGCTACAATGAAATGCCACAGATTTACAAACTCTCACCATTCTAGAAATTGAGAATTCTGAAACCAAGGTATCTTCGGGCACAATGTCTAGGGAGGTGCTGCGTTCTGATACATAGATAGCCATCTTTGCCTCATTTCTGTGTGCCCCATACCCCCACTATGATGGAAGGGGTGAATACATTTCCCTAGCCTTAAATTTCTTTGTTCATTTTATGTACATGTCAGTGTACCATGCACATCCCTGGTACCTAGCCAAAAGAAGGCACTGAGGACTGTAAGCCACCATATAAGTGCTGGGATTTGAACCTAGGTCCTCTGGAAGAATAGCCAGTGCCCTTAAATGCTGAGTCATCTCTCCAGCAGGCCCTCTTTTTAAAAGATAGGGTTTCTAGCCAAGTTAGCTAACAACTCCCTATGTGAGATGCACTTGTACTTCTGATCCTCCTGTTTCTGCCTCCACAGTGCTGGGATTACAGACATGTACTGCCACATCTGGTTTATAAGAAGCTGGAGACTGAACCCAGGGATTTTTGCATGCTAGACAAGCATTCTACTGAGCCATATCTCAGCCTACCCCACACCCCCGCTTCTAATTATGGGGGCACTAATCTCATTCTTAAGGCCCCACCCTTAAGAAAAGTAAGGCCTCTTAAACCCAACACCGTGGAAATTGAATTTTGACGTGAACTTTGGGTTTGGGGTATACACAGGGAAATCACAGTAGTGCCTCTGAGACTGAAGAGACTTGGATGGAGTGGCTGAGTTGCTCTGTCCACCAGAGAACTCACATGGGGATGCCACCTGAAGCCACATGGGCATGTTCAATAGCAAACCCAATAGCATCCTACAGTGGGTGGCAGAGCTCAGAATACAGGAGCACAGCTTTACCGGTGGAAGAGACTTTGGAGATCATGTGGTCTCACCCTGTACTTCCCAGATACTGCACTGAGGTATCTAGGGAGGCCTCTTAGGGGAATGGGCCTAAAATCCCCAGGATCCTGATGGAATCCCCCCTACAGTCCCAGCCTGCCATGGTTCAGACCCAGGTGCCACTAGATTTCCCTCTCCCAAGAGCCCTGTGTCCCCTCCTCCCTGGCAGGACTCCTCGGTTGCAGATCTGAGTCACCTCTGTGCCTATTATTATAGACTTATTAAAATGGTTCTCAGCTGCAGTGGAAATGCTCCAGAACTGTCAGAGGCACCTTACCAACACTGCCTGAGTCAGGGCCAGGTTTACATGTGTCATGGGGCATGGCCACCTTGGGATAAAGGAGAACTGAAGGACAGTTCACCTCAGCTGAGAGCCTGTGCTGGCAATAGGTTGCTCCTTCCACACAGCAGCTAGGCTTGTCTACATGGTGTGGTATTATCCCTACCTCATGGATAAGGAACTGAGGTAAAAAAGCTAGAGTCTTGTACATGTCTGTGCCAATTCAGAAACAGGAATCTTAATTCAGCGCCCCCTGTGGCTGCCTCCTTATGTCAGTTTATGGGCTAGTTAGACGCAGGCAGGTCCTATCTCCCACGTAGTGACCCTTTCCCCTGCTCTTCCAGCTAACCCAGAATGACACCAGGGGGCGCTGTAGAGTCACAAATGTCACAGAGGCTTATTTTAAATGAGTGGGTAGCAGGGAGCTCAGGATTGAAGGATGGGGAGTGGAATCTTTTGCCTCTGGGCAGTGTGGATTCTCAGAATCCTCAAGAAGGGTGGGCTTCTGTCTTCCGTTTGAATGCTCTTCTGGGTCTCTTGGAAAGAGAGGCTGGCTCTCAGTCCTCATTCTAGGGGACAAGGGTAGAGAACAGAAATAAACCTGGTTCTTTTTCCATCTGGATGGCTGGCCACTCTCAGCACATGACCATCCCTAGATAGGAAGTGCCGGCAGAGAGAAAAGTGTCAGAGGACCCACTATAGGCTGTGCTGGCATTCTTTCTAGCTTAGAGTCTAATCTGACGCAGGAAAAGGAGATGCATACTACATACATACCAACCATATAGGAACATACATGCCTTCCCTTGGGATGGCCTTGGAAGAAGCATAGGAAGCTCAAGGTAAGGTCCAAGGTGGACTGTAGCTGGTGGATCTGGTTTGTCTCCAGCGCTGTCATAAAGAGAACTGAAGGCTAGTCTCGGGCTTATAGGTGGCTGTCCCCTCTGTGCAGGCACAAACATGCGGCCATGTCCCTTTCCTTCCCAAGCACGTATGACCCCCACATTCTCCTCTGCACTGCTGTGCACCCTACTTCGCTGCCTCCTCTTTCCTCCCTGGCCAGTATCTATACTTTTAGTTCTTGGTGCAAAAGAGTTCTGTCTGTTAGAGTGGAGGAACCCAAGGCCAGTTTCAGGGCTTCAGAATTTCCTCTGCCTTCTGTTTGTGGCTTCGCTGATGTTAGGGAAAGAGGTAGCTGAGGTCCCACAGAAAGGGACAAAGAGGGACTGTACCCTGAAATGGAGGAAGCTGAGCTGAGGTGATTGCCCATAAAAGTGTGGCTGCAGCATCTGGAGACGATTGGAACCAGATGTTCCAGGATGGGGGCAGGGAGGGTGGCAGGCAGGAACAGCGGTTCTGGTCAGGAGCAGGCTGGGTTGTGTGTGGGAGGAGCAGTGTGGTAGTGAGTGTCACTCTGGGGAAAACACCTGGCTGCCCTCTTCCCCCAGTTCTTCAAGGCAGGAGCCACTGTTTTTGCAAACTGGAGCAGCCAAACTTTTCACAGATTCCGGAATCTGCCTTGTGCGTAGGGACAATCAGGCACAGGGTGGAACTTGGGAGGTACCCAGAAAGGCTACCAGCTGGCCAGAAATATGTCCTTGTTGCCTCACAGGCACCTCCTTGCTACAGACTAAGTATCCTCCCTCACCCCCACCCCCAGCCTCACACCCGGGCAGAAACCAGTGTACCCAGAGGTATGTATTCAGACCAGGGATAGAGAGCAGGGCAGAATGTGGAGCTATTTGGCAGAGAAAGCTTGAGCATTAAGAGCCTACTATTGGCTAGAGTGACAGGCTGTCTTCAGAGAGCACTTCTTCCTTCTCCATGACCACGTGAAGTGTTCCTGTCATTAGTAAGATAGTAAGCCACAACCCAGTCTCGCTGGGTCTGATGATGTGTTGTTGGTGCTGCTGTTGAGGCTTGGGGCCCTTCTGCTTCTAAGACTATGAGAGCAAAGGAAAGGGAAGATGGCAGTGAGGGCAGAGTCAGGCACCCAACTTGGCTGATTTGACAGTAGAGGCCACACTCATGGAGACAGTAAAGGAGCCACTGGGCCTTCCTCGGCCATGTCATCACAGGTACTGCACTGGAGTTGACTTAGTTCAGATTGCTGGGTATTTATGAGTGAGGGTGGGCTGGCCCTGGAGAACACCATTATTTACTCACTTAAAAAATGTTTCCATGTGGCCAGAGAGATGGCTTAGTAGTTAAGAGCAATGTCTGCTCTTCCAGAGGTCCTGAGTTCAATTCCTAGCAATCACATGGTGGCTCACAACTATCTGTAATAGGATCTGATGCCTTCTTCTGGGTTGTCTGAAGACAGCTACAGTGTACTCTTATGCATAAAATAAATAAATCTTTTAAAAAAACTAACACTATATTTTTAAAAAAATATGTTTCCACATCCTGCAGTCAGCTTGGAATAGTTCCCTAAGGAGGAGAATGATGCTTTGCATCCCTCTCCTCTACCATCATCTTACTCTGGTATCGTGTCCTTAAAGTCCCCCTCCTTCCCCTCCTCCCCCTCCCCCTCCTCCTCCCTTTCCTCCTTCCCCTCCTCCTCCCTTCCTCCCCTCCTCCCCCTACTCCTTCTCCTCCCCCTCCTCCCCTTCTCCTCCCCTTCCTCCTCCTCCCCCTCCTCCTCCCCCTTCTCTTCCTCCCTTCTTCCCCTCCCTCTCCTCCCCTTCCTCCTCCCCTTCCTCCCCTCCCCCTCCTCCTCCCCTTCCTCTCCCTCCCCTTCCTCCCCCTCCTCCCCCTCCTCCTTCCCTTCCTCCCCTCCTCTTCCTCCCCCTCTTCCTCCCCCTCCTCCCACTCCTCCTTCCTTTCCTTCCCTCCCCTTTCTCCCCCCTCCCCCTCCTCCTCTTCTCCCTCCTCCCCCTCTTCCTCCTTCCTCACCATCACTGTCTGCTCATCACCCATGCTTTGGGCTACCATTGCCAGAATGCAACAGTGTCAGAGACCCTCAAACCAGCTCTGCTCTTCACTTCATCTACTCCACACCCTTAATTGGGAACCCACACTGTGGCTCTGGTCCTACACAGAAGCTAGGTAGGTTTCCATGATGCTCTGCACCTTCTACTATTGGTACAACGTCCCTGTTGGTCACTCCCTGGAACTGAGACACTATAGCTCCACTGGTTGGTCTCTGATGGGCCCAGAAAAGGTCTGGAGGCTCAGTGTGGAGTCCTCAAAGGAATGCAAGTCTTCTTGGGTGTTGGAGTCTTAGGACACGTGCTTGGGAAGTCTGCATGGGTAGGTCATCTACCTCTAGCCACGCTATTGTTGTTGTTCATGAGAACCCACGCCCATCCCCTCCCCCACCCCCAGAGTGGAAGAACATGTGCATCTCAGTGGCCAGAAGCTTCTGGGTTTAGACAAGATTGTGATCTTGGCTCCTTTGGGCATAGGCCTTGAGATCAGGGATTGTGTTCATTTGGATTTTATAAGAACTTGGAAGGCTGGTAGGGAGAACTGTGACCACTGACTACATATTCTCTCCTGAAGGAGTCAGTAGGTGATCAGAGGGTATGGGAGATACCAGGTGACTTCCATCATTCAGGAGTCCTTGACTTCTGCTTGTGGCCCTCAAGGATGTATTGAACATCCCTACCACAGGAGGGGAATTAAGGACAAGCAATAGCACCTCTGGGCATCTCCTGTATACATGCAGGTCTCCAGAGCCTCATCTATAGGTGTCTAGGGGGAATGGCTTCAGGCTGGCAGGGAAGCATTTGGTGTTCTGGAAGGGCCCAGGTGCACTGTCCATTTTCCACTACTGCTTTCTGCATAAAAGGCCTATATGAAGTCCGCCATGCTATGCTGCTCCCTAGGGGTGGTCCAGATGGCCTGGCAGAGTGCCTACATCTGCCACAGGGAGGAGCTTGGGACTGATGGAAGAACCCTAGCCTTTCAGGGAGTCCTGCCTTAGGGCAAGCCACTGGCTTCCTCCAGCATCTCAGTATAGCTAGAATGGGGAGACAAACCTTGTCCTGCTGCTCCCTTTTCCTGTGAGATGCCTGGCAAAAATCCTAGGGGGAACCTCCTCAGAAAGGAGGGGGCAGGGTTCTCTTCGGGCTTCTGCAGGCTCCAGTCTGGGCCTCACGGTTGGCAACAGCAGGGAGGAGGAGACTGGACAAGACAGTACCCTTTGTCGCCTGAGGAGAGGGGCCCAAGCTGGAATGTTTACTCAGTGACTGCTGAACCGTCCTGGCTACCCTCTCTCAGTAGAGGATCCCCAGCTGGCACTCAGCATCTGCGGGTCAGGAATGGACCTGTCTTAGTTGATGTAGGCCTTCCACTTCTAGTGGGCTTGCCAGCGAGACATTCTCATCCCCTCTTTCCTCCCTCCCCAGACCAGGAGACAGAAGAGCCAGATGGACAAACATACCCTAAGCCTCTTTTATATGCCTCCTCCCTCCCCCAGACAACCTCTTTATAGAATGTTCTACTCCTGTTGTGTGGGAGAACTATAAGCAGTGTGTGTGTGTGTGTGTGTGTGTCCACCCCAGTGCAAAATCACACCCTTAGGAGTTCTGGAATGTTGAGAGGGAAGGGCAGCCAGCAAAACCAGGTGTTTTGGCTTTATTCTGGCTTCAGACACCCAGCAAGCTAGAACATCTGGAAGAAACCACCATACCCCCGCATCATAGACAGCATCTGGCACAGGATATTGGCTGTAACACTTTCTGTTTATTGGCTGGGGTGCCCTGGTGTGGCTGACAAACCAGTGGGCCTAAGAGAAGCCCTGTCTTATTTATCCACCCCCTCCTCTCAAACTCCTCACCACAGCTCCGAGGGGATACCCAGGAAGCATGGAAGTGGTGGGTCAAAATAAAACCAAATTGAGGCTGGAGAAGAGGCAGGAAATATACGTTACAATGAAGATTAGGGGCACCGGCTATACACAATACAGTGTGTAGAGACGGCAGGGAGGGCCACAGGGTCCTGCACAGAGACTGTCTTACCCCAGGCAGGGCCCAAGGAGGAATGGTCACTTCAAGTGTCTTGGTGAAAGCTCTGGTTCCCTGGCCCCACTGACGGGAGGCTGTGGGGAACTGGCTTACAGGGAGTCCAATTCCCCTACCTCCTGATGACATCTGGCCCACTGGCTTTGTAGGTCCTGGTGCCTGGGGGTGAGGGACAGTGTGTCACCATCTGCCTGTCACCCCCGTTGTCCAGTCTGGGTGATTGAGGGAAGCAGGACTCCAGTTCCCACTACCAAGCAGGGGCGGAGGTCACTTCCTGCTGTGGAGTGTGTCCTGGAACTTGGTGCTTGTGTACCGCAGGTGGAAGCCTTTCTTGGAGATGGTGTCATCGGAGTGGAACTTCACCAGGACAGAATCTCCGGCCGAGTATACTTCCTCAGGAGGCTGCCAGGGAGAAGGCTGGGCATGAGGAGTTGGGATGGGACTGGGCTTTCTGGCTTCCGTCCCTGAGGTCCTTGGTATCTCAAGATTCCCCATGAAGCAGGTGGTGCTTGCCTGCAACCCCAGCATTTAAGAAATGGCGCCAGAAGGAGAACAGTCTGGGCTCTCTAGTGAGAATGAGACCGCTTGGTGTGTGTGTGTGTGTGTGTGTGTGTGTGTGTGTGTGTGTGTGAAGGAAGGAAGGGAGGGAGGGAGGGAGGAAGGAAGGAAGGTAGATGGATGTAGGGCTGGAGGGATGGCTCAGCAGTTAAGAGCACTGCCTGATCTCTAGAGACCCTGAGTTCAGTTCCCATAATGGGTGGCTCACAGTCACCTATAACTCTAGTTCTAGAAGATCTGATGCCCCTGTTTAGCCTTTTCAGATACCTCACAAGTCCCCCCCCCCAGTTAAAAATAAAATATTTTTTTAAAAAAAAAAATGAAGCAGTTTCATGCTACCAAGAATTTAAGGTGAAATCTGGGAAAGGGTAGCAGAATCAGAGCTGGGCAGGTGTAGTGGCCTTTATCTCAGCGTTTGGGACACTTAGGAGGCAGAGGCAGGCAGATCTCTGTGAGTTCAAAGTCAGCCTGGTCTACATAGTAAGTTCAAGTCCAGCCAGGTGACACCCTGCCTCAAAACAAAACCAACTCACCAAGCTAAGCTCAGAGCCACCCATCGCCTTTATTTATTTATTTACTTATTTACTCTGGGGGGGGGGTAAGAGGGTGTCGTTCCTCAGATGCCAATCATAATTAATTACTTAGTGAGATAGGATCCCACTGGCCTGGAACTTGCCACATAGTGGTTGGCCAGTGAGCCCCAGAGGTCTGCCTGTCTCTGCCTCTCTGGTACTGGGATTATAAGCATATGCCACTCAGAGAGGATGGACCTGCCCTTCTCTGTGTACTAGGCTAGTCAGGGCGCCTAGGTGTGGGCTCCACTGTCCTTCACCTATTCCCACTCCTGCCCCAGTGATGGTTCTAGACCCAATTTTTGCTCTGACTCCAGACTCCAAAGAACTGCCTCAAGCCAGGGGTCAGGGGCTGAGGGAGACAGGCAATGTCCTTCTGAGGTGACTTTATGCCCTGGCCCTCCAATCATAGAAGGAATCATCCACCACAGCTTTGAAGACATTTCTAGTAACTGGGCCAAGAAGAAGCCCTGCTGAGTTCCTCTCCCACATCCCTTCTGCTGGCCCCAGCCTGGGGACATCCCTGGAAGAGTCCCCCAGAGACACTTCATTTGTTGTGTGTCTACTCAGGTAGGAAGCCAGAGATGCCAGAGACATAGGTGGGCTGATGGCTGTACATAGCCTCCCCTACAGCCTGCTCCTCCTTGGCCCAGTCCCTGCTGCTCATGCTAAGCTGCAGCTCAGCCCCTAAGGGAGGTTCAGCCAGTGCTGGGCCTGGTGCTGAGTCAGCTTCAGGGAAATTTAGCCTTTCCTGGGGCAGCAAATGAGAGGTGAGAGAGGCAGGAGCCAGGAACTGCATCAGACTGTCTGTGAGACTGGCTGAGTGTGAGGGAAATGGTGAAGGATGACAGGAGGAAAAAGGGAAGAGGAGGGAGGGAGGAAGGGGAGAGGGAGGGAGGGAGGGAGGGAGAGACAGAGAGGCAGAGAGAGAGACAGAGACAGAGAGACAGAGACAGAGAGAGACCCTAATCTGTTACTGTGAGGAAAATGAATGTATCCATGGGCTGGGCCTGGCTTATCTTACAAACCTGCCAAACACAAGTTGTGATTGTGCCCACAACTTCAGCAGATCCTCTTTAGACAGACTCAGAAGCAACCCCTAGGGGCCTGCTTGGATAGCAGCAGCAAAGGCTTTAGGACACAGTGGGCTCTCACCAGAGGAAAGAGACAACGGTGTGGTCCAACCACTCTAGTGAGAGTCTAGCTCAGGGCCCTTGCTTCTGGTTCTGGCCCTGGCCTCTGTCCCCCATCCCCCATCAGTTCAGCCCTGGGAAGTGGTGGTGGTGGGGTCAAGGGTTGAGTAGTTCAGGAAGAACCCTATCACCTACATTTCCAGATACATGCAGTTCTGCAAGACAGACCAAACTGGTCCCATGGGAGCCTAGGTCTGGGTGGGGCCCAGGCCATGGGTTGTGGAAACTTTTACACTACCCGGAAAGGACCCTGGTTTCCTGGGTAAGGATAGCCCAAGGTGTGATGGCATCTGTGAGTGCTCCCAGGTTTTCCCATATTAGCTTCTGCAGAGGGCCGGGCAAGTCCTTGCACTTGGCCTAGTACCCTAGGCCTCCAGGGATGCTAGCTGCATCAATGCTGGGGGTTACGGTGAGGGTTGGCATGAGAAGGGTGCTCACCCCAGAGCCACAGTAGCGCCCCAGTCTGGGAGCTGTGCTGTCATAGCCGTCAAAGAGCTCTATGTAGTCATAGCCACAGTCCGTCTCTTCCTCTACCTCGAAGGTCTGGAATACTAACTCCACGCCATAGCCTTCCTCGGCCACGATGACCCACTCGCAGTCCACCCCTCCGGGGTAGTTGTTATCGCCGAACTGGGCATGGGAATAAAGGTCTTTGGTCTTCACATCTGCCCGCACTTGGCCCCCACACTCTGCAGGGGGTGGATGACAAGATTGATCACCACTTGATCACCATTGATCACCAGCGTGATGATTGCTCACAAGCTGACCACCACATTTACAGTCCTGTGCAGTACCACCCTGAACCACAGAGACAAATTCCTACTACAAAGGCCATGTGGCCAGTGCTAGGTGGGATCTAGCTTAGCTTCAAGCAAATGCCCTGCTACATCACCTCCAGATAGAGACCCAAGGAGGAATCTAGGGGACACTCTAGGGTAAGGCCCTAAGTAAGAGGAAGCATAGAGCAGTGATGTTAGGGAAAGGTCAACTTTACACAGCGACTATTCTCCGCTGTGTGTCCCTGGACTTCCTCTTCTACCCTAGGGTCCGTTTTTGTGAAAGAAGTGGGAAGTGAGCTTTGAAGGAAGCAAAGGGAAGGGTGAGGGTCTGTGGACCTACCAGTTCTGGGATGCCCAGGACCCACTAATAGACAATGAAACCCAATACTGGTATCCTTGGCCTGTCTTCTGGCCTCCCAGGACTGTGGACTAGCTTCTCTCTGTAACTACATGGTTCCCACTGCCATCTCACACACTCCCTGCTCTAGTCAGGCCAGGTGACTTACTGTCCACCTGTGTGTACCCTGAGTCTTGCTGGAACTTTGCACCCTTCCCTCACCACATGGAATGACTCTATTAGCTCCCTCAAGTCAGTTTTTTCCTGTTTCTTTTTACCCTTGTCATGCATTGTTTTACACTGTAATCATCAGTTCCTGGCTTATCTCTCTGCTGGACTAGGAATTCCTGGGGCAGGTGGGGTAAGGGCTAACTGACTGCTACCTGGTCAAATAAACAAATGCAGAACAAGCTCCTTGTGGGCTGGGATCTTCTCCTGTTAGGCTCATTTTCTGAACCATACTTAGAATGTTGCTCTCCTGTTCTCAGGCTCTTTAACAATGCTTCCTCTGAATGCTGTCGCAGCACCCTCTTTAATGACCTTCATAATCCTTATGACGTCTTCCCCTCCCCTTAGTGTTCACTTCGATGATCTGGTCCTCAGAACACAATACTGGCTTCAGGGCTCTGCTCTATGGACCCTCAAAGGCCTTTTGTAAACTCAAGGCCAGGGTTGACAACCAAAGTCAGCAGTGTAGGGGTGTCGCCTAGCCCAAGGCTGGCCTCACCTGTGGAGTGGGATGCCTGGAAACCTTTCCTCTGTACCGAGTTGTCTGAGTAGAAGCGCAAGAACATGCGGTTGCCTGTAGCCAGGACGGGCTCAGGCTTCTTACTGCCACAGAATCGGCCAAGGACCGGCGCCTTAGCATCACGCCCATCAAACACCTCTAGGTGGTCATAAGCGCATTCAGGCTGAGACTCAATATCCATCTCCACGAAAGTCTGGAGGAGACAAGAAAGGAGTCCAGATTAGAGGCATGGCTAGGGCAGCTGGGGGAGCAGTCCACATGGCATGGGGGATCAAGGTGTCCATACAGGGTGTCAAGTGGTATCTTACCAGCTTTACACGATGCCCAGGGGTGCTGGAGATAGCCCATGTACACTCCTTCTTGCTGGGATACTTGTCAGGCCAGTTGGGGCTGGTGATGGTGCCACTGGTGGATGTCACCTTGTGTTCACAGCCAGCTGTAGGATATGAGTGACAGAAGGGGATGACCAGGGACCTCCCACCCCAGTGCCTCCTATGAAGAAGGGGCGCTCCTCTTGCCCACTCCGTGGTTCTGCCTCTAGTCCTCCATTCACAAAATGGATTGAAGATGCACACCATTTCTTCTTCATTAAGTTACCCATTCTAAGAGAGAATTTAATGCCTTGGTTTCTAATGAAGCCTTGGTTGAGAGCTTTAAGGGCAGTAGAGAGGTCCACTACCCTTCTGTGACCACCTGGCCACACTACTTCTGTCCAGATGTCACACTCTTTCTCCACTCGGCAACTTGGGAACCTTTGTACACTGTGAGGCTCTGTCATCTTTTGGGCCTCAGTGGCCTCCATAGTCACCAGTGACTTTGGCACCTGACTCAGGCATCTCCAAACTCCACGTCTACTTCCGTCACAGGTGACAGCAACAGACAAGTGCCGCCACCCATCCAGCTCCTCTGACTTCTGATGTTCTCAGTCCTTCTGGCTCTTATCTCCCCTTACAACCTCACTCTGGGTTTTCCCAGCATGCTTCACCCTCTTGCATTTTTCCCCAGCATGCTTAGAGGTCCCTAAGTATCCATAAGGGATTTGATCTAGAACCTCTCACAACTACCAAAATCCACAATGCTCAAATCTCTATTATAAAATGGTGTAATATTTTCAGAGACACTCACACATACCTTTCCATAATTGTTCTCTCTCTCTTTCCCTTCCTCCTTCCCTCCCTTTCTGTCCCTCTTTACCTCCCCCCCTCCAACCCCATCGGTCTCACATAGCTCAGGATGTTCTAATCCACCTGCCTCCAGCTCCTAAGTGCTGGGATTATTTATCGGCATGTGCCCATCATGACCAGTTTATATGGCTCTGGGTAGCAAACCCAGGACATTGTACATGCTGGGCAAGAACTTTGAGCTATATTTGCAGCCCACCCTGTGCACTTTAAATCTTGGGGGTCCTTATATCACATATAACATAATGCAAATGGATTTTTCATCTGTTTGTTTGTTTAGATAGGGTCTTTCTACATAGCTCACACAAGGCTTGCTCTCATAATCCTTTTGGCTCCTGAGCACTGAGGTTACAGGTGTGTGCCACCACATTCAGCAGCAATATACTGCACTGTCTGAGGAATAACGACAAGAAAAACATCTGAGCAACATTTATACAGATGAACTCATCATGGGACTAACAGTGTTTTCAGATGGAGGTTGCTTGAATTCAGGTCATGGACCCGTCACCTAGAAGTCTGTCTTCCACCATGGTATAGACCAGTTGACTGCCCTTTGCAGCTGGATTACATGGCCCATCACCAGAATGCTAACATACTAGAAAGTCCATTCAGCTGGGCCTCATAGCATATGCTGTAATTCCAGCTACAAGGGAGGTCAAGGCAGAAGGCTCGAAAGTTCAGCTAGTTACAGAGTAAGTTAAAAGCCAGATGGGGCAGTTCATCGAGACTTTCCCTCAAAATAAAAAACAAAAAGAGATCTGGGAATGGAGCTCAGTGGTAGAACAGTTGCCTGGGATATGTAAGGCCCTAAGTTCAATCTTTAATACAAAGCAAACGCACACATAAACAAGAGGAGGATTCTAGAGGGATGGCTCAGTCAATAAGGTGCTTACCAGCCAGGCAGTGGTGGCGCACACCTTTAATTCCAGTACTCGGGAGGCAGAGGCAGTGGATATCTGAGTTCAAGGCCAAGCCCAATTTACAGAGTGAATTCCAGGACAGCCAGAGCCACACAGAGAAACCCTGTCTTGAAAACCAACCAACCAAACAAGTGCTCGCCATACAAATATGAATGCCAGAGTTCAATCCCCAGTGTCCACATAAAAGCTAGGTGTGACATCACACA
The DNA here is from genome assembly GCA_019843965.1 of Rhynchomys soricoides. Taxonomy (NCBI): domain Eukaryota; kingdom Metazoa; phylum Chordata; class Mammalia; order Rodentia; family Muridae; genus Rhynchomys; species Rhynchomys soricoides. The sequence continues at coordinate 12,575,351 of JADRCH010000013.1, forward strand.
CCTAGAATCTCAGCACCAGTATGGCAGGGACAGGAGGATCCCTGGAGCTTACTGGCTATCTAATCTAGCCAAATCATTGGGCCCCAGGCTCAGTGAAAGACCCCATCTCAAAAAAATGGTGGAGAGTGATTGAGAGAGACTCCTGATGTCAACCTGTGACCTCCACATGCAACCTCCACACACATACTTGAACACACACACTGACAAAATAAATAAATAGATAGTCCATTTGTGGTGTCTTGCCTCACCAGGGCCCCCAGATCATTAGATCCTCGCCAAGTCCATCTATCAGCAACTGTCCCAAACCTCCGGCTTGATCAATCTACTCTCTCCATTACCTTAGCTTCCAAAAGCAGACTAGTCTCCCTCCTGAGACATAAAGAAATGAGGCCCTCAGATGGGAGCCCTCCTTGACTCTCCTTCTCTCCCATCCTGGGGCCTCTGAGAAAATGTAATACCACTATGGAAATGGACTGGCTTTTTGGGAGCCAGTGTTCACTGTTGCCAGTAGCCAGGGAACACTTACACAAAGAGGACCACCTTCTCCCAGTTCTGGAGCCCGTGAGCTCCTGAAGTCACTCTCCCGAGTCTCTTGCTTTTTCTTCCTAGATGATCTGCCAGATATCTGGCACCACCACATTCTCATCTCCTATGCCTCCTCTATCTACAGCAACTTGAATTCCACACAAAGCATGGCCTCCCGAACACACATTTAAAAGCAGATGCTCACTGCTGCAAGGTCAGGGAATGGCTGGCCTAGACTATGGTGTGAGACCCAATCCCAAAACAAAGCAAAAGCCAATGATCAGTATTCATGAGCATACGGTAGCAGAACCCTTAGAGACAAGTGTGTAATTTAGATCTAAAATGTCCCTTATACACTCAAGAGATAAAGGTTTTGTCTCCAGGGCAGCAATATGGCTTTTGTACTGTCAGTGGATCTGATCTCATCAAAGGACTGATCCACTGATATGTTTATGACGGAGGAACAGAACGTTGGGAGGGAAAGGGGGTGGAGACTCTTGGAGGTAGAGCTCAGAGGAAGAGCACCCTTCTAAAGATGTGTCCTTGAAGGGTACATACCTTGTTCCTGGCCACTGCTGCCTCTTCCTGCCTCTCTGCCCCCCCATACCCTTCTGGGTCACTATAAGTAGAGCAGCTTTGCTCCTTGCTCCATCATGAACTTCCTGCCATGATTTTGGCCTTGCCTGACATCCAAAGTGATGGAGCCAAGGAACTATGGATCAAACCCTTCCTGCACCAAGATAAGACTTCCCTTCTTTAAGTTGTTCTCTTCAGATAGTTTTTGGGTTATAAAAGGCTTGCAAATGCAGAAAGCAATCAGTCAGTGTGTGGTGGGGTTGTCAAGGGGAAAGAGACAGGGAGACACAGGCTGCCCACTGAGACCGGAGTCAAAGTTCATCTAACTCTTGAGTCTCTCTTTCTCTCTCTCTCTCTCTCTCTCTCTCTCTGT
>JADRCH010000013.1:12576924-12635947 GCA_019843965.1 Rhynchomys soricoides
TGTGTGTGTGTGTGTGTGTGTGTGTGTGTGTGTGTGTGTGTGAAGAGCCTGCCTCTTTGCTGCTGTGTGAAGGCTGTCCCCGTCACTCACCTACAACTTCTGGTGGCCACTCTGCCATCCTACCTCCACACAGGCTTTCCTGTTCTGCCTACCATGCATGCCCACATCTCTCCTCAGGCTGGGTGCCATCTCTGTGCACATGCCGCAAAAGAACTTTTAGCAGAATTAGTTCCTCCATGGGAGCCAGGCATGAGGCCTGATCTGCCATTAGCCTTCCTCCGTCTCTAAGTGCTCCAGAAGGTGAGCTGAGGAGCAAGCCACCACCCTTTCTATCGAAACTGTAGGAGGAGAATGTGGTTTAGAAAAGCAGAGGATTGGGTTCAGCTGAAGGCAGCGGGTGCTCTGTGAGTTAGAAGTTCCGTACCCAGGCACCCTCAGTGCTTGGTGGAAGCTTTCAACTTCACGCAGATTCACCGTCGGGTGCTTCAGTTCTCTTAATTCTGTTCAGACTTGGGCTGTGCACTTAATGATAGTTAAGAGTCATTCATTAGGGACTATCTCAGTGAGCAGAATAATAATAGCAATACAGCTTAGCACTTGGAAAAGATAGCAAGGTTTTGTTTGTTTATCATGCCATGAATGAAGAAACAAGCTTCAAGGGGTTAAATGATTCACCCCCAAGTCACACATTCAGCGGGTAGAGGCAGGGTGTTAGGCTGTTGGGATTGCAATTGCTCACGTCAGCACAGGGCATAGAACTTAGGAGTTGGAACAGTGTTGTATCATGTCCAAAGATGCAATGGGTGCTTTGTGCATTGGGAGGGGAGGTGCCTTTAAATAGTCTGAACATCCCTTATGCAAAATGCTTGGGACCAGAAGTGTTTGCAATAGAGGAGAGTACATAGTGAGCTATGAGGGTGGAACTCAAGCCTCAGCTAAATTCATTCATGCTTCTTATATACCCTATGCACACAGCCCAAAGCTGTTTCTTAAATATGTAAACTTAGGGGCTGAAGAGAGGGTTCAGTGGTTAAGAACACATACTGCTCTTTCAGAGGGTCAAAGTTCAGCTCCCAGCATCCACATCAAGTTTTCAGCTTCAGGAGAATCCAATGCCCTCTTCTGAACTCCACTGGTAACTGCATGCATGTGCACATGCAGCCCCCCCCCAATTAAAAATAAAATAAATCTTTAAAATAATAACAACATCATCATCATCATCATCATCATGTGGAAGCCAGAGGGCAACTCTGTGGAGTTGGTTCTCTGCTTCTACCTTTATGCAGATTTCTAGGGATGAACTCAAGGCTGAGCCATCTTGCCTGAAGGTATTTTCCATAATATTTTTAGTGTGCCTGTGATTTGATTACAGCCAATCACGTGAAGTTAGGGGTAGAATTTCCTATTTCTAGCATCATGGTAGTGTTCAAAAGGTTTCAGATTTTTAGAACATTCTGGATTTTGAATATTCAGGTTAGGGTGTTTATCATGTATGGATTCTAGCATCTGAAAGTGGCAGCCGAGCTCAGAGTCCCCAGGGTGAAAAGTGTGGCCAGTGATGGCAATACACTTATCTGTGTGGCTAGGACTACTCTAAAACTTCCCAGCCCCGCTCTCTTTTAGGAATGAGCATGATCTTCATTTTACACAGGAACAGAGTGAATAAGCAGGTCACTTAAGGGCACACAGTTACTCAAGTGACAGATCCAGGCCAAGCCACTATCTTATCTGTTTTGGGTGTCATAGGAGGCCATAACAAATAGAAAGTCTTGAATTCAGGGGTTTTGTTTTGGGGGTATTTTGGGGGGAGCAGGGTTCAAGATAGGGTTTCTCTGTATAGCTCTGGCTATCCTGGAACTGACTTTGTTGACCAGGTTGGCCTTGAACTCACAGAATTCCATTTACCTCTGCCTACCGAGTGTTGGGATTAAAGACATGTGCCACCTGCACCCAGCCTAGATTCAGGTTTTAAGAACTTAGAAATGGACCCTCAGCCTCTGTGAACTCTTCTGATGTGGACAAGGGGAGAGCACCTGTGCCTGTGACCCAGGCACTACAGTGAGGGAGGGTGATCTGTGCACCACACAGGAGGTGCTAGCTTTTCCTTGCTGAGGATGTAGATGCTGCATGGAGATGTCTCTGGGCAGTGTGAGGAGCCTGGCAAGCCCTGGTCGCCCTCTCCATCCTCCTTGCCCTCTACACAGGTCTTACCTTCCTTACAGTCGTGTTTGTTGTCATGAAGAACGAAGCCACTGCGGCACTGACACTCATAGCTGCCAAATGTGTTCACACAGTCTTGCTGGCAGCCACCATTGTCCTTGGAACATTCATCCTTGTCTGTAGGGCACAAACAAGAGCAATGGGTCTGTGTGGGCTGAGGGCTGCTCATCCCAGGGGAATCGTGAGGCCTGGCGGGGCTTCCTCCTGTGGGAGGGAGTGCTCACGCAGGAGGGCTGGGTGCACAGTAGGAGGTCAAAGTGATGATGGAGCTCTGGTCACTGTGTCAGTGGAGCCAGCTGGGTGGGCCTCCGCTCTGGGCAGAGAAGGTGGAGGTGGGCAGAAGGGTGGAGGGAGGGCTGGGGTCTGGAGCTGACCAGCATGGGGACCTCTACCATTACCTGCTTACTGGACAGACGGACAAGTGGAAAAACAGACACAGGGACAAGCAGACTGCAAGAGAAAGGAGCAGGACGCAGGGGTCCCTCTTTTACTTCACAACATGAAATGTCACAGACACCATCAAAATGGGAGGGGGCTGGGGGAGAGGAGAGCACCAGTTCTGTCCAGCCAAAGGAGGCGGCTGGAATGGCAGAGTGGAGGCAGGGAGTGGGTGGGCTCAGAAGCCCCCAGCCCACTCCGTCCGAGGTGAGCTTCCTGAGTAATGAAGGGTCTGGGGGCCTGGCAGGCCTCATTGGGGAGTCCGGTTTCTTTTCTGCACTCGGAATTTGAGCTGGTGGGGGCGTCCCCGAGGGGGCTGCAGAGCTGGCCTCTTTTCTGAAATGAGAGAGAGAGAAGGAGAAAAGAGACAAAGGAGTGGGGGTTGAGGGGGTGGAGGGCAGGGACCAGGGAGGGAGATCAATAAAAACTAGACCCTGGGTCTCCAGACAGGTGGGCAGGGAAGAGTGGGGCGGGAGGGCAGGCAGACCCACATGCAGGACAGCCATGTCACTACGGCTGGGTTAGCAGGAGGCACAGCAACTGGGAACAAGACTGAGCCTGTGGCAAGGAGAAGGGCTGGAGGGATGGCACACTCTGAGGCGTGCACACAGGGGAAGAAGCTCAGAGTCGCTGGTAAAGGGGAGCGGTGGAAAGGGCTCTCTGTAAACGCTCTGCTCACCCTACAGAGTGTGTAAGACACAGACATATACACCCAGGAACACAACCATGAACACAGCCCTGTGCCTGAAAGAACTGCTGTACAAACATGGAAACACAGATAAACATGTTCACAGTCAGGCATCACACACACACACAGAGGCAGACACCTATAGTATACCACGAAGGCCCAGACACAAAGTCATAGTCATGTACACACAACCTACTCACCCATCTGTGTGTGAGTGTACACACAAGACCCATATGACATACTCCATATGTGTGTGGAAGCATATGCAGATAGAAACATACAGATGGGAGCAGGCACATATAGGAAGACAGACAAACCTGCATACGCGGAGACATGAGGACCCAATGTGAATATACATGCATGCAGAGGTGTTCATGCCCATCATGTGAATCATTTATACATAGAGTTGCTCACATGCTGAGAGGCACACACACACATATGCACACGCACATGCACCCAGGCACACAGTTACAGGCTTATGTGTGCCAAACCATTGTTCTAAGCCCATGTGCCTGGCACAAAAGCAGGCACTCAGGACAAGTGTATGGATCCCAACTACACCCAAAATTCCAGAAATGAGTCACCAAGTGGAAAGATGGCTGTGGGTCTGTGGTAAGTGGACAGTTCCTAATCTAAGCTGAGAACAGGAGCCTGAGGGCTGTAGCACTGACTCCCAGGGGTCCTATTTCTCATGCTCAGGTAGGCTAGACTCATCAAGAGTCCACAGGAGCCTGTGTCTAAGAGGTAGAGTTGTCAAGCCCCTTCCCAGAGGCTCCTCCTCTGGATATCAGAGCCTGGCCGAGGAAGCTGCCATTTTACTGGTCCATGACACATGCCCTGAGATGTGTGGGGTGCCTCTCCTGGGACTCTGATAGGAGCTCCTGGGAGCTCAGCTCATGAAGTAAGCCATGGCTTCCCTAGCATGTTTGGACCCTCGTGTCTTCTTCATATATGCTCCCTTATACGTAGTGCAGTGCTTGGGACACAGGTGGGGTAAAAGAAAACCATCAAGCCAATGAATGGATGGGTAAGTGAAAGACTAAAGTAATGTGTAGGGATATCAGTTCTGTGGATGGCTGCCTGAACATCTGAGAGGGGACCCTGGTGCACCCTGAAGAGTGGACGGTCCATTCAGTGACTGGAGAAGACATTGCAGGGGATCAGGGCAAGGAAGGTGGCACAGACCCCAACAAGGAGATGGCACTCACCCTACAGTGCCCAAATGCCCCGGAGGTGCTGGGGTCAGACTGAAGGTCTTCTGGCTCCTGCTTCTCCTTCTTGTCTTAGGGTCTCCTCGATGGGTGTCCCAAAAGTCCACACAGCCCCCTCCTGGGGGCCAGAGTCACATGCCCCAGGCCCTGAGGCTGAACTCTGATGCCCATCGATGAGGTCCTCTGCAGGTTTCTTGTGCAAGGGGCAATGCATATATATGCATGCATGTGTGTGCATGTGTGTATGCCTATGGTTTGAGCACGTGTACATGCATGTACGTATTTTGTACAGTGTTGAGTACTATGTGGAGGGTGGGGAAACAAGGCAGTGACTCCAAACAAACATGGGTATCCCCCACATCCTCTCCAAGACTGGAACAGCAGAAGGGCAGAGACAGACAAGAGTAAGCAGGTAATGGTTTCTCTGAGAAACCCACCCTGGCAGGTATTCTATCCCCTTGGCCCTCTGGAAAGCACTTTTTATTTATTTATTTATTTATTTTTTTGTCTAAGTGGGCCTAAGGGAAGAACGGGCTTGGTGTTACACGGAGAGGGTCTCAGCAAGCGGAGGGGCAGGGGACTGGGGGCAATAGCTCAACAGAGCATGTTAAGCAGAGCAGGGCAGCTGGCAGTGCCAAGCAGGGAACCAGTGCACGGGGACAGGTGCATGGAATCCAGGTGGGACAGGCAAGGGTGCAGGGCAGCCACATAGGGGGCTGAAGGATGCAGGACCCTGGGTAAGGAGGGGAGAAGGGAGGCAGCATGGACGAAATCATGGGCTTCCTGGTCCTGCCCACCTTATGTCCACCCCACCAGGAGAAGTCAAGCTGAAGGTCCCTAACCCACCCTTCCGCAAGCCACCTGCTCCAGCCTGCCCACTGGCTTCCTGATCTTTTCACACCCTACTGTAGAACATTCCCACTGTACACTGCTGGGTCCGAGCCCTTTTACTCCTGACCTCACACTGACCTGAGAGCCAAAGACTTAGGGGTTCCTAGAGCAGGAAAGAGGTCTCTAAAGACCCCAGAGGCCCGGTTTGGGAAGGCTGGGTTTGGACCACCCAAAGAGGGACTGCAAAAGGGCCAGATAAAGCTACGGGATGGATGAAGCCAGGCCTTCCATGGGCAGGGGAATGGGCAGTTTTGTTACTAAAGGGCAGAGGCGACTCCTCTTTTGGGAAGGCCTGGCATGAACCCAGTGAGCTGGGTGGGCGGGGCCTGGTTAGAAGAGCAGCTGCTGCAAGATGAACAGCCCCACAGTCCGAGGTAGACACCTCCCTCTTCTCTATCCCTGAGTTCTCCGGCAACTGAACTCCCTGTCCTAGGACCTCCCCTTTCAGGCCTTGGCTTGCCAGCCTCCTCATTTCTGCACTTAAATGCTCTGCCCCTCCCTAGGCCTGGCATAAGTAAGGTTTTAAGGGCTTCCCAATAAAGATATTCAGATGCCCCAGGGCCTGCACTAATGGAGGATAATAAGATGGGGAGACAGGGGGCTTGGGAGACCAGGGAAGGCAGGCGAGCTCCATTTTTGGGATGTGGGGCTAGAGAGCAAGGAACCCAGGGTTACCTGAGAAGAAGTGGGCCTTGAAGCCCTTTTTGGACACAGTATTGTCAGACTTGAACTCCACACGCATATTGTTGTACTGGGAAGTGATCACCTCTGGCTTCTCTGAGCCACAGAACTTGCCATGCAGCTTAGAGTCAGCAGTGAGTCCGCTGCGCACCTCCACAAAATCATACTTGCACACCTGCAGGAGAGCCTAGCTCTGGATGCTGCCTCCAGGAAGCCTCTCTCATGACTACTCACTTCCTGGGAAACTGTCAGGCTAAGCATCTGCTCTCCCAACAAACTGCTGCTGTGTGCATCGAAGAACCCCAGAGCAGCTGACCTCAAGCCCTTCCTCATTCCACAGGCTTCCAACTAATGTCCACTCTTATCTGCAGATGCTCCTTCATGGCCCCACAAACCCTCCAAGCTTCCGTGTACTGGGAAGTCTCTATTCTCCCAACGGTAGAAGGCAGGCACTGAGCCAAGCCCTTACACCCCACACCTTCCTACCCACCTTGGCTCCAGAGGCACTTACATCATTGCCCTCAGTCTCAAAGAAGTCAAATTGCAGGGAGATACGGTACTGGGTAGGGGCCACCAACTGCCAGATGCAGTTTTTGTTGGGAGGGTACTCTTTGGGCCAACCGGGGCTGGTGATGGAGCCATTGAGCTTGGTGAGGAATCCACCACAGGCAGCTGGAGAAACAAGGGAGGTGGCATCATCCACCAGGAGTCCCCACTCTAAGAAAGGGCCTAAGTCTGGGCAGCAGTCAGGGGGAGATGGGAGTCTATGGGCCCACAATTCAGAGGCATGGGACAGAAGGTAGGGGCCTTTGAAGGTGAGCCTAAATTTTAAGAGCAGAAGGGTCTGCATATATGGTCATTTCTACTACTTCTTCTGGAAGATGGGGCAGGAATCTGCTGGGAGGGGACACAGAGGGCCCCGGAAAATGTGTATAAATGTGTAGTCCTGGGAAGCACCCAGAGGAACTGGTCAAAGGCAGTAAGACCAGCCTGATCTGGAACTGCTATCCTGAAGGGTTGTCACTGCCATACAGGCTGAGACTCTCTGCAAATAGTGGCATCTGAGCTGTGGATCATGACACTTTTGAAAGATGGTGACATCAATTACCAGGTCAAGATAAATATTAACAGAGGAGTCAGAATAAAAGCCCCTAACGCCAGTGTGTATCACACTCTGCCAGTGTTCTGGGGGCTGACGTATAGGACATCTTTCTCATCCGTGGTTGGGAATGGCAGTAGAGAACTTCTTCAGCTTGTCTTGAAATATGATTGACGGTGGACACGGGAAAGAACCCAATAGCCCTGGAGTGGTGGGGCACTCACCCTCACACCGACGCTTGTCTGGGGCCAGCTCATAGCCAGGGTCACAGCTGCACTTGTAGCTGCCCAGGGTGTTCAGGCACCGCTGCTCACAGCCCCCGCGGTTGGGCCTTGAACACTCATCCACCTCTATGAGGAAGAAAGAAAGGGTTGTCACCAACCACAGGCTGTACTTTGCTCCTTCCTCCTGCACCGAGCTTGAGGTTCAAGCCCAGAGTCTCAGGGTTCCTATGACCCCCCTCTCCCCACGTTGCAGGGTGGAGTGAGCTGAAAGCCTCACTTGTCTGTTTAGCTCTTAGCTAAATATTCCCGTGGTCGCTGAGAACCCACAAGGAAACCCTACAGAACCTTCTTCTGAGCTTTCAGGCTAGTGGCAGGCTACCATCACCTTCTGTGTTCTGGTCCCACCAAGTACTGCCCTCTCGTTTCTTCTTTATTCACTTCATGACACCTAGTATGAGGGCAGCTACTGTATCCACGGTATAGTTGAAGAATTGAGGCTTGGGGAAATAGTATGTCCTAGGCCACATTGGTTTAAAAACATCCTCCTCTGTCTTGCTCTTTCCCTCCAGAGTTCTGCTCCTCACAGAGATGACCTTTGACCTTTGCTAGTATTTACCCACAGTGTTTTAACAGTATCCCTGAACCTGCGTCTCTCTCATGGAGGTTTCACATTGAATGAATGAAGAATAAAGAGATAAGGGACTGAGCATCCACAGAAGGAGAATGTAGGACAGGGGAGGAAGTAAGTACCTTTGAAAAAGTTGACTGCGAAGCCAGCTTTGTTAATGGACCCATCGGAGACAAACTTGAGCCAGAGCCGACTAGATGTGCTCTTGATGTCGTCAGGCTTCTCATAACCACAGTAGCGCCCAATGAGGTTGCTGCTCTCACTGTGCCCATCTCGGACTTCCAGGTAGTCATAGGCACAACTGTCGTGACGCTCAATCTAGAAGTCAGGGGCTCTATCAGGGAAAGGAGCTCTGGTTTCCAGGATCCCCATCCCTAGAGCCTTCAGGAAAGTAGACTGTCCTGGAAACCAACATAGGCATTGTAGGGTGGATTAAAGGGTCTGTGGCTACCTCAAAGGACTGGAACGTGAGGCCCACGTGGAAACCCTCAGACACCTGGATCCTCCAGATACAGACTTTGCTGGGCCGGTAATCATCTGGGTAATTGGGTGACTGGATATGGCCATTATCCTTTTTCACATCACCACCGCAAATGGCTATGGGAACACAGGATGGGGTGGTAATGAGATGGAGCACAGGATAATGGTGGTCAGCAGGCTGCTGCCCTGCCTAAGCGCCCCTTCCCCACTCATCCAACATACCCTGCTCCCTATTTCCCACACTGCTGACCCTGCTGGAGAACCCTCAGCAGGGGCCCTGGAGGCAACAGGAGGGAGTGGCTCTGGAATGTCCAAGGGCCTCCTTCCTCTCCCTCAGTACCTTCATAGACAGCAAAGAAGCCCTTTCCAACCCAGTTGCTGCTGCTTCGGAATTCCACCCAGAGGCGGCTGTCAGTGGAGACAATGGGCTCAGGGAGTTTGCCCCCACAGAACCTGCCTGTAGACGAGAAAGACAGATGACGCTTGAGTCCCAGGTCTCTTCATATAAGCCCCAACTTCCTAGGAGACCCAGAACTCCAATCTGCAGCCACCAGACTGTGCCTATTCTTACAACCACCAGAAGAGCCAGAAACCCCTTGAGACAGAGCAGGAACTAAAAGGACATGTGTGTTTTACTAATTTGCTTTTTGCTGTTGTTATTTGGGGGAGGTTGTGTTTTGGGGGTATTTTGTTGTTTGTTTTAAAGAAGGTCTCACTATTTAGGCCAGGCTAGCCTTCAGTTCATAGCCTCAGCCTCCCCAGTGCTGAGATTATAGGCCTGAGTGACTGAACTGAAGCATGGCTTTGTGCATGTTTGGCAAGTACTCTACCTGATGAGCTACACTCCAGACCCTGGCCTTGAATTTTTGGTCTCAGCCTCCAAAGTCCTGGATTAAAGTTTTCTGGTTTTTCTTTTTTTTTTTTTTTTTTAGATTTATTTACTGTATATGAGTACACTGTCACTGTTTCAGACACATCAGAAGAGGGCATCGGACCCCCATTACAGATAGTTGTGAGCCACCATGTGGTTGCTGGGAATTGAACTCAGGACCTCGGGAAGAGCAGTCAGTGCTCTTAACCACTGAGCCATCTCTCCAGCCCCTGGATTAAAGTTTTATTGACCTATTTTTTGTTTGTTTGGTTGGTTTGGTTTTTCAAGATAAGAGTTTCTGCATGTAGCCTTGGCTGCCTTGGAACTCAGTCTGTACAGGCTGGCCTTGAACTCACAAAGACCCGCCTGCCTCCTGAGTGCTGGGATTAAAGTCATGCACCACCACTGCCCGGCATTACTAACTTTTTAAAGTAAAGTTACCATCATTACTGATCTTTATGAAATCTCCATGCAAAGAAGCAACGAGAGAGAAATAGATACAGCTTTCTCTGCATATAATACCATAGCATGCTCTTCCAGGCATGCCACCACTGGGTCAATTCAGGGAATGCCTTTGGAACCCCAAACTCCAGAATCTGAGGACAGGGCCAAAAAGCAATTCTGTTCAAAAAAACTCAATCAGAATCAACACAAGGGTTGAGACTGGTTATCTGTAAAATTCTTCGAAGTCAAGAATTGATTGGGGATGATTTGTATGCTCCTGAAAGATGGGGTGTTTTCTCACATTTCAAGCAAGGGACAGAAGTTGGGTGCTGACCTGGGAATGTCAGTTATGAGAAAGAAATTCTAATCTCAGAGACCTAACACATTGCAGAGGAGATGTAATGTCAGTTGCTTTGGATGACTAACAGGTCTGCTAGACTATCAGAAGCAGAAGTGAGGAGATAATCATCCGAAAGCATGTGGCAGCTTCTCCCAGACGACGGGACAAAGATGCTGAGGATCGTAGTTAGCCCCCAATCACTTCCGGCTACAGATAGAACAATAAATAGTGTCACACAATACCTCAGGTTTAATGCAGATGTCTTCTTTGCTCTAATTCTGTGTCTACTGAGCTGCTTCTGTGTCCAATGGTGCTTTAGATTTTGTTGTGGTTAAGATAGGATCTTGCTATGTAGCCCAGGCTATCCTCAAACTCAGGATCCTTCTGCCTTCAGCCTCCCCAGAGTTAGAAGTACGACACTACTTTGCCTGGCTTTGTCTTATGGCTTTGAGCAATCTTTATCCCACTCACTACATATGTATATGTGCACACACATACACAATTAGTGACAAAGTATCTTGTACAAACAGAGCCAGGCCACTGTTCCAGGCCTACAGTTATCAAGGTGAGTTAAGGGCCTGCCATAGTAGGTTAAAAGCCAGGCCAATCATAGACACCCAAAAGTTGGACCTTATAGATCAAGGAAATCCCAGTGAGGGTATGAGCCTGGAGCTACGGGATGTGAGGAGCAGCCTGCCAGACATCACTGTATATTCCTTTGACTCCCCAACTCTCATAGTAAAAGAACATTTCCAGAATGCAGCCCCAAAGCCAGCACTAAGAACTGGAAGTCTGCAGTGTCACAGACAGGATTCACCTGCTGTCTTGGTACTAATTAGTGTTAGGACTAACTGGGACAAACTACATCAGAGCTTGTAAGGCACATATCAGGATGTCACCCCACCTAGGGTATTGGGCCCCAAAGTGTTCCAACAAAGAACCAGGAGGTCGAGGAGCCAGTGGCCTTTACCTCGGAGGGGTGCCTTTCTCCAGAAGCCATCCCGCACCTCCACGTAGTCGTACCAGCAGAGGCGGCTTCGGTACAGGTCCATGGATGTGAAATTCAGAATAATCTAGGGGAAGAAATAAGGGGTGAGGAGAGAAGGTTACATGGCTCCCACTTTGTACCTGCCCCTGGGGTCAGGTACATGTCCACTGCCTTGCAGGAGGGAAAGTTAACCATCACCAGCCATGCCCAGCATCGTACCCACATGGCCCTCATCAGACTAACTGAAAACACTTGTCCACTATTCCCATTACCAAACATGCATGAGGGCTCAGGGCTTCCACTGCTTTGCACTCCCCACCCCAGTATAGGGCTACTGTGCTGGCTTAAATAACCAGTCAGGTTTCCTCACAGTCAATATAAACAACGATGTCCTTAGGGAAGCGGGAAGGGCCAGGAAGGGCCCAGAATGGTAAGAGGGTATGGGGTGGGTGGTGGGTGGGGCTCTGAGATGGAAAAGAAGGGGACTGGACAGAAGACACCAATCATACAAACTCACTGGGCCCTGATTCCCGGAAGGGGCATGGTATCTTTGGGGACTAATGTCAGGTCACAGTCGCTCTGGGAAATAGGTTTAACATATATCTCTGTCCTTGTGGGATTACATAAGCATGAAGACTATACAGAAAAAAAATGTAAACTCCAGCCCAAGGGCCTGGGTTTGACTTAGTCCTATTTCCTGCTACACCCTAGGGTCAGCCACACAAGTTCCCTGATCCAACGTCAGCCAGCTCATGTGATAGCCTCTGACACCACAGTATCCCTGGAGACAGAAAGAATCATACTAGCATCCTGACAGTGGCCACAGCCCTTTGGTAAGTCTCAAGGCTCCATAGCCACAGCTAAGAATGTTTTTTAAAAAAGATTTTGCTTTAGAGCCTGGCACAGTAGCACATGCCTTTAGTCCCAGAACTGGAGAGGCAGAGGCAGGAGAATATCTGTGAGTATGAGGCCAGCCTGGTCTACATATTGAGTTCTAGGACAGGAAGGACTACACAGAGAGATAACATATAAAAATAAAGTTTAGTTTATGTGTATGTATCACATGTTTGCAAGTTGTCTGCAGAGGCCAGAGGAAGGCATGAGTCCCTCAAACTAGAATTACAGGTGGTTGTGAGCCAACCCATGTGGGTACTGAGAATCAACCTTGGGTCATCTTAACTGCTGAGCTATCTCTCCAGCCCCCAGGACAATGGATTTTTAAAAGGCAGAAGCTTTCCCTATAAGGGAATATACTTTCTTGGAAATATCCAGAGGGATCCCCAAGCCCCCTGTGCTGTCAGAGTCCCTGCAAGGTTCCAGGGTCAGGTTTGTTGTGACCTGTGGTGTGTGTGTGGTTGGACTCTCAGCTAGTGGGCTTTCCTGCTAAAGAAGGGACAGGGCCACACCTCCCCTCAGCTTCAGTGGAGAGCTAGATGCTAACAGCAGAGGACAGAACAAGATAGATTCCAAGGCAGGCACTAGCACTGGAAGTCTGTATCACGTCAACAGGACTGATTCCTGGACACTCTCTGAGTCAGCTTTGTCAGTGCTGGGTCTGGATGTTTGTTAGTTTTTATTTCTTTAGTGTGTATATGCTTAGGCGCGTGGAGGTCAGAGGGCAGCTCTCAGGAGTCAGTTCTCTTGTTCCATCATGTGGGTTCCGAGTATCAAACTCAAGTTGACAGATTTGGTGTAAAGTCATCTCGCTAGCCCTACTGAGTGGATTTAATCATCATCTACCCAGTCCTTTTGCCTGCCTCTCAGTTCCATGACATCTGTCCTATTCTCTATGTCCCTCTGGATCACACCCCAGCACACCATGCCCTAGGCTCATTAATAAATATGTGTCCCTTCCATAATCACCACTCCTAGGACCCTGCTCCCATCTCTGCATTCCATTTTTCCAAGCTCACCTCACCAGCAGTTCTCACCATGACCATCAAGGTCTGAGACTAAGACGTTTCCATTGCCCCTCCCTACCCACTATTCTTTCTTATTCTAGTCGTGTAAATTTTATCAGTTGTAGTAACTTCAAATGTATCGGAATGAGACTGCATTTTTTGAAGTGAATTATATGTGTGCCAAATTATTCATCATTATTATGGATAATTATTGCTTTTATTCCTAACAGCATTTTCAAAAAGTGAAGCTGCAAATCCATTCTAGCTCTTTCCATGGAGCCACCATGTCACGTATCGCATGTCCCATCCCCTCAGCCCCACAGTCCCCACCTCCAGTTGGCCTGGAATCCCTATGTAGACAAGGCTTACAGCGATCCATCCATCTGGCTCTGTTTTGAAAGTATAAACCCTTCATCTAACTCATTATCCCTTTTAGGAAAATGACCAAATGCTCCCACAGAGGGAAGCAGCCAAGGGCTGGCATGGTAGCCTTCAAAGTGAGGAGACTGCCGGCCTGCACTGGCACCTCCTCACACTCAACCTCCGTGGTGTGAACTCCAGACTCACACTCCTCTTCCAACTTAACTGTTCTCACCTAAAAACTACAAGCTGCTCATACCCAGATCATTGACTCCTGTCTGTCTGGATAGCAACAGCTGCCTGGGTATGTGACTATACCACTGGGCCCTTGGCACGAATGAGCGAAGTCTTCTGCCTTCTACCAGCAACCTCCCACCACTCCTCTCGAGGCCATCCTTCCAGCCACGCCTTCTGTCTAGTCTCCCATCCTAGACCCACACTAAGCTTTAGTCCTTGTTCTTGGCTTTGCCCTGCCTGAGCCACAGCAATCAGAATCAAGCTTTTATTATATCTATCTGATCAGATCAAAGTCCTTCAATGCACGTAACATATGCATAACACAGAATAAACTCCCAAGTCCCCACTTTGAGGAATCTTTTCCCATCTCATCTCTGTTACCTATGACCTTTTCTCCCACCATTCCTCCTTACTAGGCTCCAGGCACATGGACCATGACCATCCTCAATCACACCAAGACTGTCTCAGGACCTTTGTACTTACTGTTGGAAGCTCTCACTTGATGCCTGCAGATGCTGTCCTACTTTCGACATGCCTGCCATGAATGGGGACTTCTCTGAAAATCCCACATGAGTCATTGTCTCCTTTCTGTGGATTCCTCCCCAATGAGCACCACCACCTCCCTGCTCTGAGGGACTTGCTGATACATTCTTTATCTGTTTCTCCTCCAACACAGAAATGCAAACCCAGGTAGGCAGAAATCTCACTTGTCCCCCCTCCACATGTAGTACTTAGTAAGTACTTAGTAACTCTCTTAAGTACAATTTTGCTTTTAGGAACCTTCAGGCAGGCTTGCCTGAATCTCTAAAGATGGAAGTATAAGTATGTCTACTGAGACATTTTGGGTAACACTGAAAACTTGAAAGAACTTACAATCAACTGTCCTTCACTAGAAGAGAGCTAGGAGCTGGTAGCCCACACCTTTAGTCCCAGCGGGCAGGAGGCAGAGGTGGGCTTCCGTGAACTCTGTAAGTTTGAGGCCAGCCTGATCTACAGTTTCAAGACAGCCATGGCTACACAGAACAACCCTGTCCTGAAAAAAGCTGAGAAGGAGGGAAGGAGAAAGGAATGGAAGGAGGGACGGATGAACAGATGGATGGACAGACAGAGACAGAGACAGAGAGAGAGACAGAGACAGAGCGAAAGACAGCGAGAGATGATGAGGACTGATGGAGAAGGAGCCATGGAAACAAATGGGGTAAATCTATTTGAGCTGACCCAAAACAAGGACAGGATCTACTGCTACGTGCAAGGCAAGCTGCAGAAATCCATTATGTGACTGTGAAGTCCTTTTGGCTTTGTGTGTGTCATACAGACAAACACATCAAAGCATTCCTCATGCTTAGTCCCTGTTGAAAAGTAGGATACAAAAGATTAAGGAGGAGAATATTCATTTTTTTACATTGTGTTTACGGACTGTTCAGGCATTTTATATCAGGCACATGTTATTTTTATATATCTAACAAATCACAAAAATATCTGTCACGGAATGCCAGATGGAGGAAGGGATTTGGAGAGCTGAGGCGCAGCACCCTGACTCCCACACTCATACCCTCTGCCCCTCTCGCAGGCAGCCCCCCTGGGCTGCCCAGCAGCTGGAATGAGAACAAACATCTACTTCCCCTCACATAGATGAACATGGAGGATGAATGTTCATCCTCCAAAGTCACCACACCCAGAGGGCCAGAACCCCAGAAGGCCCACCCAAGACCTCCCAAGGGGTTAGGTTGACAGCAGTCACCTGACTTGGGAGGAAGAGACCTATGTTGGTGGTCAGTAGCATCCTTAAGGGAGGCACAGCACTGGCTATATTGAGACCAGACATGTCTAATTAAGAGTTGTAATGACTTCTGTCATGTGGACACAGCTGTGCCCTGGTGGCAAGGGCATTGCCCTTTGCCAAAGAAAATCTGGCCAGCTCTACTATTTCCGAGCTGAGGACTTGGGGTGTTTAGTTCCACTTCCTTGAGCCTATATTTGTCTACAGATTGGTGACATGGGGATTACGTGAGGTACAGTGTATCCGTCTATGAAGAGGTTTTCTCACACCGGCTGGTACTCTCAAGGACAAACCAACAGAGTACTTCTTCTCTCACTTGGGAAGGAGTTAGCTACCTGAGGCCATTAGCCACATCACCCCTTAAACAACTCACAGGCTTCAAGGTGACCTCACCCACAATCTTAGATTCATCACCGAATTCTTTGGTACTGTTTTTCTTCTCTGTGAGTGGGTAATAGGACCTGCCTCAAGGCTTAAGGGAAATAAGATGAGTAAAGCTTACTTCATCATTTGGTGCAAGGTAGGCAGACAGTAAGCATGAATTTTACTTGTAGATCTCAATTTACTTAAGTCTTTGAAGTACTGGGCAGTGAATCCTGTGCCTTGTACATGCCAGGCAAGCGCCCTGTCACTGAGCTGCACAGTGCTAGCCCTCCTTGGGACTCCAGTCCTATGCCATCACTCTAAGCTGTTTAGGACACCTGGACACGCAGTGGTTCAGATCAGAATCCTAGAAGTAGGTGGAGACAGTGGGCCATCTGGGAACTGACTAGCGCTTACCCATCTATCCACTGGGGGTGCAGAGAAGACAACTGCAGCCAACCTTTATTGAGATGTCTCTGCATGCTATGTACTGCTTAAGCTCTTTCTGGATATGAGTTCCTTCAATCTTCATATAAATCCACAAGTCACTGGGCCCATTTTTCAGGTAGGAAAATAAAGGCACAGAGTATTTCATTGTCTGGGAAGTACTGCCAAGTCCCAAGGTTGGCTACTAATTCCATAGGTGTTGACAAACACTTGGTTCACCATAAAGGACCCTTTCTTGAAGGTAACATGCCAAGATGGGCCTATCATCGGCACTTCTGGCCCTAAGCTAAGCACTAGAGAGAGAGTGGAAAACAACTTGCCTGCAGCCAGATTTGATGTCAAAGTCCAAATGCTCGGGGAGGTGGCTTTACTGCTGACAAATCAGGCATTTCCCTGGGTAAGCCTGGTCAGATTTACATGTCAGCGCTATGAGTCTCACTTCCCTGGTCTACACAGTAGAGGTGGCAATGACAAGCTTAAAGATGACTATAGGCTTTATGTGTGTCCTGTGCCTGACTCTTTGCTTGGAACATAATTGTTCTAACATCAGATCCAGGGCCCAAAGTTACAATCTTAAAATGAGAGACAGAACAAGAATAATAGAAAGAGGCTCTTATTCTGAAAGTACCAGCCTCCAGGGGTCCTTTCAAGGTTCATGGCCCCAGGGTGCCATACTGGATTTTTTTTTTTCCAGACAACGTTTTACAATGGCTATTCTGAAACTCACTATGTATTAGATCCATCTGGCTCTGCCCACCAGTGCTAAGATTAAAGGCCTGTGTCAGGGGATGGCCTGGAATCACCTTTCTTTTAATTGATACATTTTTTTTTTAAAATTGATACATTTTTACAACCACGCACTGGTGTGTTTATAATTTTTATTTTGAATCCACTTCTTTCCCTGGAGCTCTGAGCAGGGTTCTGAAAGGGATGAAGGTCTTTTAGAAATTATGGAGGGTTTACAGGACAGAGAGGCTCCTGAGCCAGGGAGAGACCCTTACAGACATGGCATGAAAGTTGGCTGGCCCATGCAGTCAAAAACTACTGGGGAGAAAGGCCACGTGGTCTCACTCTTGATGGATGGGTCACATTCTCGACCAGGAAAGGAAGCCATGTTCTACCTTTACTGTTTCTCAAGGACCGGTCTCTTTTGTGTATCTGCACATCTCTGGTCCTCAGCCCTGCACTAGGCACTTTGTAGGATTACAGGTTTGCTAAAGAACACCAGAACAACTGTTGAAATGCTGCAACAGGGCCTCGGAACAGAACAGTTTTGTAATCACAGACCAGTGTATCCAGATGCAGCTTCTATGTGACCTTGGGCCGGGGACTAACTTTTGTAAGTTCATTTTCAACAGAACAGAGACCATGTCAGTACCAAGACTATGATGCTGCCATGCTAATTCAAAGGTACAATGCAGGCTGGGGATTACGGCTCAGTAAAGCCTTTGCCTAACTAACCCAGGGTTTGATTCCCATCACACACAAGAACATAACACACAGAAATCAATGAACATATTTGACAAATCATAAGCTCAATAACTGTAAACTATCACCACCACCACTACCACCATCATCATCGCTATTATTATTTATACTTATGAATGAGATTTTCTAAACCTGGAGTAGTAGAGACCCTTGGGAAGGCAGTGAGGGCTCAACCTCTTCAAAATAGCAGAATGACTTGCAATTTTGAGATTTGGAATGAGAAGAACAAGGGACGAGACAGCTTTTGAGGGAAGACGGCAGGATGCCAACTAAGGGAGGGATAACAGAATTACCAAATTCTCAGTAAGAGTCTGTCACAGGAAAACCTCAAGCTGCAAAAACAAAAGTCATGCACTGTCTGGAAAGCCGCTCCCCAGACAGAAGGGAAAGAGAGCAAGGAACTCCTCTCTAAGTTGACGTTTGTCTCTGGGCTTCACAGATGACATCAGACAACAGTCAAATAACATGCAGATGTGATCAGCACATGTAATCTCAACAGCTCACAGAAAAAGCTTTCTCAACTTTGAAGAATATGTGTATGCCGGAGTTCGTGTGCGTGTGGAAAGGGGGCTGCGAGCAGATTCTGGGACCTACAAACCCTGGAGCTGAACATCAATCCGCAGTTAAAAGGGCAGTAATTGGCTACTTAGGAAAAAAAGCATTTGAGGATGTACGTGTAAGAGCTGGAGTCCTGTCTACTGAAACAAGGCCCATCAGTGAGTGCATTCCTCTTCTTTTGAAAGGGACTTTTTCTCAACTGTTGGGACAGTGTGTGATTTGCTAATGCAGTCCAGCTCTGTTTTCATCACTGCTGGATAGGTGCCTATGCTAGGGGAATATGCCATAGGTGTCAGAGGAATGCAACAGGTGGTGGCCTGTGGCTAGGGATAATATCATCAAAGACCATTGCTAAGTTTTGAAACCTGCAACTTAGCGGGCCAATGGGAGTTTGGAGGAAGATCTTAAACTTACTTTGGCTTGTGTCCTGCTCAAGATTCTGATTAAAGCTCAGGACAGCATCACTGGTGACATACTTAACCAACAGGCAACGGTGGAAGCAAGAGGCTAGTAGGACTTGCTGGACAGTGGAATTCTTTGATTCTAAACCCTCTTTGCACTAGGTGTTGGAAGGCTCCAGGAAAACAATGTAACACTAAATTAAACACCACTTTCCAGTTATGGGAAAGAATGTAGCAGCTTGCTCTTGGGAACAATAAAAATATGAAGGACACAGAAGGTTCAGGGTTGGCTGAGAAATCTAGACTTCATGTGACAAGGTCATGCCTGGGCCTAAGAAGTCATGGGAGGGGCTGGAGAGCAGTTTCTGCTCTTACCCAGAATGGAAGTTTGGTTCCCAGTGCCCGTATCAGACAGTTCACAACTGCCTAAAACTTCAGCTGATGCCTCTGCTCTCCTTGGGCACCAGCACTCACATGCACATACCTTCTGCTCCTTCACATACAAATAGTAAAATTTAAAAAGAAAGAAGGAGAAGGGCCTTCCTACTTAGGGAGGAACCCAGAGGTAAGATACAAGGAACTGCTCTTGAGAAGCCCAGAGGGGTCTCAGGGATAGACACTCCCCCTTTCTCTGAAACTTTGTAGCGTTTAGAGTTAGAGAGAGAACAGAATAGATGAGGGGTCCCAAGCCCTCATAAGCTCAGTTATTCAAACAAGGCGAGTCAATCGTGCAGTGGGAGATTGCACTAGGTAAGCTCCTGGGTCCCTCATGCATTTGGTGTCTACTCAGCTCATCTGAATGAGCAGCAGGCAGGGAAGGACTTGAAGATCCCAGAACAGCAAGGAAAAGAGGGATAGGAAGGCTAGCCATGACCGGAAGCATCATGCTGGAAGCATTTGCTTTGTTCTTAGCAGTTCTCAGGACCACAGCTTGTGAGAATTGAGAAGGGCCCTTTGGGAATCCCTGACTCAAGCTCTGACTATACAGAGGAGAGAGCCAAGAGCTGGGGCTGAGTGGTTCACCCAAGTCCACCCAAGGCATCCCAGAAAAGGCTGGGTTCAAGGTTTACATCCTATGTCCTTGTTAACTGTATGACTTGGCAAGTTACTTAATTAATCTTCCTGTAACTCAGTTTCTTTCTCTGTGAAATGAAGACCCAGGGTGGCCATAAAAATAAAAAGAGGAGCCATGTGACAAGCACCTTAAAAAGCACTCAAGAAGAGCTAGATAATCACAATAGAACTACATGGTAACCGTACATAGCAACTCTATCTTTGGATTAGCCTGATGCACAGATTGCTGAGGAGGAGGGAGGCAGAGCAAGGCTCCATTTGGCGGGAACCCTCCTCATTACACACTTAATGCATTTATGCCAATGACCAGGCAGGTCACCCTTCTGCCAGAAGTCCCTGGGCTGGGCCACCTGGAGGGTGATGCTATCCCATTGCTGGGGTCCTAATAGACCAGACAGGTGATCAATCACAGTTACCTTCTCCCCGGGTGTGACGGAGATGCGCCATACACAGTGCATGTGGGCAGAGTAGCCATTGGGATACTCAGGGGAGGAGAAGTTGCCAGTGCTATCTTGGAGGGTCTCTCCACAGGCTGTCAAGGGAAAAAAAAGTAACTGAGCTGCTTATTACAGGTGCCAGATCCCCAGCTCACCCCTGAGCCTTGGAACCCTTAGAGGAGACAAAAGTGGCTGAAGAAAGGTGTTCTATCCCTTTAAGATGTGCCCCTCCTCCTTTCATATAAGCATAAACCATCCTGCTTCCCTGGTCTAGTGCTGCCAGGGTAAACCAGATGCCCCGTTGTCAAGGAAACATGGATTCCAGAGTTGAGGTCAAACTCGTTTGGTGGGCCTCACCTCCTCCTCACTGTCCAGGGAGAGGCTAGTTGCTCCCCTTTCTGCCCTCATTCTTCTAGGTCCTTCCTATCACCTACCAGCCTAGCCCCAGGTTGGTCCTTAACTGGAATACTGTCCGGCTTTATTGTCCCTCCTTCCCAACACCAGTCTCAGAGACTTACAGCTATTACTTTCTAGGGGTTCCTGGGCCCTGACCTCTGTCTTCCTTGGACTCGACCTTCCATCCCTCCTGGTCTGTCCCTTCCCTGCTCCAACCTGGGCATTTGTAGAGCTTCCGGGCCTGAGCGATGTCCCCCTTGCTGAGTCGGGTCCTTTGGCCAATGGAAGGCTTCACCCCATTCACCTCATACTTGGGAACAATGGTGTCCAGGAAGATGCCCCTGAGAAGGACATGAGAAAACTGAGGACATGAGTCTGCTGGAAGGTGGGTGAAGAAGGAGGGTGGTGTGCTCATCTACTGCCACAGGGCATGACTCTGCCAGGGCCCAGACATTCCTCAGCAGGGTCAGGGAAGGGCAGAGATGTCTCACCCTGTCATTAAGCTGCCCACTGACCAGCAGCCACCCTGTTCCGTGGCAGCTATACCACAGGAGCTGGGGGAGCCCCCAGAAATGCTTTGAGAGATCAGGAACCCAGGCCCTTATGCTCAGACTGGCTTCAAACCACAGCCCTGGGAAAGCTTTGGGCTCTCATCTGTCATCTCTGCCACACCACCCAGCTTCCACCCCCAGACCTCAAATTCAGTCCCACTGGACTTCTCTTTTGACTTCCCAGGGTCAACTCATTACCCTCTGACATGGCTGTGATTGGAGTAAGGCCCAAGGATAACTAACGGCAGCTTCCACAGTGGCCAGCCAGCTCCTGGGGCACAGTGTCTCACTTTCCCAATTCCTTCCTGCTAATCTCTGTCTTTCCGTTTGGGAGGAGCAGAACAAAAAGGAGACAGCAGTTCTCCCCTCCCCAGGGTCCCTGACTCACATCCAGCTGGGAAGGACCGGGCAGGGGGTGTGGGTATGATGGGAAATGGAAGGAGGGTCTGTGGGGGTGGAGGGCTGAATGAGTTCACCACCACCACCAACCTCCCCCCACCTTCTCCATCTCCATTCCTGAACTGGAAGAATGGGTCTGGAGGAGCTTAGAGAGGCAGGGGGGCAGGGCCACCACCCAAACAGGGACATGGGTGCAGGAAGGCCAGTCCAGGGAGGGGTGTGAGGAGAGGTGAGTCCTGCTGGAGAGTCTTCTCCCATCAAACCCTGGGGAAGGAGATATCTTGTGAACTGGAAATGAGGACCAGTCCAGGGCAAAAGTCAAGCTTTGTGCAAATTAGCCAGTCACAAAATAGACAAAGCTGGTCCTGCTCTGTGACATCTGCTGAAGCAAGACAACCAAATGACCAAGGTCTGCAGGTTAGCGGGGACAGCTCAGAGGTCAAGACACTTGCCACCAAGGCTGATGAATGGAGTTTGATCTCCAGGACCCACATTGTGGAAGGAGAGAAACAGCTCCTGCATTTGTCCTCTGACCGCCACAGGTGCAATGTGGCATGTATGTGCACATATGTACACAAATATATGTATGTAAGAGAAAAAGAAATAATTTTATGTTCACATCCTGCCGGGGTTACATAGAGAACTCAAGGATGACTAGTCTGGGTAACTTAGTGAAACTCTCTTTCAAAAATAAAAATTAGGTGGCTGAAGAGATGGCTTGGCGGTTAAGAGTACTGACTGCTCTTTCAGAGGACCCAGGTTCAATTCCCAGCACCCACATAGCAGCTCACAACTGTCCGTAATTCCCGTTCCAGGAAATCTGACAGACACACATGCAGCTAAAACACCAATGCACATAAAATTAAAATAAAATAAATTTTTAAAAATTAAAAAAAAAAATAGGATTGGGCACATAAGACAGGGGAACATCACTTGCCTGATGTCACAAGGCCCTGGGTTCAATTCCTAGTACTGCAAAACAAAACAAGGCAGAAAGGGCAGACAGCTAGAAGGAGGTGGTCCACTCAGGGCACCACCAGAAAAATAAACTGCCATGGTGGCAGATGAGAGCCAAGCCTGGCTCCTTTGGGTTGGCACACTTTGGAGATCCCACATAGCAAGACCTGAGAAGTCAGGTGTTTAGTCTTCTAGGCCACAAACCCTTGCTTCAACACAGCAATGGGCTAGCCCACGCCTACCAGCTCTTAACTAATGGTAGAGACTACTAAGGCAGACACAGTCACTAGCCTTTTGTTTAGGGCCTACAGGTACCCAGAAGACTGTCCTTGTCTTTGGTGCCTGCTGGAGCAGGGCAGGACACAGAAAAGAGAAAGTCTGCAAGGAAATGGCTTCCAGAAGGTAGGCATAGGCTTCCCTGGGCAAGGCCCAGACCATTTCTCACCTGGAGAACGTGTTCCGGGCATAGTGCATGATACTGTCAAAGTCATAGGTCTCTCCCAAGGACTCCACTTCTTGAACCTCCATCTTCAAGAAGTTATACTCCTGTCCTGCAAAGACCGTGAGAAAAGTGGGGGTAGGGTGGAGGGAGTGGCCTACGTCCTCCCTGTACCTGTACCTGGGAGGGGCTGCTTCTCTGAAGGTGTAAGGGAAGTAGAGGGGAAAGGAGACAGGGACATCTATAGAGGAGTCTTTTCCAGTAGAAAAGACTGGAGAACTTGTTGAAGGGAGGGTCAGGAACTTGTTGAAGGGAGATTGAGGACAGGTAAGCCTGTGGGGATATCCAGGGACAAGCTGACTGTAGTCCAGCCTTCTCACCATTAGAGCTGGCTTCTGGTTACTTAACCTGACCCCCATGTCCAGGACCTGTGTCAGACCCCTAAGCAGCTCCAGAAGCCCTAGGATGGGATCCAGACCCTGGGATGTGTGTACCTGGCTGTATGTTCTCGCGTACAATAGAGACATGGCGGTCCCGGTCGGGCCGCGTGTGCTCGTGCCAGAAGCCAATGACATGGCCCAGCTCATGGACCACGATGCCAAACTTGTCACAGTTCTTGCCGATGGAGATGGCCTGGGGGCCCCCACCTCGGCGACCCACGTAGGAGCAGCACCTGGAGGGCGGGGCCAGCTCAGGGGGGTGGTCCCGAGCTGGGGGAGTGCATCCACTCAGGGGCTGGGCCAGGCTGCTGGGGGTTTGTGCAGGGGTGCGGATGGCCCTGGGCACCCAATGCGCAGGTTTTATGCCAGGGTCGGAGCCATATCAATGGGAGATGCCCACAGCAGGGAGAAGAGATGGGCAAGCCCAGATGAGGGCAGCAAGGGTGCCTAAGGCAGAGCCTGGCTGGGGATCACCACCAAGGGGATCAGTGCCCGTGGGTCCCTGCTCACCCGCAGGGTCTGTAGGTGAATACAATATAGCTGTCCTCATCTGTGCGCTCCAAGAAGGTGACACAGGTATGCTTCTCCCAGTGTCTCATGGCCTGCCGGAAGACTGCCCTCTGGCTGCCTGTGGAAGGAAAAGCCAGGTTATCTTACCGTCAAGCGAGTGGGGGTTGGGGCACTTTCACCCACTGATACAGTGTTAGAGCCAATCTGCAGGCTCACTGCCTGGCCAGGAGACTGTGGACTGGCCAAAGGCAACAAGGCAAAGGCCAGGTGTAGGCTCACAGCAGCACACTCACCAGTGAAATTCCCTCCAATAACAAAGGGGATGACCCCATCGGGCCACACGCGCTCTGGTCTAGATGTCGCTGCCCGCCTGCTCCGAGGCCTGCCTCTCCATCTGCCCCTGCTTTCTCTCTGCGGCTGCCCACTAGTGCTCTGACCACCCAGGGCAGAAGAGTTTCCTGGAATGGAAAGAAGAAAGAGTCAGTGGTAGCAAGTGAGTGGCTAGGAAGAAGAGGAGACACAATAATGGAATCCATTATCTGTAGATTCTGGATTCGCAAATCTGCCTACTCTGCTAAAAATTTATTTGCTACTCTCAAATCAATACTGTCAGGCTTTTGTGATCATCCATGGACACGTACAGGGCAGAAAAAAAAAAGTTGGATGATCCAATCAATGTGTGCACATGCTCAGCCAAGGTCGAACAAGGTATTCTGTCTGCCTGTTTCTTTTAGGTGATCTGAGAGCCACTTTTAATTTAAAAAAAAAAAAAAATTGGTTATTTAAAATGGTTCCTAAGCAAAGTGTTCATGTACTGTCTTGTGTTCCCAAAGCAAGAAAGCTGGGCTCATAGTGATGCAAACCTGTCATCTAGCTCCTGAAGTGAGGCATGAGGATTATGAGTTCAAAGCCAGCCTGAGTTCTACACTGAGTTTAAAGCTATGCTGGGCAACTTAGAGAGTCCCTGTCTCAAAATAAAAATGTAAAAATGGAGCTGGACATGTACCTCAGTGGTAAATGCTTGCCTGGCACGCATGAGGTTCCAGGTTCAATCTCCATTACCACACACACATACAAAAATATAACAAACGAAAGCTGGGTAAAACCTTTCCAAGAAATGCCCACATTCAGTATATTTGCTCAGGCCGAAGCCAATGCCGCTAGCCACGAGTTCAGTATTAATGAACCAACTTTATATTAAATAAAGTGTCTTTAAGAGAAATAAGTATGACAGGTGGTCATATAGTGATCCATTTACAAAAAAAATGTGACCAAAGGCTGGTGAGAGTGTATGCTTTTCCTAGGAGCAATGACTCAGCATGTACTAATTCATTCTTCATGGTGTCTACCATGTAAAATAACTATAAAGTTCTGTAGTAGCTGTGAGTCTGTGTTCTAAGTGTCTGGAGCTGCTACAAACAGCAGGAACAGGCTAGGGCTCCAAACTAAGACAATGAGGCACTCATTTCCCCGGAGCTGTGGGGACCCAGGGGATCTGAAGTTTGGATAAAAGCTATGTGCTTTCTCAGGGCTTCTGGGCCCGAATTCCCACATGACACCAAAGCTCCATGGCACTGGGGCAAGTGCCACTGTCTGTATCTGAATGTAGAGGAGATTAAAGACAAAGTTTTGCCCCAGATCACCTGGTGGGCTGGCCACATGCCCTGTTAAGACTTTCCCCTGTGCTATCTCCACTAATCTCCACCAAAGTCCTGTAAACTTCTTTAGTCAATGTGACACCAGAATACCCTTTGATGCCAACTACCCTCCTAGGTGATTGGCCTATAATCCCTAAATTGCTCATACCAGGATCATCCCTCCTGCTGGACAAGGAAGATGGCCTGGCACACCCACCTATTCCCAGAACTGAACCTCAATAGGAATCCCTTGTTTGAGCAATGGGAGAGCACCATATGGGCTTTCCAAACCATGGTCCAGCACCATCCTGATGATAGACTGCCCCTCAGCTCAGCAGTGAGAAGGTTGGGAAAAGCCTATCCAGCTGTTCTCTTTCCCCATCATCAATGCCACATAGGTTGGTAGGTGCCTGGGCCACCAGGGATCAAAGAGCTTTGAGCCCAGCTTTGGGACATGTACATAAGTTCTTTCTGTGTGGCATGGAAAGATACCAACTGTACACATAGAACAAAAGAACACTGCAAGTAAAGGTGAATAGTTGAGTCTTGGAGACAGTTTGGGATATTGAAGAAGCTCAGGAGGATGGATCCAGAGAATGCATAGAAGTTTGTGCCCTGGAACTAGGAGACCCTGGACCAGGACTATGATATTGGCCATAGCATCATGGATTGGGAGACAAAGGTTTGGATTCTAGTTCCAGCCCTGCCACCTACACACTGTGTGTGATACTGGGCAAATTACTTTACCTTTGTGAGGCTTAGTATCAGCCTTTGGAAAGCATAAATGGTCCTGACACTTATCACTTGTCCTGGTTGAAGTTTTTGTCAAATTGATACAAGTTACGGTCATCTCAGAAGAGGAACTCCTGAGAACATGTCCCAGTAAGATTGGCCTTATAGGTAGGTAAGTCTGTCAGCTATTGTCTTGATTAATGATTGATGTGGGAGGGCCCACTTACTGTGGGGTGGTGCCACCCCTGGGCAAATGGTCTTGGGAGTGTAAGAAAGCAAACTGAGAAAGTCAGGAGGAGCAAGATAGTAAGCAGCATTCCTCCGTGGCCTCTGCTTGTATTCCTGTCTCAGGTTTCTGCCTTGAGCTCCTGCTCTACCTTCTCTCAGTGACAGAGTAGAGCCTGAGAGGTGTAAGATGACATAAGCTCTTTCCTCCCCAAGTTGATTTTCCTCATGGTATTTTATCACAGCAATAGAAACCCTAACTATGACACTCTTGGAGGTGGTTGGAGACAGTCAAGCAGGATAATAGTTTTGAAAGTATTTTGTAAGCTATACCTCAGAAAAATACTGCTTTTTGGGTCCCATGGGCATCTGTATTTATTTCTCTTCTAGGGGAAGGATAAATATATCCCAAAGGATGGCAAGCCCCTGTGTTGGGTTCAAGTTCATGGCCTCTGTCCTGGGAGGGCCTGGCTGGAAATCGGAGGGGGGGTTCTAGTTTCCCAAACCTGAAACATTTCTGGGACAGAGACAGCTAGCCTATCCCAGGGTACCTGAAGCTTTGATGGATGACCTCCGGGCTGTTTGCAGTCTAAGAACTGCAGCCTGCTGCACCCGAAAGGCCTTCAAGTCCTCCTCATCCAGGGCAATGTCTCCAAGGAAGGCAGCTGGAAAAGAAGCCAGATGCTGAGTTAATCCTCTTACCCTGGGTTATACTCACTGTACTTATAGCCCTGATCCTACAGCCATTCTGATTCTTCAGTACCACATGAGAACGACAGAGCACGTCAGATCAGCTTCTAGAATCTCTTTATAGATTACACTTGCCCTTTACTTCAAATCCCAACAACAGTGAAGTGTTATGACACTCGCTTGTAGCCAGAGCTATTCAGGCAGCTGAAGCAGAGGGATCACTTGGGTCCGGGGTTTAGAGGCTAGCCTATCCAATTGCTTACACAGTGAAATGGTTCAGTGAGCAAAAGTGCTTACCTCCAAACCTGATGACCTGAGGAAGGAGAGAACCAACTCCTGCAAGCTGTCCTCTGATACACACACACACACACACACACACACACACACACACACACACACGCTGGTAGGAGAGAAAGGGAGTAAATAAAAATGTAATAAATAGTTCCATGAAGACACAATTGCGTCACTGTCTTAGTCAGGGTTTCTATTCCTGCACAAACATCATGACCTAAAAGCAAGTTGGGGAGGAAAGGGTTTATTCAGCTTACTCTTCCACATTGCTGTTCATCACTAAAGGAAGTCAGGACTGGAACTCAGGCAGGTCAGGAAGCAGGAGCTGATGCAGAGGCCATGGAGGGACGTTCCTTACTGACTTGCTTCTCCTGGCTTGCTCAGCCTGCTTTCTTATAGAACCCAAGACTACCAGCCCACAGATGGTACCACCCACAAGGGGCCCTCCCCCCTTGATCACTAATTGAGAAAATGCCTTAGAAATGGATCTCATGGAGGCATTTTCTCAACTGAAATTCCTTTCTCTGTGATAACTTCAGCTTGTGTCAAGTTGACACACAAAACTAGCCAGTATAGTCACCTTTTCCAGGTTCAACAAATGCTGTTAGTACCTATTATGGTCCTGTCATTAAGTCAGAGACTAGCAACTCAGAAGAGGCCCCTAGCCCTGTTGGTGCTAATCTTTACAATACAAAGTTCATACAAATAATGACTCAGAGAATTCTACAGAGAGACAAGTGTTCTGACGGTGAGATACTTTGAAGCAAAGACTCTCTAGTGTCTAAAAGCACATGTGTTTTGATTTGGTCCTGAAGGTGGTGCTACTGGGAGGTTCTGTGCACTCTTATAGGTACTTATGTCATTCTGTCTCTATGTGTGTGTGTGCCCGCCCTTGAAGGGGGTTGTGGGACCTGGTCCTTTCCTCATCCCAGTTTGCTCTGCCAAATGTTCCCACCACAATCTGCTGCCTATAAGAGGCTCCAGAAGCATATTCTCCACTATCTTGGGCTGGGAACTCGGGAACTGTGAGCCAAAATAAACCTATTGTCTAAGTCAATCAGTCCTCTTCGGTGTTTTGTTACAGTGTCAGAAAGTTGACTGACCAGCCATCTATTTGTGAGCCTGTGCTAAGTGTGTGGTATCACATAGTAAATGCCATTTCAACCAAATCAGGGAGGATATGGACCTATAGTAAGATGTCTAATCTGTTTGCCTGGCCCAATAGGACTTGGCATGGGTTAGGCAAATCTAGGAGACCAAGACTAACACCAAGAGGTTCCTAGCTAACAGGAAAAGGTGTAAGAGTTGCCAAACAAACTCTAAATTTCTGGGTCCTCCCTCTGAAGGGGAAAAGCCCAGGAGTAGGACAACCCCACCCCCATCCCCAGGAGGTCATTTTCATTTGGGGCCTGGGAAGAGAAGCTTCTGGAGAGATGAGTTGAGCCGCCTCTCTTCTTTCTGAGAAGTCGCACTGCCTGCTTTGGAAGGAGTCCAGATGTAAGCTCCACAGTGGGCTAGGCTGGGCTCCGGAGGCAGGAGGCCAAGCTGGAGGTGGAAGCGCAGCAGCTTCCCTGTAGCCCAGCCGTGGTGACATCTGCTTCTCATCCCCGCAGAGTCAGCATTACACAAATTGTTTTAACCTTGAGGCCTTACACACGGGTTCCTCCTTCCCTGTTGGCCCCACTGGGTGGATACCTATACATTTACTTTATCACCCATTTAGTCAGACACAGATGGGTAATGTCCCTATGGGCATATGGTGACATCCAAACCCATGCTGTCTGTGCAGAGCCACTGAGGTCAGAGACTCTGCCCCTGCATATGTGAGCAGCACTCAGCATTGGATTTTTGGTAGAAAGAACATATTGAATGAATGAATGAATGAATGAATGAAATATGTCAGCTTTCCTCTGGTCTGCAAATACATTCACAGAGATACATACTCATTCAGACACAGATCAACCAGAGGCCTCAGCAGCCATCAAGCCAATCTCTGATTTAACAATCTAGGAAACTGAGGTTCAAAAGGAAACCGGCTTAAGTTATGCTATCCTAAGCCTCTGGAAGAATTGATTTATATTCAGGTTTCATTCCTAGTCTAGTGGATTTACTCAAGTTCATTACCTCTCTGGAACCCATATTGTAAATATGTATCTACAAAAATAGATACACACACACACACACACACACTACACACAGTCACAGAGTTCTTTTAAAAATTCAGATACAAGCTCCAACACACACAAGCCAATGGCAAGCTCTGAACTCATTAAGCCAGTAATAGTAGCAGTAATGACACCTTATGTAAATGTCTGTTGAAATTTACCCAGCACCTTCCAGTTCACAAAGTGTTCACTCATTAATGAGTCCATTTAATCCTGGCCCACCCACAACATGCCCAGTAAGCCACACAACAGGCCTAGGAGTGTCCCATTACAAACATCTGGAGAGGAAAGGGGATAACATTTGAAATGTAAATAAATAAAAAAAAAAAACACAAACAAACCAAAAAACCATTGGGAGAGATAACCTTGCAGCTAGATGCCAGCCCCCTTCTTTGATTTCAGAAATCAGGACCCTGGGGCCCAAGAGGGAGATGCATGTCCAAGGTCACCAGCTGGTAACTAGTCAAGAGGCTCTTTTGATGCTTGGGAAGGCTTCTCTTAAGAAGACACCCTCTATGACCCAGGCTTAGTAACTGATGTGACAGAGACAGCCGCAGCTTCTCAGTTGCATGCAAACGGGAGTGTGACAGCATCACAGGACCACCTCACACAGCGGTTCCTGTGTGACAGCATCACAGGACCACCTCACACAGAAGTTCCTGTGTGACAGACTTTGTGCTTTTGCATGTCCATGCCACCTCCAGGCTTTTACATGAACATCCATGGGCATCACCAGACTCAGTTGTCTCTCAGTCTCCCTACAGTGTCAATTACAGGACCCCTACAGATTACATAGAATCTGGACATGGTCAAGTCCATATATAAAGTGGTGCTGTGTTTGCATAGGACCCACCCATGTCCCTCCTATGTTTTCTCCTCCTTTTCTTCGTTGAGACAGGGTCTTTTTTCGAGACAGGGTTTCTCTGTGTAGCCCTGGCTGTCTTGGAACTCACTCTGTAGACCAGGCTGGCCTTGAACTCAGAAATCGGCCTGCCTCTGCCTCCCAAGTGCTGGGATTAAAGGCATGCGCCACCAATGTCAGGCTTGAAACAGGGTCTTATGTTGCCCACTCTGACTGCAAACTCCCTATGTAGCCAGGGATGACCTGGAAGTTCTGATCCTCCTGCCTCTATTTCCCAAATGCTAGGTCTACAGAGATGAACCACATCATACCTGCTCTAACTCAAGAGCTACCTGCGTGCTAAGCAACCATGTTACCAAATATCCTCACCCCTCCTATATACTTTAAATCATTTCTAGATGACTTACAATGCTTGATACAATGTAAATGACAAGTAGCTACTATGCTCCTGTTCTTAGGCAATGATGGAACCGTCTGCAGAGGTTCTGTCCAGACCGATTTGACACCTTACAGAAGGCAGTTGAGCCCATGTTGGCCCATGTGTCTGGCAGTGTGGGACCAGGGCAGGGCAAATAGAAGAAACAGGGTTGGCTACAGAGCTCAGCTGGATGCCCTATGGTGGAGATGTCATGGCTGAAGAATGCATGGGAGCAGAATGGGGGCAGGGTGGGATGGGAGGGGAGCTTATGGCCAGGAGTTGGGCTGACAGCTGGTCTATCTGGGATCCTAACCTTAGGAAGCTGGACAATCTAGATGCAAGAGAGTTCAGGATGCTTTCCTGGCCCAAAGGAAGCCCTGGGGTCAAGGTCAGGGTCAAAGTAGCAACTGTTTTCAACACAGGATCAGAAGTTTTTGTTTTGTTGTCTGGCTGTAAACCAGGAAGGAAGCACTTGAGGCTCTGTAGCCAGGCCCAGTGCTGTAAAGGAAGATCACAGAGGCACACATATCAATATGCATGTGGACCTAGAGAGCAATCTTTGTCCTCCAGGTCAGCTTTTGGACTCCAAAGTCCCCTCCCTTTGGCATAACCAGGCCTCACCTCCTAAGTGGAGCCTGGTTGGGGTGATGGTGCTCCAAGGCCTTGTATGCAGGACAGGCATGTATTCCCCTCAAAGAATGCAGACTTGTAGCCAAGGGAGGAAGTACTTATGGCCCCAGACTATGCAAATAGACTCATTCCCTCATCCACTTACATACTGGTGCACATCTGTGCCTGTGCTTGCACAAGAGCCCAATACACACAGGTGAACAGACCTGCTATGAAGCAAAGACATACAAATATATACAACTAATTCCCTGTGGAGTGCCAGTGTGTTCTTACATACAAGAAAAAGAAAGCAAAAGCATTTCCTCAAAGGAACAGGGCTCCAAGGAATGGACAGAGGCATGCACATATGTCAGGAGGAAGAAAGAGCAACTAAGTCCCCATACAGCTCCTCAGGAGGTGGCCTGCTCCATACCACCACCACCAGTGTTTTTTCCAAATCACTGGAGAAACAGAATTCTTAAGAATCCCTTCTTCTGCCAGCAGTGGTATGACATGCTTTAATCCCATTCAAGAGGAAGAGATAGGTGATCTCTGTGAGTTCCAGGCCAGCACTGTCTACAAAGCAAGTTCCAGGCTGGCCACAGCTACACAGTGAGATCCTGTCTCAAAACAAAAGAGTCCCTTCTTCCTGAGGCATCTAACCAGTCCCTCTCCATTAAGGCCCATAGAGATATGTTTTCTTCTACCCTTAGGGCACCTAAATGTGAGGATGACTCAGGCAAAGAACAGGGTCTTAGGTGAATGGAGTGACTCACTCAGGATGTCTGGAAGAGAGAATGTGGTCTGATGAGAGATAAGATCCTGTGCTTCCTCAGGAATCCATACCTGGGCCACAAAGTCCCAGGGGTAGGGGTGGTAAAAGGGACCTGTAAGTACAGTTCACCTTTCCTTCTGCAGACAAACTGGCTGTTGCCTGAGATCTAAGTGAAAGCCAAATGTGTCAGTGGCAAGACACTAGGCTGGGAATCTCTGAAATTCTCTTCCATGGCTCAGCATTCAACATAAGAAACCAGAGTTTCCAGTAAATAACCTGAGAGCAGGCTTGGTAGAATCAGCTGTAAGCACACCAATACACCAGGTTGGCTTCTGGCCCAAAAGTTCAGGTCCTTCCCCAGGACATCAAGGGTCTTAATTTTTGTCCTTACTTTAACAGTAGCCCTAAGTGTATGCGGTGGCTCACCCCTGTAATCTTAGCATGTGGGAGGCTACGGGCAGTGGATGATGGGTTCAAGTCCAATTTGGTGAGACCCCATCTACAAAAGTAAATAAATGAATCAAATGCAAACAGTAACTAAAGAGGTAATTTCAGACGATGAGGCCTGGCTATGTTTAGTATAAACTGCAAGATCCCATTTGAGCTGGGAAAATCAAAGAGTTTTCAGTGCTAGTTCTCTGTGTGGGAAGAGGAAGCAGGAGGATGTAGATGAGGCAGTGGAGGAGGAGGAGGGAGGAGGAAGAGAAGGTGTACCAGCCCCTTCCAAAGAAGGCAGAGACAGACACCTGCCACAAGCACCCCTAGCACCTGCAGTCAAGGCTATGGAGGGGCAAAGAAGCAAATCACGAAGGAGCACAAAGAAGAGAGTTGGTGGGCCTATAGCTGGAGAGGGACAGCAGGCAGGGTTCAGCAGGGGTATATGTACACCAGTCCAGTTTCCTCCAGGGGTGATCCACAGGGCCTAGACATCAGTCACACCCAAGAAGAAGGCCTGATCTGACCTTGAAGCTTGGCCCTGTCAGGCTCTAGGACCTCTCAGCCACCTCAGGCCTGGCTGAGCTCCCCACCAGCCTCACTTCACCCTGGTAGAGAACTTTCTCCAGGGCCCTTGTTTGAAGCTCCAACTCAGCCAGCCCCACCCTAGCATGAAATCTGAGACTGGGGATGGAGCCCTGAGCCTATTGCTATTCCCAAAAATCACTCCCATTTTCAACATGAGCATGGCTTCCTACCCATTCTTTGAGGCTGTGCTCCTGTCCCGGTGCCTCAACAAAATCTCTGCTCGGCAAACCTTCCCAGAGCCCTTCAATCACTTTGCTCTGCTCTCCTCATCACCAAGAATGGAGAGGTGATGAGGGAACCCTATTCTTCCTGGCTTCTGCTGTGTAACATTAGTGTGCTCTTGGGCATTTGTTTAGAATGTGATCTCTTTAAGGACAGAGATCTGTCTGGCAGCTCTCTCTCCTACAACATCAAACCCAGCCCTGAGACATGTCGAGAAACGAGATGCAGCACAGGATCAGGGAGATGTTAGCTTTTCCTAAAACCCAAGTCCATGTCCTCTCAAAGACATTAATCAAGAGCTGAAAGCACAGAACACAGGGAATGAACATTTATATAGTGTTTACTGTGTGTTACTAATAAGCGAGGTATATATATTCTCAGATTTAGCCCTCAGCATCAGCTAGTTCTCTAATGAGAAAACTGAAGTTCAGAGGCTATGCTCAGCTTTCCTGGTGGCCAAAGAATCCTTCAGGTCCCAAGTCCTGCTCATTCTTCCTCCTGCCCTCCTACCATACAACGAAATGATAACTTAATGTCCTAGTTTGCCTACAGCCCAGCAGGCATGAAGGACTGAAGGATTTGGCTTGTCCTGACCACAGTAAAATGGTCCCTATCCTACCCAAGGGTGGATGGAGCAAAGGGAGTCCCTAATCAGGACCCCTGTGCTCAAGATTGTTGCTGCCTGTTCCAAGACTTTGTGTCCATTCCTTGTGTCCCAGTCCCTGGCTCTAACTTTTCACAAACAGGCTGAAGTTTGAAGTGGGAAGTCGAGGAAACATTGTGACATCTTGTCCCCAGTGTGTTTCTGGCGGCCTGCTCAGAAACATCAATTAAGCCAATGGCCTGAGTGTCTGGTCATCTGGTCACTCCAAGGGAATCACGGCAGGAGGATCCTCATAAACAAAGATCTCTCACACACACACACACACAGGAGGATCCTCATAAACAAAGATCACTCACACACACACACACACACACACACACACACGAAGCCCTCACCTTGACTAATTAGCCTCAGGTGTCTGTGAGGGGAGAGAGCTGATGTAGAAAGTCTGAGTTCTCTTTGTGAGGATCATTTGCTATCTCAGCTTAGCTCTGGTAAAGCTCTCCTGGCACACAAAGACACAGGTAAGTCCTCCTGCATCTCCCTCCACCCCCATGCCACTG
The DNA here is from genome assembly GCA_019843965.1 of Rhynchomys soricoides. Classification (NCBI taxonomy): domain Eukaryota; kingdom Metazoa; phylum Chordata; class Mammalia; order Rodentia; family Muridae; genus Rhynchomys; species Rhynchomys soricoides. Next base: position 12,611,682 of record JADRCH010000013.1, read on the forward strand.
ATTTCTCTGACTTTGACAGCTGTCTTTTGAGTGCTCAAAGAGCTCCTGCTGCTGGCTAGATCCACAGGATTGCCTATGAAGGAGTATCCCATAGAACCTCCTGAAAAACTTTTTCCTTCCACTGGGCTGAGTAGCCGGGAAGTCTATCCCTTTGGAGCTGCAGGCCTTCTGGGCATCAAACCAGACAGATGTGCGGCACTATGGCAAACAGACAAGCAGGCAAACACCAGTATTCCACAAAGCAGGAGGGATAGGGGAAAAGGGAGACACACACACACATACACACACACACACACTCATAGAGTTTGGCCAGTAAAGTTTCCCCGTGGAGAAAAAGCCTTCTTGCCAGCGGGATTCGCTGGGACCTAGGGAGGTTTCCCCAGGAATCCTCTGCTTAGGCAAAAGGCAGCCACAGCAGTTTCCACAAACAGCAGCAAAACTTCAGTCCTAAAAGTCCCCCAAACTCCCCCCTCCTTTTCTCCCTCGGTCTTTTGTTCCCCCACTGCATTGCCAACCAAGCAGCTCCCAGCTTCCCACACTGGACTGTCCTCCCCCAACCCCAACTCCAACCCCAAACCCAACCCCTGCCCGGCCCGCAGCCTCGATCTCAGGCTGCCTATTCCCGGCTTCTGTGCGCCCCTGGGGGAGCCGGGGGTCGCTCACCCGCCTTGCAGGGGTCTTTGTAGTTGAGGAGCTCCGGGGCGTCCTCCTCGCCCAGGTCGTAGGTGTAGTCGGCCAAGTCCAGCGGCCGGCCGGCGCGCGGGAGCAGCAGCAGCAGCAATAGCAGTGGCAGCGACAGCAGCAGCAGCGGCGGGCGGGCCACGCCGGGCATACTGGCGGGCGGCGGTGGCGGTCGCGCCCGGACGCGGGAGCGGGGCGACGGGGAAGGGAGCGCTGAAGGCGAAGGGGAGGCGCTCTCCCCCCGAGGCCACCTCTTCCCGTCCCGTTTCCTGTCTCCCACCCCCCGCTCGGCCCGGCTCGCTCCGGCTCTGGGCTCCGGCGTCCCCTCGCCCTCCTCTCGGTCGCTCCCTTTCTTTTCTCGCCGCCCTCCCACTCCCCACCCCCCCCCCTTTAGGGAAATGAGCTCGCTGGAGGGCGGGTTTTCGCCCAGCTCAGCCCCCCTCGGGGCCGGGACCGTGCTCGGCCGGGCCGGGAAGCACGCCAGCCGGGCGGGGAGGACCAGAGTAGCACCGCCCGCCCGGGAGGGGGATCCGCCGCCTGGGGCTGGGACCCGGGCCGGGGAGGGGGTGCGGGTCCGGGATGCCCGGAGGCACCGCTCCACGAGGGGCCCCCTAGAGGCCACTGTCCTGCACAAGGCGGAGTGCCTCCGGGCACGGGACACGCTGTCAGGTCGGTTCCTTCTTCTTAGACCCTGGATCAGCGATCGTTCTCTCAGCCAGAGACTCCAGAGTCTGTCTGTCTTAGACCTCTGCTCTCTTGCTTCTCACTGTTCTCTGTCTAGCTGTCTCCCTGCCTGTCTCTGTCGCTGCCCTTCCCTGCGGACACACCGCTGGAGGGCGCCTAACACCCGTGTATGGCACTCAGGTTCCGTCCTCTGTCCCCGCCTTTTGCTCTGTTCCCCACTACCTGAGGTAGGACCAAGCCCCCATCACTCTTAGAAGGGACGTGGCAAAGCGCCCCAACTCTCCCAACACTCTTCTTCCCAGGACGGCTCCTGCTAGAAGCCAAGCTGAGAAAATATGGAAGAAAAGAAGCGCCACTCTTTGTTTTTCAGTCAGGCTGCTTTATTCTTTTGTGGTAGGATCCCCTTGGTCCGCCGGAGACACCTTTCCTCTACAGACTTCCACCCGCTTCTGGGCAGGAGCAGCTTCCTGCTTGTCTGCCAAAGACCTTTTGCGCAGGGTCTTTCCTGTCCCGCTGCGGTTTCTACCGACCCTGTGAAGCAAAGAACTGATGCTTATCATGTGAGGGAAGAGGATTGAAAAAGCCACCCGCTTGGGTCCAATGTAGGATGCGTCTGGGTGCCTTCTGCGGAGCTCCTGACTTCAAGAGATTTCCTAGTAGGTCCCCTGACAAAGCAGGCAAGCCCAAGCCCTCCCTGTGTTGCTCAGGCACCCTGAAAGGTACTGTTGCTCACCTGAGGGGTGCTAGATATAGTAGAGTGGTAACTCTCCACACAAGGTGCTCACTGCAAGGCCCAGGAAAGCCAGGTCTCTCCCGGAAGAATCAGAATCGGAACCAGCATTATGCCCTTCCTCCTGGCCCAGCTTAGAGGTGAGTGCAGAGGGCTTGGCCTGGAAAGAGCACCTACTTTCAATGTTACCTGCATTCGTGTAGGACACTAAGCTGGTAAAGCAAATTCTCGAGGGTCAGTTTCCTCACTAATTTGGAGAGGACTGGGCAGGAAACAGAAGCCCACAAGTGATGTCTAAGCTCAGCCAAGGCCAGCAACTTAGCAGGCCACCTAAAGAGCTGGTAGGGAAGGTGGGACACAGGTCCATGGAGAGAGGAGAACATGTCTGGTCCAGGATCATTAACACTACTCAGGATGCACTAGTCATTCTTTCAAATGTTCCTCTACTCAACCCTAGGAAGAAGACAGCTCTCTCCCTTCCCTCACACACCCACCTGAAAGTTCTGGAATTTTCTAGTGAAAGCCTCAAGAGTAGGGATGCTCTCTGGAGCCATCTTCATGATGTAGCAGTAGGTTCCTGGAGCTGGCTTATAGGCAGTCAGGAGCTAGGCATGTAACACTGGAGGTCATTCACAAGGTCCCCTTGCCTTGCTTACTCCCCAACCCCCGTTCTCAGCCAACTAACTCCCTTTAGATTGTCCATGGGGGACACACTTGAGTCAGTGATTCAAGGATCTGAGGTGAGGCAGCCAAGCATAGAATGGGGAGAGGCCTCTGGAAATGCTACAACTGGGCAGTTCCAGTAAAGTCCTGGTGGTCCCTCAGTATCCTCACCCGCTGGTAGTCATATACAACAATGCCAGTGGAGCCAATGGAGAAGGTAGCAATGGTGTCCATGTGCTCACTTGGGGCTAGGCGTTTCTGAGTTTCTGGTGCTCCAATGCTCATCTCCAGGACCTAGAGGAAGGGTGTCAGAATGCTGCCTGACATTTCTCTTTCTTCCCTCAGTCTTTTGGTACCTATATCTACTCAGAACCCTCTATTCAAATGCAATTCCTTCTTTCCTGAGATCTCAGGAAGGCTACACATAACAAGTGTTGGAGTGACTGGTGGTTATTACACTAGGCCAGGGCCTGGAGGAGAGAGTGAATCTATGCTGAACAGCTACCTCATCTCTGCTTGTATCACCCAAGATATGCTCTTGTTTGTCCACTCCCTTCTATTCCTCCCAGACAGCTGCCCATCCTCCTATCTTACCCAACCCAGGCCTGCTCACCATCTCAGTATGTTTCTGACTCATGTGAAGGCCCATGAGCAGGGCCCCTACAATCACCACGACAACAAGGACCACCACCACAACCACGATGAGAAGGCGTTTGAGATGCACAGGGCAGCAGGGGATGCGGAACTGGCTCCTGGGACCTGCTGAGTAATCCTGAGAGAGCAAGGAAAGCAGAAAGAGAAGTGGGTAGTTGAGAGGATGACTCCTCCTCTCCCTGCACAAGCGGGACACCCTTCTATACCCCTTTAGGCTATAAGTGTGCAAGGAAGGGCTGGGGAGATCAGAGAAGGCTGTGGGAAGGAAAGCTTCCGGGAAGGTGGCTGGACTCTAACAAAAAACATAGATAATTAGAAATTTAGAAGCAAAGTCTAGGTTTGGAATAATCCAAGAGAGTCAGTTACCAATCTCATCTTCTGTTTTCCCAAGACGCCTGGCACCCCAGATGTAGCCAGAGATTTTGTTCCCTCAAAGGATCCAGGTAGCACCATCTCCATGCCTTTACACGGATTCCCTTGTTCCTTCCCAATTCAGTCCATGTGCTGTTAGTGTGTGTGAAGGTGCATGTATGTGTGGTGTGAGTGTGCATGTGTGTGTACATGTATGTGGTATGTGTGAGGGTGCATGTGTGTAAGTCAGAGACAACTTTCATCTCCTTTCATCATGTGGATTCCAGAGATTAAACTCAGGCTGCCACACATTTGGTGGCAAGCACTGCTACCTACTGAGTGATCCTTTTTCTTTCTTTCTTTTTTTTTTTTGGTTTTTCGAGACAGGGTTTCTCTGTGTAGCCCTGGCTGTCCTGGAACTCACTCTGTAGACCAGGCTGGCCTCGAACTCAGAAATCCACCTGCCTCTGCCTCCCGAGTGCTGGGATTAAAGGCGTGCGCCACCACTGCCCGGCTTGTTTTTTAACCATATCTATAACCCAGGCTGCTTTCAATTCCTTATACATCTAAGGATGACCCTGAATGATTATCTTTCTTACACTTTCAAACGGTGTGCACCACCATGCCTGGATTATGTGGTACTGGGGGCCGAACCCAGGTCTCCATGGTTACAAGGCACTCTACCTACTGATCTACATCCCAGCCTCACTGTCATTTGCTCTGTGATGCTTCCTATAACCTCCCAACTACATCAGTGTTCTTCACAGAACTTTCTGTTGACCCTAATGTGGCTCTAAACCCCTTTATTCAGGAATTCACGGCTGTCATGCCCATCGTTGCCAGGGACTGTTAGTGATCATGGTACCTCTGTCCTAGCAGCCCAACCCTAAGCTAATTGAGTATATGAGTCTAGAAAAAAAAGGCTAATGGAGGATGGACAGGCAAGTCCAGTATACTATGTATGTACATATGTACACACACACGCACAATCAAACTCACCGGTGGGCTCTCCATCAGGACCTCTTTGCTACCCATGTCCATTTTGTAAGGTCTCTCTCCTCTCCTCATCTCTTTGGTGTGACCAGTGTCTTATATATGTCATCAGAGAGAGAGAGAGGACAGAGGTGAAGGACTGAGGCTCCTGTCTGCCAGCCAAGTCCTTGGCTTTGAAGCTTGTTTGTTCCTGGCTTTTCAGAGCTTAGGCCCCAATAAGCCAACTGCAAGAGCCCCCCAAGGGCCCTTGGCCTAGGCACATGAATCCTCTTGGCCCCAACGAGAGCAAACCTGGGTGAGGTAAGCAAATTCACCCTCGGGCCACCTGCTCCTCTCACCGTGGGTGTCTTTCTGGCATGTCTGCCTCTCTTGCTGGCACCTGCCCCTGCAGCCCTGTGGCTTTTCCTCTTCTCATAGGCCAAACTGTTCTGGTGGCAGCCAAGAATCTGGCCATCCTTTTCCACATGATAACCTCACCAGGCTCAGGCATGGGTTCCATTCAGGGACTGGGAAAGTGGCGCTTGTCGATGGGGTTGGCGAGATGGCTGGCTGAGGAATAGGGTCTGGGAGAGCACCTGGGCGTCGGGTAGTGTGGTTTCTTAGGGTCAGATTTCTCTTTACCTCCTTCCACACATGCTGTCCCTAACCTCAGATTTGCTCCTGTCTTCCTAATTCTGGAAACTCTGTCCCCACAGATAGGAAACTATTATTCATGGGTGGTGACTGCTGTTTTATTCTTTGCTCTGGGCTTGTATGTATGTTGAATGCTCTGATGGCTAACTCCATACCTTACTCTTTGCCTTCTGGTATTGAGGATCAAACTTAGGGTCCTGGGCATGCCTAGAAAGCCCTCTACTGCCGAGCCACATCACCAGCCCCTGACATTTTCTTCGGCCAAGATGACCTTGCGCAGGACGGAGTGTGGTCCCAGCCGTCTCTACTGCCCTATCTGCCCTTTCCTCCTTTCTATAATACCTCCTACATGAGCCCAATGTGATTTTAACCAAATCCCATCCGCTCTCATCACCTCCTCCTGCTCCTCCTCCTCATCCCTGCCTTATCTCTTTCCCCAGATCCTCTTCTGTGCTTTGCGGTCATATCTACCAGTGACTTAGGATTGCCTGCACCCTTTCAACTTGGGGTTGGATACATGCCTCCAATTCCCTCTTAAAGACATGCATGTTTGTCTCTGCACTACCTGAATGCCTGGTGTCCTTGGAGGTCAGAAATGGACATCAGATCCACTGGGAGTTACGGACAGTTTTAAACTTCCATATGGGTCCTAGGTGTCAAACCTTGCCTGGGTCCTCTGGAAGAGCAGCTAGTGCTCTTAACCACTGAGCCATCTGTCCAGCCCTCCTATTCCTTTTTAGTTGATCCAGATGATTTTGAAAAACCTTTTCAAACTTTTGTGAATGTGTAAGCCGGAGCACAGTACTTTCCTGTATTGACCTGACACCCTGTTCTCCCACACAGGTGCCAGGTTGTCTCCCAGGTTGTTTTCAGGACTCCTCATGGATACACCAAATCCACAGGTGTGCATGATCCTTATACAAAATCACCTAAAGAAGTTTCATATAGATGCATATTCTCGCACATGCTTTAAAAATTGATTTTGAGGCTGGGCAGTGGTGGCACACACCTTTAATCACAGCACTCAGAGGCAGGCGGATTTCTGAGTTCAAGGCCAGCCTGGTCTACAGAGTGAGTTCCAGGACAGCCAGGGCTATACAGAGAAACCCTGTCTCGAAAATCAAAAACAAAACAACAAAAAAAATTGATTTTGAGTAACCAACAACTCTCTAATTTGACTTAAGACTCCCTCAACAAGAGGGAATTCATACCTGGAACTGGAAACCTAGCTAGCTACTCAGTACTAGTGACGGTTATTGGAGGAAAATCTACAACCACTAAATCAGCATAATCCCTAACAATAGTCTATAAACATTTGTCTTTACACCCATGGAGAAGTATGGTCCTCACCCCTCATCAAGGAAACTTCTCTTTGCAACAGACAGAGACCACTACAGAAAACCACAACCAATCAAAATGAAGAGTTGCGGTGTCCAGTCCCAATGAATACATCTACAAAATGCTTCATATCTAAGGCTCCAGGAACACTGTAGAACAGGAGACAGAAAGCTTGTAAGAACCAGAGAATCAGGGTCAGGGTATTTGCTGTGAAGTTGTGCGTCCTAGTAATATCAGAAGTTGCACACATAAAGTCTCACCAACCTGACTGCCCAGATGAGAGACAAGGACGACACCAATGAATGGGCCAAACTGGATGAGAAAAAGTCCCCAAGGCCTAAATCCTACACAAAGAACTATGGGTAGTTGAGGAAAGTTGGGGGGACGGGAAAGGTGGACCTCCCTAGGGAAGAGCACCATTGGATTTCCAGTGCCAAATAGCCTTGAAAACACACATACAATATCAACAAATTTTTTTAAAGAAAAAATTTTAAAACTTTTCAAAAAATTGTTTTTGAGGTGTATCTTTTGCCCACATATGTATCTGAGCAGCACATGCATGTTGTGCCCGTGGAGGCTGTAGAACAAGCCAGATCCCCTGGAGGTGGAGTTCAACTGTTGAACTGAGGGATTGAACTCTGACCCTCTGTAGAAACAACACATGCTGGTGACCTCCAAGCCATTTCTCCAGTCTCTTGTTTTTATTTTGAGACAACCTCATCTCCCTCCATTCCAGGTTGGCTTTGAACTGGTGGCAACCCCCTTGACTTAGCCTCCTGAGTGTAAGATTTTATGAATGCGTCTGCTCCATCTACTGCTGAATGGATGAATGCCTAACTTAGGCACAGAGAGCCAGCTCTACTTGAACTTTGAAATGTCACCCAGCTCCCTAGCACCTTGTCCTTCCCCTTTGAGCATGAGCTGGCACCCTTCTCTCCAGCCTGGCAGCCTCCGCTGTCCCCCAAGGATCTCCTCTCTAGCTGGAGGGCCTCAGTATCAAGACTGTACAGCAGCCTGGCATTTGAGACAAGAGCTCCTGGGACACTTCGTGGAGGGGAGAAGGAAGGAAATGTTTGCTCCCACTGTCCTCCTTGGCTGTCTAACTGCCCCCTTAAATATTTGCCTAAGCCTCCCACAGCTCAGCAAAGTGTCTTAGAATCAATAGAAGGAGGGGAGGGCTGAGGGAAGGAAAGGAGAGGGGAGCCAGTGTCCTCTCCCCTTGGTTGTGTGCAGGTGACAGATGTAAAAGACAGCCTGCTTGCACTGCCCACCCCTCTGCCCATCCCCCAGTCTCCCACTCCTACTCTGGGTTGTCCTGGAAACCTTGAGATTGATGGCTGACTCACACACACTGGGCCTGAGCCAGGTGGGCAACAGGCCAGCAGGAGAGCCAAGAAGAACTGCAGGCATCTCGGGGTCCCTGTGGGCATCTCGGGGGGCCGCAGTGTCCAGTTGTGGTACTTATTCCGAACAGGAGCTACAGCTGGGGCTTGCTGTCATTGCTAAGTGTGGGGAGAACACTTCTGTTCTCTCTCGGGTCCTCAGGCTGCCTTAAGCTGGGTTCTCACAGCATTAAGACTTTAAAACAATAGCAACAACTTGTTTTTAGGTATCTGGGGCCTGGTGCAAGCTGCTGTCAAGCTTCCCTGAGTGAATTTCAGATGCTTCTCAACATCTGGTAGGGGTCTTGGGTTCCGTGGAGAAGAAGGAAGAGAGGAAGAGGGGAATGAGGGAAGCTACCTCTTCAGCTGGACATGCCTCTTCAGCTTGGACATAGACCTCAACCTCCCCCCACCCCACCAGCCCGATGGTACAGCCTTCTTTACTTGCTCTCACTGAAGCTAGTCTTGGCTGTGAATGCACTCACCCTGAAAGGCCAAGAGTCAATGGCACATACTCTGTGAACTGTCCCTTAGCCCCAGACTCTACAATCCTTTCATGGTCCCTCATTGTTCACCTGCCATTGAGCATACACAACGGTAACTGGAATCTGCTATGAAAAGATGGGAAGAGGGTCATCACCCTGTCTTCCCAAACAGAAGTGAAGGAATATGTTGAATATGTTTTCTTTGCAGTTCTGTGAACCTGTTATGGCAAGGAGCATGCACACAGCCTATATATGACCATACACAACCATGACTGCTACCAAACACAAGGAGTCTCCTTCCTCAAGTCCCTAGTACCTTCCTTTGGTTCATGAGATCTGTGTTCCCCCTGGAAGCTCTGGAACCCACAGGAAGTCCTACTTTTCTAGACTTTACTGTGTTCATCTCTGAAATGGGCCTACTGCCCCCTGACTTCCCTGCCTCACAAAGCTGTCCTGACACTCTGATGACTTCATGGACATGAAAGGCCAATCGTCATCACTGTCATCTACTTCATCCTCAGGGTACCTCTCACTAGCTAAGCCTAGGATCCAAACTCCTCCCCCTTGTCTCTGGGTTGCCCTCTGTGACAACCCTGGCAGTGGAAAACCTCACAGTGGCCACTATCCTTTGACTGCTCCCAGCCCCTCAGCTGCACAATCCAGGACAAGATTCACTCTGCCCTTTGTGTGCTGGACAAAGCCGTGCCAGGGACGAGTGGGGATGGCTGTCCAGCTGCCCCAGTCATCCTCCTTACCCCTCCTTGCCCCTTTCCCCCAAGCTGGCTCGCACAAGGCAGCATGGGCAACTGGACTAGCAGAGGCTAGTGGGTGTCAAAAGGCTGGAGTATCCCAGGCTGCAAGACCGGGGACTTTAACTCAGAGCAGAGGTTTCCGCTGCTGGCTGAAGCTGGGACAGCTGGGGAAGACTTTTGTTGTTGTTGTTGTTTGTTTGTTTTTTCTTAGATGGGATCTCACTATATGGCCAGGCTGGCCTTGAACTCTTGATCATCTTGCCTTAGCTTCCCTCTAGAGTAGCAGTTCTCAACCTGTGGGTCCAGATCCCTTTGGGGGTCAAACAACCCTTTCACAAGGGTCGTATGTCAGATGTTTACATTATGATTCACAGCAGTAGCAAATGTACAGTTATGAAGTAGCAATGAAGATGGTTTTATAGTTGAGGGGGTCACCGCAACACAAGGAACTGTACTAAAGGGTCACAGCATTAAGAAGGGTGAGAACCACTGTTCTAGAGTGCTCGAATACAGGCATGCATCACCATACTTAGTTGGCTCGCATGCCTCTTTGCTTTGTGTCAAGGACTTAAGTATCCCAAGCTACTCTCAAACTTATATAGCTGGGGATAACCTTGAACTTCTGGTCCTCATACCTGCCAAGTGCTAGGATTAGAGCCATCTATCTACCTTTTAAAAAATGTGATGTTGAAGGTCAAACCACATAAATGGCAAACACTATAACCACTGAACTACAGCCCCAGCCCCACACTGGGGGCTCAAACCCAGGTCCTTCTGCGCACTCCCACTAAACTGTATTCGCAGACTTCTACATCTTTAACAAACATCACTGAATTTATTTATTTATTTATGATCATGCCTCAGCGTGCATGTGGAGATCAGAGGATAGCTTCCACAACTTAGTTCTCTCCTTCCACTATATAGGTCCCAGGGATTGAACTCAGGTCATCAGGCTTGGTGGCAACCTGCTGAGCCATCTTGCCAACCCACATGCCTTTGCCTTTTTAAACAAAGATAGCTGTAGAAAGAAGTGTTGCTGTTATATATTTTTTCAAATCTCTTTAGTCTGAGATTTCATCAAACACTCTCCATGTAACTCTGGAAAATTCCAGAGTACTTTTGTGGCAACATGGAAGTGCAATAGACAAATAATGTCCTTCTTAGGTAAAGTATGTTGACCTTGGAGACTCCATGGAAGGCTGTCAGGGAGCTTCCGACTCTAGAGTTATGCTTTGAAGAGCACTGGGGTAGAAAAATTGCTGTGGACTTGAGGTTGAGCTCCTGGGCCTAGAGCTACACTTTCCTTATCTGTTGATGGGAATTAAGATCCCTTCCCTCCTAAAGGCCAATCAATTAACTGTGCCAAGTACACAGGAGAGATAGGGAGTTTGGCTGCTTTTCGCTTTCTTGGAGCCTCAGTTTCCTTGTTGATAAAACAAAGACCTGAGCTGGAGCACACCCAAAGCTCCTCCAACTGCAACAGGACTGTGGCTGTGCAGTGTGAACTGGTCCACACTTCCCACTCAAGCGGCTACCCTTCCCTTTTCAGCTCACAGGCACAAAAAGCACGCTCTGTTCCTCAGCTGATGCAAACATACTCGCACCCTCAAGCTCCCAATCTTTCATGCCAACCTGGATGTACATGAGTCACTTGCGACATACCCCTTAATTCTACACCCCCTCACATCCAAGACATACACACAGGTGCACCATCGGTCCACAGATCCATGTGCACCCTGCATAGGCACAATTCTCATACAAATGCACTCTCTGTACAGACAGCTCCGGAAATCAGACACAGAGCCTGGTGGCCTGGTAGGGCACGCTGCGGACGGGTGCAACCACTCCATCCTTTGGCCGCTCTCCCGTGGGCACCCGGCCTGGGCCTCCCCGCTCCGCCCCCGCGCGCGCCCCCGCCGCCTGCGCCGCAGTCCGCGTCCACCAGCCCTGGCAGCCAGTAGTTGCGGTCCCAGTTCCGCGCAGCGCTCCGGAGCTGAAAGGACTGCAGCCAGCGCCCTAGGTCAGGAGGAATAGGTGGCGCCTAGAGAGCGGGTGGCACCAGAGCTGCGGCAGCCAGGAGGTGGAAGCTCTCGAGAGGGGCAGAGCAGCCTGCAGGGAGCAGCGGGGCGCCGGCAGGCTGGTGTGCGGGAGACCCTGCAGGAGGCATGGCTGGGCTACGAGCCAGGCGGGGCCCTGGGCGCGGGCTACTGGTGTTGTCCGTGCTGGGTTTTTGCCTAATGCTGCAAGCCAGTGCCAAGAGGTCTCCTAAGACTCCCCCCTGCCCACCCAGCTGCTCCTGCACCAGGGACACCGCCTTCTGCGTGGAATCTAAGTCGGTGCCCAAGAACCTGCCTTCAGAGGTCATCTCCCTGTGAGTGTGTACCTAGCCTTGGGGGTGGGGAAAGGAAGGAAGGCACAGAGAGCTCTGGAAGAGAGAAACCCTGTTCCTCATTATAGACCAGGAGCACTCCCAGGCTTCCTCAGAACTGGGCACTCCAGGCCCCAGTCTGCAGGGAGCGCTGCAGCCATAGCTTGGGTAAAACAGAGTTCATGGCCAAGGATGAATCATCACCATCAGCAATGCAATGAGACCTACTGTGTGTGGGTTGGAGGGAGTATCTACAAGAGCATGCTGGCCCCTCCCTGTGAGGTCACACCAAGGACAGAAAGCAGGAGGACTAATAGCAGCAGGGGGAGGGGTGACAAGTGAGCTTGCCCTCGTGGTACCTTGGCATGGGCCAGACTCCTGCCACTGGGTCTGCTGTTTCTGCACACAGCTGGGCCAGCCTCACTTGCAGCAACTGGCCCATGACTCCTACCCCTTGCCTGTGGGACTAGAGAGGCTGTGAGGTCCCTCATCTTGCTGCTCCATCCCTCAGCAGCACCAAGACATTGTGGGTGTTGGGTAATGGTGATGGTGTTGATAATGGAACCTGCTCTTGGCTGAGAGGGAAGGTGAGCCTAGGGCCACTGATGCTTCTGGAGGCAGCAGGGGAGAAGAATGGTGAAGGAAGACATTGAGTTTGGGAAGAGGTGGGGGCTAGGGCTGCTGAACACAGGAGCCACTGCCCTGTCCACCTCTGTCTGCAGTACAGGTCCTTCAGACACTTACACAGTCTTGGCTCATGTGTTCCCTGCAGGACACTGGTGAATGCTGCCTTCTCAGAGATCCAGGATGGAGCCTTCTCCCACCTGCCACTGTTGCAGTTCTTGTATGGATGGCTTTGTGGAAGGGCGGGTGGGAACATGGTAGAAGCCAACAGATGCTGAACTTGGGTGAGAGTAGGTGGAGGGAGGGTTTGAAAATGCAGATGCTCCGATAGAATATGCGGCGGAAGGTGGAGCGATGTGGGGTCAGGAGTCCGGGCAGCAGGGAAACTGCACACAGAAGCCAAGAGTGTGGGAGGTAGAACATAAACTCCACATCTCTAGAGGGTCTAGGGAGTTGGGTTGGGATGGCCTAGCCCAGTGCCAGAGACTGGACACTTCAGGGGAGGGGGTCATCCTAAACATAGGTGACCCCAGGGGTCAGAGTTCAGGAGGCGTGGTGGACAGCTGTCTGTGCAAGGCTAGAGTGGGTTAGGGTGAGGATGAGAAGACTGGAGATGCCATGGAAGTGGGCCAAGAGCCAACTTGGCAGGATAATGCTGCCTTCCACCAGATTCAGGAGCAAACAGGGAGCTTGTGGCATGGAAACAAGTTCCCACCTGGCCTTGCTGTCCAAGAGTCCTGAGGTATGGAGGAAGAGTAGCCAGGTCTGGAGGAAGCTCAAGGGTGGGGCAGTAGGCATGGGCAGCAGGCACACCCTTGCAAATTCTAATTCCAGCTTTGTCTTCCCAGGTTACTCAACTCCAACAAGTTCACGCTGATTGGAGACAATGCCTTCACAGGACTGTCGCACCTGCAGTACCTGTGTGTGGGAGGAAGGGTCAAGGGCAGGGTGGAAGGGGGGGCAGCCCCCAGTGGGATGGGAGGGAAAGTGCAGAGAGAAAGCTGGGAAGGGTGGAGGGAAGAGCCCTTGACTCTCCTGACTGTAGGATGGGTGGGAGGTCATTTCTCCCATGCCCCTGCCATCTTGCCTAATACCCCATCACTACTACGGTTTGATGTTACTGCACACTATGGAAGCCTGTCTCTGGCTCCTGTGCTGGTGTCTGGCCTCAGATGTAAGGAAATCACCCCTGAGGGGATGGTCTGGGACTCTGAGTGGTAACTAAGACAAGTTCTCATTTTCTCCAGCTTCATAGAGAACAATGACATCTGGGCTCTCTCAAAGTTTACCTTCAGAGGACTGAAGTCCTTGACACACCTGTGAGTACCTGACACCATACCCACATGGGACTGGAGCTCCTGTGGCCTTTGGATTTAGTCATGATCTTTAAGTGATCCTGGGCTCTTTCTTGCAGCTCTCTGGCCAACAATAACCTGCAGACACTGCCCAGAGACATCTTTCGTCCCCTGGACATCCTGAGTGACTTGTAAGACCTGAACCCTGCCTCTGCCCACAGTACCACAGAGGGCACACCCTTATGAATCCTGAGTCTTCCCTCAGTGCCACAGAGGGCACACCCTTATGAGTCCTGAGTCTTCCCTCAGTGCCACAGAGAGAATACCCCTGAAGGGAGAGGCATGGGAATCAGAATTAGGATGGTCAGAGACCAGGAGAATTCGTGTTTGAGAGCTTTGAGACGATGAAGTCAAGTTCGGTGTAGCTGAGAGCCTTCCAAATTGGGGTTCTTTGAGGCCCACACAGTCTTTCTCAAATGCACATTAGATGTGTAGGGTAAACACGTGGTTTTTTGAATGTTTGGTTGATTTGAGTTAACATTAAATATCACTAGCATATCTTCGGCCATTTGCCATTAGTTATACCAAAATAAAATAAAATGGAAGCTCCTGAATTCTGAGGAATAGGGACGTGACATAGAATGGGGTAGGTTGCTCATTGCAAAAAGTGCCTGGAAGCTGTACAGGCCTGAAATCTCAGATACTGGGAAGGCTGAAGCATGAGAATCATAAACAGTAAAAATTTGCCTCCTGATGAAGAAGTAAAAATAGGGCTGATGATGTGGAACACTCACCTAGAATATGCAAGGTCCTGGGTTCCAATCCCCAGATTTACAAAAATTAAAATTAGGCCAGGCAGTGGTGGTGCACGCCTTTAATCCCAGCACTTGAGAGGCAGAGACAGGCGGATTTCTGAGTTCGAGGCCAGCCTGGTCTACAGAGTGAGTTCCAGGACAGCCAGGGCTACACAGAGAAACCCTGTCTCGAAACCCCCCCCCCCCAAAAAAATTAAAATTAAAAGTTAAAAACCAAAGACGCCTGGCTAGGTAGATAAGTAAGTGCTGTGGGGGACTGGTCCAACCTAGCTACGTGTGAGCCTTCCACAGCAGCTTCTGAAGCCAGGTGGGCTGGTGGGCAGAGCAGCTGAGGGTCTGCCCCTTCTGTGTCCTGCCCTCACAATCCAGGGACCTCCGGGGCAACGCACTTAACTGTGACTGCAAGGTAAAGTGGCTGGTGGAGTGGCTGGCACACACCAACACCACGGTGGCCCCCATCTACTGTGCCAGCCCGCCCCGCTTCCAGGAGCACAAGGTGCAGGACTTGCCTCTTCGGGAATTCGACTGCATCACCACCGGTAGCGCCTCCCCTCCGGCTGAAGGCCACCCAGCTGGGCACACCCGGCTTCTCTAACCAGGTCCCCACTACCACCCAGTGGGTTGGTACCTTATTCCTTGAGACTGATTCCACCCACCTATACCTCTTGCCCCTGCAGATTTTGTCCTCTACCAGACTCTGTCCTTCCCAGCAGTGTCAGCCGAACCCTTCCTTTACTCCAGCGACCTCTATTTGGCTCTGGCCCAGCCAGGTGCCAGTGCCTGCACCATCCTCAAGTGGGACTATGTGGAGCGACAGCTTCGAGACTATGACAGAATTCCAGGTACCTGAGTGTGGCTTGCCTGTGCTGGTCCTATCCAGGGGGGAAGCGGGTAGGAGGCTCTTTTGTCCAACGCCAGTCAATTCCTAAAGAAGAAGAAGGGATTAAAAGAGGTTTCTGCCCATAAGGAATTCATAACAAATGAACACTTTGAACCAATTCTAGCCCTGACACACATCAATACAGCTATTTTATAACATAAATTAAAACATTTAACTTAAAAAGTATTGGAGAAAGAAATTCTACTATCAGGATTATCCTGTCCTTTGAAGAAGACCAGTATATACAAAATAGTATCTATAAAGTACATGCCTTAATCCCAGCCCTTGGGAGGCAAAACCGGAAGGTCTCTGTGAGTTTAAGGTCAGCCAGGGCTGCATAATAGAGAGATTCCACCTCTAAATAAATAAATAAACCAACCAACAAACAAATAAACAAATCATTTAATTAAGTAAGTAACTAAATCCTGAGAGCTACGGATGAAGCTAAGTTGGCAGAATACTTGCCTAGCATGCACAAAGCCCTCCGTTCTTGATGGTTCAGACCTATAATCCCAGCATTTTGGAGGTGAAGGCAGGAATCTAGAGAGTTCAAGACCAGACTTGACTATATAGTGAGAACCCTGTCTCAAAGAAAAGAATAAAACAAAGCAAAGCTTGCCGGGGTACAGTGGCTCACACTTGGAATCCCAGCACTTGGGATGCACAGAAAGATTATTGCTGCAAGTTCAAGGCCAGCCTGATCTATACTGTAAGGTCCAAGCCAGCCAGGGCTTCCTTATCTCAACAAACTAAGCTAATTATGGACCCTGAGTCCTGGTTGAGACTGCACTGGGAGTGGAATTCTATCGCCGATCTCAGTTGTAGAGCATGGTTGGAGGCTGGTCTTTCATTTGGTGGGGGTTACCCAACACTGCCTAACCCTGAGTGCTTCTGTTCTGACAGCCCCTTCAGCTGTGCACTGCAAGCCGATGGTGGTAGATGGCCAGCTCTATGTAATCGTGGCCCAGCTGTTTGGTGGCTCATACATTTACCACTGGGACCCCAACACCACACGTTTCACCAAGCTGCAGGACATCGATCCACAGCGCGTGCGCAAGCCCAATGACCTGGAAGCCTTCCGCATCGACGGTGATTGGTTCTTTGCAGTGGCTGACAGCTCCAAGGCAGGTGCCACCAGCCTCTACCGTTGGCACCAGAATGGCTTCTATTCCCACCAGGCCCTGCATGCCTGGCACCGCGACACCGACCTGGAGTTTGTGGATGGAGAGGGCAAGCCACGATTGATTGTGTCTAGCAGCTCCCAGGCACCTGTCATCTATCAATGGAGTCGTACTCAGAAACAGTTTGTGGCTCAGGGAGAGGTGACTCAGGTGCCTGATGCCCAGGCTGTGAAACACTTTCGTGCTGGCCGAGACAGCTACCTGTGCCTTAGCCGCTACATTGGTGACTCCAAGATCCTGCGCTGGGAGGGTACCCGCTTCACTGAGGTGCAAGCCCTTCCCTCCCGAGGTTCGCTGGCCCTGCAGCCCTTCCTGGTGGGTGGTCACCGCTACCTGGCACTGGGCAGTGACTTCTCCTTCACTCAGATCTACCAGTGGGATGAGGGGCGACAGAAATTTGTACGGTTCCAGGAGCTGGCTGTACAGGCCCCTAGGGCCTTCTGCTACATGCCTGCTGGAGATGCCCAGCTGCTCCTGGCCCCCAGTTTCAAGGGACAAACACTGGTGTACCGACACGTTGTGGTGGACCTTAGTGCCTAGAGGGAGGCTAAGTCCTTTGAGTTCCTCAGGGTGGCACTGTATGATGGGTGGAGACCTCTGTGAGCAACTTGTGGCCCCAAGTGAAGTCACATGGCTAACCTGTCTATGTAGACACATACACACACACACACACACACACACACACACACACACACACACACACACCGAAGTGAGCCTGGGCACACACCAGCCCAAGGGAGCCATTCCCATTACTGTAATCAGCACCCTACAAATGCACCAGGCACCCAGTGTCCAGGTTCTCCTCTATGTGTGCACCAACGGTCCCTCATCTTCAGTGCTCTGCTCCATCACTAGTGTGTCTGAGTGACTCAGTGGGTGCAGGAAGGGGTGAGCCATGGCCTTCTCTTCTTAGCTTAGCCTTCTGCCCTCTGGCCTTTCCTCTGGATGCTCAAGGTGTTTGTGTACCCGTTTAGCATCCACAGTTGCAGCCTTCCTCCAGGTGAGCCCACACTTCCAAGTGTGCCTGCCCACGACATGCTCCCTCTGCATGCACCTGTGGACACTGATGGACAAACTCAGCTACATACTTGTGTATACCTGGCCACGCTCTTATTTCCATATATGCACATGTATGGGAGTGTGTACATGAGCAGACTGGGCGCTGAGCAAACTGGCTTCCTTGTTATCACCTAGCTGCTCTTCTTGGAGGGTGCCTACAGCACCCATACTTTCTCTGCTCTCCCCAGTGTACCCCCTCTGTGGCTAATACGGATAATAACAGTGAGCATGGCCATGGCCTCCTGGGGACAAAGCCACTTCATCCTGAAGCAATAATAACAAGAGGCAACAGCAACTGGGTTCTTTGCAATGCAGTATAGCTTTCTTCTCACTAGAATTTTCTTCCATGACTCAATTCCAGCTCAGATGGACACAGGTGGGAAGGCTTTCTCTGGATAGCTATTGCTTTTTCCAGCTCGGGCCATCTCCTCTCTTACCCCATCTTGGGATGTGGACCCTGAACTGTGCTTGCTCCTTGGGTGGATATAAAAATTAGCCAATAACTGGGCAGTGGTGGCACACGCCTTTAATCCCAGCACTTGGGAGGCAGAGGCAGGCAGATTTCTGAGTTCGAGGCCAGCCTGGTCTACAGAGTGAGTTCCAGGACAGCCAGGGCTACACAGAGAAACCCTGTCTTGAAAAACCAAAAAACAAACAACAAAAACCAACCAACCAAACAAACAAAAACTAGCTAAGGCAAGAACCCTGAGAGAGCCTGAGCTAGTTGTGTGGGTGCCAGGAACATGTTGGTAGCCCTGGCACCCCTCTATGCCATGGGGATGCCCGGGAGGCACAGCTCAGTGGAGGCTGGATGAGAGTGACAGGAGAGACACCTGGGAACCAAGCTTCTGCTGCCCTCTGCTGTCCACTGGGAGCAGCAGCCCAGAAGCAGGAAGTGGCCAGGCTGAGAGGATTCCTTGTGGCCTGGTGCCCTGGAGCACCTGGGGGGTAATGCTATAAGATTCCTTTGCTTCAAATAAAGTTCCACCCCACTGCTAGTTCTCAGGTGTTCCACAGATGTTTTTTTTAGGAGCAGAGACAGGGTTGTGTCACCTGTCCCTGCTGTACACAGAGACCACACCAGCTTCCAGGCCCTCTTCCTCTTGGCTCCTTTGCCTCAGAACAATGGACGACCTCAAGGTCAACTGGCACTCGGGTCAGGAGTTCATGGTGATGCCACCCAGGTGATGGGATGAGTGATGAGTCTCTTCTACCTGGGTCTGACTCATAGGCCAGTGCTCCTTCCTGGAGATTACAGGCATGGGACCTGCTAAGACCTAGGTCTGTCCCTTTGTCAGGATGTCTTTAAGCAACATGACAAAGACATGCTCAGCCCTCTGCAGCCCTGGCTTTCTACCACTCCCTCCCTGAGCTCCCCACTGGACAGATGTCTGCCATTGTTACCACCACCACCATCACCAAAGTGAGGCACCTTGGAGTCCTAGGTAACACCTTGGTCCTTCTCTTTTTTAACCAGCCACCAATTCCCCACTCTTTATCTCTGAGGGTTTCCAGATGAGCAATCTTCCCCTTCCTCCTTACCCCACTACAGCCTTCATCCAGGCCTGTCCTCATTGCTATGGTTTCCTGGTCCCTCCTGCTGGCCTACTTCTCAGATCCTTCTGGTCTGCCCTTCCTGAAACATCTCTCCATTATGTCATCTGCTACCCAGGAGCCCACTTTGGCTCTGAGCTCTTCTGAAAACAAATCCATGACTTTGTGCCTGACATAAAGCTCCTCAGGACCAGGTGCCTACAGACACAGCAGCACTGGTCCCTCTCCTGCTTGCTTCCATTCTGTCCATTCCTGGGACTCCAGGACGAACCTGGGACAAAAGGAAGGGGAGGGGAAGATCATCAGACAGGGCTCGGCTGAAGCAGTGACCAGGGTCACTAGGGAACTCGAAGAAGCTTGAGAAGGATACATAGCAGCGTGTTGCAAAACTGTCATGCTCAGCTGTTTGACCTCTCTCCTTGTCATTCCTTTCCACCCCCAGACTTGAACAAATGGAAACCTGTTGCCATCTTATGTGAAAAGAAACAGAAATGGTAGATGTGACAACCCCAGGAGAGAGGTGCTGGCGTGTGTACTCCCCCCACCCCCATATACACACACAGGCCTCTTTTCTTCTGTTCCTCATCTGTTCTCCGGAGCCCCTTTTGTCTTTCATTTCTCACAGGTCATAATATGTCTATCTTAGGATTTCTATTGCTGTAAAGAGACACCATGACCGTGGTAAGTCTTATAAAAGAAAATATCTAATTGGGGCTTGCTTATGGTTTCAGAAGCTTAGTCCATTGTCAGTATGATGAGAAGCACACAGAAAGACATGGTACAGATCTGCAGGCAGCAGGAAGAGAATGACACTGGGCCTGGCTTGGGCTTTTGAAACCTCAAAGCCTACTCCCCAGTGACGCACTTTCTTTAATAAGGACACACCTACTCCAATAAGGCCACACCTCTTAGTCCTTCTCAAGTAGTGCCATTCTTTGAGGGCACTAACATTTGAATATATGAGATGAGCCTATGAAGGCCACTGCTATTCAAACTACCTCCACTGTTTTAATTCCCATCCAAAAAATGTCCATGTGTATCACATATCACTAATCTATCACAAGGGTAGAGATCAGGTCTGAGAACTCCAGAACATATATTGCATGCTCCGAACTCCTGTCTGGACCACTCATGCCCAGCTGTCAGCTTGATTACTTTGCTTGAAGTCAACAAATTTCTCTGAACCTCAAATTCTGCAAAGCAGATTAGCAAACCTACTTTGTAGAGTCCTGATTCACTTTATTTACTGAAGAAAAACATTGAATGGCATTCAGACACTTACTTTGCCTGTATGTGTCTCAGCCTCCTTATCTGCAAAGTGGGTCTAATGATACCTAACCAGCAGGGTCATCTATTATGGAATAGACTAGTGCATATCAGGCCCACCCTATCATCCCTCAGGAGATTTAAGTGCATTAAACATAGATGTATGTTGGTCCCCTTGAAGACTGTGCCTGGCACATAATTATGAGCTATGCTTGTCTGCAGAATTGTATTTGAGATAGAGTGACTCCAAGTAGGGAGTTCATGAGAGTGAGAGGCAGGCACTCCTCAGTGACAAATGCTCTTTGACAGTGAGGGTTCCTCCACCACCTGCAGTCTCAGAGTCCCTGCCCCTTAATTCCCATCTGTGGCTTCAAGCACCCAGCCCTCCTCACTGTCCCTGGCCACAGCTTGCAGTAAAGGACAGGTCTAGGTTTCTGCTCAAATCACATTCAAGTGCATTTGGCAGGACAGACCCCCTTAAATCCTCTCTACCCCGCCCTACAGTTGCCTTTCTCCCTTCATTCCTTCCTTTTGAGGTTGTCTCAGATAGCCCAGGCTGGCCTTAAACTCACTGTGTAGCCAAGAATAACTTTGAACTTCTGACTCTTGCCTCCAAGTTTCCAAATGCTGAGATTACAGCTGTATACTACCATGCCACTTTTATGTGGTGCTGGGTACTGAGCTCAGGACTTTATGTGTATCAGGCAAGCATTTTACCAACATAGCTACATCCCTAGCCGTGCCCACTGAGGTTGCCAAGGAAGCTGGCTTTAGTCTCCCAGACACCTTCGTCTTCTGTTGCCGAGTTGCAAGATAAACATTGATACTAACAAGCCACTCCCTTCAGCGGAGAAAGACATTTTCTCCATCAAACCTTGAATGCCAAGCTTTCTGTGGCATGGCTGCCTGGTCACCTGCCTGAGGGGGTCAGCCATGAGTCCATGGAGCTGCTTAGCAACTCAGGGTAACTGAATGACTGTGTCAACAGTTCAGGGCCAAAGGCTACAAGAGCCAGAGTCTATTCCTCTGTCAAAGCCTAGGAGGGTAACACTTGGCTGCCAGCCTCCTGCTCCCCTCACCCTTGTGAGGAGCCCAGCTCCCAGCATCAGACTTCTGACTTCTTGTCCTTTACCTTTACCTTTCCCATGCACAGGCATCATGGCCAGGAGTCTCTCTGTGGGTGAAACGGTCCCAGCTGGGAGAGCTCAGAGTGGGCTCAGGCAAGCTCTTTCCAGGGAATAAAAACAAGGAAGCTGTTTTGTTGTTTTCCTTCCTTCCTTCCTTCCTTCCTTCCTTTTTTCCTTCCTTCCTTTCCCCCCGACTGGACCACCCTTATTATCAAATCCTCCAGCCTCAGCCTCCTAAATGCTTGGATTACAGGCGGGTGCCACCACATCCAGTTGGCTTGGGGAGATGGCCTAGTGGATAAAGTGCCAGTTGCATGAATACAAGGATCTGAGTTCGGATCCCTAACACCTGGGTAAAAGCCAGGCATGGAAGTACATCCGGGTAATCCCAGCACTAGAGCAGTGGAGACAGGTCCTGGGGGTTGAATGTCCAAACAATCTCCCTAAAATAGTGAGCTCAAGGAACAACCAGAGATCTTATCTCAAAAAAAAAAAAAAAAAAAAAAAAAAAAGGCCATGCCTTTAATCCCAGCATTCAGTAGGTAGAGACAGGCAGATCTCAAAATTTTGGGCCAGGCTGACCTACATAGTTAGACCCTGTCTTAAACAAGCAAGCAAACAAACAAACAAACAAAAAATGTAGAGAAACAATTGAAAGGCATCCTGGGCCGGGCAGTGGTGGTGCATGCCTTTAATCCTAGCATTTGGGAGGCAGAGACAGGCGGATTTCTGAGTTCAAGGCCAGCCTGGTCTACAGAGTGAATTCCAGGACAGCCAGGGCTACACAGAGAAACCCTGCCTTGAAAAACAAAACAAACAAACAAGACATCCTGATGTTAACTGCTTCCTTCCACAAGTCCCCTGTCTGTACACACACACACACACACACACACACACACACACACACATCTTGATCCGATAAGTGCTTTCCTAGATGAAGACCTGCCTTTGAGCTCTAGCATGGCATGAACCTAACATGGTGACATGTGCCTATAATGCCAGCATTTAGGAAGAAGCAGTTCCTAAACCATGGAAGATCAAGGCCATACCTAGTCTACACAGGACCCGTCTATTTAAAAAAAAAAAAGATGGCTCTTAAAATGAATGGTGTGTCTGGAATCCTCAAGGGATCTTAATGGGATCCTCAAGGCCTCAGATGTTTCTTGTTTCTCCAAAAATGTATGGGGGGAGGGGCAGTAGGAGCAAGGGAGTCGTAAGGCACAGGGGAGTTTCTCCTGTGGGAAGGTTTCATTGCTGGCTCCCACATCCAGCAATACCAATAAAATTGATTATAATAATTAAGACTGTATAATCACCATGTGTTTGTTTATTCCCAAGAAGCCTCCTTTCCCTGGCTCCCATCATTACCAATTCCATCCTCATAGATGGTGGGCGTTAACTGTGCTCTAATAAAAGGCAGTAACTGCCCCTGTTTCCACCCCCACAACCCTGGGGTAGCTTGGCATGTATCCTTACCTCAAGGTGTGTGTGTTGAGGTGGGGTACCAATCTCTGTATTTTCAGATGGAGCAACTGAGACAGGGCAGAGGTCACAAAGGGGGGAAAAAACCCACGTGTAAAAAAAACCAAAAAACAAAAAACAAATAACAAGTCTTTCTCCTTTGTAGTCTCCTCCTCCCTTCTTTTTTGGTTTTTCGAGACAGGGTTTCTCTGTGTAGCCCTGGCTGCCTTGGAACTCACTCTGTAGACCAGGCTGGCCTTGAACACCTCCTCCCTTCTTGTAGGAGCATTCACCTTACCAGAGTTAACTTCTTTAGGTCCGTGATCCCTACTAGGGCCACTTGTAGCTGGCTGCTGCTGATTCCCAAGAGAATTGACCATGCCACCCATTTAGCCACTGACCAGCAATATATACTGCTTGGTAACATTGGGCCATTTACTTCAAAAGCACATTTCTTTTTTTATTTTAAAGGATATTTTTTACTTTTATTTCATGTGCATTGAAGTTTTGCCTTCATTTGTGTCTGAAAGTGCCAGATCCCCTGGAATTGAAGCTACAGACAGTTGTGAACTGCCATGTGGTTGCTGAGAATTAAACCTTGATCCTCTGGGAGAGCAGTCAGTGCTCTTAACAGCTGAGTCATCTCTCCAGCCCCCTGAGGACATTTCTTAATTTTTTTTTAAAAGATCTTTGCAAAGGTTAAGACCATGGGTAAATCGGAGAAGCTTCTCCTTGCAGTAGATAGCTGACAGAGACCCACAGTTGGACATAAAGAGACTGAGCGACTTCAGAGCAGTCAGACCTAAACACGATGTCTCCCAGCCCTCTCTTCAAGGCTCTAGGATCTCTGCAAAAGTGGGGACAGACATATTGTAAGAACTAGAGGTGGTGGATGCCTCCACGAACACAGTGTTTTCCGGACCCAATGGGCGGGTGTACACATTGATTCAGAGACTGTGATAGCACACAACTTGCAGAAGTTCAAGCCAGACAAAAATATTAGCACTGGCCGGGCAGTGGTGGGACACGCCTTTAATCCCAGCACTTTGGAGGCAGACGCAGGCAGATTTCTGAGTTCGAGGCCAGCCTGGTCTACAGAGTGAGTTCCAGGACAGCCAGGGCTACACAGAGAAACCCTGTCTCGAAAAACCAAATATATATCTCTGCACAGAGGAGGGGAAGTGGGCACAAAGTCTCATTCCTAGCCATGAAGCTAGCTATTCGAAACTGATACCTGCTGATACCTGCTGATACCTGCTGATACCTGCTGATACCTGCTGATACCTGCTG
>JADRCH010000013.1:12635957-12683636 GCA_019843965.1 Rhynchomys soricoides
CCTGCTGATACCTGCTGATACCTGCTGATACCTGCTGATACCTGCTGGGAGGGGGAAAGTAGTATTCTCCAATGGAGTCATGCTGGGTATAGTTGGCCAACGCAAATCAGACTCCATGGTTCTTTTGGTTTTTTGGTTTTTGATGTGTGTGGTGTGTGTGTGTGTACTCTCGAGCATGTGTGCACATATGAACATAAAGCGTGTGCACACGCCTTTAATGCTAGCACTCAGGAGGCAGAGGCAGGCAGATCTCTGAATTCAAGGCCACCCCTGATCTCACAGAGAGTTCCAGGACAGCCAGGGGTACACAGAGAAACCCTGTCTCAAAAAAACTAAGGCGATGATGCTGATAATGAAACTAAGGTAGTGATAATGATGATGACAACGACAGTGATGATATATCCAAGTCTGTCAAATGTTATAGCTCACTACTGTGGCCAACCTTATAGGAAGAAGCTTCAACAATCTCATCATTTCACACAACAGCAAGCACAAAACAGCAAGTGTTGATTTTAGAATTTTCTAGGATATTTTTATCCCTATCTCAGAAACAGGGGGATTTCAAAATTCTAGGAAAGAAGATCCGGGGTAAGCCCAGATCTTCACTCAGTTTCCAAGACATTCTGGTCAGACTGCCCAGGTATATGGAGCTTGGAAAGATGGTTTGGAAACAAGTGGAGCCCTGAAGCTGTCAGGAGCATGATTCTCCAATCTCATGCTTTCCTCCTTTCTATCATGGTCAGCTGGACTACTGGCAAGGAAGGATCAGGTCAGAACCTGCTTCCTCGCAGACAAGCACTCATTTCATTCTCTATCCCATTTTACGAGATGGAGAAATGATAAAAAGGCATCCATCGGAAGAACTATCTCGAGTCGTCTTTTATTTCCTCTCCTTTCCTTTTGTTTGTTTGCGACAGTGTATTGATACACCTGTAACCCAGTCTAGACTGGTAATTCTCCTGCCTCAACCTCAGAGACTCATGTGTGCGCCAACACACCTAGGTAAGAGTCCGGGTTGTTTTTGTTCTTCCCTATCTTTCCACCTGCTAACCTTTCAGATCTGGAAGACTATTTGACCGGAGGCCCCACCTCCGAAGTGCAGGGAGCATCGCCGCTTTAAAAGACGGGCCTTTCGTCTCCATGACCTCGTCCCGCCCCTCTGAAGACTTCATTGCGCCTGCGCCTGGAGCTCAAGCTCTGGGGTTGGGCAGGACCTGGTTCCGTGCAACTTTCAAGTGAGTTACAAACTCCGCCCCGGAGACCGGTGCAGGTGGTCGGGCGCTCTTCGACCCCTGCGGTCGGTGAAAGCGGAGGTCCGGCCTGCCACCCGGACCCGAGACTAGCAGCGGCGCCCTCCACGGGCGGACGAACGGTTCTCCGCGGCAGGAATTGTGGGACTGAGCCGCCAGGATTCGGCGGGGCAGAGGAACGCGCCCGTCCACCTCGGTCCTAAGGCGGCTTCCTCTTCGAGGCCCTCCGTCCACTGGTTCCTGGTTCTCCCGGTTGTCTGCACTGAGGGGTCGGAGTCAGGGGTGGTGATCTCTACCTACACCGAGGGACAGGTGTACTGCAGCACCACTCGGCCTTTTGTCCCAGCTCCTGAGTGAACGTCTCTCCGGTTGTCTCTTGGGGTCATCCCCTAGGCTGTCAGGATGGTGTCCTGGATGATCTGTCGCCTGGTGGTGTGAGTATGGCCACTGTGATACACCCCCACCCCGCGCCCCTTATCCCCGGATGACAACCTGCCTTTGGGTGGAAACTGGGAATTTGTAAAGAAGGGAATTTTTTGAACTTCATGACTCCATTCCCTGGCACACACCTAACGGTCCTGGAGGTCTGGTGTGGGACCTGGTCACTGCAAACTTTGTTTCCATCCTGCAGCCTTCTGGCCTGACAGAGACCCTTCCTACATGCACACACACTGCAGACAGGTGCTGGTAGGGCTCCAGGCCTTTACCACCCACAGCCCTGTGAGAAGGTGATTAGACACTGCTGTGGGTGGAAAATCCAGGTTCTTCCTTACCATCTGAGCAGCCACATGACCCACCATCCTAGCTTCAGCTTCCGCAGTCTGCACTTCACGTTTGGATATACCAACATCTGGCTCAAATGTCCCTCACTGCATGCTGGTGACCCTGGGCCTGATTACGTGTAGTGGGAGGGACAGCCTGGTGTTCTCACCCACCTTGTTGTGTGTTCTCAGTCTGTCCTGTACCCATGGACCACCAGCGCAGGCCTGGGCAGGCTTGGGATGTTTGTAAACAGCGGGGTGGGGAGGCAGCCTCTAGGGCACTGACTCAGGCACCCAGGGTTGTGCAAGCCAATCGGGAAAAACAGGGCAGGCACTGCCATCTCACACCCAGGTCAGGGGGAGCAGCCACCTGGCAGGAAGAGGGTGGGGCATGGTACCCCTTACACTTCCTATGGCTACTGTTCCAGGCTCATATTTGGCATGCTGTATCCTGCATATGCTTCCTACAAGGCTGTGAAGAGCAAGAACATTCGAGAATATGTGAGTGCAAAGAGTGGGGCCTTGTCGGAATGAATGGCCAGGGAGGTGGTAGGACTTGGTGATGCAGGAGGGCCTGGGCTGGCCTGTCAGACTCCAGGGGCTCGATGGTGAAACAGATCTCGAGTAGAGTGGCCAAGTGGAAGGAAGGCCAGCCATTAGCATGGCTATGGAGGATCTTGTGGGCGAAGCATACTGGGGTGGGCACTGGAACGAAAGGCAGTTTCTTAGGGGCTCCTGTCTAAGCAGATGTGGGAAAATGTAGGCAGCAATGCAGTGGGACTAGCTTTGAGGAATCTCTGGGTTGGGCCAGCCAGGGGCGGGCATTGGCACCTCAGGCTCCCAAGCTGAGCTCTGTGCACTCTGACCCACAGGTCCGGTGGATGATGTACTGGATTGTCTTTGCAATCTTCATGGCAGCAGAAACCTTCACAGACATCTTCATTTCCTGGTTTGGCACAAGGATTGGCAGGCCTCGGGTTGGGAGGGCCCACCCACTATCTGGCATCTGGCTCACACACACCCTTCCCCTTGTTTACACAGGTTCCCGTTTTATTATGAGATCAAGATGGCTTTTGTGCTGTGGCTGCTCTCACCTTACACCAAGGGGGCCAGCCTGCTTTACCGAAAGTTTGTCCACCCATCCCTATCCCGCCATGAGAAGGTACCCCTGAGGGAGATAGAGCAGAAACAGAGGAGGGTGTGTCAGGGAAGTGTGTCAGAGAGAAAGTCCTGTATCTCAGGTTCAGGGAGCCGGAGGTGCCCGGGTCTTATTTCCTGTCCTTCTGTAGTTTTGCTTCGGGACTGTGATAGGGATTGGTTTTCTCCATCCACCTGGATGATACATATGGATGACCTTTAAGGATGTGACAAGCCAGCAGGAAGTTGACGTGGGCATGGGAGAGTGGAAGGGACACCCACTAAGTTGTGGAGTGGGTGTATAGTTGGGGAGCCCTGCTCTTAATTGTTGCTCTGAACAGGTATCTGTGGCTCCTGGGTCCTAGGTAGGGCCCATGGGATTGTGACAACCAGTGGTTTCTTGGGGGCTCTGCAGAGACATGTCTCTTTTGTTGATCTGAGCTCTCCATCCTGGGTCTGCAGGAGATCGACGCGTGCATTGTGCAAGCAAAGGAACGTAGCTACGAGACCATGCTCAGTTTCGGGAAGCGGGGCCTCAACATCGCTGCCTCAGCCGCTGTGCAGGCTGCTACAAAGGTGCTCCGGGCTCCTGGTGCTCACAGTGTCACCCCCACTCCCAGTATCTTCGAGCCAGATCAGTTCTGAATCCTGTGCCCCAGTGATTAGCTGAAGGGCAGCTTCCCTGTTAAAGCCCTTTCCCTTGTAGCCCTCCTGTGCAGTTAACTGTGGCTCCCTCCCATCCCTCACCTCTAGAGTCAAGGTGCTCTCGCTGGAAGGCTTCGAAGCTTCTCCATGCAAGACCTGCGCTCTATCCCTGACACCCCTGCCCCCACCTACCAAGATCCCCTCTACCTGGAAGACCAGGTACCCCGACACAGACCCCCAATTGGTAAGTGGAAAGGGGGCAGAAAGCTGACCTGGGAAGGTGAGTCTCTCTGAGAACTAGAGGACAGTTGGGTGTAAC
Organism: Rhynchomys soricoides; assembly: GCA_019843965.1. Classification (NCBI taxonomy): domain Eukaryota; kingdom Metazoa; phylum Chordata; class Mammalia; order Rodentia; family Muridae; genus Rhynchomys; species Rhynchomys soricoides. The sequence continues at coordinate 12,640,070 of JADRCH010000013.1, forward strand.
CCCAGGCTTGTCTAAATGTTCAGCTCTGCGCTCGCTGGCCTCTCATTCACAGGATACCGGTCAGGTGGCCTGCAGGACAGTGACACAGAGGATGAATGTTGGTCAGACAATGAGATAGCCCCCCAGCCACCTGTTCGGCCCCGAGAGAAGCCTCTGGGCCGCAGCCAGAGCCTCCGAGTGGTCAAGAGGAAGCCATTGTCTCGAGAGGTAAGTGTGTTGGAAGAACAGTGTGAGGGAGGTGGGTGGAGCTGCTGTGCCCACACAGCTCATGGCTTTCTCTCTCCAAGGGCACCTCACGCTCCCTGAAAGTCCGAACCCGGAAAAAGACCATGCCCTCAGACATGGACAGCTAGAGTCTGCAGATTCAGGCCACCTTACCTCTGGAGCCAGCAGGGGACCTTTCGCTGCTACACCAGCTCCCTGGGTTCTGCCCCTTCTGGCTTCTGCCTAAGGCATGTGCCTAAGTGTGGTACCCTGCATGGGGATACACTCACTATACCAAAGCAGGCCAGGCCTGGGGCCTATTTATTGCCTTCCTCAGCCTTTTACTTTCCCAGACATGGGACTAGAGCCCTACCAGTCCCTACAGACGAACCCAAAAGTCCAACCAGCTGTGTTCATTCCTTCTTGTCCTTCAAAATACTTGACAGCCTTTTCCAAGGCCTGGTGTGTGTGTGTGTGTGTGTGTGTGTGTGTGTGTGTGTGTGTGTGTCCTAGCTGCATGTTCTGTGTTGGTGAGTGAGGTCAGGCTTGTGAATATTTTTATAAATAAATACCAGAACAGTGTTTGGCCTCTCCTGGTTTGTCTCCTCACATCTCATATTGTAACTAACAAGTCACTGCAGGCTCTGGCAAAGGGTGGGGAGACTGCCAGATGATCTCTGTGCCCCATCCCTGCAGCAAGTGTTCTTATGGTGGCTCCTAGGGACCCCCATGGAGTCAGGGGGGGAGCCTGGTGTATTAGCACAAGCCTTTGATTCCAACGTGGTTGAGGGGGAGAGGGCAGGAGAATTTCTGAGTTTGAGTCCAGCATGGTCTACATAGCCAGTTCCAGGTCAGCTAGGACTAGAGAGACCCTATCTCAAAAAAAAACAAGAGTCAGACTGGTCTTGAAGAAGACTTGGGAGTCGAGACTGGCCTTGACAGGAAGAGGCAAAAGTATGGAGAGCCTGTAGAAACTGTACAGAGCAAACCTGAGGAGGCAGGCTAGGTCTTCCATGAACCTAGAGGGGTCACAGTTCAGTAAACTCTTCAGTAGACATTCAGGTACAATCAGGTACAATTTGCACCCTAAGCCACAAGAGGGCAGCAACTGCCTAGGGCCAGGCTGCCCCCCACCTTCCAGGTCAAGGTAGGCGGGGCTCCGAGACTAGCCAAAGCCTCACCCTGCTGGGGCCTGGTTGCTGATGGGGCAGGCCAAAGGAACGATGCCGAACCCAGTAGGGCCAATGATAGCCCTTCTCTGATGCTTGCAGCTGATCTGTGGCCTTCTCCATCCATAGAGACCCAGACTCTTGCCTTGGATTGTCTTTAATCCATCTCCTTTGATCCCTGGGTCATCTGCCCTAGAAGTAGGAGTCACATGGTACCCAGGGTCCTCCCTCCTCCCACCCCATCTGTCCTTCCTTTCCACTTCAGAGTAAAGAGTGCTGGTTGGAGGAAAAATATGAGCTGCTAAATTGGAGCGGCCTGTGAGGATTAACTCTTGGTGTAGGGATTATCTGGGTTTTATTGAAGGGAAGGCACTTAATCTGTGTGGCTGATTTAGCCTCGAACGGATTGGGATTCAGTGGCTTTCCCCTATGGTATTCCCTCTCCATGCGATGCTGATTTTCACCACCTCCTTAATTCAGAAGATGTGTTGCTAGATACTGTAGGGGTGAGAAGACAAGGAAGTAGCTACTATTGTCCCCATTTCCCAAATAAGCACACAAAGGGCAAATGATTTGCCCAAGGTGGCCCGGCTAGTAAGTGACAGGATCGTGCTTTGGACCAAGCAGTCTGGCTCCAGAGTTGATGTTCTTAATCACTGTTCAGTAAGTGGGCTGTTCCTCGCCTGGGGGGCAGGGAGAAGGAGGCTGGCTTGTGTGGAATATTGGTTGCATGCCTGACCTTGTGCTGGGTATTTCAGAGCCAGCTTCTTTGAATCCTCTCAAAGGGGCCTGCTGTCCACCTTACAGGTGAAACGGCTTTCTCCTCTATGGAGGTGCTGCCTGGGGGTTGGGCACCACTGTCCCCAGGGTCTGCAGAGCCCACCTCTGCCTTTCCCCACCCTGCTTTGTCCCCCCGACTCCCAATTCATACATCTGTCTCAGAGCCCTCAGTGCACATGCCCCTGCCTTCCCTTGCTGCTCACGGAGAGACTTCTGTGCTCATCTTGACTGTGTCAGATCTGTTTTTGTCCCTCCCCTGCGGAGCCTTCAGCCTTATTTTACTGTTGTATCCCAGACCAGACCACATGGTTGAATCAAGGTTCGGTATTTTTATAACTGTGTGATTTGTTGGTGAAATCCTGCTTAGCGTCTAGCTTCTGTGCCAAAACATCACCCCTTCCTCTGGGAAGCCTCTCTAGCTCCCCAGCACAGGATTAGAAGTTATGGAGTCATTTGTCACCATGATGATCATATCTCCAAGTGTGGCTCCCAGCCTCAGCTCAAGGCCTGACACCTCCGAGGTCTGAAGGAGGACCGTGACTAAACCAACGCATACATCAAACATCTTAAACCTCTTCAGGGTGGGAGTGAACTTTTGTTTTGGGGTCTGTGCTCTGTGTCACCTCAGTTCCATCACACAGCTTTCAAAATGCCAGTGTCTCTGGTACGGCTTGGTGAATGGCTGGGTAAAATTGTATGGTTACTAACCATCCTGAGGCCACAGACAAAGAAATGTGTAGAGGGTCCAGGTGCTAGGCATCTGGGCAAGTATAAATGTGAGCTGAGACTTTGGGCACTGAGAAGCACCTGGACATCCCTCAGAGCAGCTCAGCCTCTCTGAGAACTACCCAGACACACCTCCACCCAGCACTATACTCCCCTGGAGAAGGTCCCTGGCCCACCACTGATGCTCTGGCCTGGCCTCTTAAAGGGAACGTGTCTGGTCTTATTCCTACTTTCCAAGGACCACCAACTTTCTACTTAATACCTATGTGCCTGGTCTCCCCAGGTAGGATCAAGGTTGGAAAGGACCTGACACCAGAGACCAGTCCCTAGCACATACCTTCGGCTGGTTCTGGTCCCTATCCCGACTCTTCAGCTTTTCCTACCCTTCTGGGCCTGTTACCATGACAGCTGGGACTTCCTTCTCACAGTCCCTTCTCTCTCTGCCTCACCTCTGTCATCCTTTTAACCCTGTCTCTGACTCCATCACTGTCCCTCTGACCTGTGGCCCTGCATTGGCCCTCATCACTTTCCCCTTCTCTGGATTTTGTCACAACACACAGGATCCTGTGGCTTTATTTTTAGCTGCCACTCCCAGCAGCATCCTAAGCCTCTGGGTCCCACACACGCAGCCCTGGCCCAGGCTGAGTTGGGGGTCCTGTCAGGCACTGGAGGGGCTTCAGGGAGTGACTATTCGAGTTCTTGCCCCCATTTCTCACCCAGCATCTGGGATTGGTGCCCACTAACAAGTGACCTTCACCGATGGTGCCTAGGGTTGGGGGATCCCGAGGGCAGAGCTGGCATTGCTGCACACACAGGTCCCAAGCTCAGCCTGGAACACAACGGAGGCTAGATGGCAGTGGGGGAGGGCTCAAGAGAGGAAGGGCTCCAGAAGAGGAATTAGGTCAAGGATGTGGGTGGGTGGGAGAAGAAAGGATAGCATCCACTCCAAGCTTCCTCCTGGCTCTGCAGCATCTCCACACTTCCCTTCCCTGTCCCTTCCCCCTGGTCCTGGGAGATTTCTCCCGGTATCCCCCCTTCCCCATAACCCCCACCCCAAGCATGGCCACAGGGGTGGGGGTGGGGTGGGGGGAGGCCAGCCTCAGCTGTCTGAAGGATGGAGGGGCTGGGGAAGCAGGGCTAGGTGCCCAGACGGCCGCGTGTGTGGGAGGGGATGTCCTCAGATGCCCTCCACCCGGCAGTCCCCGCTCTGACGTGGGTGCCCCCCCTCTCCCCGCCCGGATTAGTGGCAGCTTGGCCTGACTCTCCGGGGCTCCTTCCCCCGCCCTGCCTGCTGCCCACCCCTGGGCAGGGGGCTACCCTGCCTGAGGGGCACTGTGCTTGCCCAGGTAAGGGGCTCTGGGGTGGAGAGAGGGCAGCCGGTTGTGAGTGAAGCTGTGCCTGTCAGCACGAGTGTGTGTCAGCATGTGTGTCAGTGTGTGAGGGGTTGGTGTGGGCTAGGGCTGGGCCCATGTGAGTCCAGGGGGTGCTAGTCAGTTTGCCAGGTCCATGGTCTGGTCTTGTGACCACACTGGGTAGCTTTCCCCCCTGTGTTTGTGTCTTTTGTGTATGTCCTCAGCTCTGCTCCATCCTCAGGCACAGCACAGCCAGCTACAAGGACTCTGGCCTGTGGCATAGGCTCTAAGGCAAGGATGGGGAATGTGGTGGAGTGGGGGTGGTGCTTCTCCTCACCTTCATCTCCACTAACCCTAAGAATTCCAGAAGACTGTCCTGAGAGCTCTGGTCTAGTCCAGGCAATAGAATCTGACATGCAGATATGGCAACTGGAGGTGTGGGGGTGGGTATCTGTTCAGCTCCCCTGAGACAGTCCCCATCACCTTAGGGGAAGACAACCACAAGCCCCTAGGACTCTGGACAGCCCAAGCTTCCACTCTAGCCACTTCCAGGCCTCAAGCCACAGGACTCTCCCACAAGCCTCTGCTAAGGTAGGCCAGGGAACTTAGACTGGGACCACAGGCACATGCCAACCCACCACCTTGCCCTGGAGTCAGGCTGGAAGCTGGAGGCTAGGCTAGACCCCCGCTGCTCCAGTCCCTATAAGACCCTCCTTATTCATCTCCCATACAGCACTAGGGTCAGGCAACCCCAAAGGAAGTAAATAAGAAAAGGAGTAGGAAAGAGTCAGCCATGTAAACAGCCCCTGCCAGCCTGCCCACCATAGACTTGGTCTCTGTGAAGGAGAGGAGCTGGGAGGATCTGTATCAACAAGGCCCAAGTCGGAGCAGGCAGCTAGTAAGGACCTCCTCCCCCAAGAGCACCTCTCCTGTTTTCAACATTTGGTGAAAGGCTCCTTGCCTTCACTCCTGTCCCTTAAGTGAAAGACCTTGGGCTCTTCATGATATCCCTCTTCAGAGATGGTGGAGTGACTTGGGACCAGGTTGTGGCCACCAAAATCCATTCCTTCCACAGTGATGGGGGAGTAAGTGGTGTTACTTCTGCTTCATACGGGGCTCGGGAGGCAGGGGAGTAGAGGGGCAGAAGGTGGGTGCCTTTCGGGAAGGGAAGCACCCGTTGGGCGTGTGGGTTTCTGTGTGTGTCTGAATCTGTCTGTGTGTGTCTGAATCTGTCTGTTTGTGTGTGTGCTCTGGAACCACCCCCGCAGAAGAACAGGGATGCTTCCTCGGGTGGAGGGTGCCCTGTTTGCCCATTTCCTCTCCTACTCAATGTTCCCTCCCAGGAGCCACTCCCATGGGCTCCTCTCCAGGCTGGGCCTGGGAGCACCAAGAACATTGAGGATGGGGCAGTCCAGCAGGCAACCCCAACTGGAGCTTGCGACCAGTTATGTGCTTCTGGTCCCCTACCTTTCTGGATGCTTGATAGAAATCAAGGCGCTTAGACCAGGGAACAGACCAGATGTCAGGTCAGGCCCTCCCAAATTCCAAAGCATAGTGCTTTGTAACATCCTCCAGAGAGGGATGCTGGGAAGGGTCTTGGGCAGGACATCATGAAGAGTGGCTTAGCTAGGTGATGATGAAGAATGAGGTAGGGAAGACACCAGCCATTGGGGTGTGCCCAGAGCTGAAAAGGACAGGGAGAGAGTGGTCCAGCAGGCACGGGCCTGCTGGCGTGAGTCGCAGCACCCATCACTGACCCGTGAGAACCCGACTGCCCCTGCCAGCTCTGTCACTGACCCCTCCCTGCCGCCCCGCCCTAGCACCCCGGGGGGGACCCCGCCTCATCCTGGCCTGGTCCGGCCCCTCCCGCCCTTTGCTCCAGTTCCCGGGCTTGGCACCTATAGTGGGGGTGCTGCCCGCCTGCCAGGCTCCGGGCCGGGCCCACGGGAGGGTGGGGCGGCTGGGAAGCTGGCACACTGCCCCAGGGGAGCCTCTCTCGGCAGGCGCCCGGGTGCCGCGGGGGGAGGGGGGAACAAAGGGCTCATTCTCCCCGTGCGCAGCCGGTGGCATCGCCGGGGCGTTGGCGGAAGCCCCCGGGGCTCAGAAGGGGGCAGGCCCAGGCGGGGCCGCCGAATCACGGGCTCCTGTTTCCCGCAGGGTGCTGGAGGAGGAAACCGGCGGAGCAGCTTCCCCACTCTCAGTTGCGCGTCTGGCGATGGCGATCAGAAGTCCTGCTGCGCTCTCCGCTGCGCTCTCCCTCCATTAGCCGCGCTACGCGGTGCTGCGCCCTCGCTGGTGCCTCGCTCCTGGCTCACAGGATCGGCCCCCCACTTCCAGGCACGACCCCCTTCCCCGGCCCCTCCGCCTTTCCCCCCACTCAGCCATCTCCGACCCGGGGCGCGCGTTCCCCCCGGCCCGGATCCTTCTCTCCCTCCGGGGACACCCGCTCCCTAGCCCCGGCTCGACCCTCCCCAAAGCGCAGCACGGAGTCTCGGCGTCCCATGGCGCAACCCACAGCCTTGGCCCAGAAGCTGGTGCGGCCCATCCGCGCCGTGTGCCGCATCCTGCAAATCCCGGAGTCCGACCCCTCCAACCTGCGGCCCTAGAGCGCCCCCGACGCCCGGGGAGAAAGAGAGCGCGAGCGCGCTGAGCAGAAAGCGGGAGAACGCCCGGAAGCCGGCCCATGGGGAGCGAGTACCCAGCACCGGCTAGCACGACCGCCGCCCACACAGCGCCCGGCCTGTGAAGCCCAGGTAAGCGCCGAGAGGGGGCGCGTTCTGGGCTAATTGTAATGGGGAGTTTATGAGCTGATCCCAAGGTGCAGGCAGGGAGTGAAGTGCCGATGCCACTCTGAACTGAATCTTACATCTTAACATGGAAAAGTTAGGATGCCCAACTAAGGGGGCTGGACTGCGTGCAAGCTGCAGCTCCAGAAAATCTTGGCGCCTCCGCTAAGGCTCCCGTATATCCATCCCCCTTGGGGATTCCTCTGGCTGGCCATGAGGACTGCTCCGGGAGACTACAGCTGATCTGGTGCCACCTGTCATCCTGGTCCCTCTCATGTGTGTTCAATTTTCCCTCGCTTGCGTCTCTCTGGGGCCCAGCCTGCTTTCCCCGCCTCCTTCCCTCCCCCCTCCGGGCTCCAGTTAGCAGCGGTGCCCTGGCACTGCCTTTGGGCTTAGGCAGCTCGACCCACCCTAGTCTGAAACCTCATAATCCCTTCTCACATGCTGGCTCCCCTTGGGAGAGGAGATCCTAGTCCCCAGTAGTTGTCCTGGTGCTCTTTGAAGATGCCAAGAAACTAGAGCCCATGAAGGGGCAGAGTCAGACAGCCCAGGTGTAGGGAGACACCAGCCAGCAGTCCTGGCTAGCTGCCCTGCCCAGTGACTCGAGCCTGCCAGGTCTGAACATCCCAGTCTTGCAAGCCTGGTGGGGGCTGAAGATGGGAGTGAGCAATCAGCACCCCTCAAACCACAGACTGAAGTTTAGAAAGAGTCGTCTGTGTTCCGAGTCTCTCTTTTACGTATGGGTTCATTGAAACTCAGAGGAGAAAATGATCTTCTGAGCATCCAAATAGCAGGTGACACAGTCAGTCAGGGCCAGGATCCAGCGTCCCTGTCCTCGCAGCTGAGTGTCTTCTACTGAGCTAATCTTTTGCAGTCTTGCTTCCTATCCATTTCCAAGACTTGTAACCAGATACCATAAGGACAGAGCTTTTCACCCTAGAAGTGACAACCTTCTATTGAATTTGGACCCCCAAATTCAGATAGGGGCCAGAATTTAGGAAAAAGTATCAACTTCCTGCCATTGAAGCAGAATCCTTTTGGTCACCTGTGGAAGGCTGCTTTGTGTCCTGCTGTGGCCTGACACTTGCTTTACTGGTTTGAGCCACTTTGGTATTCCCAGGGTGGTGCCTATGGTTAAGATACATGGGCCATATGCCTAAGGGGTTCATACTTTGTCCTTATGCTCCAGGACCTCCCTGGGAGAGCCCCATGAGGGTAGGAGAATGATGGAGAGTATGCCCAGCTTCCTGAAGGACTCCCCAGCCTGGGAGAAGACAGCCTCTGCGAACGGCATTGTGGGACAGGAGTCTGGTACCTCACCACAGGATGGCTTGCTCCATGGGGCACTGTGCCTAGGAGAACCTGCTCCCTTTTGGAGGGGTGTTTTGAGCACCCCAGACTCCTGGCTCCCTCCTGGCTTCCTCCAAGGCCCCAAGGACACACTCTCACTGGTGGAGGGAGAGGGTCCTCAGAATGGGGAGAGGAAGGTCAGCTGGCTAGGCAGCAAGGAAGGACTGCGCTGGAAGGAAGCGATGCTGGCCCATCCACTGGCCTTCCATGGGCCAGCATACCCACCTCGCTATGGTCCCCTGATACCTGAGCATAGTGGTGGCCATCCCAAGAGTGACCCTGTGGCCTTTCGGCCCTTGCACTGCCCTTTCCTGCTGGAGACCAAGATTCTAGAGCGAGCTCCTTTCTGGGTTCCTACCTGCTTGCCTCCCTACCTGATGTCCAGCTTGCCCCCAGAGCGTCCATATGACTGGCCTTTGGCCCCAAACCCCTGGGTATACTCTGGGAACCAGCCAAAAATGCCCTCTGCCTTCGGCTTAGGCAGCAAGGTGAGTGATGAAACACAGTGGGTGCATGGGGTTCAGTTGTCCCTAACCCTGAAGACAACCAAACACTGGGCAGATCTATCTCCCCGCCTCTTCCCTGCCCTGCCCTTGGGCCTCTACAGCCACTGACTCACCCATAGTTCACTCAGGATCAAGCCTTAGAAGCTCTGCCCGTGGAATGTGTAGCCTTATCATGGGGGCCAAGCGTGAGTGAGATGTGTAGTCCTCATGGCCTATTTCTGGGGCTCCTTCCTGCCACCCCACATGCCTAGAACTAGATTTTTAAATATTTGGAAGTCAAAGATGGACATCATAGTGCATGCCTATAATCTCAGAACTCAGGGGTCTGAGGCAGGATTGTAAAGTCTGTACTTATCTGGACTATAGAGAAAGATCCTTTCTCCAAAAGCAAAATGACAAAAGGGCAAAGCACAGAATTCTCTAGGAGGTCCTGATGTCCTTTGTCCATGCCAAGCATTAACCTTTCAGCCTCTGGAAAGCTTGCGAGAAGATTTGGGGGTAGGGATAGTAGGTGATGCCACTTACTTGACAGTCTGTGAATTCACTGGTGACTGCTGTCAGTCCTGTTTGCTCTTTTAAATGCGGAGAACCTATATAAGCACTAGCTTAATCCTTTCTCCTCTTGTAGGACTTTTACCACAAGGATCCGAACATCCTCAGGCCAGCAAAGGAGCCCTTGGCAGCGTCAGAGACTGGGATGTTAGGCTTAGCACCTGGCAGGCATCTCCAGCAAGCCTGTGAAGCAGAAGGCCCCTTACTTCACCAGAGGGATGGGGAGACAGGAGCTGGCAGGCAGCAAAATCTTTGCCCAGTTTTCTTGGGGTACCCAGATACTGTTCCTCGGACCCCCTGGCCTTCTTGTCCCCCAGGCCTGGTTCACACTCTTGGCAACATTTGGCCTGGGCCAGGAAGTAATAGCCTTGGGTACCAGCTAGGACCACCAGTTACACCAAGGTGCCCATCTCCTGGGCCTCCTACCCCTCCAGAGGGCTGTTGCTCATCCCATCCACCTGCCAGAGAGGGGTATCTTGGCCCTTGTAGGAAATGCCAGGATAGCCCAGAGGGAGGTAGCAGTGGACCGGGGGAATCCAGTGAGGAAAGGAACAAAGCTGGTTCCAGGGCCTGTCCCCCAGGCCATCACACCAAGCTGAAAAAGACCTGGCTCACACGCCACTCAGAACAGTTTGAGTGCCCAGGTGGCTGTCCTGGGAAGGAAGAGAGCCCAGCCACTGGGCTCCGAGCACTCAAGAGGGCAGGCAGTCCAGAGGTCCAGGGAGCAGCAAGGGGCCCGCCTCCCAAACGCCCATCCCACCCTTTCCCAGGCACTGGGAGGCAGGGGGCCAGGGCTTGGCAGGAGACACCAGAGACATCCACAGGAAGCAAGGCAGAGGCAGAGCAACCAGAGGAACAGAGAGGTAAGGGGTGATGGGCTGCAGGGGCCCTGCTGAAGAAAGGCAACAAGGCTGGGTCTTTACAAGGGAGTCCATAGGCTTTTGCAACGGGTCATACCAAGATGGAAGGTTTCATTTCTGAATCAACACAGTTCTCTGGCTCGTAGTGTTGGCTACTACAGCCTTCTAGCCAGTGGCTTCTATCTCTGCCTCTCGGTGAGTTATAGGCAGTGCAATGCCACAGTTCCAGAGACATAGCTGCTTCCTGACATGCTGATCAGTAACTGTGACCTGGAAAATGTTACTTCACCTCTGAGGACCTCAGTTCCCTCATCTGTAAAGTGGGAATTAAAATGCACCCTACCTTATGAAGACAACAGGAAGAATTAAATGGCTCATCGAGGCACTGAAGAACTCACAGGACTTAGTAAACAATAAGTGTTCAAGGCCATGGTTATTTGTGCCACAATCTTAGTTTAGGCATTACCTCTCCTGAAGGAGCACAGTCAGCATCTTTTGACCAGCTGAATCGTGGAGACTCAGTTTGGACTTTGCAGCAGGTCAGCCTTTTGGGTATATCGTGGACTCTTCCGCTGTATTGTGTCCATCACAGAGGGTTCCAGCAGTCCTGGAGCCAGATTGGTTTCTGCAGGATCACCTTATTCTCAGCCCCTTGGACTGCTGGGCCCAGAGGACCGTCTCTGTGACCTGGCCCCTAAAGCCCCTGCACCTGGTGTGGGTCTGTCTGCACCCTTGCACGCCTCAGTCTGGGCTGGGAAGTTGTTGGCCCTCTGCTGTCTTGGGTTACAGCACCTGTGTTCTGTGTTGAAACACTGACCTTCTCCCTTTCCGGTGCCCTCTGACTGCCCATCCATCCACGTTGGAATCATCCCCTCAGTGTCACATAACCGCTTAGCCTTTAGCCAGCCTACCCAAAGTTCATACTGACTGGACTCTGTGTGTGTACAAGGACCATTGCTGAGGTTTCCCAAAACCTTGGGCCGAACATATTAAACAACCCCTTGGCTTCCATTCCTGCCAGCTACTGCTCAGCCTTGTATGTGAAACTTACTGGACTGGTCCTCTTCTGGGTTCTGAATGAGTCCTCACAAGCCTGGGGATCAGGGGCTGAATTGGCTGCATGTGGACAAGGGTGGGTGTTAATTCAGGGCTTTGACTATCATACGCCCCAGAAATCAGACTCCCTAACCAGCTGTATTGTCTCCTCAGGGCCCCAAGATGGCAGGATTAGGCTCCAGGGATCCAGACTCGAGGATACATGCTGCCAGCATCACTTAGCAGGTGTCACCCAGTGCCAAAGCTGTGTCCAGGCAGCTGGAGAGGTAGGGGTACTGACCGGTGACTCCCAGAAATCACATAGGTAAGTGTTGTGTCTGACAGTCAGAGCCAACAGCACCCCATCCCCACCATGGGCTCCCTCCTCAAGCCCTTTTGCTTCATCTCCAGGTTGCCCCTGGAAGAGAAGCCATTGGAGGAGGAGGAGTCCTCTGTCACCTCTGAAGAAGGAGGAGGGTCTGGCCCAGAAGCTTCGCTCAACAAGGGCCTGGCCAAGCACCTGCTGAGTGGTTTGGGCGACCGACTCTGCCGCCTTCTGCGGAAGGAGCGAGAGGTCCTTGCCTGGGCACAGCGTGAAGGTAAGCCAATCTCCCTTGTGGGCCTGCTCCTACATGTCCCTCCCAACCCACATTTACCAGTGCTTTGGGGTTCCCGGGCCTACTCAGGAGAGTTCTTTGTTCCTATCTATCCCTAACATGGACTCTTGGTCAACCTTGAGGTTTCTGGCCCTGGGTGGAGATCCTTCTGGGAAGTCTAAAAATTTGGTTCAGTCCAGTTCTCTGAGAACAATTGGGTTTATGGAGGGAACAGCCAGTACAAGTGTCTCAAGAGCCTGGGAGGCAAGGTGACTCCAGAGAGGTTAAGGGAAAAGAAAGTCTCTAGAGTGGTGAGACTCATGGGCCTCAGAAGTTGATGAGATTCAGGCTGAGGGTAGAGACCCGGCATTCAGCTGGGTCCTCAGATCCAGGCCACCCCTCTGTAGCCCTTTCTAGCAATGGGGTAAACCTTATAAAGTACAGCCCTGGTCCCACATGTTACTCCTTTCATAGAGATCACCATTGTCACCATCCCACTCCAGAGAGGGAAGCCCCTAGTTTGTTCAGTCATGAGCCAGCTCCTGTAGGATTCTGCCACTCCCAGCCTGGATTCCTGACACACAGCAACCATCCTTCCCTTCCCGGATCATCAAGCTTGTCTGCCCCCTGGGGCCTTGGCACTAGCTATTTCTTCAGTCTGGAATGCCCTGGCCATCCCTTCCTACCTGATGATCAGAGCTTACTCATCCTTTGAAGCCACTTGTGAAGTTCCCGGCCACGTCACCTTCATCTTCCCATGGTCTTTTTAACCAGGAGCACCATAGTCATCCCTGTGTCTGTGGGTTGTCTCCCTGAGTGGGAATGAGCCCTGGAAGGGCAATACCTATTCCTGAGAAACTCTGAGTTGCTTGTACCTACTTGGGACATGATCAGGTGTCTTGGATGTGTGCTCAGTGAAGCCTTTTTTACCTATCAACCATGGTTTAGTCTTAACCTAGGCTCTTAATCAAACAAACAAACAAACAAACAAAACACACTCCTTTGGGTAAGGGCAGGAGTGGCCTCTTAGGGTTTCCTCGTCTAATCTACTAAGGCCCCTGGACTTAAGGAAAAGCCACCCGAGTAGCTGCTATGCCTTTCCATTTCTAGTAGCAGCAGGGCTTGGAGACTGGGGAGGTTGATGGGAAAATTTGCTGGAAGTGGAGTGGATTAGTAATACAGGCTCACAGGGGAAATCCTTGGGGCAAGGCTGGGGGTGGGGCTGGCCTAGGGAGCTGAGGCCACTACTGTCCTAGGAGTGCATGTTCCTAAGAGAGTGGTGACTGCCAGACAAGGCTGTTGAGTAAAGTATAAGGATGGCCAAGGAGCCCAGCTCCCTTCTTCCAGTGGTTCTGGGTAGAAATTGCTCCCTGCCTCGCCTATGCTCAGTGGTTCTCAACCTTCCTAATGCTCTTTAATACAGTTTCTCATGTTGTGGTGGCCCACAGCCATAAAATTATTTTTGTTACTACTTTATAACTGTAAGTTTGCTATTGTTATGAATTGTAATGGAAATATCTGATATGCAAGATAGCTAATATGGAACCTTTGTGAAAGGGTCATTTGACCCTCAAAGGTGTTGTAACCTACAGGTTGAGAGCCCTGCTACAGGTGGTCTCCTTAAGGGGGCTGTGTGTTTGAGTCCCTTGACCTTGTTCTGTTCTGTGGTCAACAGGCCAGGGGCCAGCCATGACAGAGGACAGCCCAGGCATTCCACACTGCTGCAGCCGTTGCCACCACGGACTCTTCAACACTCACTGGAGATGTTCCCACTGTAGCCACCGGCTGTGTGTAGCCTGTGGTCGCATAGCCGGAGCTGGGAAGAACAGGGAGAAAACAGGTGAGGAAAAACAGATTTGCCCTTTTAAATTTGTATCATTTTATATGTATGAGTGTTGTCTGCATGTATGTGTGGGCACTACATGTGTGTCTGCTGCTTGTGGAAGTCAGAAGAGGGGGTCAGAGCCCCTGGAACCAGAGTTATAGACAGCTGTGAACTGCTGTGTATATGCTAGCAACAAAACCCGGGTCCTTTGCAAAAACAGCAAGTGCTCTTAACCACCAAGCCAACTCTTCATCCCCCTTCTTACCCATTCTTTAAAGAGGTCACCTGGGCACTGGGGATATGAATTTGGTCAGTAAAGTGATGGCCAAGCAAACACGAGGACCTAAGTTCAGATCCCTAGCACCTATGTTAAAGCTGGGCATGGTGGCCTACTTGGGGATCAGAGACAGGCAGGTTCCTGAAGCTCATTGACCAGCCAACCTGGTTGAATTAATGAACCTCAGGTTCAGTAAGAGATCTAGCCTCAAAAGATAAGGCGGACATGCACACACATGCATGTGCATGCATGCACTTGGATGCACACACACAGAAGTCAGATGTCTTCTTGGCACTTCTCACTTTGATCAGCTTCCACATTAACATCTTGAAATGGGTGTGATTGTATCCATTACCCAGATGAGAATAACTCTGACGATCAATGACCCTTCCAAGGTCCCAAAACAAGTCAATGTTATAGCCAAGATTTTAGACTCAGGTCTTCTGATTCTTTTCAAGGTTTTCAGCTTCCATTTCCTTGGCTCAACTTAAACATGGCTTAAAGAGAGTTCTAGAGTCAGATACATTTTTATATGACCACCCTAGAATCTTCAGTGAAGAAAATATTGATTGATTATTTATTGACTGATTGATTGATCTATTTATTTATGTGTGTGTGTGTGTGTGTGTGTGTGATGCACACATACACGCACATACTTGCCACAGCAAACATGTATGATGGTCAGAAGACATCATTTAGGAATCAGTTCTCTCCTTCCACCATGTGGATCCTGGGACTCAAACTCAGGCCCTTAGGCTTGGTGGCAAGCTCCTCTACCTCCTAAGTCCCCACTTTAGGATCTTGCAAAGCAGTGCAGCTTATGAAAACCTCTGCAGGGTCTGGAGAGATGGTGCAGCAGTTAAGAGCTCCGACTGCTCTTCCAGAGGTCCTGAGTTCAATTCCCAGCAACCACATGGTAGCTCACAACCATCTGTAATGGGATCTGATGCCTTCTTTGGAAGGCAGCTACAGTGTATTTCTCTACATAAAATAAAATAAACAATTCTTTTTTAAAAAAGGAAAACCTCTGCATTCCAAAAAGAAGAATTCTCCGATGTTATATATACACAAGCTTCCCAGCAAGCACTTGTTTTATGGCTTACTGAGCTCCTGATTTAAATACCATGTACTTGGCCTTCTTCCTTGACCTTAACCTGTGGTTACCTTGCTTTCTGGACCTGCAGCTCCTCTCTTCCTTCCCCACAGGCTCTCAGGAGCAGCACACAGATGACTGTGCCCAGGAGGCTGGGCATGCTGCCTGTTCCCTGATTCTGACCCAGTTTGTCTCCAGCCAGGGTGAGCCATTATGAAGGGGTGGGGCAAGCAATGGGTGGATCCCGAGGGAGACAGTCAAACTGTCCTGACCCCGGTGACATGGCCACCTGGTTGGTGAGGCCAGGCTGCTCCATCTCCATCCCTCTTCTATACACCCAGCGCTGGCAGAACTGAGCACTGTGATGCACCAAGTCTGGGCCAAGTTTGACATTCGGGGGCACTGTTTCTGCCAAGTTGATGCCCGTGTGTGGGCCCCCGGGGATGGGGGTCAGCAGGTAAGCATCAGGGCATGGTCTGAGTGACAAGTACCAATCAGTGGGCCCCTGGATTGAACAGTGTGCGTGGGGATGACTGACCTTTATAGGGAGGAACCTTTCACTGTGGGTAGGGATGAAGAGGGACATAGAAGCTAGCAGAATAAGCCATTCCCCGACAGGAAGCAGCACCCTGACATTGACTCTAGCACGTGCCTTTCCCTACCACAGGTCTTCTCTCCCTGCTTCCTAGAGTCCTGTCTCACTTAGCCTTTTAGGTCAGCCCTTGTCACTTTACTTTTCTGTTGCCACCCCAGCCACGAATCCTTTCTGTTCGACGTCAGCTTTCTCCATAGCTTGGGCACCTGGCAGGCACTTAACATGCACTGTGAAAAAAAATTTTTTAATGAACTTTGTGATTCTATGACAAAAGAACGCCCAAAGAAGAGTTAATTATGGTTATTTAAATTTTTAACATTTGTTTCTTAATTGTGTATTTTATGGGAAGAAGCATAGCACATACCATGGCCCACATGTGGGGATCACATGACAAATTGTGAGAGTTGGTTCTTTCCTTCCCAGTGTGTGGGTTCCCCGAGTTGAACTCAAGTCCTCAGGCCTGGCAGCTGCTCTTGTCTGCCGAACCATCTTGCTGACCCTGTTAAGAATGTTTCATGAGCTGAGCATGATGGCACATGTCTTGAGAGGCAGAGGCAGGAGGAATGGGAGCATGAGACCAGCCTAGTCATCATAGGGAGATTGTCTCATAAAAGACAAAGTCGGGATGTAGTTCGATGCCAGAGTGCTTCCCTGGCATTCGTAAGGCTCTGGGTTCTACCCTCAGATGGAAAAACAAAAGGTTAATTCTATTGTCTTGGAGTTTGTTTGTTTAAAGATAAGATCTTGCTATGTAGCCCAGGTTAACTGAAAATCGAAGTCCATCTGCCTTGGCCTCCAGAGTGCAAGGGCCCTAGATGTAGGCCATTACACCTGGCTGGGGAAAAAAAAAAAAAAATATATATATATATATATATATATGTTTTTCGAAATAGGGTTTCTCTGTGTAGCCTTGGCTATCCTGGAACTCATTCTATAGACAAGGCTGGCCTGGAACTCAGAAATCTGCCTGCCTCTGTCTCCAAAGTGCTGGGATTAAAGGCATGAGCCACCACTGCCCAGCTCAATAGTGAACTCTTATGTTGCCTTTAACGTTTCTACTTTCCCCAATTATTTGTCATTTGAATATTTTATTATCCATTGTTGTTTGTGCTTGTTTTAACACATGGCTTAGACCGTGCCCTGTGGAGAAGTTCATGAACAGTTTCATTTTTCCTCTCTCCATCTCCTCCCTGCCCCCTCTACTTTTCAAACATTTCTCCCTCTTGCAAACAACTTTAGGACTTAAAAGAACACATTGTTATAGAGATGGTTCAGTGGTTAAGAGCACTGGCTGCTCTTCCAGAGGACCTGGGTTCAATTCCCAGCATCCAGATGGCAGCTCACAACCATCTGTAGCTCCAGTTCCAGGGGCTCTGACATCCTCAGACATACATGCAGGCAAAATGCCAATGCACATAAAATAAAAATAAGAAAAAGGAGCACATTGTTAACTCTTGAACATTGACTAAAGTTGTGTCTGCCATTTTTAAAACCTCTGCTTGGATTTTGGGGGTGGTGTTTGATGGGTTTAACAGAAGGAACCAACAGAGAAAACTCCCCCAGCTCCACAACCTTCCTGCAATGGAGATTCCAATCGGACCAAGGACATCAAAGAAGGTGAGTGGCTGGCTCCCCATACCCCTTGGCCTGGGAGTGTGGGGTTTTGTGGGGAATGAAAGTCTCCAGGAGAAACTTGGTATTACTTTGCCAATCAACTCCCCTCCCCTGCCACATACAGAACAAGAATGGTCATTCCTCACCTCAAGACAGGTGTCCTGACTCCTGTTGTTTACTGATGCATTCATTCATTTCTGCCTTACTCCCTTGAGACAGGGTCTCTCTGAACCTGAAGCTATATTGGTGGCCGGCAAACCTCGCCAGCAATGCCCCCAGCTACATGCCACCCCTTCCCCAACCCAAGAGCTGAGGTGCCAGGCCTAACAACAACATCTTGTTTGTTTGGTTGTTGTTTGTTTTTTTGTTTTTGTTTTGTTTTGTTTTGTGGTGGGTGTTGGGGATTTGAACCTAGATTCTCATGCTGACACAGAAATTCTGTGTGCTTACCTGCTGAGCTGTCTCTCAGCCCATTCTGAACCACTAATCTTAGAGGCTCTGCAACTTCCTTTTGGAAGACAGAGATGGGATGACATTCAGACAGAACACAGTCAAGTTAAGAGGCTACTGAGGAGAGAACAGGCTTGGCTGGGAGACAAGAGGACATCTTTTTGAGGTAAAGACTAAAGACCAAGCAGAAAGTCACTCACTATTTTCTTCAACAGAGACCCCAGACTCCACTGAGAGCCCAGCAGAGGACCGTGCTGGCCGGTCACCCCTTCCTTGTCCCTCTCTCTGTGAGCTGCTAGCCTCTACTGCTGTCAAACTCTGCCTGGGGCATGAGCGGATTCACATGGCCTTTGCCCCAGTCACCCCAGCTCTGCCCAGTGTGAGCAAGGGCTCAGAGGGAGGGCCAAGAGCCTGAGGACCAGAGGCTGGGTGGCCATCCTTAATCAGCTGAATTGGTCCTGAGCCTTCTTGCCCCTCCGTCCCTGCCTCTCCACAGGATGACCGCATTACCAACATCCTGGACAGCATTATTGCACAGGTAGTAGAACGCAAGATCCAAGAGAAAGCCCTGGGGCCAGGCCTTCGAGCAGGGTCAGGCTTACGCAAGGGCCTGAGCCTGCCACTGTCACCCATGCGAACCCGGCTGTCTCCTCCTGGAGCTTTACTGTGGCTGCAGGAGCCCAGGCCTAAGCATGGCTTTCTCCTCTTCCAGGAACACTGGCGGCAGGGCCAGGTAAGCTGGCCTGCCTCTCCCTTCCCAATGCTATGGCTTCACCTGCTTCACAGGGTCCTGGTCCCTGGGCTCAGAGTTTCCTGGTGCTCAGAGGGAGCAGCAAAGGCTGGTCTTTTCTCAACCCCTCCCCCACATGTTCTGGAGATGTCACAACATGCCCCAGCTTGGCTGCTACGGGCTCCCCAACAATTCTTTTCTTTTTTCTTTTCCTTTCTTCCCTGCAGCCCGTGTTAGTGTCAGGCATCCAGAAGACATTGAGACTTAGCCTGTGGGGAATGGAAGCCCTTGGGACACTTGGTGGCCAGGTGCAGACACTGACTGCCCTTGGGCCTCCCCAGCCCACAAGCCTGGACAGCACAGCATTCTGGGAGGGATTTTCTCATCCTGAGAGTAAGTATTCCTGACATAGGATAGAGGGGGCGGGGAACCTAACCCTGAGACTTCATGTATCAATAGGGGCCCTGGAGGCAGATGGGTTTAAGGTAGGAACTGAACTTAGGGGTGGGTGCCACGGGGATAAGAAAGAGTTTCTGGGCCAAGAGGGTCAGTGACATCTGTCTTTCCCTTAGCACGTCCAAAGTTAGATGATGGCTCTGTCCTCCTGCTACACCGAACCCTGGGAGATAAGGACACTAGCAGGTATGTACAGTAGCAAAAACCAGCTCTATCTCTCAGTCACCTACAGTCCTCCTCCCCCCCCCCCACCCTTGATGTCTGGGCCCTCTAAAGGGGCTTAGAATGGAAATCTAGCTAGAGCGGGGGATGGACGGTCTGTCTTAGGGAGAGTGATAGAAATTCCTGGGAGATGGGTTTTGCCCTCTGAATGTTACAGCAGAAGTGGGGAAGCTCTGATGGATTGCAGGGGTCTGAGTTAGACTTGCCGTGCATGATTCCCCCTCCCAATCCCTATCCCCAGGATGGAGAACCTTGCCTCCAGCCTTCCACTCCCAGAGTACTGTGCCCACCAAGGGAAACTCAACCTAGCGTCCTACCTCCCCCTGGGCCTCACACTGAATCCACTGGAGCCCCAGCTCTGGGCGGCCTATGGTGAGTGCCCTTTGGCTCCTGTCCACCCATACCTCTACCTTACCTACCGTCTTGGGACACATGCACATCTGAGCTCAAGTTTGGGGGCTGAGAATATGTTTCTTATTTAATTTCCCAATGTTCTTGCTCTACCTTCACAAAGGTGTGAACTCACACCGTGGACACCTGGGGACCAAGAACCTATGTGTGGAGGTGTCTGACCTAATCAGTGTCCTGGTACACGCTGAGGCACAGCTGCCTCCTTGGTATCGAGCACAGAAAGGTTAGTCCTTGGCTGGAGACACTAACAAGTCAAGCTGTCGGTGATGTCTGCCTCTGTCTACCATGGGCTCACCTCAGCCAATTTTCTCCTGCAGATTTCCTCTCAGGCCTGGATGGGGAGGGGCTCTGGTCTCCAGGTAGCCAGACCAGCACTGTGTGGCATGTGTTCCGGGCCCAGGATGCTCAGCGCATCCGTCGCTTTCTCCAGATGGTGAGGAGGGAGGGAACCCGGAACCTATTTCTTGTCCCTGCCAATCTATCTCTATGTGTGCTCCCATCTCCTGTGATCCTGCTGTTTACTCTAGTCCTGAAGTGAATTAGCTAAATTCAGGTACAGGTGCAGAGAAGCAGGTTAGAAGTCTGATTCTCTGGTGGAGCTCAGAGAAGGAGAGGGTCTAGCAGGGGAGTCAGAATCTAGTGATGAGGTGAAGCAATAACTGTAGAATGGGCATAGTGTTAAGGGTCTTGGTGAATTGTCTCACTTAATGAGTACCCTTCTCTTCCTCACTTCTGAGCTGGTGGGGGGAGCAGTTACTTTTCCATTTTATGGATGAGAAAACCGAGGCTCAGTGGTAACCCTGGGATCTGAGCTTACATTTATTCCAACTCTAGGTTCCTCCTAGGAACAGGAAGTTTCCCCTTTATGGACTCCAGGGCTAAAAGAAACAGCTGCTCCCTTTTTTATAGTTCACACTATGAGGAGAGACCTCTAGGGGAGGCATTAGCCATGAAGAGGGCTGAGAGAGGAAGGTGGGGGCACATAGCTACCAGGATAGGTACTGAGTGGTAGAGACAGAGAGAGAAGAAGGCAGAAAACTCCAGAAGGATGGGGAAGATGGGGGGCCAGGGTTATAAAGATTATAGCAACAGGGTATAGTAGTGCTGAGACAGAGCATCATGAGCTTAAAGCCAGCCCCAGATATGTAATGAGATCCTGTCTCAGAAATAAATGAGCCAGGCATGGTGGTATATACCTGTAATGCCAGTACTTGAGAGGTAGAAACAGGAGGATCAGAAGTTCAAGTCATCCTCAGCCTACAAGGTTAGTTTGAGGCAAGCCTGGGCTACATAAGACCTCTGTCTGAAACTCCCCTTGACCACCACCACCAAAATAATAATAATAATAATAATAATAATAATAATAATAATAATAAACATAATAATAATAAACATAATAATAATAAACCTGGTGCTGGTGGTGCTCGCCTTTAATCCCAGCACTTGAGAGTCAGAGGCAGGGGGATCTCTATGAATTTGAGGCCAACCTGGTCTACAGAGTGAGTTCCAGCCAAGGCTACACAGAGAAACCTTGTCCCCCCAAAATATTCCTATAGTAGTAGTAGTACTAGTAGTAAGAACAATAAATGGAAAGGGGGGCCTGGTGATTTCAAAGTCCAGCTGAGTCCCAGTTGTCCTAGAGAAAAGACTGTCACCCCTGCTAAAATACACACAAACATGCAAGTGTCCATACGATGTTGTCCACCATGCCCTGCTCACAGACACACACATCTGCAGATGCACACCCAGATGCTGTGACACGCAGTGGGGAGCCTACAAGAACACCATCATCAACAGATGGCCTTGTCTGCTCTGGGTGTGGTTGGCTGTTGGCAGTCCCATATGACCCTGTAGGGTGACTCATGGGGAGGTCTGAGGGGCACTTTCTCACTGGGTGGCCTGTTACTGCTGTAGCCCCAGGATAGACTTGAATCTTTGGAACCAAGGAGCCTTGGCATCCTCATGGGACTCCTCTCGGGGATGTGGTTCACTGCCTCTCAACCCACCTAACCCCCGCCAGCACCCTCTCAATCCAGGGACAATGGCTGGGGTCCTAGCTGAAGAGAGTGGGTTTAGCTGGTGGCCAGTTGGAGCATGGTGCTGGCACTCACTTCTTCAGGTGTTCCCTGGGCAGCTCTTCTGGATTTCGATTGTCCCTGCCTGTCACAGAGCTCTGACTCTACCTGGGCTGGTGACTGTCCCCATAGCTGGGCCTGCTGCAGGGGCCCTAGCCTGTCCACTCACTTCGAGTCAGAACTTCTGTGTGGCCCTGCTTTTCTGTATCCAGGATTGTCTCCCCCACTCCACCCCCAGGGGGAGAAGCTACTGGTTTCTCCCCAGTTTGGCTTACAATTTAGGCTGTTTACAAAAACTTAAGAACTCCTTGTGAAGTTCTGAATGGGGCTTATGCAGGACATCTTCCTGGGTTTTAGAGAAAGGGACACAGAGAGAACAACAGGTCAGGCCAGGGTCACAGAAGCTATGAAAAGCACATCCCAGGAAAGACAGGGATTTAGATCCCTCCCCCCACCCCCAGCTTGAGTGTCTCTTACTCTAAGCTCCTTCCAGTCCAACCTGGACCTACTCCCCTCCTCCTTTACTGCCAATCTCCCCCCACCTCTTCCTTCTTTTGCCTACCCTTCAAGATAGCTCCAGCACCCTGTTCACCTGCTCTTCCAAAGAGACCACACCCTCCTCTCTGAATCCTTGCCTTCATCCCCCTTTCTCCTCTTTTTTTTTTGGGGGGGGGGGGTTGAGACAGGGTTTCTCTGTATAGCCCTGGCTGTCCTGGAACTCACTCTGTAGACCAGGATGGCCTCGAACTCAGAAATCTGCCTGCCTCTGCCTCCCAAGTGCTGGGATTAAAGGCATGTGTGTGCCACCACTGCCCGCCCCTTTCTCCTCTTGAAGGTGTGCCCAGCTGGAGCAGGAACCTTGGAGCCTGGTGCCCCAGGCAGCTGCTACTTGGATGCTGGATTGCGACGTCAGCTAAGGGAGGAGTGGGGTGTGAACTGCTGGACCCTGCTGCAGGCCCCTGGAGAAGCGGTGCTGGTGCCTGCTGGGGCACCCCATCAGGTGCTTCCCTGGTGGGTGGGGTTTAACAGAAGATCAGTCTATCAGGAGTAGCAAGGACATACAGCATTCCCCACCTGGTAGAAAGCTAGTCAGGGCAGAACACCATGGAGATAGCAAAGCTGAGGGTCTTGAAGTCTTCAAAGTTATGTGGAACTCTCTCCAGAGATTTAATCTAGTCTTGGTGGGTTCGCTCAGCTCTCCAGCATTCTTCAGGGCTCGTTCTGGCCATGGCCTTTGGGATGTCTGGTTCTGTAACTAGGGTAGCTGCTTTCTGAAACTTGGATAAAGAAGTAGATTTACTGATCAGAGGGCTGGAGGGGGGGGGGGGATGTATGGTTTGAACCTCAATTCACCCTCTTGCCTTTGTCCCACCCCAACTCCCATGGCACAGGTGCAGGGCCTGGTGAGCACAATCAGTGTCACTCAGCACTTTCTGTCTCCTGAGACCTCTGCCCTCTCTGCTCAGCTCTGCCACCAGGGAGCCAGCCTGCCCCCTGACCACCGTATGCTTTATGCCCAGGTGAGTGTGGTACTGGCTTGAAGGCTGAGTGTGCTGCTGCCCTAGTCTCCTTGGGGGCACAGCCTCTTATCTGTCTGAGCAGAGTGGGCTGCTGGCCTGTTGGTGCTGGATAAAGGTGTTCTTGAAAAGGGTAGGGAGTGAGAGTGGGGACTGGAACATGCTTGAAAATTCTGTGTCACTTTTCTTTTTCTTAGATGGACCGGGCTGTGTTCCAAGCAGTGAAGGTGGCTGTGGGGACGTTACAGGAAGCTAAATAGGGGATCCTGGTGCCTGGAGGGGTGGTGGGCAGGTAACTGAGTGTTCAGTCTGCGTAATTTCAATGGGGAATGGTTCTGGGAAACTTAGACGGTGTGGTCCATTCTACAAATATCTCTTTGGGCACAAGCAGGGAATCCTGTTCCTCGCCCTGGCCCTGGCTCTAAAGGGAACACTCTAGTGCTTACAGCTGCTCCCCTCTCCATGGTATGAGGTTCATGCTAGGAGTACATGACTCCTTCTAACCCCTGTACTCCACCCCAGGGGATGAACACCCTTTCTTGGGGAAGCTTGGGATTGTTTTGGTGTAAGCAACACTTCCTCCTGCTGCTTCATCCTGTGTTGGCCCTGGCACCCCACCCCCACCTCAGCTTTGCTGCAGCTCACCAGCATCCACACAAAGCCCTTCCGACTGTAGGTCTGCTGGAT
Source organism: Rhynchomys soricoides (assembly GCA_019843965.1). Classification (NCBI taxonomy): domain Eukaryota; kingdom Metazoa; phylum Chordata; class Mammalia; order Rodentia; family Muridae; genus Rhynchomys; species Rhynchomys soricoides. The sequence goes on from JADRCH010000013.1 coordinate 12,663,938, forward strand.
TGGGAACCACAGACTCCTTCCCTTACAGAAGAGCTGTGGAGTTGGGGAAGAGAGGGCCTCAGTTAATGGGCCAGACTGGCTGGAGGGAACGACATGGGCAGAACCACTGGGCCCTGCTTCTGCCTCTCTCCTTCCCGGTCTCTATTAAAATCGGTTGTTTGGTGACTGCTGCCAGCACAGTTGGCCTTACCCTGCTGGCCACGTGGGCTAGGGAAAGAAGGCAAACACAGAAATCTGATCTGGAGCAGAAGCCAGTGGACAGGGTGAGCAGGGACTGGGGACCAGGTGACAGAGACCTCAAATACCACTGCCAGATCTTTGGGAGGCCTGGACCCCTGGAGCTTTGTGGGGACTGAAGATATTCCTGTCTGACAGAGTTCTAAGGTGCAGCACTCAGATGGCCTCCCTGGGTGGCATCAACCTGTGGAGATTACAGAACCCCCTGCCTATGTCCCATCTATCCTGTGCGCTCTGACCTGGAGAGACATCCAGGATAGCCCTGGCTCAACCCAACTACTCTTGGTGTCCAAGCCCCCAGGACAGAGCTTTACTGCCTCAGACAGCTCACCCTTACCCCCATGGCCCTTTCTGGTGCCAACAGCTGCCCCCTCCCCCCATGGCCCTTCTGGTACTGCTTTGCTCTCCTACCTCTTCCCCTGTGTATCTCAACCGCACACATGCGCCAGCTCTTGTTATCCTTAACAGTTCCTGCTGTGGTTTGGGGATTTTTTTAATTAAATAAAAGTTTTTATTATAAATAGAACATCTGATTGGAGCATTTAAAACAACAACAAAGGCACTCGAGATCATCCCTCACCCAACTGGAGCATTGCTAGATTATGTTGTATTTCCTCCTAGCGTCTTCTTCAGGGAATCTTGATTGCTTTCCTTCAAGGGTGTGTTAAAGCTGGATGTGATGGAACATACCTGTAATCCTAGTACTAAGGGAGAAGCAAGAGGCTCAGAAGTTCAAGGCCAGCCTTGGGTACCTTGTGATTTTTTTGACAGCAACTCAGGCTTCATGAAACCCATCTTATAAAGAAAAGGTTAGGCTTTTTTATTGAAGAGTTTAGTCATTTTCACTTTTATTTATTTATTTATTTATTTTAGGATTTAAGGGGGGGACTCTAGAGAACAGCTGTGTTTTACTGTGTCTTTTTCTTTTCACTTAAACTGTCACATTTAATCCCTGACAATATTTTGGAGCACAGATGATCTATTTCCATTTTATAGAAGAAAAGGGCAGTTTGGTGCTAAGTAAGTCACCTGAGGTTACAGGGCATTTTAATGGCAGAATGGCATTTGAACCAAATTTGCTGACTCAAGACACCTCGTTGACATTCTCATTTTTGTGCTTCATGGAGTTTAAAGACAGGCCTGTCTACCTCTCCATCCTCTTCCTAGGAGATGACTCCAGCACTGAATAACATGTTCTTTACACTTTGCCTTCTATAGCCTTGTCCTGGGGTCACCCTGAACCAATATAGAATGCTTCCCAGGAAAGATGGGACACTGAACTTTTTTGCTTATTGGGGCAGGATGGTAGAGGTACTCAGGGCCTCAGTGTTCCCTGGACACCCCATCCCACTGTCACAGCACCCTTGAGGGTGGATTTGTCTGACCCTTAAAAACAGCAGCCGGACCAGTGTTCACTTGTTCTAGGACCGGACCAAGGATAGAGCCAGCCCAAGCAGTGTCTGGCCCTGAGCCACATGTGGGCCAGGGCCCTTGGTTGGCATATTTCCCTGCAAAGGCCCTGGAGAGTCAGTGGCTCCTTGTCTTCTCTCTGACTCACCATGACACCAGCTCAAGAGCCGGAAGTGAGCTCTGGGCTGCATCTCCATGCATTGGCTGCTTTTTTTTTTTCTCTTTTCCCTTATAAAACTCTCCTGCATTTTATCTTAAAATAATTGTAGACTTAGAGTCAGGTTACAAATATAGCACGGACCGTGGTATGGTGGCACACACCATTAATCTCAGCCTCAGAGGTAGAGGCAGGCCAATCTCTGTGAGTTCAAGGCCAGGCAGGGTTACATAGTGAGAGCCTGTCTCTACAAAACAAAACAAATATAGTACACAAAGCTTTCAGTTACCCTTGACCTAGTGTCCCCCAATGGGAATATCCTAGACAAACATAGCCCTTTTATCACTGCCGGGACCTTAGCATCACATCCAGGACCAGATAATCCCATCTAAGGAGCCACAGCCTTACTGGGATCTCATCAGTGTTCCCATTTTTGTCCCTTTTTGTGTCCTAGGGTCTAGAAATGCCTGTGTCTGATCTACATTGTGGCTGTGACTCCTCCAGAGTCATTCAAGAAGCTACTAGTACAACCTTCGTCCCTTCCCCCAATGCCCCTTTTCACCTGTCTCTCTGTCAGGAGACAGGATTTGCTACATTGTAAAGGACTTCAGCATCCCAGACACCCTTGCTCATCCTGCCTGCCCAGCCCTGTCCCTGTGTCCCTAACTCTGCCTACCCCATATCTTCCTGCTCCCAGATCATATACACGTGTGCATGAATGCTCCCTAAGATGGCCTGCTCCCATAGGCGCTGGGAGAGCTGTACTTGTCAGACCATGCTTGTCAGAAGCTACCCATTCCAGGGGTGTTCTCCACCTCAGAGGAAAGGAGACATACTTGGAGGGGGACTGTCTCAGCTTCCTTTCCCTGTCTCATGATCCCCTTTCTGTCCAAGACTCACTCACCTGTCTCTGACCACTGCTCTTTATCCCAAGGCCTTGAGAAATCCAACCTTTTTGGTTGCCTCTCCAAGCACTCTGGGAAGGACTGTATCCCCTTCAAATGCCTTGTGTGTGTCCCATTTGCTGTTTACAAAGGGCTTTTCGTGTTCTATTGCTTCCATGTGGCTTATGACAAGGCAATTAGGCTCTCTGAAACAGACGAGTGTTTCCCCCCTCCCCCATGATAATGGGGGAATGGAACTGCGGTTGTGGCAGCCTTTGCTCTTCCAGGCAGTTGGGCTGTCTGCTGTTTATCTTAGGACGCCTCTGCAGCTCTCCCAGCCTGCCCAGACATGACCTCACCCTCTCCCAAATCATCCCTGGGAGGCAGAATGGAGTCTCTGACCAGTGCTGCCTCCACTTCACAGATGGGAAAACTGAGGCACTGAGAGATCTAGACAAAGGGGAGGGGAGAGGAGAAGAATAGAGGAGAGGGAAGGGAAAGGGGAAAATAGAAAAGAGGAGTGGAGGGGGAGAGGAGGGTAGGGAAAGAGAGGTTGAGAGGAGAGGAGGGGAGGAGTAGAGGGGAAAGGAAGGGAGGGGAGAGGAGAGGAGAACTTTAACAAATGGATCTGCACACTGGGATCCGATCCTGCCCCTCTGCCAATGACTATAGTTATCTGGAGGTAGGAGGTCTTCAATGGCATCAAGCCAGAAGTGTTTGAGGTCCACAAGATGCTGTGGGCCACTAACTGTGTCCAACCTCACATAGATTTCCTCTCCAGGGAGTATGCAGTCAGCATCAGCATCAGGGAGAAAGGCTGAGACTAGTCCCGTAGGGCCAAGATCACCTTCCAGTCAAGCCTACAGAGCACAGAAGTGTTTTTGTCTGGTTTTTGTGGTGCTGGGAATTGAACCCAGGGCCTTATGTGTGCTGGGTAAATACTCTAGCGCTGAGCTACACTTCCCAATTTCACAGTGTGTGTGTTTGTGTGCATGTGCGGGTGCGCTCTATGGTCTATGGCTTTGAAATCCTACCTGGAGAATAAGTGAACCACCTGGTGACAGTGTTCAGATAGTCCACAGCTTCTTCCAGGCTATCTTGGTCTCTCAACAAGCATGGAAAAGGAGGGCTGTTAACGACCTACTGTACAGATGAGGACATTGAGGCCATCCAGGGCACAGAGTAAGTCAGCCAGCAATGGCTGGGTGTCTGGCTTAAACTCCAGAGCTTTGTCAGCACCACCAAGCCACTGTCCCCCAAAGGAGGTACACAGAGCCAGCAGGAGGAGGGGTGGTGGAAGGAAAGGAAGGCTGGGATGGGGTGAGCAGCCCAGACTTGGCCTGCTTTGTGGATTCCTCCCAGCTGGCCCTGCCTTCCTGTCCTGAGTGGAGGTTAAAGAAGCTCAGAGGAGGAAAGGTCAGGCTGGGAGAGAAGCAGGAGCTGGCCAAAACAGCCCACACCCTGTTCCCCATGGCCAGGCCCTGAACGCTGGGTAGGAGGGCACCACCCCTGCCCTCTACTTCAGAAGCCTTGAAACTACATGGAGAAAACATTGAGCCCGGGAATCGGGTGCAGGCTACAGTGCTGACTTCAAGCTCTTTTCATCCCCTCTATAGCTTCTTCTCATCCCCAGCCTTGTCCCACCTTGACCACCTGTCCCACCCCTCCTCTGAGGCTTGTCAATCACGTTCCCCCACCCCACACCAATCCTTTAGACTTTTAAAATGCCTTGTGTCCATCGACCTAGACAGATCAGACTTTCTAACGCAACGTTATGTGCCTCAGTCATACGACATTCAGAACATTTTAACGAAGTCAGAAAGGTATTTGGGGTCTATTCATCGTGAGCACTTCTCTAGTTTGTTTATGATAAAAGCTGGACATTGGGAGCAAACGGCGGAACCTAGGCTTCCGTAATGTCATCGGACGAGTGACGCCATCGACCCTGGTCACAGTGGTGTTCATCACCCTACAGGCAGGATGACATCACCGTCGGAACCCGCGCGGACAAGTGCGTGCTGGGTGAATTAGCTAATCGCTGGGGAGAGTGTAAAGTGAGCGACCAGCGGCTAAAACCCGGGAGAGGAGGGGGCAGAGGGAGGATCACGGAGCCCCGCCCCCTCGGTAACCGCCGCGAGCTGGCCAATCCGGGCAGGCCGCAGTGACGCGCAGCCTATCAGCGACCAGGTCTCTCCCGGAGGTTCCGTGTTAGCCTTGGCCCTCAAGGCAGGGGAGGGGGCGAGGGCGCAGCGACCCACCGCAGCTCAGGTCCCTGCTTCCCTGCCTCCGGGGGTCTGGCAGGTCCTGGCTTGCCACCTCCCCGGAGACTTGATGGCCACGGAGGGCCTGGCAGGGGCGCTGGCCACCGTGCTCGGGGGGAAGGGGTTGCTGGTGCAGAGCTGTGACTCGGAGCCGGCTGGCAAGCCGCTGTTGCCCGTGCGGCTGCGGAAGAATGTCTGCTACGTGGTGCTGGCCGTGTTCCTCAACGAGCAGGTGAGCGCCGGCCGCCGGCCTTCGGCTGGTCTCGGGAGCGTGCCGCCTGCCCTGATCGGAACAGGCGAGCCAACGGCCTGTTGCCTGTACGTGGCTCTCCCCAATGTTGCAAAGCACTCTCACACTAGCAGCTGAGCTGATCCTTATGTAGACTCTATAATATAGAAGGAGAAGCTGAGGTCCCGGGGCGGTTTATCTCATCCACTAGACCTCACCCCACTAGGAGAGGCCTGTTGTATGCCTCCTTCCTTTCCAGGAGTCTAGCAGCGCCTGATGTGCAAGGGGGATTTCCTAGACTCTCCTGACCCAAGGGTAGTAATGGGGAGCTTACATTCAGGCCTCCGATCCTCTGAGAGTTCTTTTTAGTGATCACCTCTGTACAAGTCAGCATTATAAAATCCTGGCCAAGTAGGGGTAGCTGGTATGGAGGTGGAGCTGAGTTTCAAAGCCTCAGACCCTAGACTGAGGACCTGACACAGGCGGTTTGTAAGTCCCATGGGAACAAGAGCAAGGCAGTGGCTTAAATGAGTCAGTATAGGAGTGGTGGCAACCTTCAGGATGAGGCCTTCTTAGAGCAACGCCCAAGGACCTCAGCCCCTTTCTACAACACGAATCCCTCTGGGTCCAAAGTTGTGTTGCAGCAAAGAGGAGGCAGCCACAGCTCTCAACCACACTAGGGCCTCGCTCCTGAGGATCCAGCATCCTGAAGGTGTCTGTCTACTAAGAAGGGAGCTTTGGGCCACCATCCAGGTAGGGGCTGCTCTTCTGAAGCCCCCAGATTGGCTGGGTAGGAGTGAAGATTGTCTTGATTTCCTCTCAGGATGAGGTGTTGATGATCCAGGAGGCCAAGAGAGAATGCCGGGGCACATGGTACCTCCCTGCAGGAAGAATGGAGCCAGGGGAGACCATCGTGGAGGCCATGCAGCGGGAGGTGAAGGAGGAGGCCGGGCTGCTCTGTGAGCCAGTGACACTGCTGTCTGTGGAGGAAAGGGGGGCCTCCTGGATCCGTTTTGTATTCCTTGCTCGACCAACAGGTACAACCCACCTGGTGGCATTCAAGTACGTTTCTCACGGTTCTTCTCCTTAGCCAGACATCCTGTGGGCTTCTGCTACTGAGAAGAGAGCTTTGGGGTGTCCCTCTGGGGTGTTTGGGTGGCCATTTACTCTCTCAGGCTCAACACTTCTCATACTGGCCCTCTCCCCATCCCCCAATTCTCTCCTAGGTGGAGTTCTCAAGACTTCCAAGGATGCTGATTCTGAGTCCCTACAGGCTGGCTGGTACCCACGGGTCTCCCTGCCCACACCGCTTAGAGCCCATGATGTTCTGCACCTGGTAGAGCTAGGTGCCAAATTCTGCCAACAAGCCATGCACCCTCTCATCCTGCCTCAAGAGCTTCCCTGCAATGTGGTCTGCCAGCGGCTGGTGACCACCTTTACAACAGTCCAGTCAGTGTGGGTGTTGGTGGGCACAGTGGGGACACCTCACTTGCCCATCACTGCCTGTGGCTTTACCCCTATGGAGCAAAGGGGCGGCATCAAGATGGCCATCTTGAGGCTACTACAGGAGTGTCTGACTCTGCACAGTTTGGCAGTGGAGACCAAGGGGTTGCTTGGGCTGCAACACCTAGGCAGAGACCACATGGATGGTATCTGCCTGAATGTGTTGGTGACAGTGGCTTTTCGGAACCCAGGAATCCAAGATGAGCCCCCAAAGATTCGTGGTGAAAACTACTTTTGGTGGAAGGTATTAGAGGAAGACTTACAAAAACAGCTTCTACACAGACTCCAGGAATCTTCTGTCGTCCCCCTGAGCAGATAGAAAGATCCCAGTAGTGACAAAGGCTGAGCAGCCACCCTCCCTCCGAGGCAGAGAAGAGGCTGGCAATCAATCAGGGATCTCATTGCACATTGCGCAGGCGCAGGAACCACACATTGAGCCCAAAGGGAGGGTGCCTTGAATCCAGTCTTGAAGGGCTCAGTTGTTCTGAGGGTACACAGTACTTCTCTTTAAGTTGGTGAGGAGCTTTTTGAACCCTAAATGGTACCACCTTCTTTGTCCACTTTGGAAAAGGCTGCATGTCAATCCTTCCAACCCCATAGGAATGTAGAGGAGGATGGGGCATGGGGGACGCATCCCTCAGGGCAGAGTCCTCATTGCTGAGTAAAAAGGTGTTGCTTAACTTGCCTACTTGCCTAAATGTCTGTGTGGGGAGGCTATGGGGCACTGTCCCACCCACAGCCACCCAGGTCTTTCCTCACAATGTACACACTGATGCTATGCAGGGGTGTAGGGCTCCTGGGGTAGACGTTGATGCTCACTGAAGCCTCGACCCACCCAGGTTCTCTTAAGTGTTCCTGTCCTGCTGGGGAGGGCGTGGGACTTTTAAGTGACCACACCCCTAATAAAAACAGAGCTCAGACCTGTCCAGGTGTTGAACGGTTCGGTCTGGTGAAACTGCCTATGGAACAAGAGCTGGGGATGACACCTTGGCCTCTGCCCATCTTTTTCTTTCTGAGCTTCCTGGGCTGACCTGTTCCATGTGCTCTCCAGTCCTGGCTTTCTGGGTTTTGTTCATGCCCTATCCTCAGTTCATATAACCCAGGCTGACTGTGAACTCTTATAATGTAGTTGATGATGACCTTGAATATCTGATCATCCAGTTTCTGTAGAACTCAGAAGCACCTTTATCAACTGTTGCACTCCAAGGCCATAACAGGATTCTGTTTTCTTGAGATAGATTCTTCCCACATAGACCAGGCTGACCTCAATCAAGTTTGTTGTGATCTTCCTACCTACGATTCTTGAGTCCTGGGAATACAGATGTACTCCAGCATGCCAACGCCAAGCTGCTGCTGCTTATCGTTACCATCATTATTATCTGATGGAAACTTTGGGGCTGCAGAGATGGCTCAGCTCAGCATTTAAGAGCAAGCACAGCTCTTGCACAGGACCTGAGTTTGGTTCCCAGTACGCACACCAAGTGGCTCATAACCACCTCCAGGTCCAGGCTTTCCAATACCCTCTCTGGCCTCTGTGGGAACTCCACTCAAAGTGCACATCTCCTATGCAGACAAACACAATTAAAAAAATCAAAAGCAGTGGGGCAAAGGAAATGTATCACATGTTGCTAATGATCACATCAAGGGGAAAGGTTTCTGATTCTGACCGGGGAAACACTTCCTAGCATTGCCTCTCACAGAGAACAGTGAACTGATCCTCCCCTAGTGCCCGAGGCCTCATTGGTAACCACCTTGTCTGCTCTCTAGACAGGAATCCTCAGATTCCCCGAGGACATATTTTTCAAATGATAAACCAAATTGAGGTGTGGTGGTACACACCTTTAATCCCAACATTCCAGAGGCAGAGGCAGGAGGATCTCTAGGAGTCTATATAGCAAGTTCCAGAAGTCATACAACATAGAGAGGCCCCATTTCAAAAAAAAAAAAAAAAGAATAAATGAAGTCTTTTCCATTTTTTTAATTTTTGGAATGCTGTGGGCTGAACCCAGGGGCTCATGAATTCTGGGTAAGCAGGCTACCTAATGGTCCCAGTGAAAACCAAAATCTTTTATTCAGGTCAGGATTCCTCCAGTTCTTCCACACACAGATAAGGGCAGTGACATTCATTCCCACTATTTAGCCTGGTAGTTTTCGATCCCCAGTACACATCATTGTCACCCAAAGAGTTCTCAGTTTTGTCCACCCACTATAGTGACTAAATTGCTGAAACCAGTTGGGTGCTGGGGTGTGTGTGTGCTCGGGAACGCACACATGCATGCACGTGTGCAAAAGCTCGAGGATATCGGGAGCCTGCTCTATTGCTTTCCACCTCATTCCCTTGAGACAGGGTCTGGTCTATCACTGAACCTGGAGCTAAACTGTCACGCAACAAGCTCCAGTGATCCTCCTGTCTCCTTTACCCATGGCACTAGGACTTCAGATGTGTATGCAGCCACACCTCCATTTCTTGCTTGGGTGCTGGGAATAGAAACCCATGTCTTTGTTAGCAGTTTCTCCCACCCACTGAGCCATCTCCCCAGCTTGGCACTAGATTATTCTTAAAAGAATGTCTTTTAAGATGTGTGTGTGTGTGTGTGTGTGTGCACACACTTGGCGCACTCAAGTGTGGCTAGAAGCATCAGATCCCCTGGAGCTGGAGTCACAGGCAGGTGCTGGGAAACAAACTAGATCCTCTGCAAGAACAGTGTTACTCATTAAGCCCACCCCTCCAAGTGGTTCTAGGATGCATCACTGGAACCGTGCTGAGGACCTGCTTCTCAAAACTCTTAATTGCCTGACCCCTGGATCCTCTTGATGTCTCAGAATACCCCATTCCCATACCATTAAAAAAACAAAACAAAAAAACCCCACAAAGTTGGGAGTTGAGCATCATAGTACACACCTCTAACTCCAGCATTTAGGAAGCTTTGCCAAAGGGATTTCCAGTTCAAAGCCAACCTGGGCATGCATATAGCATGACCCCTTCTCAAAAAATCCAACCCACCGACCAACCCAAGGGCAGTGTGAAGGACTGAGCCCAAGGGTTTTCTTTACCCACGTTTTTTGAGTTTCTCTGTGTAGCCCTGGCTATTTTGGAACTCACTCTATAGATGAGGCTGTCCTGGAACTCAGAGATGCCCTGCTTCCGACTCCTGAGTGCTGAGATAAAGGTGTGTGTCACCACTTCCCAGCTAAATAAGGGTTTTTATCCATAAACGGTACCTTTAGATCTTCCCTCCAAACATCCATGTGTAAGTCTTCATCAGTCCCTACTGTTATGACATGGTCACATAGCACACAGCAACATACAAGATGAGGCTACCACACTGCCTGGTGACTTGGCGACTCAGTGACTCTAAAGCTGGAAAGCTTAGTAGCAGGGGAAGGGGACTGAAACAATGTTACTCAGCCAAGAGTAATTTCCTGACTGCTGCTAAGGAGTATCAAAGTTACAATGTCAGGACTCACACATCTCTCTCCTCCAGTGCTGGGAAAGGAATTGGGTTTGAATTCCTTGGGGTGAAAGACGGCCTAAAGGGGCAGAAAAACTCTGAGAAAAAGAAAAGTAGGCTGGGGGATAGTCAGCGTGTCCACACAATCACAATGTTTATTGCTGTGCTGTTGTGAAGACACCATGCAAATGCCAAAGTGCACTGAGTACTGCCCAGCCCCTCAACCATGTAAGGATTTCAGAGTGTAGACCCACTCCACCAAGATCTGCTCCTGTCCCACACCAGCACCCATGTGCACTCAGCTCACAGTGCGCTCACTCGCTCTCTCTCTCTCTCACACACACACACACACACACACACACACACACTCACTCACTCAAATTCATAGCTCTCAACACACACAGGAGTGCACGATGTTCTTCGGAGCAGCAGAGAAGTCCTCCCCCGCTGGAAGGAATGCGGGAGAGGTAGAGGTCATGGAGTTTCCTCCTCTTTCATGTCACCTCCTGGCAACCTGTGCCCAGCTTCGAGAGGCAGCATGGGCAGGAAAAGGAAGCAAAAGGGGCTCTGGCCTGCTCCTCCTTGCCCAGGAGCGAAGCCAACAACTGCAGGCCTGTTGTGAGGTAATGCCTGGCGCCGCCCGAGTGTTCTTGCAGGTTGAGACAGATTCAGGCTGGGTGGGGTAGCAGCCCCAGCCATGGAGGACATACGAAGAACAATAGCAGAGCTATCTGCTTGTGTCTCAGCCTAGCCTCACTAGGCATCAGGGGTCTGGAGTTGTGATGCCCTATCCCATCTGTACCTTGAGTTCCTGTGCTCCCCAGCATCCCATTCCGCTAGGATCCCCAGGCACTAGGCAAGACTCAGAGGGCAAGGCCCACCATCCCTGGTCAATGACCTCTCTGCCCAGGTGTTTCGGACTTGCTGAGACGGGTTCAGAAGGCGCCAGAGAGGAACCAGCTGGAGCTGGAGCCTGGCACCCAGCTCCCAGCTCCAAGGCTCTCGCCTGCCCTGGCTGCAGCTGTGCCAAGGCTCTTGTTAGCAGCTGCCCCCACCTGGGTGCAGAGCATACTTTGGGCATCTGCCATGAGGCAGTTGGGAATTTTGCAACAGTCTCCAGGAGGGTAGAGCAGGAAGAGGGGGCTTCCCCTTAGTCTCCTCCTTTGTCTCCTTCACTACTGTTCATGAAGCCATGGAGAAACCTGCTGAGTCTCAGCAGGTTCCATGATACCTACTGTAACAGACAGGGTTCTCGGCCCCCTATCTCTCTGGAATTTTTTTGTTGCCTCAAAAGCAACAGTTCATTTCCTTTGCACCTGGGGTTGTCTCATGTTGTGGCCCTGGTCACAATATAGCAGAGATAGTCACGAAACACATGCAGGGCGGCGTCTAGGTGCTCACTGGCCATCTTCCAGCTGCTTGCTCTCCAAAGGCTCCAAGATCACCACTGCCTTAGAAGCCAGCACCTCCCTGAAACCTTAGCTCATGTGGTCAACAGCTGAGGTCTGCAGCTCAAGTCCCCGGCATGGAGGACAGAGTGGCAGCATGGTCAGGCAGGAGACTGCCCATGGGCAGAAGTACAGGAGTCTTCCCCCACCCATCATGCTCCTGGCTCAGACTTGCCCTTCTGGAGGTGGAGAGAAGTTCAGGTAAGGATCATGTGGGGGAAACTTGACAAACGCAATGGCAGCCAGCTCCTTGCAGAATTCCTCAAGTACTACCACACCCTGGAGTAGGGTCTGATGGTCCAGACTGTGGAGAGACAGTCACAGGTAGGGGACGATGGCATGGTTGGGTGTCAACAGGTGTGCTTATAGCATGACAACCCATGTCCACAAGGCTTGACCCAGGATAGACTTCTCAGTGCTGCCTTCCCAACCCTGGGCACCCACCTCCCTTGGCTACTTACTGCTCTCCGGGAATCTGGCCCATCAGTTGCTTGCGCACCAGGAGCAGTTTGCCCGAAAACTGGGGTACCCTCTGAATTCTTTGCATTAAGTCACCGATCACCTAGAGCCCAGAATGAACTAAGATGAGAAGTGACCATGTCTCACAGCTGCCCCTGGCTTTACCATCCCATAGGAGGTGGGAGGACAGGACTGGAAAACCTGTGCTTGTTCTGACACTGGTAAGGGTGCCTATTCCAGTCCCGCCCCTTGCCTCGCTCTGTCCTTTCCTGTCACACCCTCATCCTTACCCTGACAAGCACAGAGAACAGGCTCCTGCAGCCAGGGGCCAGGCTGATGTAGGGATCCAGGAGGTACTCATGGATATGGGGGTGGGGGAACAGGGCGAGCCGGGACAAGACTGAGGTCACTTGTAGGTTCAGGCTGTACGGCTGGAGGGAACAAGACGGACAACACTGAGGGCTGGCAGCCAACCAGTGCTGAGCATGTTTGCACTCCTCAAGCAAGGCGCCTGGCTGCTGTGAAGGTGTGCGGGGGTGGTAGGCTCACGTGATGCGTCTATGTCATGGATTCCCTGGGGCTGAGGGCCAGAGCATGTTAGGGCATGTGGAGAAGAGACAAGACAGGGCTTCCTGCCTGGGGAAAAGTAAAGGGGCTGTGGAGCTGAGGAACCAAAGAGGGGTCCACCCTGGTCACCAGCCCCTACAAGGCCCAGCCTGGAGCTTTCCTAGACATGGTCTTTATGGCTACCTGATCCAAAATCCGTGCGATTCGATCAAAGAGCACTTGGAGGAAGCGACCCTCAAAGAAGGGCCTTTCAGGCTCATGAGAGTCCAAGGGTGCTGGGCCCAGGGGCCAACCCCAGTGGGCCACACGGGAGCTGCATTCCTGGAACTGAAGCAGAGGAAAGGAAGAGTTGAGGGAATAGGCCCAGAAAGGCCTAGTTGAGGGACCCCATGAAAACAGTGTGGGGTTGAGGCTGTATCAGGGGATATCAAAGAGCCTAGAAGAGGAGGGGACCAGAGGATCTTCACTCACCAGGCCGTAGGCATCGTGCACATATGTGTCATATCCATTCTCTTCCAGGAAGGCTGATGTCTTGGCTTCCTCAGGGACCAGGCAAAGGAAGCTAAGAGACAGGGGCCTAGGTGTGGGGGCGCCTCCCCAGGTTTCCCCCAGTCTCTGCTGTTCACAGGGTCCCAAAGAAAGAATATAATTCAGGTGACTCCAATTGCCTAACCTTCTTCCCACCTGTTAACAATCTCTGTCACTGCTGTTTTGCCATCCAAACTGGTGGTAGGAGCTGGAGGAGGCTTTGTGGAGGGCTGAAGGCCAGAATCGAGGAAGCCGTCGGTGAAGTAGGGATCTTCCTCCAGATCCCTGCAGGCAGGAGATCACCATGTCCCGGTGAACAGATGGGTAAGTGAGTGTGCACATGTGCTGAGTCCTGGGCAGTACCCGGCCTCCCTCTTCGCTTCACTTACAGGGTATCCTCATAGCTCTCTGGCTCTGGCGAGCCCCGGGCCACATACAGGCGGCCCTCAAGGTTTTGCAGGACCAGACTTCGGATAGCTCGCTCATGGGGCTTCTGCAGCAGCTCCTCAAATAACCTCAGTGTGGCAATGCTGATCTAAAACAAGAGGGGGTGGGCAGCATGGGACCTCCTGTCACCCTCCTAGAGTCAGTCTCTCTGTCTATCTCTCTCTCTCTCCTCTCTCAAAAGACAGGGTTTCTTTGTATAGCCCTGGCTGTCCTGGAACTCGCTCTGTAGACCAGGCTGGCCTCGAACTCAGAAATCCACCTGCCTCTGCCTCCTGAGTGCTGGGATTAAAGGCGTGCACCACTACCACCTGGCTCCTCTTGGCTTCTCAATGCCTGAGGACCAATGCCACATAAACTCCTCTTAGGTGGGATTACCTCCTTTGTTAGTTAGGGGCTAAAGAAGGTGTTCCATTTCTCATTTGATGTGCCATCTCAGGTAAATGCACTGGCTTCTCTGTGCCTCAGTTTCTGAATTAGAAAAAAAATGGGACTACTACACAGAGAGAGAGTTCAAGTCTCCAAGAGCCAAATGAATAGAAAAGCAGTTTGCAAAATACACAGAAAACCATAACAAAGACAACATGGTTGTCAATTATATACTGTCAGTGCTTTGGCTTGTGTCCTGAGGCTGAGCTACTTGGGCTGGCAGGAAAGAACTTTCTGGAAGCCCCGTGTGGGCTGTGGCACAAACCAAGATGAAGGCTTACCTCGTCAGACAGATGGTCACAGTGCATGATGAGGTGTGTGCCCAGAGTATGGGGGCTGTCCTCTATGACTGCAGGCTGCTGGTCAGTGCCCAAGAGGAAGGTCATGGCCTCCTGCAGAAGAGCAGGGGAGCGTAGCTGACGAAGCAAGGCTGTCAGCAGGGCAGTGGAGGTCAGGATGCTCTGCTCAGACCTGTGGGGACAGGGACAGAGCAGGGGAGAACCAGCAGGAGTGCAGAACCTTTCCATTTTCCTTCCACTGTTGGCAAACCTCCCCATCCCTCATGAGGTCCTATAGTTAGGAGTAGGGCTGTGCTCCAGCCAATGGCACTTAGAGCCATGTGCGTGCTAGACCTGGCAAATATTAATAGGAGGTTCCTGACCTTTGCTCTGGCAAGAGGCCTGGTAGGGTGGGCCAGACACAAGACAAGAGCCATGGACAAGGGACTGAACAGACACTTACACATGCAGGAGCTGGGGCTGCAGGGTTTCTACAAACAGCTTCTCAGCCACAGCCTTTGCCAAGGCGTCTGCAACCACCTAGGAGCCAGAGAGCATGTCTCCTGCATTCAAACCTCATCAGAGTCATTCCTAAAAAATCATGTGTCCTCACACAGCCCCCAAATATGTCAGAGAGGCCTGGCTAACCAGGGCCAAGCTGGCATCCAGCCCCAAGTCACCGTGTATCAGCTCTGCTCCATCATTGCCATGAGACCCTGGCACACCTGCCCTACCCACCGTGTGTGCCTCTGTGATAAGGTGGTCGCAGTAATCAAACCAGCCCAGGAAGGCAGCCAGAGCCTCCTTGCCAGGAAAAGCCGTCTCATCAGATGGGGCACTGGGTAACCTAAGAGAAACGGAAGCAAGAGTCTGGAGGATGGGCAAAAAGCTTCAGGGTCTTTCTGAAGGATAGCTGAGAGGTGGTCTCACCCCATCTAGAACCTCTGTTGCTGTGGTCAGATTGTAGAAGTGAGGCTTCTGGGAGACTGGGAAGGGCCCTTGGGACTAGCTCTCCCCCCCCAGGAAGAAGGTAGCTAGACTACATTGAAGGTACTTCCCAGTCTCCCTAGGCCAGGAACCCACCTCCAGCTGATGCCCTCTAAAGTGGCAATGTCTGCTGGGTCAAGGCAGGCTGGCATGGACCGGTACAGTTGGCAGAGGTGCTCGGCTATCGCCGTACAGCAGGAGGTACTTTGTGTCAGGTAGGTGGCAGCTGCTGGTGAGGCCACGCTTACCAGCAGCAGTATGTTCTCCTGTGCCTTCAGGGCCAGCCGACTCTTCTAGGGGATGGGAAGATGATGTCTGAGACAACAGTTCTCTCTACCCCTCCTACCCCTGCCAGCTCTGTGGTCAGACCTTGCTCTTGCACAGTCCAAGCAGGGACGTGATAAGATTGCTCTCCCCAGGCCCATTGTCTGGCCCCTCAGTCTCAGCAGGCAGGTGGATGCTCAAGGCTGGGACACCACAGGGCTCCTTATCCAGTCCAGGATCCCTGTTGGGAGCATCACTGTGGGGACAGTCCTTATCCCTGTAGCCAGCTATGTCTTTAGGTGGAACTTCAGACTCTCTGGCTGTCTTCTTCTTACCTACAATCTTTTTACCCTGAAAGAGGTGGGGTGAGGCCGAGGTCAGAAAGGAGATTCCTCCATCCCACAAGATGCTTCCTTGTGCGTACAGGGTTAAAAGTCAGGGGTGGTGAAGCACTCCTGTAATCTTGGAAGGCAGAGGGAGGAGTGTCACAAGTTCAAATTCAGCCTGGGCTGCTGTGTGTCTTGCCAGGCATCAGACTACATATTAAAACTTCAGAACTTGAGAGGCTGAGGCAGGAGGATTGTAGGATTAAGGTAAACCTGGTGTGTGTGTGTGTGTGTGTAGATAAACAGAGCTGAGTACAATTCCCAAAACCCATGTAAAAGTGGAAGGAGAGAACTGACTCTATAGATTTGTACTCTGACCTAAACATGCTCACACACACTCACACATACACACTCGCTCACACACACATACACTCACACACAAACACACCCTCACATACACACTCACACACATTCACACAAACACGCACAATCACTCACATACATACTCATATACACATGTACACTCACACTCACTCATACAAGACAGGGGCTGGAATATGGCCCAGTTGGTGTGGTGCTTGCCTAGAACACATGAAGCCCCAGGTTCAATCCTCAGCCCATAAACTGGACACAGTAGTACACACCTACAATTCAACACTAATGAGAGAAGAGTTAGAGGGATCAGATGTTCAAGGTCATCCTTGGCACTACACAGTGAGTTTGAAGCCAGCCTGGACGATATGAGACACCTCCCACCTCACCCCACCAAAAAAAAAAAAAAAAAAAAAAAAAAATCCAAAATGCAGTAAACAATACAGAGTGGGGTATCATCCCAGAGTGCCTGTGGGCACCAACATCTGCTTCCTCAGCAGGGTCATGAGGGCTTGCCTCTGGGGTTCTGCACCACACTCTGTTCCCCACAGAAGCACTTACTTCCAGAATGTAGGCCAGCAGCTCTGGATCCTGCTGTATCTTAGAGCAGAGGACACTGGTGAACTGAACTTCTTCCTTTTCTGTGAGGGATCCAGGGACTGTCCCTCCAAGTCGGAGAAGTTTCTGAAAGAGGAATCGGACAGACACCCAGAGAGATGGGGTGTTGGAATGGGAAGCCCTATGCCCGACACCCTCTGTCTCCTTGGACCTCACCTGCACAGGCCTGTGCACACTCAGGTAGTGCAGCAGTGGGTGCTGCACCTGGGCCAGGACCTTGCTGAAGAACTGGAATACCTGCTGTCGCATGCCTGGGGGGTACTGAGACAGAGCATCGTGTCAGAGGTTTGAAACACTCCTCTGCAGAGAGCCACTGGGCTCAGAGCCTTCTTCTCTGCCAGGCCTCTTCCCTTCCACACAGTGTGTAAAGCAGATCTTTCCTTCTCGCCCCAAACCCCTTTCCTGAATCAGCTCCTTTCATGACTGGTTAGTATTGAACACAGTACTCTATCCATATCTACTGGTTTTATATCTGTGGGTTCAATCAGCCTCAGATCAAAAATATTCAGAAACATGTACAGACCTTTTTCTTATTACCTAATTACTGTAGCCCCATGAGTTGCATAATACTTATATTTATTAATTGTAAGCAACCTAGAGATGACTTAAAGGTGCAGGAGAGTGTGTCTAGGCTATCCAAAAACAGTCATCTCTGGGCATCCATGGGACATTGGTTCTGGGAATCTGTCTATCATCAACCAATCTAGCCATCATCTCTCTGCTCCTCTTTCTGGAGCTTATGTCAATTTTTACCTTATTTACTTTATTTATGTATGTGTGCACACACATACATGTGCCACACTGCACATAGGGAGGTCAAAGGACAACTTGCAGCTCTCTCCTACCATGTGGATCCCAGGAAACCGAACTCAAGTTGTCAGGCTTGGTGGCAAGCTCCTTTCCCACTGAGCCATCTTGCTGGTCCTCAGATCCCATTTTATATAACTGACTTGAACATCCACAGACTTTGGATCTGAGGGAAGGAGCAGCAGGGTCCTGGGACCAATACCCTAGGATCGCAAGAACCCACTATGCGTGGCTGTCCTGGC
The DNA here is from genome assembly GCA_019843965.1 of Rhynchomys soricoides. Lineage (NCBI taxonomy): Eukaryota > Metazoa > Chordata > Mammalia > Rodentia > Muridae > Rhynchomys > Rhynchomys soricoides. Next base: position 12,681,840 of record JADRCH010000013.1, read on the forward strand.
CCTCAATCTCAGCACCTAGCACCTAGAATAGAGCCCAGCAAATGGCTGGCCCCCTTTGTTGAGTGACGGGGTGAGTTATCTTACTAGTCACAGTACTTGCTCCATGAAGACAGGGGAGGGCGGGCAGGAAAGCGTGGGATAGGGGTTCGACTGGGGTGGAAGTTTCCAGATGCCCCAGAAGCATTGCCCACCTCCGCTTTGCCCAGAGTGCACAGGGTCTCCAGGATCTTGTGTTGTAGCAAGTATTCCAGACAGGGTCCAGCCTCACCAGAGGATGCCTGCTGCTTCTCCTCATACACCAGGATGTCCAACATCTGCTTCAGTCGCCAGGGGATATCTGTTTTCTTGGCTGGGGTGTTTTCATCTAATGGAGGTTAAAGACACATGGGGAGGTGACAGGAAGAACACCAGACCCTCTATGACAAGCCCAGAAGAAATCACGCCTGAGATGGGCTGAGCAGTACAGCTGATACTTGTATATTTAAAAAGAAAAGTGGCAAGGGATAAGGGCCAGGACACGGGCTGCTGGCTGAGAGTGTGTGCTTGCTCCCGTGTGTCATCAAGTATACAGCAACATTCCCTATTAAAGTGAGAACAGGGACCCCTTATGAGCCCAAAGGAAGACATGGGTCCATACAGAGTTTTAAGAGTTGCATATCTATTCCAGGCTTAAGTGGGCAGCTACAGAGTCTGCCCAGTGATTGTCCAGGCTATATTTTAGCAGCTGCCTTCCTAGCATCAATTAGGGCCTGGTCTTGACCCTTTTTCATTGTAGGAAGTCACAGGAAAGCACAAACAATGTTAGTCAGGTGGGTGCTGCACCTACGTAGAGAAAGGTCTCTAGCCGGCCTTGGAGCACCCCCTAGCTTTCCTTTAAGGCAATGGCTCTTAAGCAGCGCGGCTTGCTTCACCCTCTCCCTGTAACGCCAGTCTAGAGACCACTCTGGAACTTAAAGACCTCACTGTAGAGAAAGGCCCCGGTCAGGTGGAGGACTCTTTAGACAGCTTTAGGCTTGGCTTGGTGGTATAGCTTATCAGGAGGCTGGCAGGGCAGGAGTGTTAAAAGTTCAAGGCCAGTCTAGACAACCTAACAGAAATCTTGTTTCAAAATAAAAAGTAAAAGGGCCCATGGGATATAGCTCAGTGGGGCATTGAGATAGGGAGGACCACTCCGAGTTCAACCAATTCCCAATACACAGAGAGATAGCATATGACCTAGTATAAAAGAGTGGCTCCAACTGGACAGAAATTCTTCCCTCACCCCGAAACTCTGTCAGTATCAAGAGACGTTTATGAATGTCACAATTGAAAGAGGTGATATCAGAATCAGTAGGGAGAAGTCAGAACTGCTGCTCAGCAGATAACACAGTTATTTACCCTCAATACAAACAATCCTGCCTCAGTGGCCATATGCCGAGTTTGAAGGAACCCTGGTCTAATGAAATCCCCAAGGTTCCCCCAGAGTACTTGAAGGTCATTTTAATTTCATGGGCTGGCTCAAACTGAAAAGAAAGCCTCTAGAAAAGTCTAGGCCCAAACATAGTCTGAACAGGGAGATGAAAAACTACAGACACAGGACCTGGTTACCTGGCAACCAGGCTTCCTGACTACTAAGCACCCAATCAGATTCTGACCCTCTCTGAGTTATGGTGGGTTAGCACATGAATGCTTTGGCTCTATGGAATGTCAGCCAGGAGAGAAGGGACCCAGGCAGGGTCCAAGCCTTAGCTTTCCTTCTTGTACTTCCTCTTCCTCCTCCTCCTCCTCCTCCTCCTCCTCCTCCTCCTCCTCCTCCTC
>JADRCH010000013.1:12683646-12724465 GCA_019843965.1 Rhynchomys soricoides
TCCTCCTCCTCCTCCTCCTCCTCCTCCTCCTCCTCCTCCTCCTCCTCCTCTTCTTCTTTGAATTATTTATTTTATGCATATGAGTATACTGTAGCTGTCTTTAGCAACACCAGAAGAGGGCATCAGATCCCATTACAGATGGCTCTGAGCACCATGTGGTTGTTGGGAACTGAACTCAGGACCTCTGGAGAAGCAGTCAGTGCTCTTAACCACTGAGCCATCTCTCCAACCACCACCTTGTACTTCTTAAGGTAACCATGGCAAAATGATTGATTTATTACACATCTTTCTCCTTTTCGCGACTCTCTAAGATAAGGTCTCTCCTGGGATGACCTTGAACTTCCGACCCTCTTGCTCCCATCTCCTAAGCATGATTACAGGCATGTACCATCGCCTGGTTTTGCAGGGAGCACTGAACCAGCAGACCTCCATATATAACAGTCCTAGTGACAAGCACTTAGGACTGCATCCAGTTGGAAACTAAAGCAAGCGGAGTCAGGCCCCAACCTCCTTGTTCTCACTTATCACTCACACAGCTCCTCCCCCCAAAAGGTCAGATTAGGGTCAACTACTTAACCATGAAGACCAGCAACAGCTAGGGCTCTGGATCTTACTCCCATCTGTCTATCCCTGGCTCAGGGCAGAGATGTCCTGGTGTCCAGAGCCCTGACATGACCTTCTCAAGACACCTGTGGTCACTCTGCCCATTCTCCCCAGCTCCATCCTCGGGTCCCATGCTGGGGAGCAGCAGGCTTACCTGTGCTCTCAATATAGTAGTGTGTGATGCCTTTCCAATGCTCCACGAAGGACTGCAGCAAGTCAATGCTGGGCTCCCGCTGCAGAGAGAATAGACATGATCTTTGTGGGAGTGCCAACCAAGAGCCCACTAGAACCAGGACTCACAAGAACAGGCCCGTGTGCCTGCTCAGTGTCCAGTGAGTTCTAGGTCCTAGAAAAAGCATTCTGCTCCCAGCTTTTCAAGGGGAAGAGTAATTCATCTCTCTAAGACACAGCAGCATAGTCTCTCCAGAGGATGTCTCCCACATGTCCCTACCCCATAGGCTCTGTCCCAAAGAAGTAAGCATGTTGAAGGAGGAACAGACACAAGTATTTCTGCACAGTCTAACATCCATACATGCTACAACACAGGGACTGCCATCAATACAGGGGCACCTGAGAAGAAAGATAACAAGAGTGATACACATGGAAAACACATTTGGGTTCCACTCTGTTGGAGTCCAGGAAAGCCTATGTTCAAGGACATGGCAGGCTCTACTCAGTTAACACTTCTATATCCTATGAAGGACGGGTCTTACTTATAGAAAGCTTCAGTTTTTTGTCCCAGGCTGAGGTCTACACCCCTAACTCTTGCCCACCAGTGTCTTGCCCAACCTAGAGGCTGCAGACTCTGCTCTCTGCAAGCCCCTCAACTCCCCCTCCCCCAAAATATTCTCTCCACTATTGATGTTAGTCATAGGTGCTGAGTTGGACAGAGAAGCTCACCAAGATGCTAAGCCTTCATTTCTGAATTAGCAGAGGGGTTCAGCCTTCTCAGGAAAGGCTGACACCCAGCTAGCTCACTCCAGTTACTTTATTCAAACATACAAGATTAACTGGGGCTGGGAAAGGTTCCAGCTACAAGGTTATCTTGCCCTCTGCTGCTCCCCTACACATCTCAGTCCCTTTTGACCACGGCTAGCCATAATCAAAAGGAAGAAATCAGATTTGCCAGGAGTACCTTAGGAGCAAGGTTGGTGCAGCTGCAAGCTCTCATGTAGCACCAAGTGCAGATTCTCTAAAGACATTTCAAGATTCCGTCTCACAACAATTTCTAAGCCTCTACTAACTGACCCAAACATAGCAAAAACTTCATTGAAACATTTTATTCAAAGGTAGACACAAAGGCTTTACGATACATTTTACTTAAAGCCAGACACAAAGGCTTTCCTATACCTATCTCTACACTCCATTCTTGCCCTGCAGCTAGCACTGGCCTTGAACCTAGGGTGATTAACTGGCCTGAGAAAAACAAAACAACAAATAAAAAAACCTTCTTTCCTTGTACAATAAATGTTTATAGGCAGAAATGCAGAAAACAACTGGCCGTGGCTTCCCAGCTCTGACTAACACATCCACAATGTACCCCACACCTAAGGTTTGGGAAACACTGCAGAAGAGGAGGGGTAGTAAGTGCCAGAGGACCAGAACGTCTGCTGCAAGACAGTGTCTTCCATGTGACAGGGAAGCTGCACCCATGAAATCTCAACAATACAGTCACCTAATCAAGACCATGCCAGTATGGATGGGAGAAAGTTCAAAAGGTCCCACTTCTAGATGAAGATCTACAGACAGTTAATAGCTGCTGAGAGACGGAGAATATCTTCCCCAGGGACTAACACCCTAACAGATTATCCAGTACCAAATGGTCAGCCCCTAAATGGGTGCATATGAGCAACACAAGATGGACTCAGCAAGGAGCGTGAGCATGCATGCATTCATGAGTGAGTGTGTGTGTGTGTGTGTGTGTGTGTGTGTGTGTAACAACAATTAAAGAAGAAGAGGCCATTACTGTAAGAGGGGCTGGGGGCATGGGAAAGTTTGCAGGGGGAAGGATAGGGGTCAAAATGATCTAAATATAATACTCCTAAGAATCTGAAAAAAAAATTGTTTAAAGAAAAAAATAATTGTTACCAGGACAGAAGTGCATCAGGACAGTCCCTACCACAGGTGTTAATTTCCTCTAGGTGTGTGGCTCAGGCCACAATGCCCTGGGGTCCATCTTTCCTTTACACCTGTCTAGGTCCTGAGATTCCTCAGTGCGGTCAGTGAAGGGCTGGGCAGCCCCTTAAAAGCCTTGGTACCACAGAGCAGGACATCTAGAATCAGTCATTTGGTACACATCTTATGAGTGCCTTCTAGGCACAGGCTGCTGTGCTATATGCCACAATCTAATGCTAACTAAACCTCCAGCAAATGTACTGTCATCAAGAAAAGAATATAAAATTGTACCCCCAACCAGTCATCTCTAAGGAAGCAGCAGAAGTGGAAAGGAACCTCTTAAAGGGAGTCACTTCTAGAGGCTGTGGAGCCACGGCTCAGTGATGAGCGTTTGCTGTTATTCAAGCCAACAGAAGCTGGCTTCCCCAAACCCATGTCAGATGCTTCACAACTGTCTGTGACTCCAGTTCCTTGGATCCAACCCCCTCTTGTAGCTTCCACAGGCACCTGCACACATGTGGCATAGATTTGCATATATACAGAGTAAAAATAAAAGTAAGTCTTAAGAAAAGAGCCATTAATGGATCCCTTTCAAGAGCCTGCCAAAGAACAAAAGTTCCAACTGGATCAAATTTCAGCAGTGCAAGGAAGATGTTCCCCACGAAAGATCTGGGCAGAGGGCATTAGGGTAAAAGGTATGAAGAGCATGTGGGACTCCGAGGCCAAGTCCAGAAGCCTGTCTGGTTTCTTTTTAAGGCCGCAAGGTCAGTGCCAACTTCAGAGGAAGGTTTTGGACAGATCTGTCTGGTAGTTTCATGCAGAAGAGGAGACAAAGGAGGAAGATGTTTAGCTAGCCATGGCAACGGGCGTACGGAACAACTAAGTCAGAGACTTAAACTCTCCCTACCTTCCTTGCAGGCAGTAGGCTCTTCTTTCAAAATTAGTTGTCACCACACGTGGTGACAACATACCTTTTTATTCCTAGTAGTCAGAAGGCAGAGGCAGGAAGAGTTCAAGACTAGTCTTGTCTACAAAACAAATTCCAGGATATCAAGAACTACAAAGAAGGATCCTGTCTCAAAACTAAAAAGATTAGATGTAGGGTCAGTGACTCTTCTAGAAAGACATTATCCACAGTCCTTCAAGATACTTCATCCCCAGTGGTAAGGTGGCCTTGCTGAGTTAAGAGTCCCAGGACCTCTGACCTCCACATGCATGCTTGTGGCAGACCCTCCACCCCCATACACATACACACTAAACAACTGTAATAATAGGATACCTCACCCAAAAGGAACGACCTGGCTCATCATAGTCATAAGCTGACATTACCCAGGTTCTGATAAACTGTGAGTTTCCAGAGTTCTAGAGGCCCAGGGCTGCGGGTTTTTTGATTTGTTTTTTTGGTTCTTTTTTTTTTTTTTTTTTTTTTGGAGACAGGGTTTCTCTGTGCAGCCCTGGCTGTCCTGAAACTCTATCTGTAGACCAGGATGGCCTTGAACTCAGAGATCTGCCTGCCTCTACCTACTGAGTGCTGGGATTAAAAGTGTATGCCACTACTGCCCAGTTTAAGGCTGTTTGGGGTTTTTTTGTTTGTTTGTTTGTTTGTTTTTTTAATCTGGCAACCCCAGAAGCGCTTTTACCAACTCTCAGAAAGCTCCTGAAGACACTCCTGCCATACTTTCTTGTCCTAGAAAGTCCTTGGCTCCTTGGCCAGCACCCCAGTGACCTCACGGCTTCTGTGATAGGGCCTTTTTGTTTGTTTGTTTGTTTTTGTTTTTCGAGACAGGGTTTCTCTGTGTAGCCCTGGCTGTCCTGGAACTCACTCTGTAGACCAGGCAGGCCTCGGAACTCAGAAATCCACCTGCCTCTGCCTTCCAAGTGCTGGGATTAAAGGCATGCGCCACCACTGCCCGGCTTTGTGATAGGGTCTTATCTAGCCTCAGATTTCATCTGTAAGTTCCAAAAAAATCTTGTGCCAGACTCCATGAGAAAGACTACTCAGAGACGCAGGGCGGAGGGGACAGCCATCAAACCCTGGTGGACAGATGAGAGCAGGGCAGAGTTCTATACCTGAATCTACTACTAGATACCAGACCAAAAAAACTACCAAACACATTCTCTAAAAGACAGCAATATTTTTAGAAAGAGCCACAAGGATCCCTACTGTTTGGTCTGGAAGACAGAAAGTGGTACTCTGAGTGCTTCATACTCAACTTGATGTTCCAACCTGAGGGAAGACCTAACTCCCCAGACAGTGGATGAAGCTGAAAAGAGGGATTGCAGTGTGGCATAAAGCACACTTTCTGAACACAGTCTGTATGCTGCACACTGCAGCTAACCTGCCTAAGAAGATGTCCCTCCGCTCTCCGCATCTGCAGCCTCTGGGGCTTCAGCTTTCTGCACTCAACAGTGTAAGGATCAAGGAAGCTTAGGGCTGTCCACACTTCCAGCCCTCCTTGTAAATTGAGCTATGTCCAGAAGGATGAATTAGTGTATTAGATCGCTTTCTAAGATGACACTTGTTTTTATTTGGGACCGGAAGGAGAAGAAAAGGTGAAAAGGTCATTTTGAAAACTCCCTCTTGTGCCCTAGACCCTCACAGCAAAGCAGGATAGTGGGGGAGGGGAGGTCACATAAGTGTCTTCCTCTCCTTCACCAGTTTTCCCAGCTGAGCCAATTCATAATAACAACAATAGCAGCCAGCCTGGTGACATACATCTTTAATCCCAGCACTCCAGGAGACAGAGGCAGGTGGATCTCTGAGTTCAAGGCCAGCCTGGTCTACAGAGTGAGTTCCAGGACAGCCAGGGCCACACAGAGAAACCCTGTCTCAAACAACAAAAATAATGGAGGTTCTGACTGGAGCGGGGGTGTGGGTGGAAAAGGTGGAGTCCAATCTAAGATTGTTTCTCCGGAGACAATTTGATAGACTAAACACATCAATTAGAGGGTGTTCTTACACAATGAGGAAAAAAATAATTAACTTTCCAAATAGCTTCTCGAAAGGCTACTGAATGAAGTGACCCACTCACAGTGAGTGGCCAGGGACATGCCCTCCCAGAAAAAAAGGCTGAAACACAAACTGACAGTTGTAAACACGCGTGAGCACGCGCGCGCGCACACGCACAGAGAGACAGAGAGAGAGGGAGAGGCAGAGGGAGAGGCAGAGAGAGAGAGAGAGAGAGAGAGAGAGAGAGAGAGAGAGAGAGAGAGAGGAAAGAACTAAACCACTTCCATGCAAGCCCCTCAGGCAGGCTGACGTCCCTAACTCAAGGTCATTTCGGCTCACTGGCCTGAGATAAAGGCTGCTTCCGGATTCTTTCGACCACCTACCCCCTGCAATGCTCTCAATCACCTTCCTGGGGACTTAAGTCACACAGGGCCGCAACTCCCAGGCTAAGAGGGAACTCCTGCTCCCAGTAGGTGTCTAGCAGCTAAGAGAGAAGGGGGAAGGCTGTTGTCAATCCCAAGTGAGGAGGAATGGAGGAACGTCAGGATCGAGAAAGGAAGACTGACAGGCTGAGAAGGAGGCGTGGGGGCAGATCTGGGAGGAAGGGCTGGTGACAGGGGAACCTTGGGGAGAGAAGAGTTAGAAAGCTAGCGGAAGCTCTCGGGCGCAGGAACGTTACAAGAAGCTGTGCGGAGCGCAGGATCGGGGACTGAGGCGCAGGTCAGGGGAGTGGAGCACAGGAAGCACAACAGGAAGCAGTGCGGAGGCCGGATCAAGGGATCCAGACTCAGGATCAAGGGAGCGCGGCTCAGGGTCACCAGAGTCGGGCTTAGGACCAGGAGAGCGAGACGCAAGATCGAGGGAGCCGGTCGTTCTAGAGAGAACCCCGGAGCTAGGCTCTCCAGGCGGCCGCAACGAGGGACGCTACCAGAAGACGAGGCCCGGAAGCGGCGTCGGGGCCAGGGGAGGAGCCCTGCCCAAGGGGCCCGCACCCGCCCGTCCCCCCTGCCCGCGCCCGCCCCTCCGGTCCGACCAGGACCCGGTCTCACCGCCCCCACGGCCTCCTGCAGCAGTGCCCCCAGCCGGCTCAGCATGATGGCGGCCCGGCCCGGCTCGCGGCCCGGCTCCCGGTGGCGGCGGCAGTGGAGGAGGAGGCGGCCCAACGGGCGGGAGGCGGGACCCGGCCCTGAAACCCCGCCCCTGCCGGAGTCTCCGGGCGCTCTAAGCCTAGGGCTGGCCAGGTCCTGAAGGGAGCGTCTGTGGGAGCTGATGACGGCCAGGTCCCTTTGAGTAACACCCAGAGACTTCTAATTCTTCATGCACCCTCACAATCCTACCAAAACAGTAGCTCTGGACACACATGGCTGTGGAGCGTTTAAAATGTCCTGGTCCTGACAAGCTGTGTCAAGGACACTCCAGAAGGCAAAGACATAGTGGGGGGTTGGGGGGGGGGGAGGGGAGATTAGATAGCTCCACTATTGCTATTGACGACACATTTAAATGTAATGGATTAGGTTATGACTAAAATTAATTTCACCTGTTGTTCAGTACTTTTTAAACAAGTGGTTATCGGAAAAGATGTTCGCTAAGGTTTGCAGTTTGATTAGAGATTGATCAGAAGAGTCCCAACCAAATCTGTCTCATGTCCCCTGCTCTGGAGGGAAAGAAGGCGATTGCAGCACACCTGCAATCAACCCCAGCACTCAGCATTATCACCAATTCAGCGAGGTAGTGAGATCCCGTACCAAACACACGCTCACAACACACACATGCACACACACTGACACACGTATTCCAAACACACAGAGACACACACACAGACACACAAATTCACACATACACATACAACACACACACATACAACACACACACATACACAACACTCAGAGAGAGAGAGAGAGAGATTGGAAGACATGAAACGTTTAAAACAAAAACCAAAAATAACAATAAAAAACAAGGGCTGCATAAGGATCTTGGTTCAATCCCCAGAATCAGATAATTAAATAGATGGACAGATAATACATAATTACTTATATAAATGTATTTATGTAAATTTGCATAGGTATTTACATAAATTATAAATAATAAATTATATCGTTCCTAAATATCCAGGCTATCCTAAAGCTCATCACTATTTTTTGTTTTAGACTCCCAAGAGTTGAGATTATAGGCTTGTGTTACCATACTTGGGCTGCATTGTAAATTCCAGGCCAGTCTCAGAAACATAGTGAGACCTCAAAAAACAAAGACTTGGGCATATAAGTTGGACTTGATGTCACATGCCTTTGATTCCTGCACTCAGGAAGCAGAGGGAGGCAGATCTCTATGAGTTCAAGGCCAGCCTGGTCTACAGAGCAAATTCTAGGACAGCCAATGCTATACAGAGAAATCATGTCTTAAAAATGAAAAAGGAAAAGGAAGTAGAGTTGTCATAATTTTTTTAAGAAAAACTACCAGATATCTTTGTTGCTCATTGGTTTCATGACTGTAAAGTCAACTCTTGTTTTCTTTTTTCAAGACAGGGTCTCTCTCGAAAAACGAAAAAAATAAAAGACAGGGTCTCAGCCCAACAGTGCCGGTGCACACCTTTAATCCCAGCACTTGGGAGGCAGAGGCAGGTGGATTTCTGAGTTCGAGGCCAACCTGGTCTACAGAGTGAGTTCCAAGACAGCCAGGGCTACACAGAGAAACCCTGTCTCGAAAAACCAAAAAAAAAAAAAAAAAGACAGGGTCTCATATGGACCAGGCTACACTGTGTAGCTGAGGTTAACCTTGAACTCCCAATCTTCCTTTCCTTAGTGTTGGGGTGCCTGGTATGTGCACTGCTAACAGAGCCCAGGGCTCATGCATGCTAAGCAAGCACTCTGTGCTGCGTTCTAAGCCCTAGGCTCCTGAGTCTAAATTGTAAGGTGTTTAGTAAATAAAACCAAAAGCTTTGGAGACCACTGGAATAAAGTTTCCCAGGTTTTATATCTTTGAGTCACGAGAAGGAAGCATGAAGGTCCCCCTAAGGCTTTGTTTTAGGGGTTAAGAGCCTCACTGTGAAGGTCCCTAAATTCTCAGGAGTTCCAAATCCTTTAGGTCTTAGTGTTAAAATTCGTCCTGCCACAAACATTTCCAGCCAATCTGATCATATGTTGCTTCTCTTGGTAACCAGTGAACTTACCATTTTGCGCCGTGGCTGTGAGTTCTAGGGAAACAGGGTCCACACAAGAACCACATAGTCCATGATGTCTAATAGCATATGGGGGGCCCAGCCCTGCTTCCCTGGACAAAGAGCTATATATCTCCAGTGCTGGGCAGCTGGAGATGTAGCTCTGGAGTAGAGTACTTGCCTAGCATGCCCAAGACCTTGGATTTGATCCCTCCCCTGTGACCACTCCCCTGAATGCCCCCCCCCAAATGAGATAGGAGACCCCCCACCCCCACATACATCTTCTACCCAAGGCATCTATGTTGCCTTGGGGTCAGGTAGAACATCCTCTCATTTGTTGGAAGGAGTCCAACAGTCTGTCCTATTAGGCTCACAGGTTTGTTTCAAGGATAACACTGTAAACATAAGCCGACTTTACTTAAAATCATTGTTCAGGGGCTGGTTGGCCATGTAGGTCTTTTAAGCAGAGTGCCTACTTAGCACACACAAAGCCTGGATGGCTCCCCAGCACCAAACCAACCAGGTGTGATGGTGTACACCTGTCCTCTCAACACGCAGGAATTGGAAGCAGAAGGTGATTCAAGGCAGTGTTCAGCTGTAAATAGTTCAAATAGTAATAAAATCATTGTTTCATTTTGAATGGTTCTGATCTATTTGCTTTGGGGCCAGCTTGTCCTCTTCCCACGTGCAGGCACATCCCCCGCCCAGCCTTCTTTTTGATCTTCCAATCAAACTGCACACTCAGCCCCACCTCAGGCACGCAGCTCCACAGTGGTTGTAGGCAGAAGGCTTCACCAAGGCAGTCAGAGGCCTTCAAGACACCAAGGCACCACAGCCTTCCCTGGCTCCACTTGACCCTCACTCTTGTTCCTCAGTCACCAGATTTCCATTCCTGCTTCCTCTGCTTGGTGCTTGGCAATCAGCTTACCACCTAATGATGACATTTTCTGTTTAGCTTCCCTGCTGCATAAGCACCTTGGGTCCTAGGGAGGCCAGTGTATTTGAGGTAATCCTCTGAAGCTCCCGCTCAAGTTCCCTCTTAACTATGAAACACAGGTTTTTGTCTCACAGCCCCTGGAAAAGGGGCAAGTAGTGAGCACTCTATCTAGACCAGCCTTTGCTCCTGTGTCCTAGAGAAAGGAAAGTTACTATGAGTATTGGCTCTAAGCCCCCTCTAGCTTACATGAAACCTTTCCCAAGGCTTTCTCGACCTGATGTTACCTGTCCCTATGACTCAGGGCTGGTGACTTATATATAAACAAACATGGGTTATTGGTGTTGCTCAGCTGGTAGAGCACACACCTAGCAAGCAAGAAACCCTGGGCTCACCTGGCAGTGGTGGCGCACGCCTTTAATCCCAGCACTTGGGAGGCAGAGACAGGCAGATTTCTGAGTTCGAGGCCAGCCTGGTCTACAGAATGAATTCCAGGACAGCCAGGGCTATACAGAGAAACCCTGTCTCAAAAAACAAAAAGAAAAAAGAAAAGAAACCCTGGGTTCAATCCCAGCACCGAATAAATCATAGCTGTCAGTACATTCCTGCACTTGTGAGGCAGAGGCAAGAAGGGTAGGAAATTCAACTTCAGATACAAGTAAGTTTGAGGCCAGTGTGAGCTACATGAGGCAAATAAAACCCACAAATATGTGGCATATGCCTGTGATCTCCAGCGCTTGGGAGGTAAACACTGGATCAGGAGTTCAAGGCCAGCCTTGGTTATGTGACAAGTTCGAGGCCAGCCTTTGCTATGGGACAGCTTATTTCAAACAAAACAACAAAAACAGAATAAATGAATAGATAGTTCTGGCTGCTGGCCAAAGCCTGTACTCCCAGCTACTTGATACTGAACCAAGAAGACCAAACTTTCCTGGGCTACAGAGTGAGAAGTCAGGTCCGGTCTGGGCAACTCAATGAGGGTCTGTGTCAAAATTAAACGTTTTCTAAAGAGGTAAGACTATTGGTTGTGATAGAGTGTTTGTCTGATATGCACAGGCATGGATGGAAACAGTAGATTTAGGGACCCAGTGCAACCTTTTAATTCCAAGCAGTTACCCCTCCCAGCATGATCATACACACAGTGGACAGGGAGTGCCAGGATCTGGGTAAAAACGAAACCCAGACCTGGGCAAAATATATATATATATATATATATGTATAATTATATACACATACATATGTGGACAGACAGGACTGGAAGTGCAATTAGGTAGGGCAGGGAGTCAGGGAAGGGAAGCAGCAGAGGGTGCCCCAATAAATTACATTCTGTGGAGAGCACAGTAGGAGTCGCATGGCGATGGAGGGACCTGGGAGCCTAGACTCTCAGAGATACCCCAACCTAGGCCTCTCCATCCCATCTCAGAGAGGCTGAGGCCTGGGCTCAGTGGTCCCTGGACAGGTGCTAGAAGGGTGCATCCTATCTGGTTTTGCCTGGAGGCTGGTGGTGGTGAGGTGTTGTGTGAACAGCGTCTCTGCTCTTAGCCACAGCTTTGAATAAGCCCTAGGTCTTGAGCAAGAGGTTTGAAGCTTAGGGGTTGCAAAGTACAGGACATACAAGCTAGAGGGAGGATGACCTCCCAGCTGGAGGACCAGGTAGAGTCTGCTTCTGCCAGTTAGAGAAGCATCAGGCCTGAGTGCGGAAGCTGTCAGGAGTGCAGCTGGCTGGAGCCTTTGGGTGGACAGGCACAGGGTCCCAGAGCTGCCACCTCCCCCCAGTACGGGACAGCAGACAGACCTCCCCACTAAGCCCCTCCATTTCTCCTCACTGTCTTCTGGGGACCCTCATATGGGGTGACAGACAGGGAATGGGTGCAAACATTGACTGTGTGCTGGAGTCCGAGCTGGGTTTGGCTAGGCAGTGGAGCCCAGGGAAAAGGTAAGGCCCCCTGGCCCATAGTGGGGAAGGAAGTCCATGCCTCAAGACTCTGGGACTGTGCACTTCTTGGCTCTCTCCCTGAGGAATAGAGCCCAACGCTTCTGCCCTGCCTCCTGCTGCTCCCAACCAGCAGAGGAAGAGGACGCTGTGGGGTCTCACAGCCCCAGCTTCAGGGCCTTGAAGCAGCAGAAGAAGGTATTGTCACGGACAAGGCGAGCTGGCAGGGATGTCAGAAGAGGGAAGCTTTCTTCTTGAGTTCGTTCCGTTTCCACAGGGCCAGCTTGCCAAACTCTTCGGGAGACATGGCGAAGACCCTAGAGAAGTCCTCTGCTGACAAATGCCTCTGTGGGGACATGGGTAACTAAGTGACTAAGGAAGTAGCCTCTATAGCCTCAAAGTAAAGGCAGCCCCACGGGGGTGATCCCTCTCCCATGCCACGTGTCTTTCTTGCATACCTCAAGCCTCATGCGGTCCACACCCGGAGGCAGCTTGGTTCTCCCTTTATTGGTCACCACCAGCATCTCATAGGGATAGATCTGGAAAGGCAGAGAGAGCCCTCTTAGGTTCCTAGTCTCCTGTCCTCCTAACCCTCTTGAATCCCCTGGTCCCCCCTGCAGAGGCCACTGGGTTTCATGCCATCTTGCCATTCATCTCCCTTGGCTCCCCGGCTGCCCGCCACCCCCACCCCTTCATCTCCAGGAGCACCCTGAGCGCATTCAGCTTGGTGGGCTTCACCACCCCCCTGAAGCCCACCCCACTGTGGTGATCAGGTCCCCTGCCCTCACCTTCTGCTCCAGCACACAGGGCAGGGAGTTCCCCCGATCCATCCTCCCCCTCTGGCCCTCTCCGTTCTGGGGAGACCAAAGCCGCAGTGAGCCAGAGTGGGTCAGGGGGACCTTCTCAACCTTACCCTAGACGTCTTCAGTCTTCACCAAGTAATTTGTCGGCCCCGTACCCCCTCCCCCACCAGTACCCATGCTCGGCTCTGGTTTCCTGAGCTTCTCCTGCTCCCCTCCAGGGGGCACTCACCTGCAGGCCTAAGGAGACAAGAGACACGGTTTAGAGACAGCTTCAGAAGCTGCACCTTCACCTGATCTTAAACAAACCACTGCCCACACTGGCTGCCTATAAAGTCTGTGGAGGCCCCGTCCCAGCGATGTGTGACCCCACTGCTCACCTGGGCTTCCAGCCTCACTTCCTGATGGGCTGAATTCTGTGGACTGTAGCTAGGAAATGATACAAAGACATCAGAGGAAGCTGAAGACAACCTTCAAACAGTCTCATTTACTCTGAGGGCTTCCCACCACCCAAGACCTCCAAGTGCTTGGCCACTCAGAAGAATGGTGGACAAACACCTCTCCCATGCAGCCCCTGCTTGGTCCTAAGGCCTTACCCGACTCAAGGTGGTCCTGCCATAGGAAGGGAGAGAAGAGGATTTAGATGTTCCCGAATGCAAGGCTGAAAGAGAGCACGAGGGCCCAGGTTTAGTCCCTTGACCCCGACAGTCCTTCCTAAGAGGGCTGCCTCCACAGCTTTCCCTGGCCAGAAGCCAGCAAGGCTTCTATGGACTTCCACGGTGAATGCTGTGGCTTTTGCTGAGTCTATATCTTCCCTCTTCTCTCTAACTAGAAATGAGCCAAAAGCCTATGTGAACCCCAGGCAAAGTTGAGGCTCATTTCACTTCAGCCACCATGGCGTAAGTTCTAGATCTACAAGCACACGTGACAGCCCTGAGGGAAATCTCAAAGGTGTGACAGTGGTATTAATATCGGCCAATTTCTGGCCATTTGACAGCACAGTTCCGACCGAGTCATCTTAGCACAGTGAATGCAGTCAGGATAGTTCCCATTTGAGGCTACTTTGTTGGCTCAGTGAGGGCTTGCTCTGACGTATGAAGACCTGAGTTTGGATTCTAGCACACACATAAAAGGCGGAGCATGGCTGTGTGTACCTGTAACCACTGCACTGTGTGGGATTGAGATAGGGGGATCACTGCCAATCCAGCTTCCACTTCAAGTAAGGCAGAGAGCAATAGTGCAAGACACCCAGTGTCCTCTCCTGGCCTCCACACATGAACATACCTGTATAGATGTTCGTCTACACACACACACACACACACACACACACACACTTTTTTTTTTTTTTTTGGTTTTTTGAGACAGTGTTTCTCTGTGTAGCCCTGGCTGTCCTGAAACTCACTCTGTAGACCAGGCTGGCCTTGAACTCAGAAATCCACCTGCCTCTGTTTCCCGAGTGCTGGGATTAAGAGTGCTGGGATTAAAGGATGTTGTGCCATCACTGCCCGGCACACACACACTTTCTATTTGCATTACTGGAGATCATTTGCAACTTGTGCCTTTTGTAAATCACTAAATTTTTTAACACTACAAGTTATAATTACAGAGATTAGTTTGCAACAAGGTTCTTTGTTTGTTTTTTGTTTTTTTAGTCCAAGGGTCTGTGTAGCCATAGTTGGCCTTGAACTCAAGACCCACCTGCCTCAGCCTCCCAAGTGCTGAGATTACGGGAATGTACCACCACATCTAGAAACTAACATTCTTTGTTGTTGTTGTTGTTGTTGTTTTGAGACCGGATTTCTCTGAGTAGCCCTAGCTGTCCTGGAACTCATTTTGTAGATTAGGTTGGCCTCCAACTCACAAAGACCTGCCTGCCTCAGCCTCCTGAGTACTGCAATTAAAGGTATTTACCACCACGCACAGATAGAAGCTACCATTCTTAGTACAGGCCAGCCGCAAAGCTCCTTTGTCTCTAATTAGTAGAAATGGTTGGCATCCTATTGCAGTTGCTTCAACAGGCATTTTGTTAAACGTCCAAAGTAAGTAGGTTCAACACAGTAAGCATCAGTCCTCTAAAGTCTACTGGAAGTTCAGTGCCTGAGAACAAAATGGATTTGGGAACCCAGCACTTATTCTCAAATAAGTTTAGCATCTCTAAACTGCAAGTTCAAAATCTGAAATCCAGTCTTCTCTGGATTCTAAACTTCTTCAGTCTGTTGGTACCAAAACTGTTCTCAGTTTTGGATTTGGAAGTGTTGGTTTCAGACTTTTCATTTTAGGATTAGGGGGTCTCCAGTTTGGTAAAATTTATTCAAATATCCTAAAATCCAGGAAATGAAACAAAATCCTCTTTAAGTCTGAAACCCTTCAAATTCTAAGCATTTTGGGTAAGGAATAATAAGCCTGCCTAGGAAATGAGCAGCTCTTGGGGCTGGGAATTGGCTCAGGGTTAATTGTTTGCTGTCAGAACACAAGAACCTGAGTTCGGATTCCCAGAAGCCACTGAAGGGACGGGGGAAGGGGGACAAAAGAAAGTCAATGGTTCTCACAGTCACCACTCATTGCTGAAGTATGTCACTGAGTTGTAATAATAAGGAACATTTATATTTTGATGGACAGAATTACAATACATCAGGTACATATAAACATTTTTCACTCCAAATCACTTTCAGAATGCATGCTGGCTGTTTTTATGTCCTTGACACTATCTAGAATCACCTGGGGAAAGGGAAACTCATTTGGGAAAAATGCCCTCAACAGACTGGCCTGTAGATAAGCCTGTGGGGCAGGTTCTTGACTGATGATTGATGTGGGAGGGCCCAGCCCACTGTGGGCGGTGCTATCCCTATGCAGGTGGTCATGGATAGTATAAGAACACAAACCAGGCAAACCAGGAGGAGCAAACAAGCAGTTAGGAGCACTCCTCCATAGCCTCTGCATCAGTTCCTCCTTCCAGGTTCCTGCCCTGCCTTCCCTGGATGATGGACTACAAGTTGTAAGACAAAATAAACCCTTTCCTTGCCAAGTTGCTTTTGATCACAGTGTTTTACCACCGCAATAGAAACTTTAACTAGGACAGAATTTTGTGTTTGAAAGTGACCATTCCAAGGTAATGCCTGTTCGTGACTCTGAGCTGTTGAGTATGATTAGATCTGTCAGGAACCTACATGACCACATGACATATATATCCAGAGTCTTGTGCCAAGTAAGGAAAGCACTTGACTATTTAACTTTACAAAGCCCAAAGGCAAATCACAGAGCTCATTTCTTTAGCTGAATAGAAGAATCTGGAACACTGAGACTGTATCCACCCTCTGGGATGGTTTGTATTACTCTCATTCTCCAGACCTCAACTACAGACTTTATATTCTTTTTTGGGGGGGGGGGCAGTTTCAAGACAGGGTTTCTCTGTGTATCCCTGGCTGTCCTGGAACTCACTCTGTAGACCAGGCTGGCCTCAAACTCAGAAATCCACCTGCCTCTGCCTCCCGAGTGCTGGGATTAAAGGCATATGCCACCACTGCAGACTTTATATTCTTTAAAATGACCTTTGCAAATCTTCCCACCCACCCCAACCTTAGTCCTGGGTGCTCTTCATGCATCCTAGCCATGGTCACTTTACTGGTTCTTCGGTTCTGGGTGTGGCAGCAAATGCCTATAATCACAGCACTCAAGAGGCAAAGGCAGGAGAACAGAGAGTTCAAGGCCATCCTCAGCAAAATAAGAGTTTGAATCTAGCATCAATTACCTAAGATTGAACAGTTAAGGCATCTGGGCATAGTGGTGCATGCCTTTAATCCCAGTACTTTGTAGGCAGAGGTATGGAGGCCTACCTCCAGCCAACCAACCAACTATCCCTACCAAAAAGCAAACAACAACAACAACAACAAAACCCAAAGCAAATAAAGTCCCAATCCTACTGAGTCTCTTTGTTCCGGTCTTCTATCTACTCTCTTCCAAGGAAAAATGCTCTGGAGACAGTTGCCTGGCACTGCAGTCCCTCAGCACCTTCCTTACCAAATGCTAGCAACAGATCAACCCATATCTCCTCTCTTACTCCCACGGCTATGAATTAGCATCACCACAAAGGAAAGACCTTGCAATATTCCCACCAAGAAGTCCAGCTCTGGCTCAGCAGCCCTGGTCCTTTCTTCAGTGGAGGAGGTCTTCCATGGCTGCCTCCCAAACGCGGGGCTCTGTTTCCTCCCTGTGCTCCTCAGTCTAGATTTTCCTTTCCTAAAGACAGGGGCTTGGGCTGCAGAGATGGCTCAGTGGTTAAGAGCACTGACTGCTCTTCCAAAGGTTCAATTCCCAGCAACCACATGGTGGCTCACAACCATCTGTAATGGGATCTGATGCCCTCTTCCGGTGTGTCTGAAGACAGTGACAGTGCACTCTCATATAAATAAAATAAATCTTAAAAACAAACAAAAAAGACAGGGTCTCACTATGTAGCTCATGGATACATGGGTCATTACTGAGCATGCTAGCTAAGGCATTCACGTTCTGCAGGCCTGGTCAGCCAATTTCCCTTTCCTTTCTCCATGAGTAAATCTAACTTTCTTTTCTCATTTCCTACCCAAATTAGCTGCAGACCCTCCAGCTTCTGGCTTGCCAAACTCAGTTCCCAACCATTTACGTGGATCCAGCCCTGACACCACTCTCCCTTATTCGCCCTTCTGAAGAGTCATAGAATTCTTCAGTGGATTTGATCTGAGCATTTCTCAGATCTATGCCCCCAGTCTCTGACCTGAAAAGGTGTTATTCTTAGGATATGGTTTCAGCATATTGCAAAGCTTCAAAAATTATAAGAAGTTAAGAAGGTGGGAAAGGGGCCAGAGAGATGGCTCAAGGGGTAAAGGCAAATGCCTTGTAACCCTGACAAGGTAAATTTGATCCCTTGAACCCACCTAGAACCAGGAAAAAAAATAGAACTGACTCTACAAAGTTGTTCTCTGATATCTACCTCCAACACACACACAGAGAGAGAGAGAGAGAGAGACAGACAGACACCTTTTTAAAAGGTAGAAACTTGAAACTAGAGAGATGGCTCAGTGGCCGCTCTTCTGGAGGACCCCCAATTCTGCTCACAGCACCCACACAGCAGCTCACAACCACACAGTCCTAGGGAAATCTTATACTCTATTCTGGCCTCTGTGCATGCATGCAGTGCACAGACATACATGCAGACAAAACACCCATAAATAAAACAAATAGTTTTTTAACAGGGTCTCACTATGCTGCTCTAGTTGACTTGGAACTCCCTATTTAGGTCATGGTGGCTTTGAACTCACAAAGATCTGCCTTTGTCAGCTTCTAAGCACCAAGATTAAAGGTGTGCACCACCAAACCAGGTTCTGATAGTTTTTGTTTGTTTGTTTAAATGGTTTATTTCCTTTTATTTTATGTGCATTAGTGTTCTGCCTGCATGTATGTCTGTGTGAGGGTTTCGGATCTTTTGGAACTGGAGTTATATGGGAGAAGGAGGAAGAGGAAAAGGAAGAGGAGGAATTGTCTCAGGGCTAAGGGCAAACTTTATGTGAGCTGACATTTGGGTGCTAGGAGTTTAACCTGGGTCCTCTGGAAGCGAAGCCAGTGCTCTTAATTGCTGAACCACCTCTCCAGCCCTGCTCTAAAGGGTTTTTATTTTGAAACAGGATATAGGCTAGATTTAGACTCTCTTTCTTTCTTTCTTTCTTTCTTTCTTTCTTTCTTTCTTTCTTTCTTTCTCAAAACAAGTTCTCTCTAAGTAGCCCTGGCTGTCCTGGAGCTCTCTATGTAGGGCAGGCTGGTCTTGAACTCACAGAGATCCACCTGCCTCTGCCTACAAAGTACTGGGATTAAAGGCATGCACCACTATGCCCAGATGCTTTAATCGTTCAATTCTCTTGCTTCAGTCTCCTGGGCAGCTCAGATTACAGGCCTGGTCCACAGGCCTGGCCAGGTATATCCACACAGTGACAGAAGGCTGACTAATATGTTCAACTACAGGCCAGTTCAGAAGATTGTTTCCAGAGATGATCTGTAACTCTCCATATACCTTCCTTCCATTTTGTAATGAAACCTTGTAGTTCCTTGAATCTGGGACAGAACCTATTTCCACTTTGAGTCTAGTTTCGTTTCTAGAAAACCTACATTTTGTTATTGTTGTTGTTTTGGAGGTAGTGTCTGTGGTAGTTTGAATAAGAATCATCTCCCCATAGGCCCCATTGATTTGAAAGTTTAGTCACCAGAGAGTGGCTCTGTTGAAAAGGATTAGAAGAACTAGGAGGTGTGGTCTTTTTGGAGGAAGTATGTCACTGGCGGTGGGTTTTGAGGTTTCAAAAGCTTATGCCAGGCCTAGGCTTTCTCTTTCTCTGCCTTTGGATCAGGATGTAGCTCTTGGCCACTGCTCCAGTGTCATGTAGGCACCATGTTCCCTGCCATGATGATAATGGATTAAGCCTCTGAAAATGTAAGCCAGCCCCAATTAAATGCTTTGTTTTCTTCTTATTATTATTAGTTGCATTGCTCAAGGTGTCTCTTCACAGCAACAGAACAGTGACTAAGACAAGGTCTTTTTTGTTCCTCCCCAGTCCAGGCTAGACTCCTAGTTCTGGGATTAGACTTGTGCCACTGTGCCAGCTTTGGTGTCTTGCTTTGACCAATAGAATGTAAAAACAGAGACCCATCATGGCTCCAAGGTCAGGTTTTAAGAGTTCTCAAGCCTCTCTCTTGGGGTGCTCAGCTCTGTCCCTCCTGTCTCCAGCTACCAGGCTCTAGACAAGTTCAGGCTAGTTGGGATTGCTCAGAGGCCAGAACTCAAGGCCTCTTCACCCATTTCTCTGCCTCACCGCAAGCTATGCAGTGACCATGCTCTCTGAGCTGCCACACTGGTTCAAGCTCCCAGCCTTTGCTCCCATGCCATTCTTAACATTTAGAAGGACCTTCTGCACCATTTATTTGCCTCTTCTAAGACTTAGGGGAGGCTGGAGAGGTGGCTGAGTGATTAAAATTACTGGCTGTTTTTCCAGAGGACCTGGGTTCAATTTCCAGCACCCACATGGTAGCTTACAACTGTCTGTAACTCCAGGGGATGTGACACACTCATAATGACACATGCAGGCAAAACACCAATGCACATAAAATAAATAAATGAATCATTAAAAATACACTTAGGGGAGCCTATCAGGCTTCTTCACTGGCCTTTCAAAGTCCTCACTGATATTCTGTCTCCCTCACTGCTCCAAAAGCCATGTAGATTTACATGTCACTTTCCCTCTGGCTGGAGAAAATGGCTGTATTTTTCACTCATAATGTCCCCAGTTAGCATGTCCCTCAGTAAGTGTCCATTAAATGAAGTCAGGGCTCTCACATTGCTTATACTGCGAATCTGTCTGTTCTGGCTTCCAGCTGATATTCTTGCCCTAAAGGAGTACACACGTGGGCCTCACACCCAGACTGAATCTTTTTAGTATAATGGTTCAATAGCCACACACACATCCGTCCACCCCACACCCACCCCTGGCCAGAGCCCACTCCATAGCACTCACAGGTATGGAAGGGTGTCCGGTCAGGCAGAGAGCGTGTTTTCCTCCGGATGGGCAATGACTTTTCCATCTCTTCTTTCAAGATCATCTTTCCCAAGTTGGAAGTAACCTGTTTGGGGGTGGAGGAGAATGGCGCCCTGCCTAAGACACCAGCTTCCTGTCTCTGAAAAGTGCAAACTTGGGGTTCAATCCCAGGTGGCTAGTCCACACCTGGAGACCCTTGATCCTATTGGACACTCAGACACATTAGGTTTGCTGAAGATGTTCAGTGGTACCCTTCTACAGTGGCTTCTCTATTCTAGGTCACCATGTCAAGAGCACAACCAATAGCCTTCCTATGACTCTTAATTCTCTCTCCTCCCCTGGATCAGACTGCTGAAACCTGGTGCTGGTGCACCCTCCTTTTCCTGTGCTTTGATTCTGATTGTCCAGGAGCACTGTTCCAAAAGCAGCCTAAAGCCCAGGAATCCTGGTAAAGGAAAGGCACCCCCTACCAGTTCAAATGCAGATGTTTCTATGGTACTAGCCTTTGATACTGGTTATGGGGCCAGAATATTTGTCACCTAGATGACTTGAGGGTCACAGGGTAGGGAGGGGTAAGATGCTACCTTACTGAGTTCCTCTTTCTGCCGCTCCCTGATGGCCTTTATCTCCTCTTCAGAGTCATCATCTTCCTCCTCCTCTTCTTCCTCTGCCCCCTTTCTTGATGCCTTCCGTTTCCTCCATTCTGTCTCTAGGAGATAGAGGCCCCAGAATCAATGTGTCCACTCAGCCACTGACTTCTCCAGCTTGTGGAACTTGCTCTGTAGACCAGGCTGGCCTCAAACTCAGAGATCCATCTGCCTCTGCTTCCCGAGTGCTCCACTACACCTGGTTAAACTCTTTTTAATTTTTTTTTACTTAATCAAAGAAGAGGAACAGTGCACGACCTTAACCACTGAGCCATCTCTCCAGCTCCCATTCATTACTCAGTCACTTAACAGATGCCTCTCAAGCTTCTGCTATAGCCAGACCCTGTGATAGGAGATTTGGAAAAGAGAAAAATAAATGAGGGGTCTTGGTCTCCAGTGCCTGGGCTACACAGAAAAACCTGTCTTGAAAACCCAAAACAAAACAACAACAAACAAAACCCACAAAAACTGAGACAGTGTTTTGGCAATGTTGCCTGCCCAGGCTAGCCTTCAACTCCTGGGCTCAAGTAACCGTTCTGCCTCAGGCTCCCACATAGCTGGGGTATAGTAATGTGTCGCCATGCTTAGCATTACAAAGTCTTTTAAAAACAGACAGACAGACAGACAAAAAAGTACCAGGCTAGAGAGATGGCTCATCATTTAGTAGCATTGGCTGCTCTTGCAGAGGACCTGGGTTCAGTTCCTAACACCCACACAGCATCTTATAACCGCCTCTAACTCCAGTTCCAGTGGAGCTGACACCCTTTTTTGGCCTCCCTGAGCACTAGATACACACACACACACACACACACACACACACACACACAAACACTCATACACATAAGTGAGTAATAAACCTTTTGTAATAGATTACAAAAAAACAAAAGAGATGGCTCAGCAGTTAAGAGCATTGGCTGCTCTTCCAGAGGTCCTGAGTTCAATTCCCAGCAACCACATGACAGCTCACAACCATCTGTAACTCCAGATCTAGAGGATCTGGCACCCTCACATAGACATGCATGTAGAACACCAATGCACATAAAAAATAAATAAATCTTAAACAAACAAACAAAAACGACAGAGTACAGAGCTGAAAGTGCATATAACTTAGTGGTAGGTGTGTACTGAATGTGTAGATGGCCCAGGATAGCCCCAACTATAACAATTACAGCAATGCGAGTAACATTAACAACAAGACAAGAAAAATTAATCAACTGGATAAAAACACATATTTAAATTCTCAGGGAATTTAAATTTTCTCTCATTTATTTCTCTCTTTTCCAAATCTCCTATCACAGGATCTGGCTACAGCAGAAGCTTGAGAGGCATCTGTTAAGTGACTGAGTAATGAATGGGAGCTGGATAGATGGCTCAGTGGTTAAGGCCATGCACTGTTCTTCCAGAGGACCTGAGCTCCATTTGCAACTTACACCGGGTGCTTCACAACCCCCTGTAACTTCAGCTTCAGAGTGATCCTTTGCCTTGGGCCTTCTAGGCACTGCACTTTTCACCCCCCCTCCCCCATATATAGTTCAAATAAAATAAAACCTTAAAAAATAATAATGAGCACCAGGCGTGGTGGTGCACACCTTTAACCCCAGTACTCCAAAGGCAGAGGCAGGAGATCTGAGTTTGAGGCTAGCCTGGTATAACAAAGTGAGTTCCAGGATAGCCAGGGCTGTTACATAGGAAACCCTGACTCGAAAAACCAAATGAGGAGGAGGAGGAGGAGGAGGAGGAGGAGGAGGAGGAGGAGGAGAAGGAAGAGGAAGAGGGGGAGGAGCAGGAGGGGCAGAAATGATGAACAGGCTGTGCACAGCAACACAAAGAGGTACAGGGGAGAGGTAAGAAATAAACTGTCGACTGAGGAAAGTACAAACGATGGAAGTGGTAGGCCATGGGACAAGCTGGAGCTAGGTTCATGGGACCAAGAAAGAGTAGTGACTGGGGATCCTTGGCCTCTTCTCCTTTTCCCCAGTTTTCCTACCCACAACGGCCAGCGATGGGGGACATGGCCAATAGTCAGTCTCTATCTTGGCTGGCTGGTTGGGGTCAGGGGGCTGTGCTGCTGGGAACTTGGATGACTCAATGATGAGGTCTTCAATGAGATGCTTGCTCTGAGGGCTGCCTCCCACGGATTCTGCAGATAGATCCAGGGTCAGTCCACACACCACTGCTGCTAACCATGCAGGGCACCAGCTTGGCCCCGCCCTCAGCTCCCTCCCCTCTCCTTCACACCCAGGAGAACTCAGCTGTACCAATGAGACACATGATACAGGCCTGGAGAAGCTATTCTCCCATCCCTTCCCAGCTCTCAGCACATGGCCCAGCACCTCCCCACCAGTATGTGCTAGGAGAAGCACCCAGGAAGTCAGGGGAACCCTCACCTCTCTGCTTGTAGATGGGTGGCTTCTTGTAGATGTTGGAATCAGGGCGGGTAGTCTCTGAGAGACAGAACAAGAGCAGATGA
This sequence comes from Rhynchomys soricoides, assembly GCA_019843965.1. Taxonomy (NCBI): domain Eukaryota; kingdom Metazoa; phylum Chordata; class Mammalia; order Rodentia; family Muridae; genus Rhynchomys; species Rhynchomys soricoides. The sequence continues at coordinate 12,706,806 of JADRCH010000013.1, forward strand.
AAAAGGGGACATGACAGGGGGTGGTGGCTCCAGGAACAAAGTGGAGGTAAACAGAATGGGGCCATGAGCAAGACAGCTCGGACCATGCCTCATGAAGGTGGGGACTTCCTGTACTTTCTGGGTTGGTGAGAAGGAAGAGATAGCGAGACCACTATCAATAGTTCTGCCTGGCATCCTAGTACCATAGGGTCCAGCTAGATCTAAACCCAAAGAGTAGGGACTGAGAGTAAGGGGTAGTGAAGGAAAATTAAGTCCCAAGGAAAGAACAAACGTAGCTAGGCTGACAATAAAACCTACCAGGGTGGTGGAAATGGGGCAGGCTGGTCCGGGGGGTCCCTGTGGTTCTCGGTGTTGAAGCCTGAGAGATGATTCCAAGTGTCCGGCTCTCTGCCCACACCTGTGCAGAAGTATGCAGCTTGTGGCCACCACCCCATCCCCTTCCCACTCCCATGTACCTGGCTTTACCTCAGGCCACCTTTCCCATCCTCCTACACCAGCGACCCCACATCCCAACCCCAGGGCAATGTCATGGCAGAGGAAGCACATTCAAGGACTCCGTCTGCCCGCTCAGGGTGCCTACCCAGAGAGAAAGGGTTAAAAGAGGCCTTGGGTCTGGCAGACAGATGAGTTGGCCAGTGACCAGCCAGCCAGGATTTGCTGACTTTATCATCCCCTGGACTTTGCTGGGCTGGGGTTGGGGGAGGAGAGCCGAGTGCCCAAACAAAGCAGGACTAAAGCCAACTGACCTCTGGAGACGGTGGGGGGGATGTGGATTTGGGTGACAGTGAGCACTGTGAAGGAGAGAATGATCACAGTCACAGGTAGGATTAAACCCTAGACCCTCGGAGGGACCATTTCACCCCTACCTACCCAGTTTCCCCTACTTTCCTAGCCAACCCTCTTCCCTCTGGAGTCCCTGCCAATCTCTGGCCTGGCCTTCATCCTTCTTCTGCCCAGTGAGAGTGAAGCTTGGATCTGGGAGCAATGTGCCTCATGCCCTGAACTAAGTATGACCCTGAGGGCAGAGTCTGGCAAGGAATGGAGGGGCCAAAGCAACAAAGTAGCTCTGATGGAATCAGTTCTCCTGGGCCACTTGGTACTCAAGTTTTCCAGTCTGACAGCTGTTAACTCCAATATGACCTCTTTCTTTTCCTAAAATTCAAACTGTATTGCTTTAATGTTCAATGTTTACTTTGTGTGAGTGTGGGCATGCACTTGCCATGGCACATGTGTGGAGGCCTGGAGCCCACTACCCAGACCAGGCTGGCTTCCAAGTCCTAGAGATCTGCCTGCTTTTGCCTCTGTATACTGGGATTAAAGATGAGCACCACCATGACCATAACCATGACCATGAATGACCCCTTTCTTGAAAACAGGTGACAAAGCACCCAACCAAGCATTGCCCCATATACTGCCTTCTGAGGTGCATAAGAACCAGAACTTCTATGTGACAGAAGGGCAAACCGAGGCTACAATGTTTCACCACTCCCTCCGCTAGAATTTCTGGAGCTCCTGTGTATTTTGTTCTTCTAGCCTTTCCCTACAGGACCTCTCTCCACGTCACCATCACCACTGTTCAGCTGTGGCTGCTCCTGCTGTTTCCAGACCACACCTCAGTCTTGAGCCTGCTGCTCACTCTGCCCAAACAAGTGCCCACTCTTGTGCATAGTCTGTTTCTGCCCCCAATAAGCCTGCCGGGAGGATCCCCACTCTCCGCTCACCCAGCTCCCCTCAGGCCTGCACAAATGATCCCTCCTTACCTCCCGGCTTCGGGGCAGCTCCACATGTTCCAGGAGGGAATAGGTAAAATGGGGCTCGTAGATCATGAGGTCAGGTCGCTCAATGTCCAGGATGGCCTTGTCCTTGGGGATGGCAGCCAGGTCTTTGTAACCCAACACCTGGTTGTCCATCTTAGCCTGAAGGGAAATGGTCCAAATGGAAGAGTTCCCCATAGCATCACTAGGACACTGGACTCTCTGGCTGGACTTGGTTATCAGGAAGCACATTAGACGTCAGTTCTCATGTTAACAACTCTATTCTGTTCCTCTAAGGACCTAGAATAAGCACTTATTTTAATTTTTGAGACAAGCGTTTCATCTCGTCAAGGCTTGTCTCAAACCCTCTCTATAGCTGCATCTGATCTTGAACTTCCTAATCCTACTATTTACACTTCCCAGATGCTGGGACTCTAGGCTTGCCTCATCTTAGAAGGTCCTTAAAAAAAAAAAAAAAAGCTCTTTGCCTCTGAGGCTTATTGCAACTAGACCAGCCCTTTCCAAGGCAGTACGTAGGAAGCCTCCGCTAGGATCTCTGGGTCTTTCCACCTGCAAGAGTTCACAGGACCTCCCTCCATGCGGGAGTGGGGGACAGGGAGGGGGTGTGAAGGGGATCTGCCCTTCCCTCCTCCCAATTGGAGTGCAGGTGGCCAATATACGTACTCACCACGATGCTGGAGGGAGAGCCGGGCACACTGGAGTCTCTGGAGGAGCTGACGCTCCCCGGGGAGGTAAGAGGTTGCTGGAGAGAGCGAGAAGGTGGCGGAGTGGGCATGTGCGTGGGTGCGAGGGTGTGGGAGTGGGTCTTGCCCTAGGCCTCAGGATGGGGTGGGGTGGGGAAACCCGGCGTGCTGAGCGGAGGTGGCCACCAGGTGGCGCCAGCGATTCCCGAGCGGACCTGGGGGAGCAGCGGTCCCCACCCTGGCCCTGGGTGCAACCCGCTCACCTTCTGCAGACGTTCCATGCGGCAGCCACTGGCCGGCCGTTCCCTCGGAGGCCGGTGCGCAGGTGGAGAGGACAGACGTCAGGCTCGGCCCGGCTCCTGCAGCGAGGGCGTCACAGCGCTCTGTGGTGTCCTCATCCCTTGAGCCTCTCTGGGCTGCTGACCGCGGGTGGCTGGAAGGACAGTGAGCCCCAGTAAGGGCGTTAAGCTGCCAGGTTCCGCGGCGCTGGCTTCAGCACCAGGGAGTTGTGCGTGCATGTGGCCAGGCGGCGGCTGCGTGAATAGGCTGCACTTGTTTTTTAAGTCATTGTTCTCTGGCTTCAGAGGAAATGACGGCAGGGGTCAGCTGGCATCCCAGGGTAGACAGGCTTCTATATCCTCAAGCTTGTCACCCCTGCCCTGGCCCTGCTCTGGCCCTGCTCTGGCCCGGGCCCTCTCCCAAGCGCTTCTGGCCCCTCCCACTCCAGCCACTGGTTTCACTCTCCAGAATTTGCTCAGCCAAATCTTTATTTTCCCCAGAAGGTTAACAGGGGGACACTGAGACATTAATTAAGACTCGAAGCATAGGGAGCCAGAGGCCCGAGAACAAAAACCTACGGGGACCGGGTGGGGTGGTGAAGCCATGGTCGTGATCTAGAGCTGCCTCTGGTCCTCCGAAGGTAGCGCACTTGACTTTTCTCTGTTCCCTACAGGCAGGCAGGATGCTGTGTAGACACTGTAAAATACCTTTGGGGCCCGGACTACATCTCTGCCACCACAAAGTGCCCAGAGCATTCTCAGGAGCTGTCACACGGTTCTATGAGTGCCTGGTGGCCCCCTTTCACACTGTCCCTAGGAACTTAGGCCAGTCTTTGTATTAGGTGATGGCCACAGCCCATGTCCTCTCTCTCTTGGCGACTCCCTCAACTCTCCTTCTTTCCCAATACTGATCCTCCCAATACTCAGCCACAGACTGAGGAGAGCTGTGTATAGACGGGAAGGAGAATCACGTGGTGGTTTCAAACAGGACCTCTCAAGCCAGGATGCCTGCCTGGATTTAGGCAATGACTACTACTCAGATGCTGTGTGGGCTTGGGTAAGTCATTTACACTCTGCACATACTAACATCCTAGCACCTGGGAAGCTGGAGCAGGAGGATTGCTTTGAATTCCAGGCCAGCATGGGTTACATAGAGAGTTCCAATCAGCTTGAAGTATAGTGTGAAACCTTGTCTAAAGCAACGAAGTGAGGAGTGGTAGCAGTTACTTGTCATAGGCAGCTTGGACAAGTCAATGGTATTTATTTATTTATTTATTTATTTATTTTTTGGGTTTTCCGAAACAGGGTTTCTCTATATAGCCCTGGCTGTCCTAGAACTCACTCTGTAGACCAGACTGGCCTCAAACTCAGAAATCCGCCTGCCTCTGCCTCCTGGCCTTGAACTCAGAAATCCTCCTGCCTCTGCCTCCCGAGTGCTGGGATTAAAGGCGTGTGCCACCACTGCCTGTCTAGTATTTATTTTTTTATCTTTACGTGTATGGGTGCTTTGCCAGACTGGAAGTCTGTGCACCACATGCATACCTGCTGCCCATGGAGGCCAGAAGAGAGCATCAGATCCCTTGGAACTGGAGCTACAGATGAATGGCCATGTGACTGTTAGGAACCAAACCTAGGACCTCTGAATCAGCAGGCAATGCTCTTAACTACTGAGCTGTCTCTCTAGCCCCAAAGAAGTAGGTAAGTTAGGACATACATGGTGAATAAAACATGCTCTATTCCATGTAGAGGGTAAGCTATTAACAGTATTTCTATCTCCCCAGGGATTAATGAATTTAGGGGGCTTTTCTGTAGCCAGTCATGAAAGAATGAAATCCCTGCTTTGTTTCTCTCTTTCTGAGGGCAAAGCCATGTCCTCTTAAGTCGCCCCACCTCACCTCACAGGGTTGCACTGTACAGCCCTGGCTAACTTCAAATCCCCAGTCCTTCTACCCCTGGGCCAGGCTCCCACATGCTGGGATAAGAGGCCTGCATCACCATGCCCGGCTCTCTCCCAGTCTTTTTCATCTGTACTTTACCTCAACCATTCTGCTGCCCATATGTCACCAAAAAAGTCAGCAGTCCTATCCTGCTTCTGAACCTCAGCCCACATCTACTCACATCTGCCCACCCCTCGGCTCCCTCAGGCCTCCTCATCCTCCTAGATCCATGTGGAAGCCAGTACCACCCTGTTCTAGTGTCTCCTGCTAGTGCTAACCCTCTGCTGGACAGCAACTTTGCAGAGAAGGTGATATTTAATGCTGGATGCTGTTCTCCAGGTGTGGAGTGCTTTTCTCCTTAAAATGAACTGACTGCTGACTTCCAGAGGGCAACTTCGATTCCCCAGCTATCACTAATGAACACTAGTACATTTACATTCTGTACTAGATACTCTGCGTGTGCACTCGTGAAATGCCGGATCTTAAAATTAGTCCACTCTTCCTCTGAGCCACAGAGTCTGCCTTCTATTGTTATTATTAGTAGTAGTAGTAGTAGCTAATATTATTATTAATTTTAAGACAGGGTCTCAGTTAGTTATTCAGGCTGGCTTTGAAGCACTCTATAATCCAGGCATGCCTTTTAGCTTGTGACTCTTTCCTACTTCAGCTCTTAAATAGCTGTGCTTGGTACCATAAAAAGATAAACACTACACAAAGATTATTCTAATTTGTCCTTACAAGAGTCCTGCAGGGTAGACCAATTTCACAGCTGAGTAAACCAAGGCCTGGGGAGATTGAGGACCAGTCCAAAGTCAACTCTCTCAAGTTAAATGCCTTTGGCATGACATGGTGCAGACTTCTGCCCAGTAATGTGCCATGCAAGTCTTTTTAGAGTTCTAGAACCAGAGGCCGGGTGTGGTGGTGTATACCTTTAATCCCAGTACTCAGGACAAAGACAGCCAGAAGGAAGGTGGGGTTTGTGGTAACAGGATTCTCATTCTAGAGCATCACACTTCTCCAGCCTTCTTCCTGCTGATGTGAAATGCTTTAACTAGGTAGTTAAAGCATTTGCTCATCTGATGAGCAAAATCCAATGTGGTGCACACTGAAGAGCTGTGAGTGTTCTCTCACCAAGCTCTGACTTTCACTTTGCTAATAGCCATTAACACAAGGTCTATACCTATGGCTTAGCCCTAGAGGTGAACGCTTGTCCCTCCATCCACCATCTTCCATAGTAGTAGATATGCTTCTGACTTATCCACCCACCCACATAGGGGTATCTCTTCCCCACTGAACACAGTACTAAGCTTTGTGCTGAGCCTCACGGAGAACAGAACCGTGAACGGAAGGACTGATCCGGGCTCCTCCAGGAAGAGAACCTGCTTATAGATAAGTTCTATGCAAAGTGGAGAGGCACACATCCCAGATAAGGCAGTAGACTGCAGACAGTCAAGAGAGTGCAGACAGTCAAGAGAGGGGTGTCTCTGGGGGAATGGAGAAGTTTCTTGTTGGAGGCCTCAAAGCAGTGGTTGTCTGCTCTCTTGCCTTCTTGCTTCTCTTGTTCCCTTCCCTCCCCTTTCCCTTCCCACCTCTCTTCATGTGCTCATGGCTGGCCTCTATTCTTCTCATCTACTTCTCTCTCTCTGCCTCTACTTCTCTCTCTCTGCCTCTACCACCCTCTTAGCTCCCCTCCCCATGCCCTGAATAAACTCTATTCTATACTAAGAAAAAACAAAAAGGAAGCAGCAGCAGCAGTGGTTCTCAACCCCCCTAATGCTTCCTAAATAGACCCTTTAACACGCTTCCTCAAGTCATGGTGTCCCTGAACTGCTAAATTATTTTCATTACTACTTCATACCTGTAATTTTGCTTCTGTTATGAATCGCAATGTAAATATCTGTATGCAGATAGTCTTAGGTGACCCCTGTGAAACCCCAAATCGGGTCATGACCCACAGACCTAGAGGTAGGAATCTAAATGTGAGATTGCTAGTAGGGAAAGACAGTCAATCCCAGGACCCACTTCGGGAGGTGAAAAAGAGGGCTCAGTACATCACATGAGGTGAGGTACGGAATAAACACTGACGAGAAGGAGGGCAGAGGGATGGGAAGGCCAGAAAAGACAGAGGCCAGCCCTGGGGAGGAAGTGAGAGAAGGCAGTGTGCACAAGAGGAATGGCGCTCCTGCAAGGCCCTGGGTCTGAGGCTGCAGCAAGGAGATGAAGGACAGGTTCTGGAGAAAGCACTTGCTTCTCAGTGAGAAAGGGAAAGGGCAGGAAGTTGGGGAGTAAGAGACTGGGGAATGGGGAGGCAGCCAGTCGGAGGGCCATTCTGTTTTACCAGGGAGGTGGCCTAGAGTGCAGAGAAGCTGTAACAGGCACTCTGGAGAGCACAGACAGGGAGGCAAAGACTGACAAGAGGAATAATGTTCTAGCACCCCACCCGGAACATCAGGTGTGGGGTGCATCACAGAGCAGTGACTGCCCATCAGAGCAAAGGGTCCCAGGGGATGTGGCCAGATATGAAACCCACGGTTACATGTGAATAAGCACAGCATTTCTACACACAGCCACTCAGGAATGTGATTCCAAACACCAATGGGCAGAGTTACATAACAGTTGGTGTTTACAGACTGTCATGACTGACTGTGGGCTCCGAATTTCACAGAGTCTTACCTTTGCCCTCACCCTGATGTCTCAGTCCTGGGAACTGTTCCCTCAGGGTTGTTGAGTGGGAAGTTGAGACTTCAGTAAGTACTGGGTCAAGGACACACTTAAGCTCACTGACCACAGGACCACTTCAGGTTGAGTTACTGTGCCCTCTGTCCCTTCCCCCTCCCAGACCCTTCACAGCTGGCCCCTTCTGGAGGTGCCCCAAGCACTAGAGTGTCTCTCCTTGCTTCATTTGGGTCCTGCATCCCGGTGTGGTACCAGAGCACACAGATCAGCAACTTTTGGGGAAGAGCCTTACCTCAGTGGGGACATTTGCATTTGAATGAAAGGTTTTGTCAGTGAGGGTTTTGCTGGTTTGTTTTAGGTAAGAGTTCTCTCCGTAGCCCAGGCTAGTCTCCAACTACACAATCCTAACCTAAGATGACCTTGAACTTCACCTCTGGAATGCTGGAACCTTTAGCACTTCCTAGCCTGGCTTCACTTGGTCGTGGGAATCAGCCCAGGGGCTTCATGCACGCTAGGCACTTGGCTAACTAAGCTACAACCCCAGGCTATGAATAAAGTTCTTACTGGGGACATTTGAAGCTGTCAGAGGGCCAGCAGGGGAAAACGTTTTTAGGAGTGGAAGACAAGAAAGGAAAGATGAGAGTGGGTGGGAAGGAGGTGTGTGGGGAGGGAGGGTGATTTTTCAGCTTCCGTTAAGTCACACTGCACAGGCATCTGCCTTCTGCACCCATGTAGCATCCCCTCACCCAAGCTAATTTCTCACTTTCCTCCTCCGGGATTGATCCCTCTCCTATCCTCTGGCGCACGCACACAGTCCTGCTTAATCCATTCAGTACACTCACCAAGTCCTGTAACCTCTGTGGGCATGGACAAAAAGGTCAGACTGCAGCAGGAAGGGGAAAGAAGGGAAGGGGTGGGGGTATGGCACCCTAGAGGAAGCCAGTCCAGGTGTCGGAAGACACCCTTCAACCTCCCAAGCTCAGGTCAACAGCCAGCAGGCTTCCGTCCTTCCATCTCAGCCGCACCCACCTTCAGCTGGGCGCCCCGGCCTTATCTGAGCCACCAGCCAGGCCCCACCTCAAACCACCCACCCTCTCATCTCCATAGCAACCAGAGCTTTGCAGCTCCCCAGGATGTGGGTGATAAGACTTGCCCACAGGGATCTCCGGGTTTGCACCCACCCATCCCAGGTCTTTTGTTTCAGGCAGGGATGGATCCAGATTAAGGGCCCTGGTCTAGTAAAAATGAAATGTAGGAAGTTCAGCAGGTAGACAGATCCATCATCTCACGAGGGGTCTGGTTCATCCCTTGCTCCCATCCTAAGCCAGTACTACTTGTCTTTGTGGATATCTGTGCTGGGGTTATTCATATAGGCTGGCTGGACTTAACACATGGGTGGTTTGCTCACTTACAGATGAGAACAAAAAAACCCTAAGAGATGAGCTTACCCAAGGCCACCCAAAGGAAGGCAGGCGGATGGAATTCCACCCGGGTTGTATTTAAGCCAAAGGAATTTCCTGTGCTTTCCAATGCATCCCTAAAGATCCTGTTTTAATATGAACTTGGGCCTCTCTGTCTCTCACCTGACCTGTACGGCAAGATCTCCCTGGGAGTCAGGGATCTGGCCCTGGAACAACTGAGCATCATCAAGCCATGATGGAGAGGTCAGAGCCAGTAAAGGAGTTCAACAGGCCTGCCACATGGTCTAGGTCAGGCAACTGGGAGGTCTGTTCTCTGTCTCTGTTTCATTCAGTGTCTCTTTCTTTCTTCCTGCCTTCCTTTTTTCTTCTTCATCTTTTCTCCCTCTCCCAGCCCCACTTGCACAGTTGCTGTGGCAACAACTCAATGCCAGAAATAAAGACAGGCTCCAGCTGGGTCACCCGTTCCCAAAACAGCATCCTAGGGTGGGAGAAGGGTGGTGTTGTCAATGGGGTGGAGACTGGGCACGCACTATGAATGTGTGTATTGTAGGGTGGGGTGAGACACAGGACAGCAGGGTTTGGGCCTGCTTAGGCCAGTGGCTCACCAAAAGCCTTACTTAAAAGTCAAGCTTATCCCTGGCCTTTTCTCAGGCCAGCAAGGCCCTGTTAACGTTCTCTTCTGTCGTTCTTTCCTATTGCTTTGGACTAGGCATTCCTCATACCAACACTGAATGACACCTGTCACACTGAACAAGATCAGGCAGCTTCAGGAGTAGATAACAGAGTCCATCTGCTCCAGGACCTGCCTACCCACTCAGTGACAACAGTGTCCCTTTCCCTGACCTCACAAATATGCCTGAGCTCATTAGAGTTCTCTTAGGTTCCCCTCTTGACTGAATTAGTGGCCATTTCTATGCACTTTCCTCAACAGAGGTAAGTTCCTCCTTTCTAAGTCCCTCAGCCCCTCGGGCTTGCTTTGTCCCAACAAGTCCCTAGTCTAGCCTTACAGATCTGAGTCCTGAGGTACAGCTGGAATGGCAGACTGGGGAGGGGAGAAAACTCCCACCCTAAATCCAGGCTTCAGAATTCAGGAGAGGTCCCCATTCCACTCTCCTCACACATGAGCTCTGAAAGAATTCTGCAGACAGTGCCCACCAGTGGATAGATGCTCTCCCAGCCTCAGAAAGGCCAATTAGCTGTATTGAGACAAGACTCCCAGGAGCATACAGGCAGAAGAGCTCTGCCTAACATATGGCTGCTGACAGAGCTGCACATGAGTGCATACAGGGACTCTGAGCACTCGCCCACTCTCCCTGCCAGACCCCCACACAATGACACATGGTGCTAAGGACACCCACTTGCACCCACCCACTGATCCTGCTCTTGGCATCTCTTATCTCTGCTCACAGCTCCTGGCATGGTCCGCTGAACCCATCCCTGTCCTGAGCACGTGGACCCTAATACTCACAGTGCCCCTGCCTGACCCATCCCCTGGGGGCTTCCCTGAATCCCTCGACTCCCTCAGCACCACTGCCTTGCTTGTCTTAGACCTACATCTTGGAAACCAGTCTTCTGGGAGGAGACACACAGGTGTGCCTGCCCAGCAAAGGGAGTGATGTGTGTCTAGTACTGAGAAAGGAAAATCCCTTAGGACCCCAGGTTTCTCCAGGTTTGTTCAGCACCTAATCTCTCTCAGGACACTAGCTGCTGGCAGGGAGAAGGCCAGGCTAGCACTGCAGTCACGCCCTGCTATACAGCCTCATTCTTCACTGAATCCCTACCCCAACCTGGCCAACCTCAGCTAGGAGGGGCTCCAGAGTGGGCTGTAAACCAGGAGCTTTGGGCCCCTCACTGAACCCCTGCCACTCCGGAGGGCACCTGGCCTGGTGAGAGGGAAGCTGGCAAAGATGTCTTGCATCATTCAGCAAAAAGCTAACAGTTCCCTTCACAGACTGTGTCCCCATGACCCCACCCCTTGACATTCTGGTCACAGAAGCTAGGGTAGGCAGGATGGAGGACGCATGAAAGGGGGTACTGGGGGCCGTATGGACCCTTTGCATGGCCTAGATCCTTCCTCCCAAATAAGAAGGGAGTTTGATCAGGTCAAACCGAGCTGAGCACCTTGTCTGGCCACTTAGGTCTATTCTCCCACTGACCATTTTCCAAAGCTGTCCCTGTCCTAGCACCCTTGATATCACCCAAAACCATGCCCAGATCCAGAGGTCCAAAATACCTACGGAAAGAAAAAGAGGCAAGAGACCCTGCCACCTACCTCCTCCCAGACAGTGGGGCCCAGGCTCTCTGAAACCCCAAGAGGCAAAGGGCCTAGGCCCTGGTCCACGGGTTGCCTGCCGCGTTTTCTCAGGAATCTAGGTAAGAGGCAGCTTCTCCAGGAACCCAGCCAGCTTTAGCGAAGCACAAATAACAGGAAGAAAGCCGGCTTAGGGTGGGTGGGTGGGGTGGGAGCTGGCGAAGGAGGGGAGCTGGTCTCAGCTCAGCGGTCTGATCTCCCTTCTGAACCCCCACCCCCTTCACCAGTACCCTGCTGCTCTGTAAGCCACCAGCTTGGGTTCCCGGAGCTGGGGTGTCCGCGTCTGGTGGGCGGGCAGGACGAGCAGTGGCTGGGCGGGCGGGCCCCTCCCCACCAACAACTGATAGTGGCGTGCCTCAGGGTGTGTGCGTGTGTGTGTGTGTGTGTGTGTGTGTGTGTGTGTGTGTGTTGCTGGTCCAGTTCACCTCAGCTGCTGCTGCAGCTGATCCATATCAAACAAGGGGCTCATTCGCTGGCATCATGACGAAGCAGAATTGGCCACGCTGCGTTTTCCCCCTTTCCTACACCCCAGCTCTGCAATATCCACACTCACAGCCCCTCCAGCAGAGTTCAAGTTAGCGGCTGTTACTGATAACTGAGGGGAGCTATGCCCACCCAGCTCTCCAGGCACCTGCAATTCAAACCCTATTCATAATGCTCCACCATCTTCCAGAAGCAGTTGAGGATGGGGATGGGAATGGGGAACAGCAAGGGTATCAGATTGGCCATCCAAGCATTAACTCTCTCCTGAGGAGGATAGATGGAAGGATGGAAGGAACCGGGTCATAAATACATAAGATTCAGATTAGGTTTTCTGTAACCTTGATCCCCTGGGATTCGCAGTAGGAGCCAGTGGAGAGAATGAAGAACCTGACTTCTCCCCAGGAAAGCTGTTTTTGAGAAGGAAGCTTCCTACCAAATGGCATCCATTCCACCACAAAAAATAAAGAGGCATGCCTTCTCTTTGTGGCAAAACTTCAATCATTCAAGGCCTCCAACGCTGGCTTTGGGGTGCATCTAGCAGCCTAGACCATAACTCCTATTAGCACTGACTGGCCTCCTCCCCACCTCCATGTCGCCTGCAGACTTGCCTACCTAGGCAGCCTTGCCGTTGCCCTGGTAACCACTGCCCACGGCCGGTCAGCTGATGATATCAGCAACTATTGGGGCAAAGCTAGGATCTGGCCAGGGGGCTCTGGGGTTTCTGAATGGAAAAATCTCAGGGGGAAGGGCTTGAAGGAGACAGGTAAGACTATGGCCTCAGCGCCCTTCTTCCAAGAAAAGAGGACTGGAGGAGACAGGAAGGGAGGGGTGTATCTGGATTAGCCAAGGACAGAGAGAACTGTAACCTGAAGGTGGCTTAGACAGAAGGAGAAATGACGGAAGACAGGTAGCTCAGTGGCCGAGAAAGGGGGAAGAAGGGCCAGGAATCCAGGCTTAGCTGCTGGGGTGCAGTCACAGTGAGCCTTGTGGAAGATGCAGAAAAACAAACAAACAAATACCCAAACTTAAAAAAAACAACAAAAAAACAAAAACAAGACAAAGCACACACACACACAGACTGGGCTGGGGGAGTGGAGAAAAGGCCAGGAGAGCTGCACCGGGTTTACCTTTAACACATAGGAAGGGGACACAGCCTTGGAGGAGGAGCTACCAGTCCTTTTCCACACCTAGTCCTGGCCCTAGCCTAGCTTCTCACTGTTTGTCCCTTCAACCCCACCCTTGCCGCCCAAGTCTGGGTCTGAAAGAGTGGTGGCGAGGGAGGCCTACTCCTAAGCATCCCCCACCCCTCTGGAAGACTGAGTACCCAGGGATCTGACACTCAGCCCTTCAGATTCCTGGCTTTGCTCCCACCTAGTTTCCTCCTCCCTTGATTACCAGCCCCTTCCAGACCCCACCCCAGGAGACATGTTTCCCAGTATAAGGGTCTCCAGAGATATGCTGGGAACGAGATGATGTCAGAAAGGACAGCTGTAGACAGGAGCGTAGAATGAGGTGGGTTAAGAGCCCTGGGTAGGAGTCAAAGATCCAGGAGGACAGTCCCCTCTTGATGGAAGTCAGCCTATGAGGTAGGGGAAGAGAGAGTCCAGGGAAAGGGCCAGGAGGAGGGGAACATGAGGGAGGGTTCTCAGTACCTTCAAGGACCTGGGGCGTGGGGCAGGAACACAGCAGCCTCTGCGGTGACATACACCTCCATCCCTCAGCGCATCTCCTCTCCGCCTCCCGTTGCCAAGACAACCTCCTGGCAGCCCAGGCCCAGCTCAGCAGCGATGGGAGGGGGAGGAGAAAACCCGACTCCTATTGCTTCTTCCTCAGGGAAGGGAGGGGGCCTGCAGAGCCTATAATGATGGGGCTGTGCCCCCAACTGTACCCTACCTACCCAGGTGTGCCCGCCTCCCACTCCCTCCTAAGCCAGGATAGGTTACAGGAGTGGTCTAGAGGGAACCATAATTCAGGGCCAGACAACAAACAGGCTGGATGGAAAGATGACTGCCCATCCAGGAAATGGGGAAGGTGACAGGGGTGCGGGATTCACAGTCCTCGTGCTGAAAAACCACATCCCAGAAGGTCACTGGCTGGGCTGGACATGTGGCCATGGGCTCCTACCTCTACCACCCACCTGGGTACCTCTTTCAAGTCCCCAACCTCCCCCTACCTAGACAGAAGTCGGAGTCCAGGGGAGTCTCTTCTAGTCCCTCTAGGCCCAAACCCACTCCCCCAACACCTCAGTCATATGGTGCTTGGGAATGCCCCCAAAACCCCATCAGCTAGACATCTCCGGCCGAAATATTTCTAGTGCCCAGTTGGCCCAGGAGCCAGGAGGCCCAGAAGTTAGGGCTCCCCCTGTTGACAACACGTTGTCAAGGTTATCCCTTCTTAGGAAGAATGTGGTGTGGGAAGGAGTGGGGGTGAGTGCATGATGGTGGCAGAGATTAGCCAGGCCAGGAGATCCTCCTCTCGATATCTCCACTCTCTGATCATCTCTGTCCTGCAGGCCTGCCCTATCTGTGGAGATCAGGGCTCCCTCCGGCCCGGTTCTCGAAGGCCCAACTTCCTTTGGAAGTCCAGATAATCTGAGTTTCCTTTTCTGCCCCTCTTTCCTCCCTGTCATACAAACAAATTTCTTCCCCAGGAACTGGCAACGTTAACCCTTGGTGCCAGTTGATTCTGACCCTAGGTGAGCTCTGTCCATACCTTCAACCAACCGGCAAGGAGGCCTCTCTCAGACAGGACAGGTATACCTTTGGAAGCTCTCAGGTCTTGTGAGTTAGCATTAGCAACCCCCCACGCCCACCCCCTGAAGAGGATAGTCACTCTCACCTCTGGAAGAAAGAGGGTTCCAGGCCCAGGCACCTACTTTTGAGCTACTTTTTCCACAAAGGTCACTGGTGCCACACTTCCTGAGAGCACTGTGGCCCAGGCAACGGGCTTCTCTGTCCATGTCTCACTCCAGTGCCCAGGCCCCACCCCTTGTACCAACCTGTTGGGGAGGGGTAACACCAGGGGTTCCCCTATGCTGTCTAAATATTAACTCCTGGAAAGGTGGAACCAGGGCACCTGGACATTGTAGAGGAAGGAGAGAGTACAAAGACCCAGGCCCAAGGAAGACAAGGAGGGTGAAAGCCAAAAGTAGCCAGTTTAGGGTGGGTGTGGTATCATATCTGTAATCCCAACACGTGGGAAGCTGAGGCAGAAGGATTGCTGTGAATTTAAGGCCAGCCCAGACTATACAGCTTGATTTTTTAAACAAACAAACAAATAAACAAATGGAGTAAGAAAAGGGAAGAAAAGGAAAGAAACACATAATTTAAAAAGTGACTTTCTCTGCAGAGACTGAAAGCCACTTCCTCTTCCTGCTAGAGCAGTGGTTCTCAACCTTCCTAAGGTTGTGGCCCTTTAATATAGTTCCTTTTGTTGTGGTGACCCCCAAGCATAAAATTACTTTCATTGCTACTTCATAACTGTAATTTTGCTACTGTTATGAATCCCGTAATGTAAATATCTGTGTTTTCCAATGGTCTTAGGTGACTTCTGGGAAAGGGTTACTCACCCCCCAAATGGGTCACAATCCACAAGTCGAGGCCTGCTGAGCTAGCTCTTACCTTCTAGGAATCTAGACGCATAGCACCAGAGCGCCCCTCACTTCTCAAAGCCCCTTTAGTCTCTTCCTTGCCACACACAGCAGCAAAACCAACCTTCATACTTTGCCCCGACATTCCAGCTAATTTTCATGTAAACCCTCGGCTCCAACCATACTGGGCTTAGACAAGGAGCATTGAGTCCCTGCAGACAGCAAGGATCCCGACTGCAGGACTCACTTCAGTGAGAATAGTTTTCACAGCATGACTAAGCCAGTTTATGTGAGCCGGCCTGCACGTGTGCTGCCCGGCAGAGTTTAGTTCCTTATTTCCAAAACTTTTGTCTTTTTGAGACTCTGTAGCACAGCCTCAAAGGTCCACCAACCAGTCCTTTCTAAGCCACCGAAGTGTTGGTGTTAAAGACATGGGTAGGGCGTTCAGCTTTATTTCCAAAACTTCTGATCTACTATTTAGGGATTGTTTTCTTTTTAAGAGTCTCATTATATAAGTAGCCAAGGTTGGCCTTGAACTTGAAATTCTCATGCCTCAACTCCCTGATTCCCAAGAATTACAGGCTTGTGCTACCACACCTGGATGCTCTTTTAATTTTAAGGAGAGAGAATTCCAAAAATGGAACTCTCATGCTTTTATGGGTTAATCTTTCCAATTAAATCCAAGTGCCCCCAAAGCTCTATCTTCTCCAGCGTTTAATTAACGGGAGGATCCACACAGTACCAAAGGGAGGTAATGAATACTTAATTCAAAGTAACTGCTCTGGACCTTCTCTTCCCAGAGTACACCCGAGGGCTCTGGCTTCCCATCCTGTCTGCTTTGTGATGGTCAGACAGATAGACGGCATAGCGCTGGGGTGTAGCCAGACAAGAGCACACTAGTGGCGAACCCTTCAGAACTGAGAGATGGGCACATGATTGCAGCGGCTCATACCTGAAATCCTAGCACCTGGGAGGCCGAGTCAGGAAGACTGTTGCCAAGTGTGAAGTCAGTCTGGGTGGCATAGTGAGTTCTAGGTCAGTGTGCCTTGCAGAATAAAACCCTGTCTCATGAGACTGTGTGTGTGTGTGTAGGTATGGAGAGTGACAAAAGACACCTACTAACATCAGCCTCTGATCTCTTACACAACACACACACAACAACAACGACAACAAACACCAAGGGGCTAAAAAGCACTTGCTGTTCTTTGGGAGGACTTAAGTTCAGCACCCATTTCAAGTGGTTCACAACTGCTCATGACTCTAACTAAGGATATCTAACCCTTACTTCTATTCTCTGAAGGCACCAGGCACACATGTGGTACACAGACATACATGCAGACAAAACACCCATACACATAAAATAAAAACAAACAAAATTTTATTCAAAAAAAAAAACAAAACCAAAAACGGCCAGCGAGATAACTCAGCAGGTAAAGGCATCACTGCCAAGCCTGAAGACCTGAGTTTCATGACTGGGACCCACAGGAAGGTGCAAATGGAGAACCAATGCCAACTGTTCTCGGTCCTTCACAGGAACGCTGTGGGAAGTGTGTTCACACACATACCATGCACACACACACAATAATAAATAAAATAAGCAAAACAGAGGGAGTTGTGCTTAGTGTGTGCGTCCATGTGCTCACAGGACAAGTGTTCTTATTTTGCTAGTGTCTATAAAAGCTTCATTCACATGGAGGCTGGACAGGAGGTTTGAAAACAGTGCCTCACAGACACGTGTGTGTGGTAAGTAAAAGGGTGCACAGAAGTGGGTAGGCAGAGACTTCATTTATACAGAACCTCAGGAGGTCTGCCAAGCCTTGCCAAAGCAAGGGAGTGACAGCTGATGGGTGCCCATGGCTTGCAAGGCGACAGCACTCAGGAGAGAAACCCTTAGAAAGACTTAGAGAGTTTCTACAGGAACAGGGCAGCGAAGCCAGGGAGGATAGCCTGCTGCAGGCCAAGGTGAGGACCGGAACAGGACTCTGGCTTGGTAGGTGGGAGGCCACTGGCTACTGGCATCCACTGGACGTTGTTGAACGATGTGACTTAAAGTAGAACCAGCTGTGTGGCATTGGAAGTGGGTGGGCATCATTGCTGACTACCTTGCACCTGATCCTTTGGTGACAGGATGTTGAAGGGACAGACAGAGGGATTGAGTGCTGTGGAGTCTATTTGTAGAGAATGGTAATGCTACATCGAAGGACTGCAGTCGGGTCTCTGCTGCCTCCCTCTACCTTTTCTCCCTGGATGGATTCATCTTGCCCCCTATAGCAAGAAGAGTCTGTTTAGAAGCAGCTGGGGCTGCTTAAGTATCCTATGGATCTGAAGTCCATTGAGAAGCCACTTTCACCACAAACTCCTTCCGCTAGTATCCATATCCCCCACCACCAGAGACCCATTCCTTTTAACCTGCTCCATGTATGCATGCATGTATGTATGTATGCATGCATGTATGTATGTATGCATGCATGTATGTATGCATGTATGTATGTATGTATGCATGCATG
>JADRCH010000013.1:12724475-12826311 GCA_019843965.1 Rhynchomys soricoides
ATGCATGCATGTATGTATGCATGTATGTATGTATGTATGCATGCATGCATGTATTTAGGCAGGGTTTCAATCTTCTTGTCTTAGCTTCCAGAGGACTGGGATCACATGTGTACGCCACCATGTTTGGCCTCTGACTTCTCCCTTTTTGTGTTTTCCTGTTAAATCTGTCCAGAAGGCTCTGGGATGTGAAAAGCTACCTAAGGTAGGGAGCCTGCCTGCTGGGCAAACACACAGAGTTGTGAGGAGTGGGTTTTTGAGCCTAACCTAGGATGGGATGGATTGAAGACTCTCTGAGAAGCCCAGGGCTTCCTGTATAACCCTGCTCTCCAAAGCTGCCCCTTACTCTTTGGCATACATACTCTGTCCCTGCCTGCCAGGCCTCACCTCAAAAAGCAAGAAAGGAAACAGAGAGGGCTTTCTGGAGCTGGCCCCAAGAGGCTTGTCTGTGCTGGGGAGGTCAAAGAGGGAGGGAGGGGCCGAGAAAGGCCTGAGAAGAAAGCCGAGGCCAGACAAAGGGCCCAGTCCACCTTTGAAGCTGTCTCTAACCCAAGAGGGAGGGTGGGGGTGGGCCAAGGCCCGGCTGGAGAGGCAGTCTAGAGTCTTAAAGAATGTCTCAAATTCCTGCAATAATCAGAGGGATCAGAGCCCCCCTCCTTCTCAGAGTCCTCCCAGCCCCCCCAAAGTCCCAATACTCCACACCTTGGGGGCCCAACTCTTTGTCCTCAAGTAATTGCTGGGTGTTGCCCCAGTTTTAAAGTCCCATTGAACTCGCCAGTTATCAGCTGCAGCCCCAGACCACCCGCCCTACACTCACCCCAGAAAACTACCCCCAACACGTCCGGCGGTCTTCCTTGGGATTAAGGCTCTTTGTGATGGGGGGACGGAAAAAAAGCAACCCGGTGAAAGCAATTATGACGAGCTGGAAGGAGAACGTCAGTTGAGGCCCGCGGGACCTCCCTCTTGGCTGTTGTCGGCTCCACCTTCTAAATGTCCCAGGGTTTGGGGGGAGGGTCAGCTCTGTCGCAGCTCTGAGTTGGTTCTGTCTGCAGCAGCCCACCTCCGGTTCGGACTACACCAGTGCCCTCGCCCTACAACTTCTGTTCTGGACTTTTTGAAGTAATCTTTGGGAAAGTGGAAGAGGTTGGCTTTCATCCCTTTTCATCTCTCTTCATAATTCTCCTCTGCAACATTTTCTTAACCAGCAAAACTTAGGCTGAGGATTCCACCAGCAGTAGAGAGTACTGAGAGGAGGGTCCCAGACACAAGAACCTCCTCCCCTTGACACGATTAAAAGACGAAGCACCAGAGGAAAGGCGGTTTTATGGTTTCCACCCCTAGGCACACCTGGAAGTCTCTGGGAAAGCCCACCCGAGAAGCTCGGTGGGGGCTGGGCACCCTCCACCTCCATTCCCAGCCTGCGACCGCTTCTAATTGAGGCTTGCCCTCAGGTGTGCCCCCGCCTCCGCCCCTAGGGGGACAGGGGAAGAACAAGGGGACACATTCTTGCCCCCACCCGCTTCCGCTCTCCGCCGACCTCCTGCCACTCCCAGCCCAACTCACCGGAAAAAAGCAATCTTGCTCCCTGCGAGGTGACTTCTGGCGTCCCCAGGCTGTGATCCTGCCACCCCCCTCCTCCCCCGGGCCTGGGCCCCACAGGACGCCTGTCCCTGCCAGCGGCCGCTCTGGGCCGCGCCTAGGGGTTGGGTTTTCTCTCCTACAGGTAGCAGGGACGCGTCGCGTGAGCCTGGACATCGGAGCCTGCGGAGGGAGGGGCCGCCAATCCCCAGGGCCTGGGCGCGCCGTGGCCTCTGGGTACCGCGCGGCGGACACGCAGGCTGCTGCACCTGTGTGCCCAGGCGCCCAACTTCCCCAGCTAGCACCTGACTTCTGGGTACTGCCAGCACCAGACACTTTGCAGTTGAGTTCTGTAGTTTGATTGCTAACCTTTCTTCAGCGGACCCGGTTGCAGGAAAATGGTTTTATTCTGGGGATTGGGGTGGGGACGCAGGCCTGGGGCGAGAAATATGAAGTGACTGGCTTTTGTTTCTCTTTCTGTCTCTGTTTTTGGAAACAAAACCGTAAGTCCCTACTGTCTGGCCAAGAGTTTGGGTATTTGGTTCAGATTCAGAGAAGTTCTGGGAGCAAGATTTGAGCACAGTTGTGCAAGACCTGGAATCTGCCTGCCCGCTTATTTCAGGTAGACGCTGGGAAGCAGGCATTTTAGGTCAGGGAGACCCTATTTCTTCTCCCAGGGTCTGCCTCTGGCCTCAAACCTGTTCCATAGAATGGTGCTCACCTTGGGACACACAAGTACTGTCTCTTCCCAGTGGGAATCAGAAACTTCATGCCTTTGGGGTCCTTTTGGAGTCTGGCTCCCCACCTTCCACCCCAGCCCCCATCTTTGGATGAGTTATTGAAGAGAGGGAAGGCTGCTGAGGGGCATCTGCCCACCCAGCCTTGCACACCACGGTCTCCCTGACTACGTTTGGGACTGGGGCCTCCGAGTGCGCTTGGTTCTGCGAGTGGGGGCGGAGCCCACGAATTCGAACTGCTTCTGCCTTTCTGCGTGGTTGGGGAAAGGCAGCTGGCCTTGGTAGAGGCGCTTGATGAAGTGGGCCTCTCGCTGGTTCTGGCGGCTCCGGGAGGCCTGGCGCGGCCGGCCCTGCCGAGTGAAAGCCATGAACCAGCCCTCATGCCGGGCGTTCTGGAAGGCTGTGTAGTTGTTCTCCAGTACGATCTCGGTGAACACGCAGTCTTTGCTCTTCCCGCTTGGCTACGGAAGAAAGGAGCAGAGGAGGGGAATTTGTCCATTCACCCTGACTGGGTTGTCTGCCTTTGGGCCTAATTTTTGTAGATCCCATGTGGGAGGGAGCAAGAAGTCATCGTGCCTAAGAATATGTCTGGTTGGATGAGCACCTTTGTTAGCAAGGCAGCAGTGGGCAGTACATACAGTCTGTGCTGGGAGTCAGAGCTGAACTTAAGTCTCTTGAGGAAGCCTTGAGAGAATATTGAATCTCAGTTTCCTCAGATGCTAAAATGTAGGGTCAAGATTGGGTAATAATTCAGTGCTGGGGCTGGGGACATGGCTCGTGAGAATTCTATGCTCTCTGGGTGAATGCTGTCACAGGGACAGGATAGGAGAGAGGGGTCAGAAACAGCTTCTCCCTTGACCCCACATGTTTTGCCTTCTTACAGGTGAGAAGTGAGAGGTTATTTGGTGAGCATCAGTCAGAGCTAGAAGTCAAGACTGGTTGGTTCTAAGAAAGTGTGGTGCTCTGTCCGCATAGTGCTGGCAAGGCTTCACCAGACAGTGCTTGGTGTGAGCCTTGCCTGTCACTGTCCACGATCTCCACTGAGCTTGTGAGAGTTTCAGCCACATACAAATGCCCCAGCTTCCAGCCCTCATCACCTTTTAGCTCTCCATATGGCTGCCACACAAACACATCACATACAACATCATATGGATGGTGTGTTCCTCCTGGTCACTACTGGGGGAATCTTCCCTACATCAGCACCAGGTTTGGTGTGGATGCCCTGTGCCTTCAGCAGGCCAGAAGCTACAAGGACTCTTTTAAAAAGATTGGTGGGCTGTAGAGATGGCTCAGTGGTTAAGATCACTGGCTGCTTTTCCAGAGGACCAGAGTTTGATTCCCAGTACCCACACAGAAGCTAAAAAATGTAACTCCAGTTCTCAGGGATCAGACACCCTCTTCTGGCTTCTACAAGCATATGGTACTTAGATATTCATGAAGATAAAACACCCATACACATGAGATAGAAATAAATATTTAAAAATCAATAGAGAGTTAGAGAGGTGATCCAATCGTTGAAGAGCACTGGCTGCTCTGGCAGAGAACCTGGGTTCCCTTCCCAGCACCCACGTGGCGGCTCCCAACCATCTATAACTCCAATTCCAGGGGATCCACTGGATCCCTTCTTACCTCCATAGGCACCAGGCACACATGTGGTGCACAGTCATGCATGCAGACAAAACACTCATACACATAAGAGAAAAATAAAACTTTAGACAAATAAAAATAAAAAAAAAAAAAAAGAAAGAAAAGAAATAGATTGGGGGATGGGGTGGTTGTCAAAGTAAGACCTCGTCAGGCAGGAGCCGCAGCAACAGGGAGGCCTTGCCTGCCCTTACTCCAGTAGGGGAGACACATCTGTCTGCTGCTTGTGTCCAGGCCTCACCTTCCCAATCAGCTTGCCTCTCTTGTTCATACAGATATACTTCTCGCTCTCTGCCCCCTTGATGCGGACTCTGCTGCCGAATGTATCCGTCTCCACGATGAGCTTGGCTATGAAAAAGAAGAAAGACCTTAGTCTATTGGGGCTGCATCTCAGGGATGTGCAAGGATTCTCCCCAAACTGCCTGCCCTTCAAAGTCAGAGGGTTGCTGGACTATCAGGCTTGCAGCATCAAGAGGCTCTCTACCCACAATTCCTCAAGCCCTCTGACCCAGGAGCTGGGGAAAAAATCCAGGGACTAGACTAGTCGGGTAGAAGTGGTCTGGGGCAAGGGCCAGGTCTTACCAAACTTGTTGCCATCCTCAGCGGTGGCAGAGATTCGACGCCCGGTGACCTGCACATGCTTGCCACTGGTCCGGCTGTAGAGCTGGTACTCACGGATTTGCCGCCTGCTCAGCTGGTCAGTCATAGCGCCCTGGTCCCTCACGTACTGGTTAAAATTAGGAGACGGGTGATTCTCCCCCTTTGCGGTTACCAAGGGAAAAATAGTGTCAATTTGCTTTGGGTGACACCACCATTGGCCCATCTGGGGAGAGGGGTGAGGACCTAAGTCAAGTGGGGCTGGCTGTGTGCCCTTCAGTGTATGGTGCAAGCTGAAGACTGCCTCTGCCCACGATCTTCTCAGGATGCTGCAGGAGCCAGTTGTTAATTTTGGGGACTTGTGATTGTCAGTCTTGGGAAACATGATGAGACAGTATACATCTGCAGTCATAACAGATTGCTAAAAGAAACCTACAAGGCTGTGTGTCCTGTCCCCATGTTCTACAGGACAGGTTCATGGGACACGCAACTCACAGCCAGAACCCCTTCTTTCTCTGAGGTCTTGGCTCCATTAATCAGGACCACTAGACGGCCCTACCCCCCCACCCCACCCCTACCACTAGCCCTGAAAGGTCCCAGCCCCAGTACATCTGCACAGAGCAGATGGTTTGTTGAATGGGTGGGATTAACCACTAAGGGGTACATGGGGGGCCCTCTTAGGTCCTTATCAAAAATGTCTTAGAGGTTCTTCAGAGGGAGAGAGAGAGAGAGAGAGAGAGAGAGAGAGAGAGAGAGATCCCAAGTATGTAGGGGGTAGAGGCAGCAATAGAAGGTGGTACCAATAGCTGCTCTCATGGTCACCTGCCTTCCTGTGGTAGTTACCTAGGTTCTTAGTAGCCTGCTCCTAGGGTGGTTCAAGAAACCATTTCCTGCACACATCAAGCCTGCCCAGTGCCACATTTCCACACTGGGGTTTGCCTTACCCAGCCTTACCTGAGTAGGACAGAAACATCACTGCCCCATCTCCAAGGTGCCCTCTAGGGTGACCGTTGCCAGTTGCTGGTTATAGCTTCAACTCAGCCTGCAAGACTTGTGTAGGGACGACCTCTCCCTGCTGCTACTGCCTAATTCCAACTATAATGATCTCAGACTGAATGGCATCACTTGGACCAAGCTAGAGCTAGACCCAGCTCAGCATGTATTAGGAACCAATATCCTAGACAGAAGGGTGGGTTATGTTAACCTAGGGGGTGGTCATAACCTCAAGGCCAAGGTTTAACCTGCTCTGGGTTGACCCCTTTGAACTTTCTGTCTTTGTCTGTTCCCAGCACCAGTCTGTAAAGGTCAGGAGGTGCCAGACCTCTAGGAGAATAAGAACATCTTTGGGACCTACTGTGCATCCCACCCTAGAGAAACTTGAGACCAGCACTTGTGGTGAGGAGCATAAGGCTTAGCTCTCACAGGCCTCCCTCTGGGGTGGGTTCCTGTCATCTCAGCCTTAGACTTCTGGCCCAGGTTCAGGATGTCCGCCCCACTTGGCGGGCAGCCTTCTCCTGGCAGTCTCTTCCAGGTCAGGGGCAGATAGCAGCCCCCCAAAGCCCCCTCCTCTCCTTGTCCCCCTTCAAGTCTTTCACAAAAGTAGCCCACGCCCTCCCCCCCAACAGCCCACAGCCCGCAAGTCCCTCTCCCACAGGACCTTGCCTGTTCCTTTCATGTTCCCGCTGTGGGGGGGCCTCCCCTTCCACCACTGTAGACAGCCGCTTGTCAGGCAGCTCCTCAAGCATGGCTGTGGCTCAGCCTGCTGCCCCCCTCCCAGGGGGGTGAAGGGGCACTTCAAGGGGAAAGGACAGCCTTGCCACCTTCCCTGAGTCCTGAATGGGGCCTCAGCCAGGCCATAAACGCCCAGGCCAGCAGTACCATTGTGCTAATTTCCTTTCCAGAACAGGTTGGACCCACCCCCAGCCCCCTCCCTGCCAGGCTGGGGGCTTTCTTCTTACTCTCCCTAGATGTGTGAAGCAAAAGGCCTGGAACGGGCTAGAGAAAAGGGGGAAGGAAGAAGGGGGGGGTTGTCTCTCTCCCACCCCCCCACTGCTTCAAAGGCAGCCCCTTCCCACTGAAAAGGCGTTTACCTTAAAAAAAAAAAAAAAAAAAAAAAAAAAGTCCCCAGTGGATGGGAAGAGAAACAGGCCTGTGGCCTGGGAAAGCCAGGCCATCTCTCCCCAGAGCGGTTCTGGACCAGTGCATTTTAATAGCTGTACTCTTATGGAGGATCACAAAAAAGGGACAGGGCCTCGCCTTCAGCTCGGGGCTGAGGCTTGGGGGTGGGAGGTGGGGGGTGGGTGGAGAGGTAAGCCCTGAATTCCATTCCAAACAAACCTTTAGGCTTGACCTAGGAACCCTAGAGGTAATGGGTCTACCTGGTTAGATACTCCAATTGTGCAGAGACCCTGGCCACCTAAGGTCCAACCATGCTGCTAAGAGTAGACAGTAGACCGTACATGTGGTTTCCAACCCAAACCCTTCAGGTACCTGCAAGTACAAACCTTACCTGAGCTCTTGCCTCCACTGACCTCTAACTGCCCGGTGCTCTGTCCCTCGGGCATAAACAAACACAGCCCTTAGCACTCTGAAACCCAGCACAGAGGGATGAAGAGTAGAGACCCAGGACGGTTGTTAGAAGGGCCTGAGAGGCAAACCTCGGTCTATCCCCCATTCCGATTCAGTCTGTTCTCCAACCCACCTTCTGAACTGATCCTCCAAACCTCAACAGTTGCTTGGTTAGGGGAGGCCAGTCCTGCCTCTCCTCCTTCGAGGTGAGGTGGGAAAGGTTGGGGGTTGGGGGCTAGGCGGGGGTGCCTACCTGCGTTTGACAGCAGAGAATCAATAGCTGCAAGCACCTGTTTGGGGAGACAAGGCAGTTCCAGGTGTGGGCACCCCAGGGTCCACCCATCCCCCACCTCTGTCTTGCCCCACCTGCCCGATAGTAGTTGGGGAGGGGGCGTATAACATTCCTGGGGCTAGAAATGGCAAAAAGAACTCCGGGCGCAGGCAGCACACTTACAGGGTAAGGTTAGGCAGCAGGCGGGCAGCTCCCATCGCTGGAGAGACTTCTTGGGGCGATTGCCCCTCTGCTCCCCAAACTCAGGAGCGGATGTGGGCAGGCCCCTGGGGTAGAGTCCCAGAGAAGCCAAGGTCTTTCGGAGCCACAGGTTTTCAGGGATGAAAGGAATGGAGGGAAGGGGAAGGCTAGCTGAGGGGGATGAAGGGGAGGCGTAATTGAGAGACTGAGGTGCGAGGTGTCCACCTTCCCGGCCAGTGAGGCTGCGAAGCCGGAGCTGGTCCGATTGGCGTACTCGCTCTCTTGGGCTACTGGCCTCGGGCAGGGGTCCCCGGGCGCAAAGGATGGAGCTGCAAGAGCGTCCTCTATCAGGAGGTTGCTCCTGCGATCTCTCTTGATTTATTCCTGACCCGCACGAACCTGCCGGTCTCCGTGAAGTGCGGGGCCAGCGGCAGGCACAGGGAGGGAGGCGCCTTGCCCTCCCCCTCCTCAGGGTCAGCAGCTTCCGCCCTCAGGTTTGATGCGGCAACCTCATCTCCTTAAGAATGAGCTGCAGGTAGCGAGCTGGGGCTGGGGTCTCGAATTCTGGCTCGGGGTGGGAATTCCCTCAAGCAGCCTTAAAAGGAGGAGCCTCCCTCCAGGGAGCAGGGGTGGGCTTGGCTTTAGCGGCTGCTGGCTCAGCTTCTCTCCTGTCACCCCTTGCCACCAGGAAGGAGGGGTAAGGCTGCGAACAGTGTAGGTGCAACAGGTTGAGGCCAGAGATGGGGAGTCAGGTGTAGCTGGGGCTCTTGAAAGATCTCAATGCTCACAAAAACTGGTTTGAGATGGATACCGGAAGAAGAGTGGGAGTCACTTTTGCCTGGGCCTTCATAGTCTTATTTTAAAAGGAGGGGTGGGGTGGGTTTCAGCCATTGGAGTATTGGAGGACCAAATGAGATGGCAGTGAGTCAGCGTGGAAATCCCTAAGACGTCTGGGCCTTATCTGGGGGTTGATACCCAGCCCTAGCCTCTCAGGCCTCAATTCACCAGTGTCCCCTAGCAGTTGCCTGGAATGCAGTGCCCAGTACTAGTCCCATGTAGCTGGGTACTCAAGTGAGCTATATTAACTGCAGTTTGCTGACAGGAAACTGGCATATTGGGAGGTAACTGGCTCAGAATAAGCCAGCTGGTAAGTGAAGGGCCAAGTTGCCAGGATCTAGGGTCTTCCTGTTCTTAGGAATTGTGATTTCACCCTCCAGGTCCCAGCCTGCCACTGGCCTTATTTTT
The DNA here is from genome assembly GCA_019843965.1 of Rhynchomys soricoides. Lineage (NCBI taxonomy): Eukaryota > Metazoa > Chordata > Mammalia > Rodentia > Muridae > Rhynchomys > Rhynchomys soricoides. The sequence continues at coordinate 12,733,314 of JADRCH010000013.1, forward strand.
ATTTTAGGGCTCAGACTTTGGTAGATTTTTTTTTTTTCTCTTCTTCTCTTTTCTACGGGAGACAGGGTCTCACTATGTAGCATCAACTGAACTAGAACTCACAGTGTAGACCAGGCTTGCCTCCGATTCACAGATCCACCTGCCCCTCTCCCAAGCGCTGTGATTGAAAGTGTGCAGCACTACATTAGACAGGCTTAAGTGGACTGTAATGTGACAGGCAGCTGGAGGATCTGAAGGCTGGTGACCAGTTCTCTCCTTACAGACAGGTGGGAGGTGCTGAACTGAAGGGAGGAGCGATTTGGGGAGTCTGAACTCTGGCTCCCTTTCCCTGAGTTCACAGAGCAGCACACAGGTGGATTTATTTGCCTTCTCATCTTCCTGAGTTCCAGCAATCCACAAAGTGGTCTGCCACCCTGCGATATTCCCCCAAGCCCCCAGCAAGCTAGTAGATACCTCCCCCTGTCCCCTAAACAGGGCCGTTGCCCCCTCTAGCAGGGGCCCTTAGAGCTCCGCCCTCTCTTCCGCAGACTCAAAATGCCGCTGCAGGGGTCCTAGGAGTGAATTTGGAAGAGCTGTTTGGGAAGGTGGGAATTACCAGGGGGAGTCGAGAGGTTTGGAATCAAATTTAAAGAAAGTTAGGACTGGGGGCTGACTAGGGACGCAGCTCAGTTGGTAGAAAGCTGGCCTAGCATTTATGAATTTTTGGGTCCTATCTCTAGCACTGTTAAAGCCAGGTGTGGTTGCACACCTGTAATCCCAGTACTTCAGAGACTCAAAGCAGCGGGGTGGGGTGGGGGATGGGAGATCAATTCAAGAATCATCCACTGGGCAGTAGTGGCGCACGCCTTTAATCCCAGCACTCAGGAGGCAGAAACAGGCAGATTTCTGAGTTCGAGGCCAGCCTGGTCTACAGAGTGAGGCCCAGGACAGCCATGGCTACACAGAGAAACCCTGTCTCGAAAAGCCAAAAAAAAAAAAAAAGAATCAATTCATCCTTGGCTATTTAGCAAGTCTGAGGCCAGCCTGGGATGTGAAACAAACAAACAAACAAACAAACAAGGTGGAGCGATGTGGTGCTGATGTGGTGCACATCTTTAATCCCAGCATTTAGCAAGCAGAGGCAGGAGGATCTCTGTGAGTTCCAGGATAGCCAAGGCTATACAGAGAAACCATGTCTTGAAACAAAACAAAACAAAACACACACACACATACTAAAATCAAAACTAGAAGGTAACTGATAACTCATGTCTAACAGCAAGTGACTGTGGGCTGGGCCAAGGGGCCAGTGCCCAACAGAGCCCAGTGCTGCAGGCCAGTTTGATGTTCTCAGAAGCAGCTTCAGCCTGCTCTCGTCTCAGCCGGGCTGGGCACACCTCTACCTCTCATCAGACCCTTTCCATCTTCCACATTCTTGCCACCATTTGAGGTTCACCCCATCTCTGCCTCTTCAGGGAAACTTGTCCTCTTTCCATCAGACTCGTGGACCCCATTTCCACATTCCCTACTAGCTCCCAGGCGCTCCACCCTAGCTCACTCTGAGGCAGCTAGCAGCTAAGAGGGCTCAGGTGCATGGAGGAGACAGCTAAAGACTTGGAATTCAATGGTGATGCTGTCATCTGGAAGTAGAAGACAGGCATGGGGCATCAACACCTTGTATTCTTGAAGCTCATTTACCAGGGGGCATTGGAGGTCCCTCAAGGCTTCTGAGTCTGAGCACCTGGTTTCTGTCACTGGGGACAGAGCCCATTGTCGCTCACTGGCTAGACCTCAGTGCAGCCTAAGTCTCCATGGTAACAGATGCCAGCAGTAAAATTTGGTCTTGAGGTTCAGCCAGAGAGAAGTGGGGATAGCAAGGGAAGCCTGCTTTGCGTGTGAGCTATCCTTGACTTCTCATCCCTTGTTATTTGGTATGTTCAAACCTGGCTTTTAGGTTTGCTCTTTTCTGCCCTGGGGGAGGCAGTAGCAGCCCACAAGTGGGGGGCAGCATGGAGAGCTGGGGATAGGAACTGGGTTCTGGATCTTATCTCCATCCCTTGCTGTGTGGCCTGAAAAGTTGGTTTTCTGGCTCCAGGTTTTCTTTTAGAAAAATGAGCCGGCAGTGGTGTGCACGTCTTTAATCCCAGCACTCCAGAGATAGAAGGATCTTGGAGTTTGAGGCCAGCCTGGTCTATAGTCTTCAAAATAGCTATCCTATCAGTTGAGACAAAGACTCATCCTACAAAGAGGGGAAAAGGGACAATGACCCGCTGTGTGGCTTAGCCTTAGTTTATCTAAACTTTGGCATACTTTCTCCCCTAGTAGGGTGAGCTGGAGAAGGAGGGTTTATTAACAGTTATGGGGAGCTTTGAGAAGCTAAGAGGAGAAAGAAGTGGCTACCAAAATTCTAGTTAATCCCCACCACTTAGTACCAAGTCTAACCTCCCTGCCCCCGTTGGGGTGGTCTCACACCTGTGCCCAACAACCCAGCTACTGCAAACACTGCCACCAGCCTCAGCCTAGCCATCCTTTTCCTGTAGAAACACAGGTGGGTTAGGGCAAAGGACATCCCTAGCAAGGTGGACTGACATCTGACTCTACTGGAAGTTTGTCCATCCATGCAGGTGGTCTTTAGTGTACTGTTGGTCAGTCTCGTGTACGGATCTGGTGTGTTTGTTAAGCACTCCTGTCTGTACAGCCTGGGGATGCAGGAGGGAAGTCTCTGTGTCTCTACCTGGCCATGAATAGGCTTTCCTCACTGAGGACTGCTCTCACTAGCCCTTGCCCTCAGTTCACAAGATTGCCTGCAAACTGGCAGGAACATCTCCATGAGAAGAGTGGTCACAAGCAAAGGCTCTGATGCCAGACTCTCTAGCTCCCCCTTCTGCTCCATGACCTTGCAGACTGTTAACTTCTGTGTTTTGGTTCTCTTTTAAGAAATGAAGCTAACCTAACCTCAGGGTATAATCGTGGTATGAGGAGCAAGTCTGGAGACAGCATGTATATATAGCGTGAGCTTGTAGCTACTGCTGCCATGACAGCCATCCTTCTGGATAGACACTTTGGAGACAGACCCTGACTCAGAGTAGATGCATTCACAAGAATGGTCTTGTTAGCTTCCCCCACATCCTCCATGTCAGCTGCCTGTTCCCAGGGGCCTCTCAGGTCTCTAACACCCTGGTTTCCTTCCAGGAACTGAGAGCATAGTGTTGGCTTTGTGTTACCACCTGGCTATATAGGTGACTTCAGTGGGCGTGGAGGTGGGTAGCTCAGCTCTCCCTATACAGCTGTGACTGATACCAGTGAACTAGGCTAGATGATCATCATCTGCACTAAGGGCCAAAGAACTAAATAGGAATCAAAGATTTTTTTTATAACCTCCTGGGACTTATACATGGGGGTTCTGGGTGGCTCTTTGCTGGCTTGTTTCTGGCCTGGCCTACGGGATGCTGTGGTCGGGCAGGAGCCACCCAGCTCAGGTTCCTCCACAAGCACAGCCCTTTACCCTAGGATTACCTTGTGTCCTACTCAAATCATGGATGAAACCATGGCCACTCCCCAGTGAACAGGCTCCAGAGGTACCTCAGCATGCTAAGGAGGCCAGGCAGCCAGAGCCGTGCAGTGGTCACCCACTGTTTCCCAGCTGTCAGCTGGCTCACTCTGATATAGGCCTGTGTCCTGTTAAGTGTCATATGGGCCTTCATCTCATAACTGTAATAGCAGCCTAAGTTGTCCCATATACCTTTGACAAGTGCCTGATAAGAGCAGGGAAATGGAAGGGTCTGACCCAGGCCCAAACTGCTCCTGGTGGCAAAGGCAGGATGGGTCCTAGAACTCTGTACTTGTAAACCTCACCTGACCCAAAGAAAGTAGACCCCTCAGTCCCAGATCACTGAAATGCAGGCTGAGGCTAGCCCTCCCTAGGCCTTCCCTTAATCATGGGGTGGAAACCTAGGAAAAGCAACATGGGACTGGTTTCTTGTTTGTGGTTGCCCTCTGCTGGGCGCAGGAGCTAGCGCAGCAGCAAGGAGACCTGTACTGGCTGGTTGTGTGTCAACTTGACACAAGCTGGAGTTATCACAGAGAAAGGAGTTTCAGTTGAGAAAATGCCTTCATGAGATCCAGCTGTAAGGCATTTTCTCAATTAGTGATCAAGGGGGGAGGACCCCTTGTGGGTGGTGCCATCTTGGGCTCTATAAGAAAGCCAGCTGAGCAAGCAGGAGAAGCAAGCCAGTAAGAAACATCCCTCCATGGCATCTGCATCAGCTCCTGCTTCCTGACCTGCTTAGTTCCAGTCCTGACTTTGGTGATGAACATCAATGTGGAAGAGTAAGCTGAATAAACCCTTTCCTCCCCAACTTGCTTCTTGGTCATGATGTTTTATGCAGTAATAGAAACCCTGACTAAGACAAGACTCATCCAGGGAGGGAGAGGCAGAGGGAGGTTCTGATCAATGCAAATTTTATTGTGGCTCTATCCGTGCTTGCTGGGGGTTCTTTTCCAAGAGCCTCCGAATACTGGAGGGCTGGTTGCAGGGCTCCTGTATGGCTCCTACGACACTTTATAACATTTAGACTAGGGTGGTGGGGCTGGACACCTGCCGAGAGCATAGCTGGTAGACATTCTGCCTTGGACATAGAAGATGCTAAGATGAGCTCATTTCTTGGACGTCGGCTTCTTAGGTTTGGGTGTTGATTTCCCCTGTGCAAATAAGATACTGAAGAGTCTACCACCCTCCCTGGCCTGGCAGCCTTCCCCAGGGTCAGCCCCAACTTGTCATTGCTCACCTTCTTCCAGGGGCTCTTGTCCTGAGAGCTGGACCTGGAAAGGAATAGGACAGAGTGGGCAAGAGAGTGCAGCTTTATGACATAGCTGAGCCCTCCTGATATTGGTAGGATCAGGAGGATTGCGTGCATTTATTGCAGAGATAGGAATTGAACTTAAGGCTTTGAGTATTGAAGGGACACATTCTACCACTGAGCTGTATTCCCAACCCACTTTTAATTTTGGGGGGTGTTAGAGAACAGACAGAGGATTGCTAGGCAAGTCCTCTGCCCCTGAGCTCAGCCTCAGCTTTGCCTCCTTCCTTTTCTGTTCTGCCTCTTTTAAGAATGTGTTTTCTTCTTGGACTTCCATTGCTTTCCTTTCAGGTATGAAAAGTGCTCTTTTCACACCAAGGGGGCACTGGTGGTAAAAGGGATGGCTGGGGAGTATGGGAGGATAGGCTCAACACACAATATAGACTTAGGTAGAGTTTGAGTTTTTGTTTGAGGCAAGGTCTGTTATGTAGCCCTGGCTGTCCTGGAGCTCAGCCTGTAGACCAGGCTGGCCTTGAACTCAGATCCACCTGCCTCTGCCTCCTGAGTGCTGTGATTAAAGGTGTGTACCACCACACCCAGGCTTAAAATCTAAATGTAGAGAGGCAGATTGAGCCATGGTTCTGTTAGACTTTGTTACAGGATCTTGTTGGTTAAGAGGCTTGTTGACATGACTGACATGCTGATCTCTCGTGTATGTGTGTGGGGATGGGGTGTGGGGGGGAGATGCAGAAGAGATTTGTCCTCAGGATTACAAACCAAAGAGACCCCAGAACTCCCAGTGATTCATGCCTGGTTTGTTCATCCCATAAGTGGATGCTGTTGGGTGTACTTGCTGCTCTGCCATTGCTAGTTTTAATCCTAGGGATGGGACAGGTCCCCTCCTGCTTTGGGACTTGGGTGCCTACATAGGCAGTGAGGGAAAAGGCTCTCTCCACCTTCAGTTTCCCATCATTGCATCCAATCTGTCTCTTACCCCTAGAAGCTGCTCCAGGATTGTCTAGACAAACCTCAGGCACACTGGTCTTTGCCTGCACCATGCCATCTCTGTGGTACTAGTTGCTTAGGGGATTTAACATTCTCTCCAGTTGTGTGGAGGTTTGGACCGAATTAAGTTTACATTTCTGGTTAGCAGAGGGCTTCACAGCCTCAAAAACCTCAAGGATTTGCACTGTGCTTTCTCAGGCTGAGGGTCTTAAAGACCATTTCCAGGACAGCCAGGGCTACCCAAAGAAACCCTGTCTCAAAACAAACAAACCAAGAAGAGTTGACATAATACATTTTTCACTTTAAATGTTAACCTCACTGCACATAATTTAGCAAACAGCCATTAGAATAAATTCCTCATGTTTTGCAATGTTAATTCTTTTGTATAACTCTTGGCCGAGCTGTTTCTAAAACACTTGACATGAAATGAACATGAAGCCACACTGTGTTCTCTTAATTCTAGCCCTTTCCAGGTTGTTGTCATGCTTCCAAAGTCTACGAATGTTCCATTTACCCTGTGCCACAGAGGAGAGAGAAAATGACGGGACCTTGTTTGGTCAATTCTTTTTTTGGGGGGGGGGTGTTCAAGACGGGGTTTCTCTGTGTAGCCCTGGCTGTCCTGGAACTCACTCTGTAGACCAGGCTGGCTTTGAACTCAGAAACCGCCTGCCTCTGCCTCCTGAGTGCTGGGATTAAAGGCGTGCACCACCACTGCCCGGCTGGTCAATTCTTATCTTGACATTTAGAATGCTATTTCCAGGACTGCTGAGTAAGGATAGGGTGAGTTTCTGAGCATAGATCTTGAACTGTTTGTTTGGGTTTGAATGGAATTACCTCAGATGGAGTCAGGTCAGGTGCATGCTTTTCCAGAGCTGTTGAGGCTGCATGTATGCATGCAAGTAAATACATTGCCTGTACCCTGCTTCCCAGGACTAGCTATCTCCCAGAAAGAACTTTTGCTGTTTCAGCTGGGCCTGGTGTGCAGGCCTGTAATCCCAGTTACTAGGGAGGTTGAAGCAGGAGTACAAGTCCATGGCCTGCTAGAGCTATACAGTAGTTCAAGGCCAGCCTGGGCAACTTACTGATTACCCTGTTTCTTGAAATCAAACAAAACACTGACCAAACCAAGCCAAACACAACGTCTGGGGCTGTAACTCAAGCAGCACCCTGTTTGCTTAACATGTCAGAAGCCTTGGGCTCAGTGCTCAGTGCTGGCTGTGGTGGGGATTTAACAGCATGAATTACCTCACTACAGCCTCCTCCTCCTCTTCTTTTTCCACCTTCTTTCTCTGGGAAAAAAACCAAGTGTTATCTGGAAAGTTAACCCAAGACCCAGAGCCAGAACATTCTTGAGTGCCAAGCAGTCCCAAGGGAGACTTGCAGAACTTCAGTGGTGGAGGACTTGGCCTGTCTCAAATGCCCAACATGGGAGGCCCAGCTCAGGTCCTAATGCCCTACCTCATTCTTTTCCCCCACCTTAGCAAGGCTCATCTGCTTCTGGGGAGCTGCCCTTTTGACTTGTTTGACAGGTATCTCTTCTAGCGATATATCTGCATCATCATCTTCATCCTCCTCCTCCTCCTCTTCTTCCTCTTCCTCATCATCTTCCCAGGCCAGGTCTGAAGTCTCTGGAATGGTATGGGAAGCAGGTAGGACTAGTGCACGGTGGGGAAAACCAGATCATCTGACCTTAGGGCTCAACACCCATTTCCCAATCCAGGTTTCTTTTGGCTGTGGAATTTATGCCCAGGCAAGTGCTGGGAGAGTGCTTACCTCCTGCAGTGGGCCAGATCCTTTCTCTCCCTCCCTGAAAAGTAGGGGTGGGGTGAAGCAAGGGGCAGGAAAGCTCCACAGATGTTGGGGGAAGGAGGGCAGGCAGGAGGAGGCTGTGTATTGAGAATTGGCTGGGCCAAGGCTGAAGGTGGGCAAGCAGGGAAGGAGAGCTAGATGAGACTACAGTATGGCTTGGCCCTCAAAGGTCGATGTGCTGAAAACTTGGTCCCCAGTGTGCCAGGCTGATACCCATGGCTGTCCTGAAACTCATTCTGTTTTAGATTGCCTGCCTTTGCCTCCCTGAGTACTGGGATTAATGGTGTGGACCACTACCTGCCAGGCTGGGAAGTGGATCTTAGAGGTGCCAATGTGGTAAGTTGCCCATGCTGTCACTAGAGCTTCATGCTTATCCACTCTTTGAAATACTCCTAAATCCTAGCTATAGAAAGAGCGTCTCTTTGGGCAGAGGGTCTTGTTTATATAGCCCAGGCTTTCCTTGAGCTGAGAATACAAGCCTGTGTGTGCCACCACGCTCAGCTTAAAAGTCTTTTGGAAGACCCTGTTCACCATACAGTAGATTCTGAAGCTGAAACAAGGGCCACCTCACTTATGATAAAGCTGAGGCCTGAGGCCCACAAAGGACATGAAAAGGTGAGAAGAGCTGGGACGATAGCCCTTGTCACAGCCTTCTAGTTTGGGCCACAGGCAATCATTTGCTTTGGAGGGTTCATACAAAAAGTCGAAAATCTCTTGAGGCCTCAAGTACCTAGGGCATACAACTTACCATAACATTCCAGGCCACTGAGGAACACAGGTCCCGAGCCAGCCCTGAGCCGAAAAGTTACTGGAGGAGAAAGTTCGACACCTGTCACTGTGACCTGCAATGGGAAGAAGACAACGGGGCAACATAGAAGACACAGGCAACTTAGCCTAGCCCCTGGTAGGTGCTGGTCACACAATCCAAAGGAAGGCAGGAAGATTGTAAGTTCCAGCTATTCTGGGTGACATAAGAAACACACTGGCTCAAAACAAAAACTCCAAAACCATAAACAAATGTTACCTTTCTCCATGTGACTACACTGAATAAATTGTTTTTCTGCTTTTCACTAAAAGAACAGAGGGAGTCAATGTGTTGCACACCAGTATCCCAGCACTTGGGAAGAGGCAGAGTCAAGAGGACCACTGTGGGTTTGAGGCTGGTTTAGGTTACACAGAAAGACTGTCTCGAAGAACAACAAGAACAAAATAAAACAAGCAAAGGCAAGAAAGGAAAGTGAGGTACTCAGGTGGTGGTGTGGTTCAGCGCAGAAAGGCTTGCTGAGCAGGCCTGGTGGCCAGAGTCCAGTCCCTGACTTCACAGAAGATGAGATAAACTTCTCCACAAAGCTGTTTTCTGACTACCACATGCAGCGGCATGCAGGTTTACATGCCCACCAACCCCATGAATCCTTAAGTAAAGAAAGATGGCAACATGTTAAAGTGAATTCAGAGTGTGGATGATCAAGGAACCCAAAAAGGCTCAAGTGTTACTCTCCCAACAAAATGGTATGTTAATGGATGGATGGAGAAAGAATCTAAGATCAGGTGAGTCAAAAAAAAAAAAAAAAAATTGAGGGGCTGAAAAGAAGGGTCAGCTATTAAGAGCACTGGCTGCTCTTCCAGAGGAGCTGAGTTTGAGTCCTAGCATCCACATGGTGTTTCAAAAACATCTGCAGTTCCACTTCCAAGGCCATCTTCTGGCTTCTTAGGAACTAGGCATGAATGTGCTTTGTAGAACATAGGCAGGCAAAACACACATGTAAAATAAAAATGAAGCATTTGATGAAATTTAACTTCCTATTCTGGAATAAAAATAAAAACTTTAAAGCATAGCAGTGCCAGATGGAGGCTTTCATTAATTTGGTGAAGCCTATCTGTCAAGCACTTCATGGAGAGCCATCTTAAATCAGGGAAGAGGAAAGGGTGTCAAATGTTCAGGTCACATTTACTCAATTACAGTTCCCAATTACTCAGGAGATTTTGGCTTAACAATGTTGCAAGAGTTAAACTCATTTAGTAGAACCACACACCTGAATTCTGGATTTTGATATTTTCCTGGGCCAGTGATACGTGATAAAAATCCTGCCTATTCCTGACCATTTCAGTGAGCATCCTGATGCTCTCTGTGCCCTGGTTTCTCTAAGGGTGACAAACGATGCCTCCACAGCATGTCATGGTGCTAAATGAGGGGGTTCCAGGAGATAAGCATAGTAAATCATTTTCCAATTATGGTATTTTCAACTCATAAGTTCATCTTTAAGTCAGGGAATATCTGTATTATACCAAAAGCCCTAGCCCATGGGGCAATGCAGTGAGATTACAGAAAAAGGGAAAGGGTCTGTGTTGTGGCACATGCCTGTCATCCCAGCACCAGGGAAGGGGAGGCAGGAAGATAACTTTGAGGCTACTCTGTGATACAATATGAGACCCTGTCTCAGACAAACGGGACAGGCTAGATGGTTCAGCAGGTAAAAGCACCTGCTGCATAGGCCTGGCAACCTGAATTCAATTCCTGGAATTCACAACAGGAGAGTCCTAACTCCTGGGTTGTCCTCTGATCTCCACATGTACTCTGGTACATGTGCATGAACTCTTGTCTCTCTCTCTCTCTCACTTATACATGATTAATTTTAAAAAGCTCCAAATTACTTCACATACAATGATTAACTGCATAGCGTAAGATACATTACTAGAAGAATGAACTTCCAGACTCAAAGCCCAAATATAAGCCATAGACAATGTCTTGGTAAATAGCTTAAACAGGACACTGTTGGAGAGGGTATTTGGCTTGCTCATGGCACTGGCTCTGGAAAGCAGGAATTGGGATGGTTTTCCTAGTCGCCTTTACAGCACGGCTGGAAGCCTGGGGCATGAAGGCATTTACACTCATGTCCAGGCCTGTCTGAGAATGAAGTTAGAGCAGTGACAGCTTCCCTGGGCCTGCAGGGAGTGAAGACTCACCATAGGCAGGACAGAGGCCTTCAGCGTGGCAATAGTGATTGGTGATCTTCTGTCTTCCTGGGAGAGGATTTCCACACGATTCACCTCCTCTTTGGCTTTCTCTCCCAGGCAGATCTGAGAAGAGTGATGGAAGAAGCTGTTAGCTGTTGAGGCTGGAGACTCACTCTTGTTCCAGCCTTCTCCTCCTCCTTGGGAGACACCCACCGTGCTGAGCAAGAGTTTACAGCTGTCCTTCCTCTCGCCTTGGGCTCTAAAGGTGCAACTCTGCTTTTCCTGATTGAGTTCACTGCCTGCATAGAGAAGATGGCAGTGTGGGGCTGGAAGGCTCATGAGTTCCTTTACATTAGAGGCACAGTTCACCAGCAAACCCACTCCACTGTTACTGGGGACAGCCTTAGCCCTTACCCCAGATCATGTTCTTTGCTGTAGCTTCAGTCACGCTGCTGGTGCTGTGGCGACTCATGTCGATTTGGGTGACTTGATAGAGGTGTTGCGGGGAAGAATTATGTCTGTGGAGAGGCAAGGTCCTGGGTTCCTACTTGGAGCTCAGCTATTATCATTGTTTTCTGAGTAATGCAAAAGCAAGCTCATAGCCTTCCATAAGTAAGCTCTCTTGAGTCCTGGGAATGTTGGCTATACCAACAGCTATTAAAAACTAGAAGCCAAGTTTCCCACCCCCCAAACTCCCAACTGATTGGAGCATCCCCAGACCTGAGAAAGACACACTCAACACAATAGTGCAAGGAATGGTGGTTTTGTTTAGCCCAAGTTTGGAAGCTTGCTGAGAGACCACATGACTGCTCTTGGCACCCTCCCAGAAGCCCAGTGTGGAGAGGGAGGGGACACCAGGATGTGTGCCCAGTTGGAGCTGAGTTCCACTCATCCCCTGTTCAAGCTTACTGTGCTGCCAGTCATGGGTTGCACCTCTACTGCAGGTCCTCATCTGACTTCAGGGCTCTGTCTAAGGGTCAGCTTCCCACACCAGGCTGTTAAGAAGCCTGGGGAAGGGGAGAGGAAGGGGGTGTGTGCAATCCCCTCCTACCCTAGAAGCACCTGGCCCTTGGTTAAAACTTGATTTTTGAGCATCACCTCTGCTGTTTCCCATTGAGCAGGTCTAGGTAGGGCCAAGAGAATTTGCATTTCCAACCAGCTTTCAGGTGAAGCTGCTGTGTGAGGACCACTGTTCACAGCCAGTGGGGATTTCCAAGAGAGAGGCTGTCTTTGCTACTTGACTTAGAGATGCTTTGCCATCTGGCAGGAAGCATCAGCAATGATGATCGTCATACATTTCCACCTACAGTGGATGAAAATGGTAGCCGCTCTGACCGTTGCCAACGTTTGGCATTGCTGGTGTTCTTAAATGTAGCCATTCTAGTGGCTGGATTTTGTTCTGTTTTCACTTCCCTCAGGGCAGATGTTGTACTACCGGGCTACATCTTCAGCCTGTTGGTGGTATCTCGTTGTGGTTTTTAATCTGCACTTCCTTGATGATAAGGAATGTTGAATGTTAAAGTGATTACTGGTAATGTGCAAACTGGCATCTTCAAAATGCCTGGTCAGTTATTAAAACGGAATTATTTGAGATTATTTTTATTGAGATTGTTATTTATAGGTGCTCTTTATGTATACTGGCTATTTGTCTTGTGCCAAATATATGTATTTCAAAGATTTTTTTCACTACAAATGATATCTTGTCTTCCTTCCTTCCTTCCTTCCTTCCTTTCTTCCTTCCTTCCTTCCTAAGTCTGGGTATGTAGCCAGGCTGTTCTTGAACTCAAAAGATTCTTTGACCTTTCCCTCCCAAGTGTGAGAATCATAGGTGTGCACCTCAACCTCCACACCTGACTCTAATTTTGCTTTGATTCTTAGGTGTATGATATATTTTGAGTTAGCTTTCCTCGGATGGTGCTGTGATGGTTAAAGAAACTCCCCTTTATGCCAGGCATCCATCCTGACACCCACTAGCCAATCCCTGTCTTTGACTCCAATCCCTGGAAGATAACTTCCCAGTAACCCGGATGTAGTCATCTTTATATAAAAATGTACAGCTGTGCCATCTACTTGTTATGATATGACTGCTTATTGGTTTCTGTAACTTGCTTATGCAGACATTCAAGGACTATTTTAAGGTTCCCTTGGGTACCTAATCTTGGCAGACAGAACAGCTCTCGGCTTGCTTGTGCAGATATTCAAGGTCTAGTGACTTTTGCCTTTTAAAATCCTTCCCTCACCCCCTCCACATAGCAATCTCATTTGGTTCAGGGATTGTGTCCTGCTAGCAGCTTCAATACATTTAACTAATTAAAATCCAGACTGAGTCTGTGGTCTCTCCCCAGGGGTCATGAACTCCACGGCAGTGTCATATATTGCAAAGGCTGGCATTGAACTTGTGAACATTTGTCTCTGTCTCCTGAGTATCTAGGACTCCAGGCATATGCTACTACATTATTTTGAGTAGCTCCATTTTTATTTATGTAATAGGAGAGGTTCACTGCCGATCCCTCCCCTCCTGCTCTCCCCAAATGCATATCCTCTGACACCAACCCTGAGAAAGACTATCTTTTCCTGTACGCTGACCTTGGCATCTTTGTTGTCTATTGATCATATCAGTCAGTCTCTTTCTGGGCTGCTTCTGTTTCACTGGTCTGCATGTCTGCCCCCAATCAAGAGACACCTGGTTTGATAGTACATCTTGGGATCAGGCAGCATGAATGCCCGAGCTGATCTTTTTATTTTAAACAAATATTTTAAGGCTAAGGGTGTAGTTTACTGGTAGAGCACTTGGCTTTTATGTGAAAGGCCCTGGGTTCCATCCTGAGCCCCAGAAGAAAAGACTGTGGTAGCTGGAAGGATGGCTCATCAGTGGGTAAAAGCACTTTTTGATCTTGCAGAGGAGTTCAGTTCCCAGCACCAACAGGGTAGCTCAACAGGGTACCTCCAGTTTCAGGAGATTTGATGCCTTCTTCTGACCTCCCAGGCAAGTTATGTGGTGCATATATGTAAGTACAGGCAAAATATTCATAAAATAAATCTAAAAAAATTAGAAACGAGATTTGTATCTCTGATTTTTCCATTTTCACATGTACAATCAATGCATTAGTTTCTACAAAAAGGCCTTTGAATTCCCACTCCTCCCCACCCCAAGACAGGGTTCCTCTGTGTAGCCCTGGCTGTTTGGGAACTCATTCTGTAGTTCAGGCTGGCCTCCAACTCAGAGATCCACCCGCTGCTGTCTCCTGAGTGCTGGGATCAAAGGTGTGTACCACTACTATCCGGTTCCTTTTCAAATTTCTATTGGAGAAAGTACATAAATGGAACTGGATGAATCACAGCAGTCAAAGGCAGAGGCAGGCAGACATCTGTGAATTTGAGGCCGGCCTGATCTATGGAGAAGTTCAGGACAGCCAGAGCTACACAGTGAGAACCTGACTCAAAACAAAACAAAACGTCTTTATGCAACCCATCTCTATGTACAATGAATACATATTGACTATAGCGATCAATGTCAGGGGCTGGAGATGAAATTTCATGGTAAAGTGCTTGCTTAGCATGTATGCTAACAACAAACCACCAAAAAAAAAAAAATCCACTATGAAGATAATCAACATCACAGTGTTTTTGGATCATGAACAGATTACAGTCTAGATTTCCTTGGTATTATTCTATAGATTTCAGCACAGATCTAAAATTACTCATGTGTATTTCGTGTTCTTGAATGCCATAAAAATAGTATATCTTTTTAATTTTAATCTAATTGTTTTTAGGAATACAAAAATGTATTTGTATTGTTTTTTAATAATACAAATGAATCTTTAATTTTTTTATTTTTTATTTTATTCCCCCCACCCCCAGTGGTATAGGACAACTCTAGGGTCTTGGGCATGGTAAGCATGTTATGGCTGGCTTTTCTTGGGAAGAAAGGGCACAGAGAAGAGGAACAAAGGAGAACAAACTACTACACATTTATATGAATTACCACGATGAAACTCATTGTATAACTTGAAAATTAAAAACTTGCAAACAATTTAAATACATTGATAATAATAGATATTGTCTTTTGTGGGTTTGTTTAATTCAACTTAGTAGTTCCAGTGGCTTTTTATACTCTAAATCATGACATCTGAGATTAAAGACAAGATTCCCTTTTTCCTTTGAGATCCATGTGCTTTTTCTTTTTGAGCTGCATTCATTTGGCTCAGACATTTTGGTAAAACATCCACTCTCTTTTTGAAAGAGTATCTCACTATGGAGTTCTGGTTGGCCTGGAGCTAGTACGTAGCTCAGGATGGCTTTGAACTTACAGAGATCCACCTCCCTCTGCTCCCTGAGTGCTAGGTTTAAAGGTGTGTACTATCAAGCCTGGCCTGACTGCCTCCTCTCCTTCTGCCTCTCTTTTCTGCCCAAGACAGTCTTCTGATATAGAACCCAGACTGGCCTGGTACTTTGAGGCCTCCTGCCTCAGCCTTCCAAGTGCTAGGACTGCAGGTCTGTGCTACCATAGATAACCTTTTGTTCTCTTTAAAAGGGAGAGTGCATTTTAACCTTCAGGTGTGTTGTTGGGATTGTACTTGGCACCAAGTACAAGACCGAGTTTGTTTTCTCCAACACCAGCACTCACAAAGTTTTGCTCAGTTATTTTTGATATAAGATCTCATATATTCCAAGTTGTTGTTGGTGGTGCATGCCTTTAATCCCAGCATTTGAGATTCACAAACAGGCAGATCTCAGTGAGTTTGAGGCCAGCCTGGCCTCCAGAGCAAGTTCCAGGGCAGCCAGGGTTACACAGAGAAAGCCTATCTTGAAAAGCCAAGAAGCCCAAAACAAACCAAACAAAAAAACAGAACAACAACCTCAACCAAAAAACCCCAAGTTGGCTTTGAACTTACTATGTACTGAGAACGACCTTGGACTTCTAATTTTCTGTGTTGGGCTTGATGTTGTGCTGAACTCAGGGCTTCCTGCATGCTAGGAAGCTACATCTCCAGCATAATACCTTTTTTTTTTTTGGTTTGAAATTTAATAAGTTTAAATTTTCATTATGTATTTTTCCTATATCTATTGATATGATCTCTAATTTTTCCTTAGTTCATGTGGTGTTACAGCTATGCGTTTTATAGAATGGTATTTAAGAAAATTATGTGTATAGGTGTTTTGTCTGCATGGTATGTCTGAACACTTGAGTGCCTAGTGTCCATGGCGGCCAGGAGAAGTAGTTAGATCCCCTTGGGATTGGAGTTACAGACAGTTGTGAGCAATCACGTGGGTGCTGGGAACTGAATCCAGTGCTCTCTGAAAGAGCAACAAGTGTTCTTAACTGCTGAACCATCACTCTAACCTTACTCTTTTGAAAATTAAATCAACATTGCATTCTAGATTCAGCCACTTAATCATGTTGTATCATTCCCTTTTATATACTGATTCTGACATACATTTTGGTAAGAATGCATCTAAATTCATGAGATAATAGTCTAGAAGCTTTAAATAAAAAATATTTTATGAATATGGGTGTTTTGTAAGTCTGTGTCCAATGTGTGTGCCTCTGGCTTGAGGGGGCCAGAAGAAGGTGTTGAATTCCCTAGAGCTGGGGTGACAGACCATTGTGAGCTAGTATGTGGGTGCTGAGGATGGGACATGGGTCCTCTACAAGAGCAGCCCGTGCTTTTAACTGCTGAATCATCTCTCCAGCCCTCTAAACGTTTATTCTTTAATGTCTTTGGTTTTCTATTTGAGGCTTAGTAAAATGATGACTTCCTCTTCTGAGTTTCTGTGTGATTGGCATTCATTTTGCAGAAATGTTTTTGGTATCTCCAGGGGTAGGGCCTTCTCTCAGGTTCACCCAGTGCGCTGTCTTTACAACCCAAATCCTAGTCTTGACCAATGCTTTCTCTTTTCCCATCAGGTGTCACTCCATTCTGGAACTAGGGAATCAAATGCGAATCATTTGAATTCAGCTAATTACAAAGGTGTTTTGAGTCCACCTCTCAACATTCCTCGACTTTTTTCTCACAGCCCTAGCTTTGGTTCACACAGGTCCCACCCATCCGTTGGGCTGGTCGGTTAAGCAAGGACTGCTCACCAGGCTGCTTTGCTAAGGAGACTTTGGAGGTTTAGAAACCTGTTTTTAGGATCAAAGCCCAACCTCTTGCAGGCCGCTTTACTCTGACACAAGGAGGGCTGCCCTCTAGTCATATTATTTCTGCTATTCCTCACAAGATGTTTCATGCCTTTTTGTCAAGACTTCTTGGTCTGATTAGGGCTTCCCTGGGAGCTGTCCACAGCAGAGATCCCCTTTGCATCTGAGACTTCCTCCAAGTGTTCAGCACTTCAACTTTGGGACAGGGACAGCTGCTGTGGATTTCAGTGTGAGGACGTGATGCAAATAAACTCAGATTTCTGCAAGCGCAGGGCCCGGGGGACATATACCTGGAGTAGGTTAGCCCCTCAGTTACGGCCGGACACCACCGGATGCATGAGTCCATATTGCGCGTGCGTAGAACGGGGGTGGGGGTGAGGAGATTTGGTTTGAGGCTTCAGCGCCGCCCAGATGCGGTGTGGCTTCCGACGAAAGGGACGCGTGGGATCACTTCCGGGGCTGCGCAGGCTTGGATTTCAGCCGCTGCGCTTGGTGTCAATCTGCCGCCGGTCGGGCTGGGATCTCTGCAGGGACTTCACTCACTCCAGTACCTCTTTCCACCCTCTGATTGTCTTCAGCAAAAGCAACTGCGGCCATAAATCACATTCTTGTCATCCATCTGGACGAGACCTGATCTGCTTGGTGCTGACTTGAAGGAGATGATTTTGGTTGCTGGGATAGATAAGGGACAAGATTAGGATCACCTCAGACAAACGAGCAGGTCCTACACCTAGACATGGGGGAGGGTAGGGAGGGAAGATTTGGGTCTGCAGATAAGCAGAGTATAGTTTATACACTGACAAAAGCGGGTTTTACAGATGTAAAAGGGACGTGGAAGAGTGTGGCTGCAGAGACAGCTGTTGCAACTGTTTGAGTGGAAGGGTTCTACCGCGGTGTTTATAGCTTGTCAATAAAGTTTGTAACGTCATATTCTTTGTGACATGTGCCCCAGACTGGATTTAAGAGGCTAGGGCTGGAGAGATGACTCAGAGGTTAAGAGCACTGACTGCTCTTCCAGAGGTCCCGAGTTCAATTCCCAGCAACCACATGGTAGCTCATGACCATCTGTAATGGGATCTGATGCCCTCTTCTGGTGTCTGAAGACAGCTATAGTGGTCGTCTGTACTCTTAATCATTACAGGTGTATACCACCATGTGCAACTCCTCTGAGCTTTTTCATAAGACTATGCCCACTATCCATTAAAAAAAATTCTCTACAAAAACTATGTATATATGTGCACTCGAGTGCAGGGCCAGAGAGGTTGTTGGATCCCACGGAACTAGAGTCACAGGCAGTTGTGAGGTGCCTGAGGTAAATGCTAGGAACTAACTCAGATTTTCTCCAAGAGCAGCAACTGTTCTTGGCCTGGCTTTACCATCATCACCTTCCCTCCTTTTGTCCCTAGTGTTTTTCAGTTTGTAGCTGAAGCTGATCTGATCTGGCACTTGTGGTTTCTCCACCAGTCTTCCCCTGAGTGCTGTTATCACAGGCCTGAGCCACTGCATCCAGCTTTTGCCTTTATACTGTGGGCTTGTTCTCCAGACCTTGATCTAGACGCTTGTGACTGGCGTAATTTGTGAGTTAGGCGACTCCCTTATGCTCAGGGTGCACTCCTTTGCAACCCTGGGACGAGATGGGCTTGGCTTAGTGTTTCTGTGTGCTGAGTGCTTTTATAAAGTCTTCAAAGGCTACAGAGAGAAACCCTGCCTCCAAAAACAACACACGAACACACAAAGTATAAATGCAGTGTATACTGGTTTTATTAGGCTATTTGTTCACTGATCTTGGGGAATGGATTGCCGAGGATTAAAATCAGGGCTTATACATGCTGAACAAGCACTCTTCCACTGGGCTACAACCTGCCCAGTTCACTTTTAAAGACACTGTTTACTTTTAATGGGTTCTGTGCAGAAGAGCTGAACTAAGTGTTTTGATTCCGTGGGTTCCTTTTCTGTAGCTGACTATCAAAAAGGCCCTGGCCCACAGATGCCAAGTGTCATGAACAGATGACATGGGTTCAGAGAACCATGAACTACTAAGAAAGGAAAGGCATTTTCAAACTTGATTCCACCCTTCACTCTGATGGTCTCAGCCCCATTCATTGTCAGGTAGCAGCTTCCTTTAATGGAAATCATTTCTCAGGTATACCAAAGTGGCTGACCAGCCAGAATTTAAAGTTTGGAAAACACTCAAGTGCCTTGTCTTAGCTGGCAGGGCAGTGGTGGCGCACGCCTTTAATCCCAGCACTCAGGAGGCAGAGGCAGGTGGATTTCTGAGTTTGAGGCTAGCCTGGTCTACAGAGTGAGTTCCAGGACAGAGAAACCCTGTCTCCAAAAACCAAAAACCAAAAAAAAACAAAAAACAAACAAAAAACTGAAAGGAAGATCCCCCCACCCCCCCAAGGATCCCACACCTAGCTAATAGACTTTTCATTGTAGTCGAGGATACACATTTTAGTTCCTTCAAATTTCTTTTCCTAAGTGTAGTAAGGCCTTCTCAGGTTAACCCAACTGTTTTTCCTCTCCGTTTTTGCTTTGCTGTTTGACACATTAGTAGATACAAGCATAGGTTTGTAAATCTTGTCAGTTCTGGTTTGGATAAAACTGGTTGGGGTGCTGTTTTGGTTGTCTAGGTTAATTCATGTTTTAGGACCATGGCTATTTTGGAAATGGCCCCTGTGCTTAGAAGAAATTCATCACAGGATACTGGAACATTACTCTCCAGGAGAGAATAGGCCTATGTTTTGGAGAAAGATAATGCATCCTGGTAGACTGTCACTTTCCATTAGAAAATTGAGGTACCTGCCTCAAGCCATTACTTCTTAAAATTTCAAAGCTTAGCCAGGCATGGTGACACATGTCTGTAATACCAGTACTTGGGAGAGGCAGGAGAGCTAGCCTTTGTTACATTAAGTTTGAGCCTGACCTGGCCTACATAATAACACATATCAAAACCCAGATTTTAGCTAGGAGGTGGTGGTGCACACCTTTAATCCCAGCATTTGGGAGGCAGAGGCAAGCAAATCTCTTGAGTTTGAGGCCAGCCTGATCTATATAGTTCCAGGACAGCCAGAGCTGTCACATAGAGAAGTCTTGTCTTGAAAAACCAGCAAAATAAAAACAAAAACAGAATATAAAAACCTAACATTTTAGCTCTGAGTAAAATCCCATTTTTGGTTTGTACTTTAGGAGGAAAATATTACCTTTATTTGGGTTAAGCTAATACATACATAGTACACAATAAAATTTAATAATTGGGGCTGGAGAGATGGCTCAGTGGTTAAGAATACTACTATCTGCTCTTCCAGAGGTCCTGAGTTCAACTGCCAGCAACCACATGGTGGCTCACAACCATGTGTAATGAGATCTGATGTAATGACCCTCTTCTGGTGTGTCTGAAGACAGCTACAGTGTGCTCATATATACATAAAATAAATAAGTAAATCTTTTAAAAAATAAAATAAAATTTAATAATCATCAGTAAGAGAATTTAGGGTTCAGTGTAGCTTATCCCATGAATCACTGTGTAGATTAGATACCTGAGTGCCCAGGAACAGCATAGATAATCACAATATACACTTTCCCATGACATCTGAGAAAATAGAAGTTAAAGATAACTAGTTGGATTTCTTGAAACCTACAGATTGGGAGAAAGTCATCCCTAACCCCACATTTGATAGAGAGCTAATCTCCAAAACATATAAAGAACTCAAGAAGCACCAGGCAGTGGTGGCACAACGCCTTTAATCCCAGCACTTGGGAGGCAGAGGCAGGTGGATTTCTGAGTTTGAGGCCAGCCTGCTCTACAGAGTGAGTTCCAGGACAGCCAGGGCTATACAGAGAAACCCTGTCTTGGAAAAAAGAAAAGAACTCAAGAAGCTAACCTTCACAAAAAACAACAAACAACAAACAAACAAACAACACACTCACAAAATGGGATATAAAACTAAACAGAGAAATTACAACAGAGGAATCTTGAACGGCCAAGCAGCACTTAAAGAAATGTTCAAAGTCCTTAGTGATTAGGGAAATGCAAATCAAGATGACCCCCAGATACTACCTTACAACAATTAGAATGGCTAAGATCAAAAACTCAGGTGACAGCAGATGTTGGCGAGGATGTGGAGAAAAAGAAATACTCCTTTATTGCTGCTGGGGTTGTAAATTGATACAACCACTCTAGAAATCAATCTGGAGGTTCCTTGGAAAATTGGAAATAGATCTACCTGAACACCCAGTGGGTATATACCACTCCTGGGCATATACCCAAAAGATGCCCTACCATGCCACAAAGGCACACCCCTCTACTATATTCAAAGCAGCCTTGCTTGTGATAGCCAGAAGCTGGAAACAACCCAGATGTTCCACAATGGAAGAATGGATACAGAAAATGTGGTTCATTTACACAATGGAATATTATTCAGCTATGAAGAACAAGGACATCCTGAGTTTTGCAGATAAATGGATGGAACTATAAAATATCATCTGGAGTGAAGTATCTCAGACCCAAAAGGACAAGCATGACAGGAGCCTAGCATAGCTGCCCTCTGAGAGGCTCCACCAGCAACTGTTTGAGACAGAAGCAGATACTCACACCCAACCAATGGTCTGAAGACCCCATAGGAAGGTCAGTAGTCTCAACAAACCTGGACGCCTGGGATCTCTCAGACACTGAGCCACCAACCAGGCAGCACCCACTAGCTGGTCCAAGGCCCCCAACACATATACAGCAGAGGACTGCCTGGTCTGGCCTCAGTGAGAGAAGACACACCTAACCCTGAGAGACTTGAGGCCCCAGGGAATGGGGAGGCCTGGCGGGGTTTGGGGGTGTGAGGACATCCTCTCAGAGAGGAGGAATGGGATGAGGAACTGTGGGAGGGCAGAACGGGGGGGGGGGGGGGGGAATAACGACTGGACTGTGAAAAAAAGAAAAAAGAAAAAAAAAAAAAAGAATTGGATTTCCTATTAGTTAAATTTTATGAAATTGGTAATGTGTGTTTGGGGGCTGGGCATCATGTAGTCCAGAATGGCCTTGCTGTGTAGGCAAGATATATCTTGCATTAGTCCTGTTTTCATT
Organism: Rhynchomys soricoides; assembly: GCA_019843965.1. Classification (NCBI taxonomy): domain Eukaryota; kingdom Metazoa; phylum Chordata; class Mammalia; order Rodentia; family Muridae; genus Rhynchomys; species Rhynchomys soricoides. The sequence goes on from JADRCH010000013.1 coordinate 12,755,077, forward strand.
TCCTAAATCCTAAAATCTTCCTTTTTTTTCCTTTTCCTTTTTTTTTGGGGGGGGGGGTGCCTAGGGGTGGGTAGTGAGGGAAGACATGGTCTCTTTGTAGTCCTGCCTGACCTCAAATTTCAATTTGCCTGTTTTCGCTTCACAATTGCTGGGGCTAAAGGCATGTAATACTATGCCAGGGCAAAAACTTTTGTCAGTTGAGTTTTTCAAAGCTCGGGGCCATGGAAGATCTCAAGCACAAGTACTCTGCTGTGACGGCACCAAAGATACCATCATCCCTAGTGAGCTTCTTGCCCCTGGAATTACTTTGTAGGAGAGAAGGAAGGACATTGGGATTTTGTTGACCTCAAGATTCTTCTAGTTTTGTGAGAAAGTTTCCTAGTCCCTTTGTCTTATTTACTTCAGAGTTAGTATCCCAGGTTCTCCTGAGCATGTGCCAAGATGGTTTTTCTAGGACTTCTGAGAAGGTATTCAGGATTGGCTCTTGGGCCCTTACAGGTAAGAACTGCCCTATACGTTCGTGTTTTATGGTCTTAGCCATGGAATCCCTCATAATGAAAGCACTGTGCAGTACAGGGTCATAAATCACCAAAACTAGTCCTCATTATTTGCTTAATCTGGCCTGTGCATTCTGTAGTATTCCAGGGGAAAACATTTGCCACTGACCTTGTCAAGGTCTAATAAATGAAGCCCAGCCTATATCAGAGAGGCAGATGTAAGGACTGACACAATGGGGCTTGCTTCAGTTACTGCTTATAAGTAGGCTGTCACTTTATTACCTGGAAAGAGGTAGACAGATTGTCCTCATTTTGACAACTCTGGAGAACACTATGCTTTAAGTATGTCAGCTAAGCCAGTCAAAAGAGTTGAGTCAGACATAGTCTGAGTTAATTTTACAATGTAGAGGAACCTCTGCACCTACTGGCTTAAACAAAAATAAAGAATGCTTGTTTAAATATCTCCATGTGTTCACAGTGAGACACATCCCTGAACACACTACACTTGACTGCTGAAACCAGGTCAGTAGAAACCATTGAAGTTTATTGGCGGTCACAATGCTTACACTGTATGCAGCAAACACCCTTACAAGTCTATCCGCAACCTGATCACGCAAGAAAAGATTCACCACACAGTCGCCAGAGGAGAAGGAAAATTAATAAGCTTGTTTGTGAGGGTTGAGGAAATTAAAAACAAAACCTAATTGATAATGTTCCATGGGTAAGAGCTGAACTAGAGATGTGTACAACTAGCAGCGGTTGTGGGAAAGTACAAGGCAAATAGCTTTCTCCATCCAATGTTCCTCTGTAGGTTCACTTTTCTTTTTTAATATTCAAAACATTTATTATGGTTTTTATTTTATAAAAATGTATATTTTCAAGGGAGAATGTTAAATACTTCATGCTAGGTAGACCTTGTTATTAAGAACCCTCCTCTGTGGTAACTTCCTCCAGTCCATACATTCATGAGTGCAGGGTACATACATAAATATCCACACACAGCCATACACACTGCCTCAAGGGCTGGGGAAGACAAAAGTTATGGCCACACATATTAGGCCTCTGGTGGACTCATGCAAATTGCTCAACAAGAGAGCAAATGGCTCAATTCTCCGACGTCTCCCTACAGAGACCAAGAATCCTAAAACATAAATCCAACTTTTAACAGTAAGAGGCATCTTTCTGAGAATGAGAGTAAGTAAAATGGGAGAAAGGATGGAGATACGAACACCAGAAACTTTAAGCTGGAGTTATTTGTCACTGCAGGAGGCTGGGGGACCCAGGGCAGCATCCATGGATGGGGAAGATGGTGCTCCCACATGGCTCAGAGTTCCTAATAACAAGGGTTAATACAGCATCAGGAATGCATCATTGGGGGTGGGGTGGGGAAAGGGTATTAAGAAAAAATATACATTTGGAGTTTTTCCTTTTTCGCCTCTCTACACTGTGTCACTAAATATATCTCTGCACTTTCACACATCCTTGTCCAATAAAGCTTCAGGCCACCACAATACACATTGTCTTCACTCACCATACATAACCCTCACATCAGCATTGGTGCACTAGACTCTGTAAAAATTTTTCAATCACACTTTTTGTTTTTAAACTTGAGTCAATATAAACCTTGTTCAAAATGTTATGAAAAAATGTACATGTTTATACAAGGCAGGTTGTGGCAGGACACTGGGTTCTCCTGCATGGGTGACCCCAGGAGTGGGCCGGAGTCTCAGATACTTGTGCCTCTGTCTCCTCCCACCACCCTTCCCACCCAGCCCCCCAGGAACCAGCAGTGCCCTGCCCCTCAGTGAGTGCACGCACACCCCGTACTTCCTGGGGAAATAGCTAGTTGACCTTTGCCATTTCCCCCATACCCCTGGAGGAAGGAGCCGGGATCAGCCAGGCTCTCTCCCTTGCAACTGTTCACCCTCTGGACCAGACCAAAGGGACGCTGCTCTGCAAGGTAGAGTCCAAGAGTTGTCAGCTCATCATGTCATTGCTATTCACTCCGTAAGTGGAATTCTTCATTGAGTCGTTGACTTCTCGACGGAACGCTGACAGGTTCTGGGTGAACCTGCAGAAAGGATGCATGTGGGTTGGGGGAGGAGGTAGAAAGGAAAGATCTTTTCCTAAGCACAGAGGTAGCTACCGAGAAGCAGAATACGGCAAACTGTGTCTCATCAGCCAACTTTAGGCTCACCACTTAAGGGGAAGGTGGCCTTATTTACACCTCTGCTTTTTCCTGGAACAAAGCAGACCAGAGATGGTCAAATTTGAACCTGGGAGGGCCACCTTGAGTGTGTGGCAGCAACACAGACATATTAACTGTTTGACAAGAGATGGAAATAAACCTTAGGAAGTAAAGGCAGAAATGACACGAGGTTGTTGCAGTTCTCAGAGCTGAAAGACTAAGGACACAGAGCTGTGTTGTCCTAGATGGAAGCTGCTAACTATAAATGGCCAGTGAGCGTGAGAGCTGAATCAAATAATATTTAAGTTCAGTTCTCCATTCACACTCTAATCACTTTTATAATAAAACACTTTCACTAAAATTATTAATTAAGATAAACCAGATAGTTAATTTAGTTCTTAGAAAACTCTGATGTCTGGTACAACCAGAGTACAGAATCTTGTGTTAACTCTAAGTTAATGAAATATAATTCAGATTAGGTGTTTCTGACAAAAACTTAGCATCTCAGTTTAGGTATGCCGTTAGGTATAATATAGAAATGCTTCTAAAGATTTAGCTTACATTCTCAATAATAAATAAATTTACATTCTCAGTTTTAAGACATCATACACCAAAATAACTGCAGATGTTTCGGGTTACCACTAAAACTTCTCATGGAGAAATCTAAATTACACATGTAGCTTCCCTCTCTACTAGACAACACTGCTTTAAGCAAGTCACATCTGGTGAATAGAGCTGCTTATGGAACTGTGCTTGTTTCAGTGGTTTGACAAATGATAGCACTTCTTGGTAAGACCCAGACACTTACCTATCTCTGTTTTTCGTCAGGAGATTCCGCTCAATGCCTTCCATCAAATTTTCAAAACACAGATGCATGGCCTGCTGTTTCTCTGGTGGTTGGCTATTGACTATGCTGTTTCTTAGGTCAGAAAAATACTGTGGGTCAAGGACAAGACAGAAAGTCAAAGAAGGCAGTATCTACCATAATTCAATTTATATTTTAAAAATTCAGCACTTAAAGGATGATGTCTTTATATTATTTAAAAACAGAAACTTTTAATTTATAAGCTAGCTTTTTTCAAGATTACTGCACCTCCCTTTCCCTGCTAGCATGGTCAGCATACTTTTTTTTTTTTTTTTAAAGGCAGGGTGTCTTAAATGGCTCAGAATGTCCCAGAACTCATGATTCCAGACTTGTGGATCCTCCCGCCTTCCTCCACTCCCAAGTGCTGGAGCTGTAAGCACTTGCTATTAGACCTGGCATCAGATGTTCTTTCAGGGGAATCGCAAGGCTCTGTGACAGAGTTAGACCTAGAACTTGGGTCTTAGGTGCTTTGGAGTCTAGGAACATCATTCCCTTTTAAAGCATTTATCTCACTACTTAAAGAAAAGTGCTCTTCCATCTTTTCCACTAATCGGTTGTGTTGTTTTTGACAGGGTCTTATGTCACTCAGACTGGCCTCAAACTCACTGTGTAGCTGTGTGGACCATCTTAATCTTTTGATCTTCCTGCCTTAACCTTTTAAATGTTGGGATTATATGCATGGGTCACAAAACCTGACTGTGTATAGACAGTGTACTTCAACAGGAAGTAGGAACAGGACATATTTAGTCAATGCCCTCCCCCTGCTTGCTTGCCAAGCGCTGGTAGAAGTTTCACACTGCCTGGAAATCATAGCCTGTGTGAATACTTATTACTTTATGAGCCTCTGGTTTGCCTACCTTTCCTTTTTGTTTTCAGAGATTTTATTTCTATTATTTTTCTGTGTTTGTGTCTAAGTGCCCTCAAATGACAGAGAAATGTTAGATTCCTTGGAAATGGAGTTACAGCCGATTGAGTGCTGTCTGCTGTGGGAGCCGGGAATTAAACTTTGGTTGCTCTAGAAGAATAGCTAGCAGACTTAATCACTGAGCCATCTCTTTAGACCCTTTTTCTTTCTGAGCAAGGGTCTCACTACCTGGCTGTCCTAGAACTTGTTATATAGACCAGGCTGGCCTTGACGGTAGAGAGCTCATCCTGCCTCTGCCTCCTGAGTGCTGAGATTAAAGGCATACACCACCACACCTATCAACATGTACACACACTCTCTTGAGAAGGAGTGGCAGCTGGAGAGATGGTTTAGCACTTAAGAGCTGTTCTTCTAGAGGACCTCTGTTTATTTCCCAGCACCCATATGGCAGCTCACAACCACCTGTAGTCCTAGTTCCAGGGGAATACATGTCTTCTTCTTGCTTCCAAGAGTACCAGGCACACATGTGGTGCATATACACACATGCAGACAAAACACCCAGATTTTTAAAAAAAAGCAAGCTTAAACTCAGGCTGTCAGGGTTGGTTTTAAGTACCCGAACTCTAAAGCTTTTTGCTGGTCCTTGCTTACCTTTTCATTAAGTAGTATTAAGCCAAGCAGGGGTCGAGACATCGACCACTGATTCCTACAATCTTCAAAGATGATGATGTTCAGCACCGTGGACAGCATCTACAAGCAAGAAGGCAGTGATCTGCTTTGGCTACCCAAGATGAGAGGACAGGCTCCAAACAAGCATTCATGTGTAAGGTAAACCAGAAAAATTACGAACCTTCATTTTGGTCTTTTGTTTTAAGGAAAATTTTTACGGTAAAGTTTTATTTACGGGTGGTCTTTCCCTGTTTATCTCTTTGTCAGTGCTGAGGATTGAACCCAGGGCCTTTGTGCATCCCAGCAAGTGCTGCCGCATCCCCAGCTCTGTGCTGCACTCTGGTTCCTACTTTGCAAAAAGGAGCACAAGCCAGCCCTAAGAAAGCTAAATACGATGGCCTCATACTCCATTCCCCAGCAGTGAGAAACAGTGAGTGCTCCTGAGATAGGATGAGATGGGGTTGGGGATATCCGGTTCATTTCACATGTTTTTCAGATCTAGAAAACTAAAAAAATCCACTGCCATTTTAAGAACATGAGCACAGTGAGATGTGAGTCACTTTGGCCTTCCCTCTCTCATCCATGGTAGGACACACCACCATCAAATAGCCCCTAGACTCCTTACCTGCTGGATCATCGCTGGATGCTGCTGCATGATATGCAGAAAGCAGTCACTCTCCCGATTCAGGGGTGCTGTCCTTTTCTTGGTGCTTCGTGACAGCTGTTTGAAGAGATACGTCACAATATGGTCCAGGCAGGAACAGCAGCCTGTGCATACCATGGTATCTGGAGAAAGATGTAGAAGAGCAGGAATGCTGAGCTGCTACTGATTTGGGCGAATAGATTAATATTGGCTGCAATCTCATAAGGGTACTCAGCGTGGGACCTCAGCCAAGGCCACCACTGAGTACACACAAGGCCCAACTTTAAAATGGAGTTTAATATATAAATATTAAATTACTGGCTTAATGTATTTTGTTTCATTAAAAAAGTTCCCATTCAACAAGTGCTTTATTTGTGCCAAATATTTTGCTAAAATGCTTTCCAAATACTGTCTCTAATATATGTTCTTGAGAATTCTTGGAGGTAAGTGTGGCTTCTGGCAAGAGACATCAGCTTGGGGAGATAATGAGACACATCTAAAATCACACCGCTAGAAACGGACAGAGCTGTAGAACCCAGAACCCGAAGTAGAAGCCTCAGTTACTGCGAGGAGGACATTGTCAAAGACAATCTTACAGCCTGAGAACACTTACCTTGGGTAGAATGGGCTAAGAACTGGCCTTTAGAGATAAAGCATCATGGGGAGATCCACAGCTTATGTGTGCTTTTCACCAAGGGACAGAGTGGTACATGCTGACTAGGAAAGGCTACTAGGCTAACTGAAAAAGACTTGAAAACATAAATAATTTCTAACTCTCCCAAGGAACCTGGCAATGTGCAGAGAGCCTCCCAAGGCAAGGTCTGATACCTTGGAACTAGGCTGCCCTTGATAGGCTTTGTCCTCGAGAGAAGAATGTACCATGGAAGTGGCAGTGAGGTGTGGATAATTCACAGTTGATAATTCAAAAGTTCTTTTTATCACGACAATTCTGCCTAATTATCAAAGTGGTTGACAAGGCAATAAGGTCTAAGGAGGTATATACGTCCATAGCTTCTATTACGCTCAGGAGAGTATCAACCTCCTAATGTGCCTAAAGGGATTTTGCCTGATTTGCATTATGCCTGCTTATTTCAGCTTGATTCTATAACCCTTCTGCACAAGCCAGCTAGACTTCCTGGTTTCCTCTTGCCTATAAATGCTTGCTGTTCCTGCAACCTTCATGGACTTTCTATCCAGGTTTTACATGTACATTTTGATGAGAGACTTTCCATGACCACATCTTCTCATGACCTGGAACTTACTTGTTTCTCTGAACTCACCCTGTTATACTATGTAAGCTGTAATTATGGCACAGACCAGACAACTTCAGTGCTTACCAAGTGCAGTAAGTCCTTCAGAAATAGAAGAGAGGATGTACATGATGACATGAGGTTCCAGGCTTGCAATAAAGTTCATATGGTCCTGGGTCAGGACTTCCAGTAGTGAATAATAAGACTGGCTGAGCTTGGGGTAATCCTGGGCAGAGGAGAAGGAAGAAAATCAGCTAAATCATTTGGTACTTTAGCAGGAGGAGGTCATTAGCAAAATAGTTCTTTCAGTTGAGAAAACAAAAGACTTAGTTATAGCAGAAAGGAATGAGGTTGTAGTTTCTTGTTTGTTTGAGACACGATCTCTCTATATAGCCCTGGCTGGCCTGGACCTTGCTGTTGACCAGGCTGTTCTTGAACTCAGAAATCTGCCTTCTTCTTCCTCCTAAGTGTTGGAATTAAAGGCGTGAGGTTGTAGTTCCTTAGGAAAAACATTAAATCACAGTCACAGGCAGAAAAAAAGAATGAACATGATCTGAGCGTGAAGCTGCCAAAGGGGCTTAGGACTTACCAGGAGGTCACTGTGAGGAATAGAGAGGAGCAGTTTGATGAAGGTCTGTAGGGCATTTTCCAAGGCATCATCTCCATAGAGACGGAAGACCCCAAAATTGACATAACTCCCACTGAGGGCAGCCTTCAGCATGGAGAAGCAGATGGAGATGCCCTTGAGCTTCAAAGCATAGACCTGATCCTTTGGCACCTCTCCTAGTGTCAGGATACGATTGCCTGCAAAAACATATAGGAACTATGTATACAATCATGTTCATAGGACTTTTTTTTTTTGGAAATAGGGTCTTACTATGTAGTTCTGGCTGGCCTTGAACTCACAGAGGTCTGCCTGCCCCTGTGAGTTCCAAGTGTCGAGATTAAAGGCATTTGATGCCACACGTGGTATTCAGTTTTAAAGTCATCCTAATGCTCCTATTCCAAAGGCATATACAATATACACTTCAGCAGGTCTTTGGTGACATCTGGCAGTCTAATACTTATTAATATGGAACCCAGAACCCCATGGAAATGGTGTCCTAGCTATTGTTCATCTAACTCAAGACCACACACTGTTAGATTCACTTCCAGGGGCCTATCTCTCTAAAGCACCTACCATACATTGTTATCATCTTGCTGGTTTCTCGGAAAAGTAAGATACCATTGGGAGATGAAACATCAAATTGGAGTCGCTGAGATCTGAGCAGAAAATACAGAAAGACATAGAGTCAAAGATATTTCTTAGAAGTTAGGAGATCAGAATCTTCTAGGTTCTCACTGGTGATCCAGCACTACTGCTGCAAACTGCTTACTCCACTGAGGAAGGAACCACACTTTTCATTCAATGATGTTGCTCCCCACTCTCTCATTCATTCATTCATTCATTTTCCAAACAGGGTTTCTCTGTGTAGCCCTGGCTATCCTAGAACTAACTCTGTAGATGAGGCTGGCCTCAAACTCACAGAGATCTGGCTTGCCTCTGTCTCCTGAGTACTGGGATTAAAGGCGTGTGCCATTATGGCCTGACTGATGTTGCTTCTTTCTTTCTTTTTCTCTCTCCAAGACAGGATTTCTTTAAAGCCCAACAATTCAGGTTTAAGTTCTGCTCCTCAAACAATGAAAACATTAAAATACAACCAAATCAAACCAAACAAAACAACAGACAGTAGATAAAACTAAGGCTTTTAAACCCTCAGTTTTATTTATGGTATAGCTTCTACCAGTCATTTACTGGTTTTGACGCATAAGTCTTTGTTTGCATATACTCACAGGCTTGGTGGCAAGGGAAGGAGGGGTGAGCACTATTACCTCTTTCTTTCCTCTTTTTTGAGACATGGTTTCAGTATGTACTCTCCTGGAACTCACTCAGTAGACAAGGCTGGTCTAGAACTCACAGAGAGTTCCCTGTCTCTATTTGGTTAGTAGGTATTAAAAGCAATATGCCACTATGCCCGGCAAAACCATTGGCTTTTGTTTGTTCGCTTGCTTTTTGAGACAGGGTTTCTCTGTCTAACCCTGGCTGTCCTGGAACTTGCTCTGTAGACCAGGCCTGTCTCTGACTCCTGAGTGCTGGGATTGTTATCCACCACCACTGACTGCTTGGCTTATTGTTCAGCCTTTCTAGGAATACAAAGAGATCTGGAATGCTCTAACACTCAAATACCAGACAGAGAAGGATAAATGTTAATAATCTTAGTTTTGGTTCCCAATTGTTCTTAAAGCCAGATTATGTGTTTTAGCTACTTAATCTTGGAGCAAATGTCATCTGGATCAAATGTCATCTGTGACACCCTACTGACACTCAGATGTACTTCTAAAATAAGCCCTAAAGCCACCCATTTCCTATGTGCTTTCTCTGCTTCTACTCTCTTTCATTACAATCTATTCTTTACATGGCAGGTAGCTAGAATGACTTTAAGCGATGTAACCAAATCATGGTCAAAGTTGCATAAAATGCTTAGTACCTTCCTATTGTAGTGAGGAAAAATGTCTGTTCTTCAATACTACTTAGCACTTCTGTACCAAGGCTCTGAGCACTGGCACCTCTGCCACAAACTTGATTTCCTCTATGAGCTGTACTTGCTCACCAGGATCCAGCCATAGAGGGAACATTCTGCCTTGGGTCCTGGCAAGTTGAGCCTATCATAGGATGCTAACACAGTACTATCTGCTTACAAATTTTACCTGCAGTTCCACCCGTAATCTTTGTCATCCACACCCCAGCCTAAATATCAGTTCCTCTGAAAGTTTTTTCCCCCCTGACGCTCCCCTCCAACTCCTTTCAATTTTATTACTTTTTAAGAAACAATATTTAATCACTGCTAAAATTCTTTCTGTACATTTTACTTTTGGGGGACATAGGGTCTGATGCTGCACCCAGACTGGTCTGGTACTCACTAAAGCTCAACCTGACCTTAAATTCATAGCAATCCACTTGCTCAACATGTATTCACTCATTTTTAGTGTCTTTCTTACTATGCTATAAGTTACATCAATTGAGCGCAGAGATTCTGTCCATAAGAGCTAAGAAGTTGCTTGACAAAGACTAGGTGCTCTCAGATAATTATTTAATAAATTAATAGCTTCTGAATATAGGCTTCATGGAAAGTTATGGCCCCTCTGAGTATTACACATCTCATCACTATAGTAGTTTGAAAAATTCATGTTCAAGGCCTGCCTGGTCTACAAAAAGAGTTCCAGGACAACCAGGACTATATAAAGAAACCTTCTCTTGAAAAACTAAAACACAAACAAACAAAAAAACAAGGGGGGCAGGTCCTGAATGAAATTTACTCAAGAGGCCATAGTTGCTGACTGGAGCTTTCCTCTAAAAGCTAAGTGGTGATGATATACGCCATTTAATTCCAGCACTCAGGAGGCAGAGGCAGGTAGATTGAGGCCAGCCTGGTCTACAGAGTGAGTTCCAGGACATCCAGGGCTATACAAAGAAAGCCTGTCTCAAAAAAAGTGCCATGAGAAATTGATGACCACACCCACAAAGACAATTTATCCTAAAAAGTAAATCTAAAATTTGGTGTATTGAAAAATGTTATTATCTTAAAAAAAAAAACACCGATCTTTTTTAGTCCAGCTGTAGTCAGACTAATAAACAGTGCGCGCTCTCTCTCTCTGTGTGTTGTGTGTTGTGTGTGTGTGTGTGAGAGAGAGAGAGAGAGAATGAGCATGTGCGAGCGGTATATGTAGTGCATATACATGTGTGCTTGCCTACATATCTGGAGACCGAAGGCTAGGGTCTTCTTACACTGCTCTCCACCTCTTTGTCTCCAATACTGGTTGGCCAGCACACTGTAAGAATTTGCCTATCTCTCTTCTTTCAGTGTATGAGCCATACTGAACATTTATATGGGTGCTGGGAATACAAACTCAGACCCTCACACTTGTGCACTTTACCCTTAGCCTTTTTCTGTTGTTTTGAGACACAATCTCACTTTGTAGCCCGGGTTACCCTAAAACAATCCTTCTGCCTTAGCTTCCTAAGTATTAGGATCATAAGTGTGAGCCACCTGCCATAAATCTTTATTAAGTAAAGATTTAAGCTGGGCGGTATTGGCACAAGCCTTTAATCCTAGCACTCAGAAGGCAGAGGCAGGCGGGTGGTCTACAGAGTGAATTTCAGGACAGTCAAGGCTACACAGAGAAACCTTGTCTTCGAGGACCCACGCTTGGTTGCCAGCACCCGTGTTATGTGGCTCAAAACCACAGTTTTAGAGGAAGCCAATGCTTCTCACCTTAGAAGGCACCTGCACTCATAATTAAAAAGAAAATAAACTCTCAAACAAACTACAGGTACTTTAAAGCAGTGTATCTTTCTTGTAGATCCCTACTCTGAAATACAAAATGGCCAGCACCATCCCCAAGTGTCAACTTGTGTATGTTTGGGCAGCAGAAGAAAACAAACACACTTTTGACCTGGGTGTGTTTGTGGGTTGGGGTGGGGCGGTGGTAACACACACCTTTAATCCCAGCACTTGGGAGGCACAGGCAGGTGGATCTCCATTAGTTCCAGGACATCCTGGTCTACAGAGTGAGTGTTAGAACAGCCAGGGCTAAAACCCAACCAAACCAAAGCAAACCACAAAACAAACAAAAAAACCCAAAAAAACCCAAACAAACCACCAACCTGGGCTGCCAAGATTATGTGTTGTTAAGAACTGACATCCTAGGGTAGCGGGGAAAAAAGGATAGTCACCTTGGGTGGGGATCTACCTCCGTTCGTTAACAGTGCTTCCTAGCATGCAGGAAGTCACCTTGGGTGGGGATCTACCTCCGTTCGTTAACAGTGCTTCCTAGCATGCAGGAAGTCCTGGTTTGATCTTAAGCATTGCAAAAATCTGGTTATGTTGGTACATTCCTGTAATCCTAGAACCCAGGAGGAGGGATGATGATCAGGAGTTCAACTTGGGCTACTGAGACTCTGTCTCAAAATAGAATACCCTGCTTCCCTTTCCACAACAAACAAATATAACAGGATATCCTGAGCCCTCCTGATGATTTATTTCCTGCAGATAGCAATGGCTTTGTGTGGCCGGGAATATTTTTCAAATATCAAGAACACATACACTTTTAGAAGTTTGCACACTGATAGTAGTGCACTAGTCTGCCCACAGCACAACAAAACAAATTACCTTAGGAGTTCTCAAGTAGCAGAGCACCTACCGTCACGCTTACCTGTTATGAACTAACTCAGCCATCAGCTTGAGCACAGGTGTGGTACAGGCTGGGTCATGGTACCAGAGCTCAATTGCCCGCTGGAGAATTGGCATGTAGGAAGGGTATCTAAGGGGCGCTAAGGAAGAAATTCTGAATCCAGACATCACTAATCAAGCACAAATCCATAACTCTTTGTTTTCCTGTAATGCTTACTAACCTGGAGAATTTTCTATGTGAGCAATGTCTGTCTGCTAGACTTTCAATTCTCAGTGCCTTTATTCTGAAGAACACAGTGTATTTTGTATTTTTATTTATACTTTACCACTTATATGACAGGAGATCAACTATTTCTTTTATGCTGGAGAAACTACAAGAGAAACAGCTACTCAAGATTTTAATGACAGATACAAGGTTGTAAATTAAGACTTTCTTCCTAGCTCTACAAGGCTTCTTATAGTCAACTGCATAGGAGACCGTGTTTGGCTTTCTTTCTTTTTTTTTTTCCCAAGACAGGGTTTCTCTGTGTAGCCATGGCTATCTTGGAACTTGCCGTGTAGACCAGGCTGTCCTCCAAGTTAAGGCTCATCCCTCCTGTGTTTTGCCTCCTGAGTGCTGGAATTAAAGGTGCGCACCACCATGTGTGGCTTTTTTACACACAATAAAAGGCATGTGCAGCAGTTCTACACTGAGACTTGGTTCCATAGCAATGTTTATCTGGAAGTCAGATGAGAAACTGGGAAAAAACTTTTATTTATTTCCTAACCAGAGGGCAGGGTTGTGTCATGAGCACACTGCAGTGGGCTCCTAGGAAACAGCAGACCTTTTGAATAACTTTCTTCTTCTTCTTCTTTTTTTTGAGACAGGGTTTCTCTGTGTAGCCCTGGCTGTCCTGGAACTCACTCTGTAGACCAGGCTGGCCTCGAACTCAGAAATCCGCCTGCCTCTGCCTCCCGAGTGCTGGGACTGAAGGCATGTGCCACCACTTCTTGAGCCACCAACTTTCCCTGCCCTTCCCCTTCCCACTCCTATCATATAACCACATTCCAGTTATAGTCTGTGCAGTCTGTTTCCAGTCTGAGTTAGGATACATCCATTCGAAGAGCATCATGAAACTGGTCTTGGCATTGAAGGCAAAAGCTATCCCTCTCAGGTCTCTCACTAGGCCAACGAGAGTTCTCTGCAGCAGGATGTAGAATAGAAGAAACACCCCAGTTATAATCCTCTGACAGGAATTCCAGGCAACTGCAATCAAACTTTTTCAAACACCTCTCCCCCAACATTCTATTATCTATTTAATGCTAGACTGGAATTTTTTCACCTGAAAAATTAGTTTTGAAAACTTGATCTGCAGGCTGAATCTTTTAACAAAATTTGAAACCCCAAATCCTCTATAATACAAAATATTTTTAGGTAAGTAGGGCAGGGGCAATCCTGAGGGTCTCACACGCATGAGAAAAGCACTTTACTTGCCTCCCACGTCCTACATTGCTAAAATCTCAAATTAATTTTCAGTATGCCCAGTAGGTGGAAAATTATTTTATGAAACTGTTCTTAAACACAGAATCCCTGGGCTAGGAGATGGGTCTATGTTCTGATCCCTAAGACCCGTGTACTGCAAAAGAAAGTCCTCGTGACCAATAATAAATAAAAGCACAATGTTACCTTCAGGCCAAGTGCATAAAGCACATGTGAAACTCAACTGGATTTTGTATTCAGACTTAGAGTCCCATTCTCAGACTGTCTCATTCATAGACACACACACACACACACACACACACACACACACACCCCAAATCTATATCTAAAACCTCAAACTTCTCTGGCTCAAGCATTTCAGATAAGGGATATACACTCTATACTCAGAAAAATAGTATGGTTTACGGCTCACTATTGCAAAAATGAAGTTAAGCTATTTTGTTCCCCCATGCTGGATGGAGCTTGAACCCATGGCCTTATGTATACTTTAAAAAAAAAAAAAGACTCTTGAGCATGGTAAATTTTAAGACATTAAAGAGATATACGATATATTAAGATCAGGAAAGCAAAATAACCTAGTTGTACCAAAGGCAAGGGGAAAAGCTAATATAAAGGCTTATGTCCTAAGTTCTTTATCCTAAAGGAACTTAAGTGTAGACTCTACCAAGAAGAGAAAGAGAGTATACATAGTACCTTTCCTTGTACCCTGGCTACCTAGAAGAAACACTAAGGTGTTAAACCTCAGAGCTGTTTACACATTAAACTCTCCATTTACAGAAGAGGCCTAGGAACTTTCCCATGGTCATGATGCTTCTCAGAGTAGGGCATGTAGCTTCTATCAACAAGCCAGATCTGGTGCTTATAAGATGGCTCATTGTGCTTTCTTTGCAAGTTGATGACTTGAATTTGGTCCCTGAACCATCGAAAGGTAGAAGAAAACTGCTTCCACACAGCCGTCTCCTGCTTCCACATACACTCTGTAGCACACACCACACACCTGCACCCACATACCACATACTCTGTCTCTTTCTCTCTCTCTCGATCTATTAAATCCAATAGTTTCTTTCTCAATAGAATTTCTACTTGGACAGTCTGATTAATAAGATGACTATTTTAAAAACCTATTATATAAGCCAGGTAGTAGTGGTGCACACCTTTGATCCCAGATCCTTTGATCTGGAGGCAGAGGCAGGCAAATTTTGTGAGTTCGAGGCCTGCCTGATCTACAGAGAAAGTTCCAGGGCAGCCAGGGCTACACAGAGAAACCCTGTCTTGGAAAAAAAAACAAAAAAACAAAAACAAAAACAAAAAACCAGACCAAAACAAAAGACAAAACAGAAATCCCAATCACATTATATTGTCATTAGAGTGTCTGGGAATTTGAGGATGCTGACTTGTTTAGCAGAAGCCGCTGTACTACTCTATGGACAGTAGTCTTCTTTAAGCAAATAGTTCTCAGAGCTGATGCCATGGCTCAACTTTCTAGCCTAAGATACATCAACCTAAGAGACTTGGTACATGGGCCATGACAGAAATAATGGATGAGCATTGCAACTCATTGTTAATGTGGCTTCTTTAGGTAGTCTTATTACTTGCTTTGAATGGAACTAAGATGATGAGAAAGAGCTGGCATTCACTGACACTCTTGACTATATCTCCCCTTCAAATGACTCAGGTCCCAACACAAGCGTAAAGTTGAGAAAGCTGAACAGAGTGAAACTGCTCTCTGAATACCTTGCTGTAAAGTCTCTTAGTTTTCCATCTTTCAAAATTAAAAAAAAAAAAAAAAGTTTTTAAACATTTATTTTTTGTGTGTGCACACACATGTTGCAGTGCATATCAGAAGACAACTTGAAGTTGGTCTTCTTCCTTCACTGTGTGGGGAATGGAGACTCAACTCAGGTTGTCAGGCTTCGTAGAGTCCTACCCACTGAGCTATTATTGTGCTGTTTCCTAAGAGGCTTTAAAAGATGAACAGTCAGGTAAAACCTCACATTCTTCTCATCAATACTCCTTTGCTTTTTGGTGGCTCTCTGCTCAGTCTGGGTGCCCTCCCAATGTTAACATCCTCAGGCCTTCTGAGTTTGATATGGCATCTGCAGGTCAGGTGAGTATGTATGCACAAAGTAAAAACAGAAGAGTAACAATCGAATGACAATTTTGAGAACCAGAAATCAAGAATGAAAAAATTAACTTAGAACTCAACATACAGAATATGGAAATTTAAAAGAATAATTTTTTTTGTTGTTTTATTGTAGTGCTGGGGTTTGAACCTAGGGGTTTCCAGTGTTCTAGTAAGTGGCCTATGACAGAGCCACAATCCCTAGATTCCTCAAAAGAAACCTTCACAGAAATAAGGAATTACAAAGAACTCAATGATAATGAAAATGCCATGTACCAAAATTTATGGGTTTTGAAAATGTGTTTTGAGTGGGTGGGGAGGCAGAAAAACCTGGAAGAAGCTAGGGAAGGGACATTGTGATTAAAATATATGGTATGAAAAATGTATGAAAAATAAAAAGAAGAATATTTGTTTCATGATAGTGGAGAAGCACCTAACACTGTACATGTGAAACAGTAAAGACAACAAAGTTTACTTTCAAACTAAAAACATGCACACAAAGAAATACTTTTGGAACAATATGCCTAGTTTTACAGCTTTACACTAACAAAGAGCTGAAAAGAATTGAGTAACTCAAAGAAAAACATGAAAACAAAGGAAGGGAAATACAGAAAAATAAAGTAAAAAAAGTTTTTTTGTTTTTTTGCAAAACTAATTACCCACAGGACTCTTCTAGAAAATCACCAGTAAATAGCACTAGAAATTAAAATAGAACATAATTCAAGATATAGCAGTGATTCAAAAGACAGTAAGAAAACTGTTCCTTCATGTTGACACATATAAAAATGTATATAACAATCTCCAGGCATGGATTAAGATCCACTTTAATATGAAGAGAAGACTTCAATCTAAAATCTCAAGAGCACAAGAGACTCAGATGTCAACCAGGGGATAGTTTGTAGATAAGCTGTACCCTTTTGGCAACTACCTAATCCTTGATTTACCAGGGACTGCCTTCAGCCAGAAGCTAATTGGTTCATGGGTGGAGGACTCACCTTTGCCTCTTGTTCATTGAAGCTGTTAGTGCTGAACATCTGGGCCACAGCCTCAAATGCTGCTGTTAGTGGAAGCATGAATTGTTCATACTGATCTTCATCCTCTCCTGCAAGGGAAACAACTCTGGTTGTGATCTGATGCCAACAAGTCCAAGCTGTAAATGCTTGAGAAGAATGCTTAAGCCAGGTGAAAGAGGAGGAGGTCCCAAGGTAACCTAAAGGCTCCTTAACTATCCCAAGGGGTCTTAGTAGGGATTCTCATCAAGTTAGCCGAGACATGCACTTGCACAAGGCACTACTTGCTGTTTGTGTATTCTGTACTCAGTGAGATGTATCAGTTGAGAAAGGACCAAACTATTTATTATGTTAGAACTAGGTGAGATGCTTCTGGAAGCTTTACTCACATGCACTTTCTTAGTCTTTCATAAACCTAGAAGGTGTCCTGTCATTTTAGTAGGATTAAATTAAAACAACCCAAAACCACAATGACAACCACCCCTGAGCAACAATGATTAGTTGAACCACCAGTGCTACTTAGGTGACTAACCTTCCCTGTTCATATGCACTGGAGACCTACATAATTAAACCTTTGACTGGGACAGGTGGGTTGCTCATTAGTGTGGAGTGGAGGTGGTTCTGGCCAATAAGAATCTCAATTCTCTTACTTTATAAATACTGTAGTCAAAGAGAGAATTTTATATTTGAAAAATTATTTTAGACAAGAATCTCACTATATTTCTCTAGTTGGTCTCAAAACCACAGCCTTCCTGCCTCAGTCTCCCAAACAATGAAATAATAGCTTCACACTACTGCATTCAGCTTGAAGAGAATTTTAAAGATATGGCATATCAAGATGAAAACTTGGTTGCAAATTGTTATTCTATTCCAGTAGAAGCATGGCAGTTAAATGTGTTCTTTGTGAAAAGAGGGGGATATTTCAGATGACTTTAGTCACTGTTGAAACAACCTAGAAGACTCGCCCCATTTCTACTCTCTGTCCTCAGGTAAAAATTTAGTACAGGGCCAGATTACTTCTTGAGTCTATAGGATTTATTGCAGTACCTAAATCCACCATGAGGAGACGCCCAAGTGCTGTGTAGAAGGTAGTCCGACAACGCATGTCAGTCAGGTTGGACTGATTGTTAATACCCAAAAATGAAAAGTGCTCGCTCTATTAAAAAAAAAAAAAGAAAACAAGTTAAAAAGATAAAAACATGGGTTAAGAGGTAGAAAGCAAGTCAGTAATTTCAGAATTACTGAGCCCTTGCATGCTAGCCCCATGGCCATTCTTTAAGGATACAAGGATGCTTCACTTTTTAAAGTTATTGTGGCTGGTATTCCTGGTTTATCCCAAGTATATATAGCAGTGGTGACTTTAATACAGCTCAGGCATCCTGACCCGAAAAGCAGCTCTGTGATGGAGTGTAATCTGGCAGAGATGCAGGACCCAGGGCCTCAACTGAAACACCTGCTTTCCAGTGCTGAGGAAGTGTATGTGGGTGGCTGGAGAATGGACAGGGAGAGAGGCTGAGATCACTCACCGTGTGATTGTTCAGCATGAACTGTACAGCACTGAGCTTCACTAGCTTCCTTACGCTACTGTATGTAAAGACAAAGGGTCACAGTCAAGGAAAGTGTGGCACAAATTAAAAAATGTTCCAGAGTAAGTACTGCCAAATAAGAAGCACTTGTTAGTATTTAATTAATAAGAGAACACCTATTCCAAACTGCTACTTTTAAGAAAATCAGTACCACAGCAGATTATCCTACAGTAGCTCCTCCTGGCAGGGATTTCAAGAGGGACTTTATGCCTTAAAGCCCTGCCTGAGTATCCTCTGAGCATTGTGAATAGACTCCTCTCTTACTCTAAAAGGTGCTAGCTATAAACAGTCTTTTGAAGAAGTGAGAAAAAGTTGCTTAAGAAATTGTACAGTGGTGCTTGTACTTGCTGGCTCCTGATTTTGGAGCAATTCAAACTTTATAGCAGATGTTGTTTAAATCAAGAATAGCAAGCCACTACTTCTGAGGGAAAGCCTAGTGTCAGGATGCTTTTTTCCCCACTATGGATGCTAAAAGCTTAGTTAGAGAATATACCAGCGACCTATACTCTGGGTCCCTAGTATTTATTTATAAATCTTAGGATCAGTCAGGGATAAATCTGTAGTCAACTATTATATTGTGTGGTGCCCCACTTTTAGGGACTTAGAATTATTCTAGATTCTATTCTGTGTAGGTATTGCCTTTGGGGCCAGGAAAACAGACACCTGAGTACAAGTTGCTCAGAGTCTAGTTTAAGGATATCCAATGGAGAGGTCGTTGAGAAGCTGCAGTGTCTTGGAGGTGATTGGCTCACAACGACCCCAGTACTTCAAGTTGGTGATGCTGAAGGACAAAAAGAAAAAAAGCAAGGGAGACTTTTGATGTGTTTGATTTCCTTGAGGGAGAAAGAAGAAATTCATCAATCAAATCACCACACATCTGCATCACCAATTCACAGACATCACGACCACAGGAAAAAAAAAAAAGGGCATAAAATCTCTGTACTTACATTTGTTGACTAGAAAAATTATCCTTCAGATAATCTTCACTACTTGGTTCCAAAGCTACACTGGCCCATACCCAGGCCCTTGGAATTCTGGGGCACTCCAGGGCTGATTTCTGCAGCAAGGGTAAGAGATCTCTGCGGCAGTGATAACATGCAGACGTATGCAACTCTGCACCTGCACCATCCACTGTCAGCTGCAGAACTCTAGTAGCCCTTGCTTCTGGATTCTTGGCTGGCAGAGTCCTTTGGACCCCCTTTGCTTTTTCCATTTTAAATTATGAACCAGCTCATGGATATCAGTGTTTAGGCTGGGACAGTTGCAAGGAAGCAAAATGGTACTTTGACACAGCCCTGGGTTACTAATATTTGACTCCTAGTGTGTACTTTGATAAATTGAGCTCCTAAAGAGGAAAATGTAACCAAGGGACATAACTTAAAAAACAACAAAAACAAAAACAGAAAAAGGGCCAATTAGGAGCACCGACTTTGAAGACATTCAAATAGCAGGAGCAAATTTTAGAGACTCAAGACTCCTGAAGGAAATGATGTTTCCTGAAAACAGTAAGCCCATGTGAGAGTGAGGCTTTCCCCATGGGCACAGGGCAGGCATTCCTAATGGAAAACAAATGCCTACTCTGGGCATCCCAGACAGCTCAATGGTGGAGAGTGAAAGGACACACACCAATCACCAGGGAGCAGCTCTATTTTGTTAGTGCCATGACATGATTTGAACTGTGATTCCAGAGGCTAAAGAGAAGATTCGGCAAAATTCTACACAAGCCTGGAATGCTCTGGGGCCGGGCCATATCTAAGCACAGCTCGTCACACACTCAAATGCACAATTCTCTGACGCAAACGATCAAGGCTGGAATAGTAAGGCAGTGGCAGCGCAGTGCCTGGGTCACTGCTCAGCTGCAACAGGACAGCAGGGCCTCTTGCTGACTGTGAGCCACAACACTTACACTTTTCCTATGAAGACACTCAGCACCATCGTTTCATCGTTCAACCCCAGAACTTCTGAGAGTCGGCGGTACAGCTGGTGTCATGCAAAGTAAGAGAAAATAATCAGACATACAGATCAGAACCATCACAAACTCGTGCTCTCTAACATACGTCCACACTCAGGGTGTAAGATGTCAGACAGTCCTGGGAAGCATGCACTGAAGGGACGGGCTAGCTTCAATGTTCTAAATTCTAGACGGAGGCTGTGTTCTCTTATTGGTCCCCTTCAATCCCAAATTCTCCCAACACTGCCAAAACCACCGGCTGTTCTGGGCATCAATTCATGGATAGACACTAAGAACTGCCAATTTGGGGGAATACAACAGATGTTTCGACTGGCCATTTGTTAAGCATAAGGATTACTAGAGAAACGGGCCCAATGCATTGATTATTCTGAAAACATTTGGACTATTAAGTACCGGAAATCTGGACCCTTATTGTAACTGTGATCAACTGTTTCCTTCCATCAGCAACTCCACATCTGAGAAGTGAGAAAAAGAGCTGTGAGTCTGTTACCTTTGAGGATTTCTGCACCTGGTCCCCAATGTAGATCTTACGAAACTGCTCAAAAAAACTCAGCATGGCCAATTCGAGCTTCTCATTACCAGCCTGAGCCAAGCGGGAATCTGTCAGGTTCATAAGCTGGAGCACCCTGGAAGAAGAGGAGCAATGAATCTCTCAACAGCAGGATATCTTGGACACTGTAAACGGTGTAAGCTACCACAAAATCATCAAACATGTCTTTATCCCTCACTTTGTGAATTGTCTTTTCTGCAAGCACTAATTGTTGGTGAGGAAACCAAGTCTCTATGCAGATGAATGGGATTGGATTAGCCCACTGCTTCTTAATCTTCCTTTCTCATGGAGCCTTGAAAGGAAGGGAGACACATGGCAGAAAGATCATGGGCAGAAACCATTTCCAGGGATGAACAGTAGATATACTACCTGTGACTTCATTCTTTTGCTCTATACCCTTCTCTGCCAAACAAGGATGTGGTCAAAGTAGAATAAGTAAGAATGGCATTCTTATAGGTAAATTAACTGGCATTTTACAGAATGAAGATAGCAATTATTTGTGACATATGAGTAAATTAGATTCACTTACTGTGTTGCAGTACCCAAGAGGACAGCCTACAAGACACTGTCTAAACTGCATTTATTATGGCACATATGTGGTATCAGAAAGGTGTTCTGGATTTCATTCTTATGGTGTCTTTTTCACTACCTTTAGGAATTGCTAGTGGGACAATATCATGTACACTTTTGCCACAGAAAAGGTAAAAAACCATTATGATAAACAACATGGGGTAGAAATATACAGATTTACAGACTGAGTGTCTAGGGACCAATATTATGTAAGACACAGGTTCCTGGGTGTCCTCCCTAGGAAGGACATCTGAAGAGTTCACAGCGTTTAATGGTGGCAGCTCTCTGCAGGGCTCCATAATCACTTTAAAGCACACAGCAACATTCTGCCCCTTCCTGCTGCACTCTTACAGTAATGAACAGTGGCTTCTAGAAGCTGTAGTGTATGTGGTATTACCACAGACTGACGCAGGGATGAGATGCCTGGTATCTTCTACACGACAGAGGTTTGAAAATTGTTGCCTAATTTTTCTCATAAACACCTTTCTTGTTTATTCATTTACTTGTTTCTGAGAGTGAACCCAGAATCTTCAGTATGCTAGGCATGTGCTTTCCTATCAATCTGTATCCTCAGCCCCTTTTCCATTTGTAGAAATCTGAGACAGAATCTTCTGTTTCAGCTTTTTCTGAGTAGCTAGAATTATAGGCTTATGCTACCACACTGGTCTTAAAAGTATTTGAGTTTGCATGTAATGGGTTTATTACTATAGTAAAATGATTTGCTTTTATTTTTAATTATTTAAGACAAGATTTCATATATAGCCTTGGTTGGCCTAGAGCTTGATATGTAGACCAGACTGGCTTTGAATTCAGAAATCTACTTACCTCTTCTTCCCCCATTTAACTTAGAAACCTTTCTATAACTTTTAACACTCAGTGGGTTTTATTTTTTTGTTTGTTTTTTCAATAAAAGGAGAATTACAGATACAAAAAAATGCAAAATCCTGTGGGTCAACAAGGTTACGGCAAAGGGCTGTGACAAGCTACAGGAGTGCTGCCATTTAACTTTTGGTGGTACCAAGGAACCAGTTTCCTCTTAGATGTGTCAGCACTGCAATACAGCCCACACTAACTCCTAGACACCACTCCTGAACAGATCAATGGTTATCCTCTTGTTAGTTTTCCTAATTCCAGACACAACATTTCCCCGCTGATTCCTGCTAAAATGTTTTCAGGTTTAAGTCACAGGCACAGTTCATACTGCATGCACAAAAGAGAGCTGCCTAGAACTGCAGGTCCATGTCCTCAGGGGCATTCAGCTGCTGAAGATTTTCTGGAGTCGATGGGAAGTATCAATAGGGCCCTAACAGGTACTGAGTAGTCAAGTAGAATGAAAGGCTTCCATAGCGCACACTTACCGACAGACAAGCTCACCGTCCATTGCATCTTGCTCATCAGTGCTGGCGAAAGAAACTCGGCCACCAATCACAGCTCCAATGATGTAGACCAACCATGTCAGTCGTCCTGGAGTAGGAAAAAGACTCTTTCGTGATTGTCCCCTTGTCACTATTGTAAAGATGCTTCTTACTAGAAGGCTCCTTGATCTCGAGAATCCTCTAGTAAATCTTACTTTTTTCATAGAAGATGGCTACCATTTTACTCTAGTAAGGTTGATACCAAGAGGGAAAGTGATCAGATAATGAGCATTCTTGTATCAGACAAGAACTTTATTTTAGGGGGCTGGTGAGATGGCTCAGTGGTTAAGATCACTGACTGGTCTTCCAGAGGTCCTGAGTTCAATTCCCAGCAACCACATGGTGGCTCACAACCATCTGTAATGGGATCTGATGCCTTCTTCTGGTGTGTTTGAAGAGAGTGACAGTGTACTCATATAAATAAAATAAATCTTTAAAAAAAAAAAAAAAAAAAAAGAATTATTTTAGGAATGCAGTATTCCTTAGTCTGTGCTAGTCCTCTGTGACACTTGTTTGTTTGTTCTGTCTGCCACTCACTCACTCACTCACTCTGTGCATGTAGGTAACAGGTAATAAATCCGTTTTTTGGCAGGTGAGCAAAGGGAGGTAGCGAGAGGCAAAGGGGACTGACAGTATCTCTGTGCTTCCTGCACATTGTACTCACCCTCCTGCACTGCAATGTCCACTGGGCTGGCGCTGGCACTCTGCAGCAGTTCTTGGTAGGACTGGGCCGACTGGTCAAACAGCTGCACAAGGAGCGCACATGTCTTCTCATACTCACAACGCCCGATGGTGGAGAGCTGATCCAACTGCTGCTGGACCAGGCCTGTATCCTCCAGGGGGTCTTCCAGGCCATCCCTACTCCCAAGACAGAAGGCAGTTTTCTTTAACTTCCTTGATATAGCAGCTCTTTCTCCTTAACCATAGAGGGGCAATATTAATTTTATCCAAGGAAGGATATTAAAAAGTTTTGTGACAGATGTCTTTGTCCTAGCACCAGACAGTTTGTTGACCCTGAACCATCCCAATCCTTAGTGTTTGTCTAATACTGAACCTGGCAGTCTTATGTTTCTAACCCTTCTGAACTCTTGAGTTTTCCTTCTTTTATTTAATTAAAAATATGGTTTTTTTTCCCCTGAAAGACAGAGTTTCTCTGTGTAGCCCTGGCTGTCCCATCCTGGGTGCTGGGATTAAAGGTGTGCACCACTACCACCCAGCTTATTTAAAATTCTTTAAAAAATTACATTTTAGCCATTTCTATGTATGTATGCATGCTAAAGTGTGCACATGTAGATGAGAGGACATCTAAAGCAACCAGTTCTTTCCTTTTACCAAGTGGGTCCTGGGAATTGATGGTTGTCAATCAGGGTTAGAGGCAAGCACCTTGATCCACTCAGTAATCTTGAAGGCCCATGAAGAGTAACTTCTTTTCCCTTCTTCTTCCTTTTTTTTTTTTTTTTTTTTGAGGTGCTGGGATTGAACCTGATGCGTGTCAAGCAAGTACTTTATTGCTGAACTCCCCTAGGCCTCCTTAGCCAATCTTTCTGATTACTGTACACTTTGGAGACTCTAAATATATATTCCCGTAATTGAAGTTATTGTGGCCAAATGAATTTAGGGAATTCAAAAACCTTCATGAGGAAGGCAGAATGTTTCTCCCAGGAATGCAAAAATTTAGATGAACTCCATATCTTATCAAGCTCAATCTTGCTATACAAAAAACACATAACTGTAAGAATAATCATACTAAGTACGATTTTTTTTTAAAAAATTTTACAAAGCTTATTAAACAGGCTTGATTTATACCCAATTTTGCCATGTATACTTTGGTACCAAATTGGTAGCTTAGCTTCTCACCTTTAGTTTCTGAATTATGGCTCTGTACCAGGTCTTGCCTTATCTACTATTCTTCATATTTTTTATAACACTCTGTCCTATGGTAAGATCTCTACTGTTCTGCTGCAGCATGGCAATGCCAGGAACAGCAGCAGCCAGCAGCTGTATGCCTTCCACATGCTACATACAGTGCTAAGTTGTATTAATTCTCATAAGATCACAAGGTAGTCTTATTACTATTTGTTTATAAAAAAAGGAAATGCAGGGCCATGCCCGAGCATATGTAGCTATTAAAGCTGGCTTACTGGAGCTAGAATCTCTGCACATTTCTCCACCCCCAGCATTGCCTCCTGGAAGCCAAATGATTAGACAAAGGCTTTCCAGTGAACTTCATGAATGCTCCTATTTTGAAACGATTCATGTCATAATCAGTTAAGACCACAAACTTGGGCCTGTAAAATACTCAGCTGATGAAGGCACTTGATGTTATACCTGATGGTGTGAGTTTGGCCTCTGGGACTACATGGTAGAAGAAGAAACAAACAGACACGCAAACACAGAAACATACACTAACCATAGACTAAAGACAACTGAATGTCCTTCACTCTAAACAAATAAAGCACAAAATCCAAATAACCCCTAAAACCACAAACAAAAATGCCAAACAATAAAATATCACAAATAAACCCAAACATTGTAGACCCCGATCCAAGTATATTATGAGAAATACAATTAAAAGATATGAGAAAGGTCCCTAAAGAAAGGCAATCTGATTTAATATGAGGCATGCCTTAAAAGGCCTGACAATGTTCTTTTTAAAAATGATTTAATTATCTTTATTTTATGGGCATTGGTGTTTGGCCTGCATCTATGTCTATGTGAAGGTGTTAGATCCTCAAGAACTGGAGTTACAGACAGTAGTAAGCTGCTGGGTATTAAACTTGGGTCATTTGGAAGAATAGCCAGTGCTCTTAACTGCTGAGCTATCACTCCAGCCACAGTCTGACATTTCTTTAATTATGGGTTTCTGGTCCAGTTAGTAGTTAAAGTAGAAGGGAACTTATATGCTAACAAGACAAATCAATGATATGCTTGCTAGAACTACATCTTCTTACAAGCTCTGAAATTAGAGTCAGTTATGACTTGACATTGTAATCTCATTTATCTACTTATTTCTTTAGGAAGTCTCACTAAATCCCATACTTAGACATTCCATCTTTTACTTCTTGTGTCCTATAAACAGTTTTCACATTTAAACACTATTCATGGAAGGGCAAGCACATGCAGTGTGTTCGTATACACAGATATTGCTGTGGATGTTGATACAAAAGGACATGAACAAGGAAGGTGTAGAGGGAAAGACAAAGACAGCTGGCCACAACAAACACAGCACTAACACAGGTTTCCCTTTGCTTGTTTGGGACCTGATTTCTAGTAAATCTGACACAAGTCTGTTGGTAAGGGAATGTGGTGGTAATACGTTTCCTTACCTCAGAATGATGTGCACAGATTCCAAACGGGATGTGATATAGGCTTTGGTGACCTCAGGAGTATATGTTTCCAGCATATGGGGCTCTGTGGCTTTGACGTATGGTACAGAGGCTGCCAGCCGCTGCCATAGGCTCAGAAGATAGTGCACACTATTTGGGGCAAATTCCCAGTGCTAAGATCAACAAAAGAACACAGGCATGTTTTTCATTTCTGTACATAAAATCCTAGGCCACCTGACATGAAGAATAACAAAGTACATTTTTAGAGGCTCACATCTGTGTATGCTAACTCATTTGAAGCAGATGCTAGCTGTGGTGGTTTGATAAATGTCCCCCATGAGCTTGGGCATTTAAATGCTTGGTCACCAGTTGGTAGTGCTGTTTGGCAAGGCTTAGGGGCAGTCTTGTTGGAGGGAGTCTATTACAGGAGCAGGGGTTTCAGAGTTCATAAGCTTTGTCCAAGTTCACTTTCTCGGCTTTGTTCCTGCTACTGCAGATGTAAGCTCTCAGCTTCCTGATTCTGCCACCAATACTTGTCCCTTGCTGCTTGCCTCTACCACCATGGACTCTTTTTATTGGTTTCTTTTGAGACAGGGTCTCATTATCTAGCTCTGGATAACCTGAAACTCACTACATAGATGAGGCTCATAGGGATTCACCTGCCTCTACTTCCTGAGTGCTGAGATTAAAGACAAGTACCACCATGCAGGTCCATGATAGACTCAGCCCACTGGAACCACAAACCAAGTAAACTCTTCGTTCTATAAGTTACTTTTAGCCATGGTATTTCATTACACCAGCAAAAAGGGTAATGAATACACTAGTATTTCAGATTCAAGAGTTTAATGAGAAAGAAGGTGCTTCAGTGCTGGCTGTATAAATCCAGATGACAAGGAAGTATGCATGAAAGTGGGTCTGAGACATCAGAATGCAGGAAAATTGCTGGTCAGTTTCTAAGAAATTATAAGATGGCAAAGTCCCACTTTGAAACCAGTGAGCCAGAAATCACAGGGATGAGACTCAAGCTCTCAGGTGAATGCTGTGCAATATAAATCATCCAGCAAGAAACCTTCAATGTGCTGCTACATGAAGAGTGAGCGAGCGAGAGGGGAGGCTCTATTTTCTCTCATTCTTCAGTCTAGGTCCCTGTTCTACCTTCTGCTTCTCAGAGAGATAACAAAGACTTCTATTAGTAATGGGTATAACCCAGGGCTTTAAGTATGGTAGGTAAGTACTCTACTACCAAGTTATGTCCTTAGCCCTTCTCAATTTTAAATACTGTCGTTATAAATTGTACACGTTCCTGTAACCAAAGTTACTGAACTGTGTTTCTTGTCGTGCTGGGATCAAATGCAGTCTCACAAATATGAGACAAGTGTTTTACCACTGAACTACAACTCCAACCCTTTCCTTACACTCATAAATGTAAACAGTCCGTAATAGTACCTACTTTGCAGGGTATGTTATAGATATAAAATATTCTTTTTTCTTCCTGTGACTCTCAAGATTGAAATCAGAACTCACACATCTTAGGGAAGTGCTCATCCACCGAGCTATACTCCAACTCCTATAGCGTTTTATAGGGTTAAAATTACTATGCAAGAGAAGAGATTCCAATAATGAAACAGAAAGACACAGTGTGAGAGACGAACCTGTAGGCTGGTCACTGTGAAGTTGGCTATCAACCGGATAACATCAGGGTAGTTTTCCACTTTTACCAGTTCTCCCAGTTGGTAGTTACTCTTTAACCGAGCCAGTAGTCTGCAGAACTCATGGTAATTGTTTGGGTCTGATAAACTCTGGCAATGGCATAAAAAGAAAATAAAATGGAACGTGTGATCACCACACTCCAAGAATGACATGGGATTGGCATGGCAAGGGGGAGGGCAAGAGTCTATTTTTCAGCTTCTGGTCTACAAATAATCATGATTCAGAACAACACAGTTACAGAAGGCTTAGAAACAAGTAAAACATTCCTTTTAAAAGGTTTGATCACATTTATTATCCCATCAACTCAAAACATGTACCCATTAGATGGGATCATTAGCCTCAAGTGGCAGAGGATGAAACAGGACCCAGAGGGATCATACTATTTGCCTAATGATGTAAAAGTGATCAGCGGCAGAAATGGGCATCATCTCAGATATGTTTGCTTCTCATAGATCAAAGGGAAGCTAATTAATTTCATCTCTACGTATATTGAAATGATTGCTAAGTGAAGCACCTTAGTATTTTTATCAACAAAAGCTGAACAAGTGTTTCACGTTGTATCATAACTATTAGGTGTTTATTATATACTAGTATATAATTATATACAGTACTATAAAAATGTAAATTATCAGTATATTTGTATTTCCTTATGAATATTATTCTCTATTAGTAATCAGGACAGAAACTTTGTTTTATTCACTTACACAACCCTGATACAGTAAGTCTTAATACAGTTTGTTGAATGAATAAAGGCATTTTTAAAGAGAGGGACAAAGTTAAGTATACTAAAAACCCACCGTTTCTAGAATTTTTTCTTTCCCAACTATAGAGAATATTGGAAGAAAAATAGTATTTAAAGGGGAAAAAAAAGCCATCAAATTATGGAATGTATTTTTAGAAAGAAGTATTTCCCTTCCAATCTAAAGAAAGTCTTGTATGTTAGGTCACTCATATCAATGTTAAACACTGAGAAACAAAACCAACCTTTAGATTCTTAATTTCTTGAGGGAAAAAATCCCCTTCCCCACCCCCCAAACTCTCGGCTCCATCTTTGCTGGCTTGTACCTGATGACCTCTCCTCCTGATTACTGTATTCTGGAGCTACATAGGCCAAGCTCTTCTCTGGAGCAAATCCTCACCACAATTACCCATTTATCTTTGGACATGCAGACTAAGCTGCTTCCTGGGATTTCTGCCATTTGTAGCCCTTAATGGACTTCCTTCATATACTAGCCAGCCATATACCAATTCGGTATATATAGTCTCAGAAATCTTACCTGTGGATTTTCCAGTATTCGTTTAACACCATCAACAAGATGAGAGAGAAACTTGGCTCTCTCGGCATTGTTAAATAAAGATCTCCGGACTGAGGCAATCTGTACTAAGCAGGACAATACCTGTAAGCAAAGCACAGCACACACACTCAGTAAGACCGACAGCTACGGCCTCTGTAATATTCATTAGCTTTATCAAAGAAAGAAGCAGCCAACCCAAGTCCATCACAGCAACGTCTCATGGCTACATTCAGCTTGGAAAATTCCCTTAGATAGTATCTCTGACTACTCTGATCACTTCTTTGAACCTTTATATATACTTAAGCCTTAAAAATGCCAAGTAATTTATAGTTTCAAGTTTAGATTTTTTGTTTTAGTAAAATCAAATTCTGCTTACAGAACTATGATAAAATAATCAGGTCAAATTCATGTCCTGAGAAAAACAAACAAACAAAAAAACCCAAACAAAACAAAAACCAGCTAACACTGTGCTAGCTCTTTGTTGTCTGTTCTTCCAGATCTAGGTTCAGGTCTTTTCTGTATAATCCACTCCCAAGAAGGTTGACCTCTGTCGGCAGCAGCACAGCTGTTGCCCTTGCTTTGTCCTGGCTTCAGTTCAGACACAGGGAAGCACTAGGAGGTTGGAAGGTACCCAGACAAGGATGTTCTCTTTTCCAATCCCACTGCACCACAACAGACAGTTTCTTTATAAACTGCCATAGCTTTTGCTGTAATGTGTACTTTGTACATGTATACACACACACACACACACACACACACAGAGAGAGAGAGAGAGAGAGAGAGAGAGAGAGAGAGAGAGAGGCTGAGCTCTCCTAGGCCTCCACTTCCAGCAGCCCCAAAGGCCGTCTTGTTAGGTCCCTGTGAGTTGCTCCATTGTAAAAAGTCTGTTTTCACTGACTACTCCTCCTGACTGTGCTGTATTTTCCTGAAGCGATTTGCATCCATTACTTTACTGTATTCCAATGTATATTTCATGGACAATAATATTTAAGTCTACAAATCCCTGGACCTACAAGGTTTTAGAACATGAATGACCTTCCGATTTAAGGTTAAGTTACTGCTTTAAAGAATAGACATACTATTCCTGACAGCATTCCAATGCTTTTTGGGAGAAAGGCACATTGGTCTTTCATATTTTATCATTTATCACTATGTGACTTTCGCCCCAGAGACTTTTTCTTCTTTCCCTCAAATTTTTATATGGGAGAAAGGATGGCTTTGAATTTCCAATATAGTGACCTCTATTTCCCATGTGCTGGGATTACAGGAACCCCTGAAGGATTTTAAAAACACCTTAGGCCAGTCTCAAAGTTTAGCTAGACAAGTATAAAATGGATCTTCACACACCAGCCTGTGGCAAGCACTAGGGTTACAGACACAAGATGGGAGACAAAGAGCTGACAGCCATAACCTGATCGCAGAAAGAATAACTAATCCTAGTGTGTTCTGTTTCTTTCCCTTTAAAGCAGGGTTTTTCTACATAGCCCTGGCTGTCCCTATGTTTGATATATAGACAAAGCTGCCTCTGAACACACGGATATCTTCCTACCATCACCTCTTGCTTACTTCTATGATTCTGCAAAAACAAAATAGACCCACCATTTACTCGCCAACACTACCTTCTGGAAACAGGTTTGATCTACAAACTGATTCTGACTTACCAAAGGTGAGAATGAGGGAGGAATGGAATGATACAGGTCAAAAAACAACTGCAGAGTCGAAGAATCTAAGAATGCTAGGAGGGAAAAAAAAAAAGATAAAGCACATGCCTTTACTATGCCTGCATAGGCCTACATGCATTTTTTTCCTGCATTATATATCAGGGACCATATTCTTCTGATTATTTGTCAAAGAAGTATCATTTTCTTAGAAAGTGATAGACTAGTAGAGATTGTTTTTTTTTCTTCTTTTTCTAAGTTAAAAAAAAAAAGTACCGATTTAACCTCCTCTACGAAGTGTTTGTCTTTTTGACTCTCAGGAGCTTAAGATAATCTTAACCCCTCTTTCCACAAGTCTGTCCTTAGGAAAAAACACAAGCTGAAATCCTTTTGGTCATTTTTTGTTTTGTAAGACAGGGTCCTGCGAAGCATTCTGGCCTTGGACCTGGGCTCCTCCTATATCAGCTGGGACCACAGGTAAGTGACACCACATGGCACTGTTTTTAAGTAACAGAAATAGAGGCTAGAGAGATGGCTAACCAGTTAAAGCCCTTGATACTCTTCCATAGGACCTGCGATCAGTTTCTAGCATCCACATGGTGGCTCACAACTGTCTAACTCTAGTTCCTGCAGATCCAATATCCTCTTTTGGCCTCTGAGAGTACCAGGCACACAAGCGGTACACAGATATATACGTAGGTAAAACACCCATATACATAAAATTAAAAAACAAGCACCCCCCCACCCCTGAAATGTTTGGGCGGAGGTGTTATTCAGTAATTTTAAGTTCTCCATGAATTTATTATTCCTCGAACCCTTACCATGTTGTAAAAAAAGGCGTGAAAACACTAAGTTTTATTCAAAGTAAATAAAGAATTATAAGGCCTCTCTGGATTAGCCTATAGATACAGGGCAGGCAGATTTACTTAGGTTGGCACTCTCTGTTACCTGATCTCCAGCTGGTGGGGATCTGAACTGTACACAGGTCGTCTGAGGACTCATCAGTAGATGTACCGATAAAATCAAAGTTCAGACAGTTGTGGGTGAGTTTGAGCAGTTGCATTAGCAAGCCATGCTGACTTTCATCATTCAAGTTCAGATTCTTTCCTGATGCCTGGAAAAATTGTCACACAATGAGCTCCAAATAATTCTCTCTTCCTAGGTTCAGAAGTAGGCTATTAAGCCAGAAAAGGAGGACTGTACTTAATATGTTTTTACTCAGAAAGATGCTGTACTTCTTTTGTTTTTCAAGACAGGGTTACTCTGTGTAGCCCTGGATGTCTTAGAACTCACCTACCAGGCTGGCCTCAAACTCAAGAGGTCTACCTGCCTCTGCCTCCCAAGTGCTTAGATTAAAGGCGTGAGCCACCACTGCCCAGCAGATGCTACACTTTTATTATACAATGTTATTGTGGAAAAAAAACCACACACACTCTTTCATTTAGTGTTAACATGTATGTAAAAATATGAAGCAGATATTCAGGAAAACCCCGTTTAACACGTATTCTTCACGTGTTGTAGTCATAATACCTACTGGGACTCATAAACAATATGGGATCCGGTATTGGATGTTCCATCTTAGTAATTTCTAAGCATGGCTGAAATAAAACTATGGGCAGAGTGCAGAGAAAGCTTTACAATTTCCTTCCTCTTTGTAAAACCACCATTACTAAAAATTTTTTTCTAATGAGAATTAAAACAAAGTCACTCCTGGATATTACATATTTATCTGCAGTGTATCTGTAGACTTACAGCTAGATTCTGTATCTTAATAACTGTGGTAGCAGTTTCCAAGGAACTATGGAGGGTGGGGGACGGTCAGTGCTGGTCAATTATTTCTGATAGGATCAGGGAGGAGGATTTGATCCTTAGTTTTCTCAAAAGCTAATTCTCTCAGTGGATGTCATGGCTTTGTTATTACTACAGCTTTGTCTGGCAGCTTGCTGGACAAAGGAACACTTGTAAATTTGGAGTACAACCCCCCAAAATGGGTATCATTAATAGGGACAACAGAAAGAATACACATTTGTCTCTGAAGCTAAAATTGGAAAAGATCAGAAACTGAGAATAAAAACACGTAAGAGTGAACCAAAAAGGTGGAACCAAAAAGCCATGTCTTAGCATGGCTTATCCCTAATGTTGAAAGCCACCTGACACTGTTATAAATGGGTACGACTCTCCCCCATCCCTTCCTTAGTTTTTCTGAGACATGGCCTTATTCTGTAGCCCAAGTATGCTGTATCATGATAGGGTTTTTGTGGCACTGGGGACTGAACCCAGCCAGGCTCTCATGCATGGTAGGTAACTCTACCTGACTTTTTTGATTAATTCAATGCTATCAATAAATGAAATTAAAACCTCTCTATTTGAAGCAGATAGTTTCCTCATGGGATACTGCCTCTCCCTTCGGGTTATTAAATCTAAATGGATGATAAAAAATTTAAAACCTACTCCTCTTTACAGATGTTGCTTGTTTACTTGCTGCTGTTAACTCAGCAGGGAACAGAAGTCACCTAGTTTTGTATGGTAACAATGGAGTCTGAACCTGCTCATAGAACACTTAAGAATCTAAACACCGTAAAGCTAACATGCTCCCAATTCTGTATAGAGACTTTTTATGTGGCTATAAAACAACAAACAGGAAAATTCTAACTTTGTAGTAAACTAGATTCCCTGAAGACAGGAACAAGGAATAAATGTTCACCTACTGCTTTTTATCTAGAGGAACAGCTTTTAAATGGGGAAACCACTTGATCTTCCTTTCTCTAAGTCAGTGATCAACCTGGCTAGCTGTTTCTCTATCTCTAGATGTATATAACGTGAGAGATGATGGGCTCAGTTAGGTGCTGACCTCTGACAAATCTCATTCACTCTTACTCTCGAAAAGGAACTAGAAATTATGACCGAATTTATAAACATACCTGTTTTAGTAAATTGCAGGAAAGTGTGAAGATATCAAACAGTGATGAGTCTCGGAAAGAAGAGGCTATTTTTCTGTGTTTGGTTAAAGGATGGGTGGTGTCTGCCTGTGTAAGAAAGAATAAGCCAATGCAAGTTTAAAAATTAATTGAGGGAGGGAGGTTCACATAGATTTTAAATAAACCAGAAGGATCTCCAAATAACACAATATAAATACAAAATTCATTTTTATAGCTTAATTTATTATTAAACCAGATCAAGTAGGATGATGTGAAGCTAGGGGGTTGCTCTTGGCTATTATGAACTCAAATTTCTCTAGTGTATAGAGGAAGAAAACTGCACACCCTGTTGGCATATATTGCTAGCAACTAGCAATCATGTCTTATCATGGCTTAGCTACAAAACCAGGTGGGCTGAAGCAACTGAACAATTTCAAAACAGCCAACAATAGTCATGAACTTGAATAAAGGAATGACCTGTATGTAGCCTCACTCCATTCTCTAGCCTATTTCAACATGGAAATGAGAGCTTAAATGGTTCCAAGGGTCTCTCTTTTCATTGTGTGTGTGTTTATCTCCAGCAGCTACAGAATGTCCTGTATTTTTAACACACAGTAGATACTCAACAAATGGAATAAAAAAATGAAGGTCGTCTATACTTGAATGTAACTACTCACTGAAAATTTATTGATCAGTTCATCTAAGATGATCTCATTTTGTTTCAGTCACATTGAAGAGTCATACATAGCAAAAGTTTCTATAATGTCA
Source organism: Rhynchomys soricoides (assembly GCA_019843965.1). Classification (NCBI taxonomy): domain Eukaryota; kingdom Metazoa; phylum Chordata; class Mammalia; order Rodentia; family Muridae; genus Rhynchomys; species Rhynchomys soricoides. The sequence continues at coordinate 12,789,665 of JADRCH010000013.1, forward strand.
CCTCTTGGTTCAAACAGGAATGGTAAAGAGAAGTATATTTTCTGGTTTAAATGTGCCAACCAATAAATAATGGAGGATTACTTAGAGGATCAAAATATCCCAACTCTATTGTGCATGTCACTGTGTTATCTGTGTCTCACATGATGAAGCTATGCTTTTTTGCTTCTGAAACAGGTCTCACTGTGTAACCCTGGTCGTCTTAGAACTTGTTATGGCGAACACGCTGTCCTTGGCCTCAGAGGTTCACTAGCCTCTGCCTCCCTTGTGCTGGGACTCCAGGCATGTGCCACCATGCCAGACAATTGCTAGATTTTATACATATAGTTCCATATATTGCTGCTGTACTGATCATAATAAGCATGTTAACTATGTCAAACCAATTTTCATTTACACCCTTTCTCCTGCCCTGGCGACTGAACTGTAGGACCTTATGCTTGTAGGCAAGTGCTCTACCATGGAGCTATGTCCCTTAACCTGATCACTTAAGGAAAACCCAGGAATACATTTTTTAAAAAAAACAAACAAACAAACCAACATTTGTGTATTTGAAGAGTGAGGAACAAGCACTGAAAGAGAGAGTGTTAGGCCCATGGTGCTCTCTTTACTGCACATGTAACAGTGGTTGAACAGTCCATTATTAACACCGGGTTTGGTGTAAGACTATCTAGGCTCAAATTAAGATAGTATTGCTCACGAACTGTGAAACTGTAAACAAATTACCATGTTTCTCAGTTTCCTCAGCTAGAAAATGGGAGCCACAATACCCACCTCATAAGACTGCTGAGAATAAAATCAGTTAACATTCATTAAAGAGCTTAGAATGGTGGCTGGCCCATCATAATTACTCAAAAGGCCAAGCTATTGGCACTTTGATCACTACTGCTCACAATGGCAACTGCATCTAAGAGCTAACACAACAAGACTTCCGATCTTAACAGGCTGTAACCTAGAGCATTAAAAGAATACCGACTTACAGTTAAAAATACAAGTTCTCAGGGTTAATAAAACAGCTGCATAATTATTAGCAATAGCAACAGTAATGCCAATGTAATTAATACTCTGGCAACTTAAGTGTGAGATGTTACAACTAATATCAATATTGACCTGTTCAATAATTATAAAACTCTAGCTAAATACAGAAGTAAGCAACAAAACAATAAAGCCAAAGCAAAAAAGAAAAATGGAGGAGGAGGAGAAAGAAGAGAAAGAGGTGAAAAACAGCCACTGGTGTTTCCTCTGTAATATTTAGTGACATCAGTGACCACTTGAAAGAATGACTGGTAAAGGAACATTTTATTCACTATGAAAAGAGTCCCAGCAAGATCTTCAGTAGTAACACATGGGGACTGATTTTGATTTAGTCATAGATTTTAAAATTGTACTTGGCTATCCTTGAACGCCTGACCATTCTGTCTCCATCGGCCATCGGCGGGGACTGAGAGAGGTGCAGCACTATGCCTCGAGCGTGCGTGTGGGTCTAGTAAGGACCAGGGTCTGGGGCATGTTCTCTAAGCACTTCAATAACTGACCAAACCCCTAAGCCTGGGGACTGACTTTTAAATAACTTTAGCAGATCCCCCCATATTCTGGTATGGTTTACACACAGGATCATCACTCTCATCTCTAAACAGAACACTGACACTAATAAGGAGAGCTTATATGGGAGAGTACATTACTTTGGTAATCTCAGAGATCAGAATCTCTTGTGGGTCAGGATAAAAAGAGCGATGTGAGTTGCCTTTACAGAGGAAAGCCGAATGGATCTATTTTGCTTCAAGAAGGCATTAATCACTTACCGCAAAAGCACACAACTGCCAAAAAAGATCACCCCACACACAGCAGAAAGCACCAATACTAAGAAAAAAATGTGTCACTTACTTCAATAAGGAAGGCTGTAGCACTTACTTGATTAATTTCATTGGTGAGCTGAGATAAAATTGTGACGCCAATGATGCAGTATTCAACACTGTCCTGGTAAGCAAACACACAGGAGAAAGACTACTGGATTACAGATTCCTTGTTACCAAGAAAACTGCCTAGAGAAGGCAGCAAGCAATTAGTTTTAACCTGTTGCCTTGTAGAACACAGAAACCACCTTCTATTAAAAAACAAAAAACAAACAAACCACTGCTGCATTTGACCTTATAAAATTTGGAAGTTCACCAAAGTACCACAGCATAAACATTATTAAAACAGAAGCTGTAAAACACAACTATGCAAGGCCAATGATAACTAACAAAGTCTTAAAAGAGACTGTTTACAACAATTAATAAAAAGGTAAAGACGGGGGCTGGAGAGACAGCTCAGCAGTTTCCCAGAGAACCTGGGTTCAAGTCCCAGAACCCACATGGAGGTTCATAATTGTTTGTAATTCCACTCCCAGGGAATACCAAGCAGGCACCAACTAGGTTCATAGACATACATGTAGGTAAAACACCCATGTACATTAGACAGGAAGTTCACAGAAGAACAAAACAACAAATGAACACATAAAAACTTGTTCTGCTTTACTCATAATCCAAATAATGCTATTAAATATTTTTACCTAAAACCAAAAATTCTTAGCTTTTAGAGCTGAGGTACAGGAATAGTCTATTCTTAAAAACTGAACATTTTTGAAGATAATTTGGAAATATCTTTGAAAGCCAGAATATTTTTATCCTTCTAACAGATTAACTTCAAGGTTAGTTCATCTGACAGATACCAAAGTGTGACAAGATGTGTATGCTGTGATAATTACTGAATACTTGATAGCTCCCAACTGAAGCAAACTAAATGTTCATTTATAGAACACCAGTTAATTAATTTATTGCATTTTAATTTGGTACAGTATATAGGAATATTCAGAATAGACAGGATTTATTTATGCCAATATGCAAAAATGGTCACACAGGTTAAAAAAAGATGGTTAAGAGTATTTCAGATAATGATATTTTATGTAATTTTTAAAAAGTAGGTAAACTGTCAAGTCTATTTTTGTTGCTTTCCCTATTTTTATCATGGCACATGTGCCATGGCGCACACACACACACACACACACACACACACACACTCACATATATGGACAACATACCTGTAAAAACCTTGTGACGTCTGTGATTGCATTTCTGAAGACATAGTCATCCTTCTGGCAGTCAAACCAGCCCAGCTTTGTGATTCTGGCATATAGCTGGATGAGTGCTTGTGTCACGAAAGTCGCCAACTTTGGACGAGTGGCCAGGTAGTTGAGCACATAGTTCCCTGTGGGATGACACAGTATGTGCTAAGGAGGCTTGAAACAGAGGGCCAATGCTTAAAATACATTAAATAGCTAGAAATGGAAAATTAAGACTTAACTGTTTTAATCCTTTATGCTACTGAAAAACAATGGGGCTTCAGATTTAAGATGGTGATGATTTTCATGATTCTAGGGACTGAATCCAGGGTTCTGAGCCTGATTTAGCGCTGCCGAGCCAATTTTCAGCCTCCAAATTAAGGCTATTGTAAGCTAGCCCAGCTGACCTCAGTTCTGGGCAAGGGTTATCAAGATCATCAAGAATAATTTAGAGATTGTTAAGGACTTTTTAAAAAAGTGTTTTCAAAATAGACAAGATGGAGATATTTAAAATCACGATTTTCTTTGCAGAAAAAGTTATTATACAGGGTTTTGAATTTAGGATTTTATACCATCATAATGACAGATCTAAAATATAGCAGCCTTAACTGTACTCCCGCATGGCTAAATAATGCTGCTTATGCAAAACTAAAAAAGCCCTAAACATTTTCCCCCTGAGGTATCAATGACAATTAAAAAAAAGAAAAAAAAAAATCAAAGGCAGGGCGTGGTGGTGCATACTCAGCAGGTGTGAGGTCAGACAAGAGGAATTGAGCTTGAGGCCAGCCTGAGCTACACAGGCAGGTCCAATCTAAAAACTAATAAAAGAAAACAACAACAACAAAAAAGTGATTTAAAAAAAAAGTGTGTTAACAACCAAAAAAATGGCTTAGGAATCATCTGAAGTAATTGCAATGGACCCAAAACTTTGAGAGAAAATACCCTGAATCCTAGGAGTATTTAATTACACTCTTCTATACTTACTGATATCTATCCGCTGTTCCAATGGTAGGGGGTTGTTTGTTCGTGACACAAGCTTGGTAAGGCATGTAGCTGCTAGCAACTGGGAGTAGGACGACTATGGGAAAGAGTGAAAAGACACTGAACATTGTGCTGGGTGAATCAGCGCTACGGCTTTTATTTGAGATATTTCATAAAGTTTCATCTTGTGACATTTATGCAGTATATAGAGTAAAAGGAAGACTGAACATTACATGGAATAGCCCACTGTGCTGCATAGTTAATCTCAAATATATCTGCTGTCAGCATAGCCCTGGAGAGTGCATACTAGGGTTGTACAGTAACTCCAGATCAACTATTTCTGAGAAAAATGATGTCCTGATAATGGAGTATTGTTTTAGTCTCCAATGGAGCTCTTAATACATTTTGAACTTACAGTTCACTAAAACATTCCAACTGGCCATAACATACCAGGGGGGATCATGTGTGGTGATCTTACATGTTACACCATACAACAGGGACAGACTCACAACTAAAAAATTCAACAGCTCAAGGATAATTGTCCATGAGACTAAGTCTTAAAGACTAGTTCATGCTAATAGTTTTATATATAACACCAACAGACAGAAAAGATTCTTTACAAAAAAAAAAATATGTTTGTGGTGCACCCTATAAGCACTCAGGAAGCTGAGTCAGGAGGGCGGCTGTGAGCTCAAGGCTAGTGAATGCTATGTACATCAAGACTCTATCTCAAAAACAAAACAAAATGACTAATACAACAGAAAACAAAGTTTCAAAGGTGGCTGGATGTGATTTATACTCATACACTTGCATTTTACTGTAAAAATATAAACTGTTAAGTTTTTATTCATAAGTTTAATAGACTTGCCAAGCCACTGAGAAGTCTGCAGAGATTAAATACGAGGAATCAACCACAACTGTTTTACAGTACTGTACTGATTCTGCTTTTCTCTATCTTCTTAACTGTCACTGAGAAACTAGAGTCAACAGTTCAGAGAGTGCATGTGGGCTCTGGGAGCAAGGTGTGAAAGCAAAGAGCTGCTGTACATCTCCCAAGACACATGTTCTGCACCAGTTCACAATCACTAAAGAAAATGCACAGATACTATGTGCAGACCTCAGTCAGACCAGTATTGTGGCATGACTTTCTACTCTTCAGATATTTTTTAAAAAAGAGCTAGATCCCTGACCTTCAAAAGGATGATTTTAACCATTTATAATTTAATTATTGTATAAACATTTAGATAATGCTAATGAAAACTAAACAGTCAGTCAATTAGAATTGTATTCTTAACAAATTATCCCTTTTACATTTCTTTCATACTCCTTTGGCCTAAAGGATATTCTTTAGAACATAATTATTATTACTTTGGTGGTTTTTAGAGGTAGGGTCTAACTTTATAACCAAGGCTGGCCTTGAACTCATGGTGATTGCTGTGATTACAGGTGTGAGATACTCACTACCCCTGGTTTCTGAAAATTAAATACTTATAAACAAGTTTTTTAGATATACATTGTTGTTCAAGACACAAAACTGCACTATCATTTCTATTTCCAACTCTACCAGGCTCATAGTAATTATAGCTAATATTTGTACCTTTTCTTAGTTTCTTTCCTTTTATCTGTGAAAAAGATAATATAGGTAGGCCTGTCTAGAAAGTTGTTTGGACATTAAGAAAAACAAGACCAAGCTGGGCATGGTGTCGCATGCCTTTAATCTCAGCACTTGGGAGGCAGAAGCAGGTGAGTCTCTCAGTTCAAAGCCAGTCTGGTCTAAAAAGTGAGTTCCAGGGCAGCCAGGGTTTTACAGAGAAACCTTGTCTTGGAAATAAATAAATAAATAAATAAATAAAAATAAATAAATAAATAAATAAAATAAAAAAGCAGGACTGAACTTAAGTATGTGCTATTTCATTATCTAAGGGAGGTGTGGCTCCCCACGGAAGCTGGAGTTACAGATGTTTGCAAGCTACCTGACATGGTTGCTGGGAATCAAACTCTGGGCCCTTTGCAAGTACAGTTTGTGCTCTTAACCACTGAGCCATCTCCTCAGCCTCAGTTGGAAGAGATTCTAATTCTAAAACCTAAACTTCCCAGCTAGACATGGTCACACTAAATGAGAGGCCGAGGCATCAGGAGTTCAAGGTCGTCCTGATATACATAGCAAATTTGAGACAATCCTGTACTATGTAAGACTGCCTCAAAAAACTAACAAAACACTTTAATTTCCTTTAATTTTCATTGTCATGGTCATATTTCCTTAGATCTGTTAAGTAAGCAGTAAGCAGAACCGAGGAGAAAAACGGTAAGAGACAATCAAGTTTATAAAAAAGGACTTATATATACCCTCTTATACTCTATAAAGGACAAGAGGTGACATTGAAGCATAAAAATAGAGAATGCATCCCAGGAATCTGGTGCAGAACAGAAATATATGTGTGGAGAGCTTACTGATGAGAGCATCACTAACTTGGCTGGTATGATGGTGCTCAAGAGTGAAATGGATACAGATACCTGAAGACTCAGGAGCAGTGACTCTCCCAGACTGTCCCTAAGGTTAGAAGCAGAGCATTTTCCTTAAATCTGCTACCCTTTAGGACTTGTTAACTCTTACGTACACTTCCTCTCTCGAGGAGCAGCTGGCACTTGCTCAGGCAATCAGGGCTGTTGGTGAATTCAACCAAGGCTTTTTCTGCCTGCAGTCGAGTGGTTGTATCTGTTGTCTCATACAACTGTTTGCACAGATTCTCTAGTTGGGCCAAGCTCTGGAAAAGATCAGTAAGAAAACCATCAGTCTAGGCAACTACCTATCTAACATACTCTAAGTCGAGATTCCTGGGTAAAGCCAACCATGCTCAGGGAAGCAAGAACTGCCACTCACCAGAAGCTGAGTAGCCTTTATTTAATAACCACATGCATCTCTCTTTATTTGAAGGAGAAAACAAAATGACAGAATACTTAAAATATCTATTCAGTTTTGAGTCATTGTCTTGGGAAATAAACACAAATGGTACACTTTCTCTTACAAATTAACTACCTCCTAGATTCTTCCAAAAAAAAAATTCCAACAAAAATTCAAAACTTATTTTGTCGCTAATTGTAAAAGCACCACTAGGGGAAATGCTGTTAAAACCAAGCACATAAAACACAATTTAAATGCAACACAGATCTTTACTTGGTCTTAAATATTTTCCTTTTGGGCAACAGTTGCTAGCTTGCAGCCACCTATATGGATAAAGACGTTACCTCTGAAAATCTTCTAGAGAACACTGGAGAATACAGTACACACCTTTCTCCCTGAGTCCCGCATGTCTCAAGTACAGCACACACACTCTTCTGATGTGTTTAAATTCTTGCTTCAGTTCCACATTTAAAGTGAGAGTCTCAAAATAAATTCAACCCTAGCATCTGCTTACTTGGAGATAAGGTAAGGGAAACGCCCCCAAACAAACCTGTCTCTCCAAATCTTGAACCTGTTCCAGTGAGGCAGGAAGAGTATGGGTGTGTGCTTTGGTTACAAACCCAAAGGGATGAAACAAATCTACTTCCAGTCAACATGTGTTCAAGGCAAAGGCAAAAAGAACTAGTTAAATCTACACTTAATCCACACATCTGTTAGTCTTTAAGGAATGGTTTGGACTTTAAGAACTTTAAACAGTAGTAAGCAAGGCTTGGGTTCAGGAGTTTCAGGGACCTTGTTATTAGAAATGACCATTTTGACAAGAATAAAAATAGTGATAATGAATCCAATGCCCACTTCTGGTGTGTCGACAGCTACAGTGTACTCATACACATAAATAAATAAAATTAAAAAAAAAAAATACTGATAATGAAACAAGCCGTGGAAATTGCTTGCAATGTGTTCCATGCCCGCCTAAAGCTTTTTATGTGGTAACTTTCAGTCATTACTTCCAGAAGGCAGGAAAGCTCTTAGGGCAGAATTCCTATTTTATTCAACATTAATAAATTGCCACCATTAAGCAAAAGGCAACAAAGATAGATACCATGGGCATCACTCCAGAAAACCCTCAAAACTTAAAACACTATCTTTCATTCTCAAAAAAAGAATAAACAAAACTGTCCTGAGACTACAGCGAGACTCACTTGTTTCTCCCGACTTCCAGCTACTCCTCAACAGCCTCAGCCTCAGAGCAGAGCAATCTGTAGCCGTGAAGCCAAAGTTCAAGTCTGAAGTTCTGTGAGAGCTACCTGATTCCCCCACTCCACATGGCTTACAAACGGAGATAAAGGAGAAATCTAACTGTATATATCTCACAAAAAAAAGTATCCAGGAACACCATGCTGGCCTTGAACTTACAGAGACCCACCTGCCTCTGCTTCCCAAGCGTTGGGACTAACGGTGTGCGCTCCCATACTTGGCTAATCCCTACATTTTTGAACAAAGGATTAAGTGTCTTTCACAAGGTTTTGTTTCAACATTGGACTCCAATTTCCTCATGTAAAATGACTGACTCCCTTACAACAAAAGGAACAAATTATTTAAAACAGGCAACAGGGAGAACATCACGACACAATAGCTAAACAGGAAAGCTTGGCTTTAAATTTGATATTACGTGATCACATCAACTTCCTAAGCTTCACATTGCACACACTGAGCTGTCCAACAATCTGAGCAGATACCCTTTAAAGAGACCTGCTGCTGCTGCTGCTGCTGCTGACAGTATAGTGATGTTCCTTAAGGTCTGATGGATCAGCTCAGTGGCTTCCCCACGCAACCTTCACGTTTATTTCAACAAAGCTGTTTGTTCTAGGATAGCTAAGCATCCCTTATTACCAAATCCTATATACAGGTCATGGTAGGGCTTTAGTTGCTGTTTTGATTTGCTAGTTTAGCAGACAAAACATACTAATGAGTGAGACTGGTAATATGTTCTAGCTCAGGAAATAAGACTGTTTCAAAACAACACAACTGACCTTACACAGCCTGACCTTATGATGTTGTCCCCCCCACCTCTACACACACACACACACACACACACACACACACACACACACACAGCGCGCCCAGATACGAAAGTGTTCTTTCTGTTCCTAAAACTGTCGTGCTTATAGTTCACAGAGCAACTTCTACCTGGTGCCACCAAAATAAAAGCACATTTACAGACTGGAAGATGACCTTCAAACTAGCTAAGTATTGCTTTACTACAAGAAACTCAGACCATTAACATCCAAGCTTAGAACCAGACTGATTTTGCCAGTAGCCACAATGATGTTAAACCAACCACCCCCCCCAAAAACACCAAAAACCAAAACAACAACAACAACAAAAACCCTGACAAACATTCTTGTGTACATGCATATAAAGAAAATAAAATATTTTATTGTGACATGGTTCTGCCATGTAGCTTGGGTAATTTCAAGCTTGCTTGTGCTGGCTTGGAATTCATGATCTTCCTACTTTAAAGCCTATGGAAGCTAGTATGACAGGCGTGTGTCACAATGCCTGGCTTACCATGTATTATTTACCAGCAACGTTACAACATACTCAACTTGGATATATAAAATGTAGTTCAATTATTCACATTGCAACATAAGAACTATTGTTGAGGTCATAGTCCTCACAATATGATGATTTAGCTGGAGTTGGTTCTAAATAAGGAAAATAATTTTGTTTGTACACTGGATACCATATTACCTCATAAAGCAGGAATTAGCTTGGAATCTTAGTTTGTATACTATTGGTTTTCAAATTACCTAATAGTCAAATTAGCCCCACTGCTTAAAAAAATCTCCTTGGGAGATTTCCACACAGATCAGAATACTTGCTTTATTGGAAGGGCTCAATACTTTCCCATTAATTAAATACAAGCAGTAAAATGGAAATGAGCACAGCCCATGGATCAGATGAGTAGGTAGGTCTTTCTGAGAGTGTGCCCTTGACTTGCTCTCTGTGAAGTGACATCATGTGAAGTGACAGAAGCCACCATGATAGTACAAAATGAAGCTGTAGGATACAAGTCACAATGGGAAAACAAACAAACAAACACAACCAACCAACCAACCAACCAACCAATTACCCAACCAAAACCAGAGAGGATTCATTAACTTAGTGGATGAACTTTCATAGTTAGGATGTTTCAACTATAAAAAAGAATTGGTAAAAAATTAGGTCATGCCCAACCCTCTTATACCCTCCTCACTGGCACTGTGCAGACTGAAAAGCACTAGGATATTAGAAGAGAAGATAACTTTTGCCAGAAAATAGGGCACCGTGAGGACCTAGAGGGTAAATCTGATGTACACAGGTATACTTAGAAAAAGAATATAATGAAGAGGGGATCCTATTGTTAATAATGAGTATCCAACCATCACAGATAATAACTAAAGAATTCTTAAAAACAGAGTGGCAATTATTTTTTTTATTTTTTATTTTTTGGTTTTTCGAAACAGGGTTTCTCTGTACAGCCCTGGCTGTCCTGGAACTCACTTTGTAGACCAGGCTGGCCTTGAACTCAGAAATCTGCTTGTCTCTGCCTCCCGAGTGCTGGGATTAAAGGCGTGCACCACCACTGCCCGGCTCAGAGTGGCAATTATTATTGATAGGTTAAAAGAACAAATGGTGGGCAACCAAGATGGCAGGTAAAGATGCTTGCCGTGTAAGATGTTGCTGATGTACATTACAACAAAGCTGCTTACTCTAGGATGGCTAAGCATCCGTTAAACTCACAGCGCAAGCCCAGAATCCAAAAATGGAAGAGATGTCCTCTGACCTCAACACACCCACTATGGCATTTGTACACAGACACAGACAGCACGAGCAAGGGAGCCACCCCCCTGCCCCCGAGAACAAACAGCCAAGTAGAAGTATAAGTCATTTGTAATTAACTTGCTATGGCTGGAGTGTGAAGAGAAGGACAATTTGCAGGATGCTCCTTCCATAATATGGGATCCAGTTACTGAACTCAGGTTGTCGGGTCAGATTTGGTAATAAAACCTCTACCTTCTGAGCCATCCTGCTGGTCCTTGACTTTTTTTAAAAAAAAAAAAAAAAAACAGAGTAAACAGAATTACTGTGTAGCTTCGACTGGCCTGGAACTCAATATGCAGACCAAGCTGGCCTCGAACTTGTCTGTCACTGGGGTGCTGGAATTACAGGAGTGAACCACTATACTTTGTTTATAACTTGAAATAAGAAAAAATTATTTTTATTTATGTGTATGTGTGTGCACCTAAGTGAGTTTATGAATATCATGTTTATATGGGTGGCCATGGAGGCTAATGGGTGTTAATTCACTGAAAGTGGAGTTACATGATTTAGGTACTGAGAACTGAACTCAGAATCTCTGGAAGAGCATTAAGTGCTCTTAACCACTGAGCCATCTCTCCAGCCTCATAACTTGAGGTTTTTACTACAACTATGTCATTTATTTTAAGAAATATTTTATTTTTAATTGTGTGCATGTGAATGCAGGTGCTCACAAAGGCCAAAAGTGGGCTTCAGATCCTCTAGAGCTAGTTATAGTCAGTTATAAGCTGCCCTACATGGATGCTGGGAACCAAATTCCAGTCTTTAGTAATTAATAGTAGTATGGATTCTTTACTTTTTTTTTCCGAGACAGAATTTCTCTATGGAGTCCTGGCTGACCTGTCTCTGTAGACAGGCTAACCCTTAGACTCAGAGATTGGCCTGCCTCTGCCTCCCAAGTGCTGGGTTCAAAGGAACATGCTACCATACTCCACACAGTATACTTTCCTAAACTGCGGGCATCTCTTTAGCACCCATGTCAAGGTTTATAATACTCTATAAGCAGGAAAAAAAAAAGTCTTACCTTCAGTTATTTAAAGTCAGTTCAAACTATTCTTTTTCTTTCTTGTTTTTAGAAATCAACTCCTTTAGAAATTATAAGTACTGGTCTTATATATATTTAATTTGGTTAGCCTGAAACTTGCAGCAATCCTCCTGCATCTGCTTCCAGAGTCATGGGATTACAAGCATGTACCATCACACCTGGCAGCAATAATTTATTAATAGCAATCAGAATTTATAAATCCAGAAAAGACAGTCTATTCCAGAAGCTAATTAAAAATATTTGTAATTAGTTTCTATTTGTCCTAAATATTGGTGGTTTTGTTTTGTGTGGACCTGGCTGGCTTAGAACTCAGAGCTCTGGCTGTCTTGGTCTCTCAACTACTGAGATTAAAGACATGTACCACCAAGCCTGGCAAATATTGGTAGTTTAATAATTTGTTTAATTTTATATACCTGCATGTATGTCTTTGTGAAGGTGCTGGGTTCCCTGCAACTGGAGTTATAGACAGGTGTGAGCTGCCATGTGGGTGCTTGGAACAGAACCTGGGTCCTCTGAAGAGCAGTCAGTGCTCTTAACCACTGAGCCATCTCTCCAGTCCTAATATTGGTAGTTTAAAAGATTAAAAAAAAGAAGGAAAATAAAAATCCATTTAAGCCGGGCAGTGGTGGCGCACGCCTTTAATCCCAGCACTGGGGAGGCAGAGACAGGTGGATTTCTGAGTTTGAGGCCAGCCTGGTCTACAGAGTGAGTTCCAGGACAGCCAGGGCTATACAGAGAAATCCTGTCTTGAAAAAAACAAAACAAAACAAAATCCATTTAAGGTCTTCTCCTATTTATAATGTTATTGGAAGGTAATCTTTTGGGGCCAAAGTTGGCTTGGCTAATTTGATTTATTTACATATTAACTAGTCAGTCTCAACAGTAGGAAAAATTACTCAGCTCTCTGAATGTTTACACATGCAAATTCTTTAAAGATGTTTATGAAACCAGTGTACAAAGACATTAATATGTGTTTCAGAGGTAGCAAAAGTTCATAATCTCTGGCATCTCCAGGATTTAGTTCAAATCACAAAGATATTCTTTGGAATGGTTAAAATGGAAAAGCCAAGCTGGGCTGTAGTTCAAATAGATTCACACAGTGTTAGTCAACTCTGAGCTGACTCAAACAGGTCAGAACTGGTTAGTGTCTATAAAAGCTAAATTTATGTGGAAGTGGTTCCCAAATGGATCCCCAAATTCCCATTAATAGCAGTATAGATAAATATTTTGCTTCCTATTCTGAGTGCAGGACACCCAGGAACCCAGGAATGCCTACTTTATATCTACCGAGCTGTTAATAATTTGTGCAGCTTGTTGTGTACAGACAAATAACACAGCTCTTCTCAACTCTCCAGGTATTATTCTGTCTGTGATGTTAACTAGAGAGATGTTCATCAATACCCTGCAACTACTCTGGAGACTATTTACATCAATTCATGCCACTGGAACTAGGCCTCCTGCTATTTGCTCAGCAAATAACTAAGGCAAGGTTTCTGGATGTGTTTGGGGACACCCTACTTTTAAGAGTACTGAAAGGGTAACATTTTTTGGCTGCAGGTGCTGTGTAATGTCTACTGACTTAAAGCAAGATAAAATACACACTTCAGCGATTGATATTGCTCCAAAGAGGGCTGTGTGCATTAGATAAGGATAGCAAGTGTGCCACCATGTGAGACTGCAAAACACCACACTAACTCAAATAGGAAGCACTCTTACATAATAAACACATATCATCTTTGAGTTGTGGGTAATATATGGCCAAACACGTTAACAAATAATTTTATGAAATAAGCAGACTGACTATACGAACATTTAATGTTCTTTTTGATTATATATTTAACTCATCAGCATTCACTTAATCTGTCACTAGAAATTGGTTTAGGTTCCTTGTCATAGTGACAAACAGTACAGAGGCCTACAAGTTGCAGCATTTAGATGTATTTGCAAATAGAGATTTTACACAAACAGCCTGAAATGACACAGAGACACTTCTCATTTTGGCCTCAAGGTGTAGCTTTAAAGTTTGACAAAATTGTTGAATGAAATCTGGTTTTCTAGCTTTCCACAAAGAGTTAGAAGGTTGGAAAACACTGGTTCTTTATTTTGTAGAGTCATTAGACAGCTGTTGCCAAGAAGGAGATTCTAGGGGACAGGCTCTTACACTTCCCTGGAAAAGATCTGTCTCTTTCCTTGTGTCCTACTTACTACAAACTCTCACTTCAGTGGATCACTCCAGGAAGACTGATGTAACGATCCTGATTGATTCTGACTAGATTAGCCAATAACACTGCCAAAATGTGTCAACACAATCCTTTGAACATAGAGGGCTACATAGAACTTAGGTAGAGAAGAGTAGGTTCTAACTGTAAAGCAGCTTAGATACTGATTTTGTAAATGTGTGACTCTGGGCAAGTAAATTCCAGAATCTCACTTCCTGCAGAAATAAATGAGCAGATTTCATTAAATGAATGCCTGTTTTTTGGAGATAGGGTCTCACTGAATAGTCCTGGCTATCCTGAAACTTACTAAGTAGCAGGTTGTCTTGGAACTTGGAGAGGCAGCTGCCTCTGCCTCCCTGTGCTAGGGCTGAAGGCATAAGTCACTATGCTCAGCTTATCCTTCTACTTTTAATTAGACAAGAAATACTGAAGTGCTGGGAGGCTGAGACAAGTGGGTCCCAGAAACTGCAAGTCAGCCAGACAGTTTAAACAGTAAGACCCTTTTCAAAAAACCCAAGATGGACAGCTCTTGAAGAATGACAACCTAGGTTGACCTCTGACTTCCATAAAGCATGCATTGCACTTAATCCTTATTCTATTAGCTGCGGGGAGGGGAGGAAAGAGAATGTATTTGAAATCATCTTAATTTCTCCTTCTTTTAAGCAGAAGTCACACCTACTTCATAAGGTTGTAAAAACCAATGAAGTAATATATATAAATTGCTACCGGTTATCACTAGAGGAGCCTTTACATTTGCTTACACATAAATGTATACAAAATCTGTAATGGTTCTACGAAAGGGATTATAAATGTCTTTTTCCTATGGAGCTAGAGGAATTGAGGGCAAAGGCTCTTACTCTTCATAAATTCTGTTCTTCTGAATTCATTTACTTGCTAAAACATATTTACAGCCTACAAATCTATATTCACTCACAGTTCTCTAAGTCACACACAGAGAAAGGCCAGAGTTGTTGAACATACATTTTTCCCTAAAGAAAATCTCTCACAATAGAAACAATTATACAGGTTTTTTGGTGTGTTTTATTTAATACTATGCTTTAGGCTTTCACTTTTTGTAGTCTTGTGCTTCTTATTGATGATTTCACTGTTGAAAATGGCCCACAAACACAGTGCTCAAGTAGTGGTTTCTACTTAGTGCTACTGTGTTTACGAAAACTGTGATGTGCTTTATGAAAAAATTGTATGTGTCCAAATAAAGCTCTGTTCAGGAATGAATTATATAGTGCTCTTGGCTAAGGGTTCAATGTTAATGCGCCAATGAGAAGTACTAAATAATGTGTCTTTAAACAGAAGGCAGCCTGACTGGTTGACTAAAATGTGTCCAAAGGTTGGCAGTAACCTAACCCTGTATTTGTCCTAGGAGAAATGGTCCAGAAGCGGCCAATTCAGTGTCCCCAGTCATTTTATCCAGCATAATTACAGGAAATAATGAGGTTCCAATACAGTTATGTTTCTGACCTCATAGTTGATCAAATAGGAATTTACTATTCTATCCATATAACTTTTATATTAATGTCTATAATGTAGTTCAAATTCCTGGACAATTATTTTAAATGTTTGCTTTAACTGATACTACACACACACACACGCGCGCGCACTCTTACTGAGCACTAATACAAATACTGAATGAAAAAAACACGAGTATGTCTGGCACACGGTGGTGAAAATGTCTTAAGACAGGTAACTCTAAATTCTTAGGAGAGTTCTATCTAAAGCGACTTCGGGTTAAAATTGCGATTGAACACAAATTAATTGTACTCTTCCCCAAAATCAACTAAAACAAGTTAAAAAAGATTAGGGAGGGGGAAAAAAAAAGATGTCCAAACAAGGATAGGAAAGAGAGCACATTCAAGTCCAGAAATGTCAGTAGCAACTGATTTAAATTATCTAAGACTAAGGTGTAGTTCCTTTCTAGCAGGGATAAAGAAGAAAACAAACTTGATTTATAATACATGCTCACAGTAGAGTGAAGTGGCTGGCCCCAAAAAAGTACAGGCAAGCTTTTAAAGTCAGATACCTAGATATTCTCTTACTCCAAGGTTCTAAATGCCTCTTTATAAATATGGGAGACAGAGAGACAATAGGAAGTACACTTGAGGACTTGAGGATTCTGTATACCAAACAGGCTCACAACTGGTTGCTTTGACATGGAGTACAACTGAGTCTTCCCACCATGCTGGTGGACAGACCTTGCTCTTCAGGCAGGAGCTTGGATGAATTTCCCCTTCATACTGTGTTGAAGATACACTGACATGGACACAGCAAATGCACATGGAGAGCTCTACTGTGAGACCCAAGTTCACCACCTCATCCTATGACCACCCTATTAGCTCCAGAATGGGCTCTTCATCTTGATTATGAACAAGTAAGGATAACAGCAATCTGCAGAAGACCTTAGTTTAGAAGGCAGAGCTAAACAAGAATCAACTGAGAACAAACAGAAGCTAAGGAGGAAAGGACGGGAAGAATGGGAAAGGGACGGACTCACCACATTTACAACAACAGACCATGACTGTGAAATAGCAGGGTGTTAGGGGGAAAGACACTGGAGAGACAAAGAAATCTTAGAAAATAGAAATACGACAGCAGAAAAAGAGGTTGGTAATAAAGTTAAAGTTACACAAAGAAAGGAACAAAAAGCCTAAGATGGAAAATCAGAGCAAACTTAAGACAAGGAGCAGTGAATCTAGGTTCTAGTAACACTGAGTTAATAGAAGTTACAAACATAACAGAATGGGGAAGAAGATATTCTCAGCAGAGCAATTTCAAAGGCTTTCTCAGAACTCAAGAAGAGCAGACTGGAATGATCAACTGTAATGGATGTGCCCAGTGCAATGGATGAAAGGCAAACTACATCCAAGAGCCCCAAGTACAAACAGATCCAGTGGTATGGCTCAGCAATGCTACCAAGCCTGGATGACCTGAATTCAATTTCTGGGAACCACATGGACTGGAAGTCTAAAACTGATACCTTAAATTGTGCTCTGACTTTCACATATGTGTTGTGGTACATATGTACATGGACACACACACAGACAGACACACATCAAATGTATTTTTTTTTCCTAGAAGATTCCATAAGCAGAAAGGAAGATATAGAAAAGGGGAAAATTGATTGAGTGAAGGAGGGGATAGGGCAAAACAAAAGAATCTGACGGCCCTTGCCATCACAAAAACACAAGTGACAACAGAAGAAGCTCCAAAAACCAATGCCTTCAGAAAAAGGAAGATAAATGATCTTCAACCTAGAAGGCTCTACTCAGGCAAAGAGTGAAATGAACAAAGGGACATGCAAAGTCACACTATAATTTCTCATTATGCTCCTCCTTTTAGGAACTGCTTAAGAAAGCGCTTCACTCAAACAGGAGGAATCCAGAAATCCAAGATAGGCCCAAAATACCAAAGAGGATGGTTTAGTGTCCCAAGAAGACAGTTGTGAGCTGGCTGCAGAGAATAGTCATATTATATGAGGAAGTCATGTTTAGTCCTTGAGCACTTCCAACCCCTGGTCTCTGTAACTGCAGACAGAGTATTTGAGGAGGGGTGAATTCTCACTATTAGCTTTCGCCCAAGTGTAGGGATTTCCAACCTTCTGACACTGCAATATACACACCAGAGGTTAGGCATGACTGCTTAATCCATATTAAAGTTTAGTTCATAGAAAGAAAGCTGTCGCCAGGCAGTGGTGGCGCACGCCTTTAATCCCAGCACTCTGCAGGCAGAGACAGGTGGATTTCTGAGTTCGAGGACAGCCTGGTCTACAGAGTGAGTTCCAGGACAGCCAGGGCTACACAGAGAAACCCTGTCTCAAAAAACAAAACAAAACAAAATCTTCAAAAGGTTGTCTTGTGTCCTCGATTTTATCCCTAGCACAGGAAATACAATGTTAGCTTTAAAATTGGCACTGTGTAATAGAATTACACTTAAAAGCAATAGGAAGATCTATATAAGGGCTGGAGAGATGGATCAGTGGTTAAGAGCACTGACTGCTCTTCCAGAGAATGCAAGTTTAGTTTACAGCATCCATATTTGGCAACTCATAACAGTGTGAACTTCAGCTCCAAAGCCCTCTTCTGGCTTCAAGGGACACCTGCACTCAAGTGCACAATACCCAACCATAAGCATGCATACACATATAATTTAAAAATCTTTTTAAAAAGGCTTTAGGTATACAGAAGTTTGTGGCTTGTGATTTATTTTCTTAGTTTTTAATTTTATTTTTTGAGATGAGTTTTCTCTGTGTAGCCCTGGCCATCCTTAAGTTGCTCTGTAGACCAGGCTGGCCTTGAACTCAGATCTGCCTGCCTCTGCCTCTTGAGTGCTGGGATTAAATGTGTGTGCCACCACTGCCTTGCAGTAAATGTGCACCACATCCTACTTACCCAACTTTAAGTTCTTTTTCTCTTTCTTTAAAAAAAAAACAAAAAAACAAAAAAAACCAAAAAAACACACAAACACCCCAACCAACCAACCAACCAAAAACCCAAGAAACACCCTCTGAAAACCCAGAAATGAAAATGAAAATATATAAGCAAAAGATCAATGACTCCCCCCCAACCCCCAAGCCCAAACAAAGCAAAACAAGACAAAAACTCTAAAACAAATAACTTCAAGTTCATTTGTGTTGGTCAACTACTCCTGGGCATGGGGCCTGCCCTGAATGTGGTTTAATAGACCCAGTGAGGCTCTGTTGGAGAAAGAGTGATTTTCTATTGCTAGTGGGTATCAACTGCAGACAGGTTCTTGGTTAGGGGTTGGAGCCCATGTCTGCTCCCTCTTCTCAGTTCTGGTACCCATTTGGTTTGAATCTACACAGGCCTGTGCGTGGGATTTTTTTTTTTTTGCTTTTGCTTTATAAATGGTGTTTTAATAAGGAAAAAACCCACTAGTTTTTGTCATCTTCACGTCCTTCTTCATAAAAACCACCAAGCTGGTCTATTTTTTTTTTTTTTTAATAAAACTTGATTCTGTCATGTTAACAGCATTAAAAGACCAAAACAGTACACATGGCTATGAAATTAGCAAGGTAAAAAAAGAAATGTATGGCAGGCAGATCACTCCAAGAAAGTAAGCAGACACCTAGTTATTTAGGAGCCCAAACATACAGTTTAAAACAACCACATGTAGCATTTGTTATGGTCCGCTCCCCATTTCTCATGTACTTGTCCTCACCTGGAAACACTGGTTTGGGAGGTTATGGAACACTGTGGACATGGCCTCAATGTTGTAAGGCCACAGGGGCACACTTATGATTAGAGGCTGAAGTCTTACTTCTTGGTCAGCTGCCAAGAGATGTGAACCAGACACCG
The DNA here is from genome assembly GCA_019843965.1 of Rhynchomys soricoides. Taxonomy (NCBI): domain Eukaryota; kingdom Metazoa; phylum Chordata; class Mammalia; order Rodentia; family Muridae; genus Rhynchomys; species Rhynchomys soricoides. The sequence goes on from JADRCH010000013.1 coordinate 12,809,100, forward strand.
TACCACCGTAGCCCAGAGACTATTCCACCACCACACCTTCCCCACCATGATGGGCTGTATTCCTTAAACTGTGAGACAAATAAGTACTTCTTCCTTTAAGTTGCTTTTTCCAAGTATTCTATAACAGCAACAAGAACATAACTAACAAACCATTCCCCTAAAAACTGTGTTCCTATGAGCAGGATTGTAGGGAAGAGCAATCCTCCCAACAGTTTAGCATTCCTGGTAACAGTGCCATCCCACATCTCTGAAAAGATAAACTGGTATGATACTATCTTGATGCTATCAGATATTTAAAGACACGTAATAGTGATCTTTATTATGTAGCAAGAATGGTTAAACAGTTGACTTTCAAAGTTCAGAAAGTAATAACCTATTGATTAGACATTTAAGGAGTCAATGTGTAAATGTTACATAAACTTTTACGTTGGTAGACTTAGTTTTCAAGAGCTATTTGTTTTAAATTATTGGGTAACTTACACTGTAATGGGCTGCTGCTGGGTAGTGTACATTGATGATTTTAAATCTATGCTTTTAACAATTTTTGCATCACATTCAAACTTAAGAGTATTTTATGCAAAATCCTATTAAAATATTAAAATTAAAATAGTAAAGGCTGAATCATATTCAACAGAACCAAGGAAAGAAGAGCTCACATTTATCTATTCCAGGCTTTTAGACTAGCTATGTAGCCAAGGAAGATCCCCAGTGATTAGACTGTCTATAGGACAGGATCCCCCCTTCTTTCTACACTTTTAGCCCTTACAGTTTCTATGGTTAACATAAAATGCACTAACAAAGGAAATCTAACTTGCTTAAAAGAATGAAAAGACTAGCAATAGAATGGAAGAAAAATCTTTGCAAAAACCTGAAACTAGGCAGGTACTAAAAAAAAAAAAAATTACAAAGACTGCTTAAAACTCAACAATTCCTTTAAAATTCCCACCTCAAAAAAACAAAACAAAACAAAAAAACCCAATCTCTCTCTCTCTCTCTCTCTCTCTCTCTCTCTCTCTCTCTCACACACACACACACACACACACACACACACACACACAGTTGGGCACAGTAGCTCATATCTGTAACTTTACCACACTTGGGAGGCTGAGGCAGGTTGACTGCTCTGAGTCTGCGGCTAGCCTGGGCTTAAGAGTTCAACTATGTCTTAATAAAACTAAACAAAACCAAGCCAAACCAAACCAGAAAACAAAACAAAATAACCAAAAACTTCCTAAACCAAACCAGCCCCCAACCACCCCCAAATCTCTCGAAGATCAGGACAGACACCTCACCAAACACACAGCTGGCAGGTAAGTATGTGACAAGCAATTTCAACATCAGAGGCCTTAATTCAAACAGCAGAGAGCTACCCTCACAAACACTGACAATACAGATACTGGCAAAGATGTAAACCAGAAAGACCGCTGGACCTGCACCTGCACGTGCACCTGAATGGTCACTTTAGAAGGCAGTTAGTTTGGCAGTTTCTTATGAAGCTGAACATACTATATTCAACATATACCAACTGAGGTTTTTCATATATTATACTCCTCAAAACTGAAGACTCGTGTCTGCCTTAAAACTTGTTCACAAACTTTATAGCAAAATTTGGGTAAGACACTAAGAACTTAAATATATGCAAAACCAAACTGAAAAACTGACATATTGAATGATCCCAACTGTAAACATTCTGGGAAAGGCAACCACTGCAGAGTAGAAAACAGTAAAAACTAGCGCTTGCCCGTTGAGAGTTAGATGGGTTAGCCAGGAGAGCACAGAGGGTGTTTAGAGCAGTAACATGACTGTATAACACTGGAATAACAACTACATATGATTATATGCCTCGCTAAAACTCAAACACGCACAACACATTCCCCGGAGAGTAGAAATGGGAAATACAGGGAAACTGTGGCATAGGACAGGAGATGAGGGGTTACACAGAAATTGCTTTTTACTCAAGATTCCAGTAAACTAAAAAAAAAGACAAGCACAGAAAAACAAATTTAACATAAAATTAAATTAAATACGAGGCTGGTAAGATGACTTGGTGGGTAAAGGTACTAGCAAGCTTGATGACCCAAATTCAGTTTGTGGGATTCACATGGTGGAGGGAAAGAATCAACTCCTGAAAGTTGTCCTTTGACCTCTACACTCTCCCAATAAATAATTGTAGTAATAAAAAAGAAAAACACAATGGGGTGGAGGTGCACACCTTTAATCTCAGCACCCAGGAGGCATTCCACACAGAGGCAGGTTGATTCTGACTTTGAGACCAGCGTGGTCCACAGATCAAGTACCAGGACAGCCAGGGTTACACAGAGAAACCCTGTCTCAAACAAACAAACAAACTCAAACAACCCCCAACTCCTTCCCAAACAAACAAAAAACACTTTTATGATAGGCAATAAAAGTATTCAATAAAAAACCCCACAAACTCAAAATAAATTTATTGCTAAGAGGGCCGGAGAGATGGCTCAGCGGTTAAGAGCACTGACTGTTCTTTCAAAGGTCCTGAGTTCAATTCCCAGCAACCACGGGGTGGCTAACAACCATCTGTAATAGGATCTGATGCCCTTTTCTGAGGTGTCTGAAGACAGCTACAGTGTACTCATACATAAAATAATTAAAAAAAACAACAACAAAAAAACAAAAAAACCCAAATATGAGTGTGGGACTGGATGATTTTTACTTAAGTCTGCCAGAACTTGATTGAGTTGTCACCAACCCTCCATCACATCTAGGGATTCCCACTGTCTTGACAGCATTGGCATCAACATAACCACATGACTCATAGTCAGATACAAGCCACTTATGTATATAATTACTGTCAGCATAAAGTAAGTTTGAGTACCATAAATAGTCTTTAAAAAAAAAAAAAGACTTCTCAAACTACTGGCTAAGAACATAATGTTCTGAAAACTGCGGTAACTCAGTAACACCAATTGATCACATATCTAAGGCTGCTCTTTTCTTCAAGTGAGACCAGGTGTTGAGGGCTGAATTGATATTTAAGCTAAATGGGCAGAATGGCAGGCTAATGAAAAGAACACTGAGGAGGGTTTGCAGTAGTTCGTGTGTAGTTCTGCTGGACTGCTTTCATAACATCAGAAATAGTCTTACTCTTCAAAGCCCCTTTTCTATCACATGCAAAATATGATCCATTTAATGACAGATATGAGTGCCTACTATGTGCCAAACACCATTCTAAATGCTCGGTAATATTAGTGAGCAAAATAGAGATTGTTGGCCTCCTGGTGTTGGCATTGGTGAGGGAAGACAAGTGTACCACACATCTGAAGCACACTATAGGGAATGTGAGGGGTGATAAGCACCATGAAAACCAGAAAGCATCATAAGGTGTACAGGGTTGCAGGCTAGTCTTGAACAGTTAAGACAGCTCTTGGGGGTGGGGGATGTGGGGGGAGGGAAGAATCCAAGAATGAGGGAGTGGGGACAGCTAAATAGGCAGGGACATCTACTTGTGTCTTCAAGAAAGGTTCTTCACTGAATGTGATAGCACACTAAGTTTTCCTAAAAGGAAGATTAGTTTGTTAGATGCCAACTATGTGCAAGGCACTTTACACTTGTTTTCTGTATAATTTAAGATTTTTTGCAACTCTTATTTAAAATATAATAAAAGGTACACGTGATTTTTTTTACACCAGTTAACTTAAGGATTTATCCTGAGGCAGATAGCAGACATTCGGTATACACTATTAACTTGAAAGTAACTTGATGTTGTGGTAGCTGAAATGACAATAGCCATGTTCCCAGAACACAGACGTGAGCTCCCACCAAGTCTTACACGTTTGACAGGGAGGCAATCTGCTCTTCCTCAGACAAGCAGAGATTAGCTCCTGTAGTTTCTGAGCATGAAGTATTCTTTCCACAAATGGTACTATGCTAATTAAATCTCTAGGCAAGTGTTTCTTTGGAAATGTCCTTAAAAGTTTAGAAAAAAGTAAGATTAAAGGCATTTCATCTGAAATGAGGTAATTTTGGGTCCATTCAGCCCAACTGGATAGGAAAATATTTTAGGGTATGACTGTGAAGCAGCAAAACAAAGCAAAACCAAACCTAAAAACCAAACTACCTAATATGCATACAATTTGTAAAATCTCAAACAAACGAAACTTAAATCCCAAATAAGAATGATCCAAGTTGCTGGGCTGTGGTTGCCCATACCTCTAATCTCAGAATTTAGGAGGCAGAGGCTGGCCAATCTTTGCGTTTGAGGCCCTCTTTTGGGGTGTCTGAAGAGAGCTATAGTATACTCACATATGTAAAAAATAAATAAATTAAAAAAAAAAAGCCCACAAACAAACAAATCAGAGACTTTGGCCAGAAGAGAGGTCCTTTCCCTCAACATCAATGACTCATTCATTGGTTAGCACTTCTGGAATACAGTACTTGACTGAAGCACTTAGTGATCAACATACACTTGTTATATTTTATTTCATCCAACTGCTCAATGTCGGAGGATATTCTGAGATTTTTTTTATATTTATCAAACACATTGCTTTTCCCCAGATAAAGTATGTCTACTGACATTAATGGTTTGTTTTAAATCTCTCATGAACATGGTTGTGGACTCTTAAAACCCAAGCATTCCTAAAACATCAAGGCAGAATGATGGCGAATCTAAAAGATCAGCCTTGGCTACATAATGAAACTGTCTCAAAAACAAAAAGTAACTCACGAAGCAGTTCTGAATATTCAGATCATACTGATTCAAGTACTCAGCAGGACATATTTGTACAACATAATCATGTTAACTTATTCTTTGTTTAATGAGTTTATAACTTTGATTTGTAATTTTAAATTATTCTTCTCTCAGACATTACAGCCCAACCAGTTTCTTTCCCTCTACTCCTCTCCATCCTTTCTCCCACTCCTCTGTTTCCCTTTAAAAAACAGAGCAGGCCTCCAAAAGATATCAACCAAACATGACACAAGCTACGGTAAAACTAGGCACAGACCTGTACACCAAGGCTAGACCAGGCAACCCAGTAGGAGGAAAAGGACCCTAAGTGATGGCAAGAGAGTCAGAGGGGCCCCCAACTTCCACTGTTGGAGTCCCACAAGAACATCAAGCTACACAACCATAAGGTACATATATGCAGAGGACCTAGCTCAGACCCATACATGGTCTGTGTCTGTCACTTAAGTATGACTTTATAACTTACTTGATTATAATATTCAATAATTTTGAAGCTATAAGTGGTATATACATATCTGTATGTATGCAGGTAGCCAATAAATAGGTGCTTTTGGTTATTTTGTTTTGTGAGACAAGGTAGGTCTGCTTGGAACTCACTATGTAGCCCAGGCTTGGAACTCACTATGTAGCCCAGGCTTGGAACCCACAGTAATTCTGTCATAGCCTCCCAAATGCTTGGATTACTGGCAAGAGTCACCAAGCCCAAATACAGACTTCTTTACTACAGAGACCTTTAAATGTCTTTGATACTTGGGGAGAAAATGAGAACTCTCATTTTAGTTTTACCCTGAAAATAGGAGGGAGCAACATAAGGGATATTATGCCTGTTTAATAATACAACTCATCCCTTGGTATTATCAAAATTTGTTTTTCTATCTTAAAATTCTGTTCTTCAAACATATGTATTACATACAGCAAACATACACTTCTAAAAGAAATGTGCTCAGTTACAGCAATCCAAAGAGTAAAGGGGCTTATATATTTCTCAGATGATGTGAGAGAGTATTTTGGAACACACTGTCAATCACTCTACAACTCTAACACTACAATTCTAAATAACCGATGACATTCTAAAGGAACAGCCATAAAATATCAAGTTCTTAGTTTCTGATGAACCAAGGAAAGCCATATTGTGTGCCAGATACTTAAAAACATGTTATTTTCAAATTTTCCTTCAAAATACAAACAAGAAGAGTGGCGAACAGATACAAAATCCTCTGGCTTAAAGTTCTCAAAAATATAGTTCACAGACCCCTGCCTGGAGCTTTCTGAGACTTCCAAGCTACTGTACACAATGGCACTAAAATACTTTATATCTTTTTGCTGTACTGACACCTGCACAAATGGTACAGAAAAGGCACTAAAATAATGGTAGATAAATCCAATGGTACTTTAGCGCAAACCTCGACAGTGACTTCAAAGCATATGGATAGTCTTTGAATTCGTGGCTGCCACCCATTCCTCACAATAAAAACTTAGCCAGTTTTACTTGAGATTGTGCTTGATGGAGAAAAATTCCTTTTACTAAATCTCAAACATAAGGACCAGAGAAATGGTTCAGCAGGTATAGACACTGTCAAGCCTGATGACCTGAGTCTGATACCTGGGACACACATGGCATCACATGGACCACTCTCTCATCCTGCTTTCTGACATGTACACAATTAGTAGTGCAATTAAAACACAATATTTGTATGTAACCATATGAGAATTATAAAATACTTCTGCGACCATGGGCTTTCGCTCACCAGAGGAATGTATGTCCTAAAAAGGTTTTAGATTACACAATGCAACTAACTCACAAAACTACCACTTGCTATTAAAATACCCTTCCCTTTCCACTACAACATTTGTGTGAGACTGGATCCTGCTCAGACACTGTATTCTATACAATGAATGTATCATCACTGGCTAAATATGGGAGTAAACATGAGAATTCAGCCATATGCTATGAAGCCAGATTTGGGAGAAATTTACAAAAACTGAAATACCAGAAAGCCGAGGTAGGTGAGAGCTTAAGGCCAATCTAGGTTATTATATACTAAGCCAGTTTCAATACCAACCCCCCACAGATGCCAGCGTAGACTACTATACCCAGCAAGATTTTCAATCATAATAGATGGAGAAAATAAGACATTTGTAAGAAAACCAAATTAAAACAGCATCTATTAGATATCTAGCCAGCGGTCCTCAACCTGTGGGTAGTGACACCTCTGGAGGTCTAATAACCCTTTCATAGAGGTTGCACATCAGATACCCTGCATATCAGATATTTACATTACAATTCATAATAGTTATGAAGTAGCAACAAATAATTCTATGGTGGATGGGGGTCATCACAACATGAAGAACTATATTAAAGGGTTTCAGCATTAGGAAGGTTGAGTGAGAACCACTGTGCTACAAAAAAAACTCCAACGTAAAGAGGTTAACTAAACCTAAGAAAACACAGGGGATAATCACAGACCAGCAAATAATAAAAGAGGAAGGAAACACACAGCAGCAGCAGCAGCAGCAACACCAAAGGAAATAACAGGAATCAACAAACACTGCTCATTGATATCTCTCAACATCAAGGGTCTCAATTTCCCAATAACAAACACAGACTAACAAAATGGATGAGAAGAGAAGGTTCCATTCTTTTGCTGCATTTAAAACACACCTTAACATCAAGGACAGACATTACCTCAAAGTAAAAGGATGGAAAAAGATATTCTAAACAAATGAACCTAAGGAGCAAGCTGGTGGAGCCATTTTAGTATCTAACAAAATAGACTTCAAACCAGAACTAATCAGAAGAGACCAGGATGGCATCAAAAGAAAAGTTCACCAAGAGGACATTGCAATTCTTAACATCTATGCACCAAACACAATTTGGACCTAACAGTTATCTATAGAACACTTCACCCAACACAATTTGGACCTAACAGTTATCTATAGAACACTTCACCAGACACAGAAGAACACACCTTCTTCTCCACACCTCACACAACTTTCCTCCAAAACTGACCACAGACTCAGACACAAAGCAAGTCTCAATGGCTACAAGAAAATTGAAACAATATTCCGCATCTTATCTTACCACAGATTAAAGTTGATATCAACAACAGAAAGAACAGAAAACTTACAAACTGATGGAAACTGAACAAGTCACTGAAACATGGGTCAAGACAGAAATTAAGAAAGAAATTAAAAGCTTTCTAGAACTGAATGAAATGGAATTAACAACATACTCAAACTTATAGGTCACAGTGAAGGTGGTTCTAAGAGGACAGTTCATAGCACTAAGTGTCTACATTTTAAAAAAAAAAGGTTAGTGACACGGCATACTAGTAACAGCACACCTGCAAGTGTTAGAACAATAGTAAGAAAACACACCCAGAAAAGGAGTAGACTGCAAGAAGTAATCAAACTCAGGGCTGGGGAAAAAAAAAAGAAATATCAACAGAAACAATAGAAAGAACCAATGGAAAAAAGAATTGGTTCTTGAGAAAAACCAGTCAGACTGACAAACCCTTATTCAAATTTACTAAAAGACTGATTAATCAAATTAATAAAATCAGAAATAAAAACACGTATGGAATCCAGACATTCTTTAGAACCCAGTAATCCACTATATTGGAAAATCCAAAACCATTTCTCAAAGTCAGGTCAAGATTAAATAAGTAAATTAAACAAACCTAATACCCCTTAGTGAAATAAAAGCAGTTATTCCAACCAGGGTTTCCAAGCAGGGCTGGAGAATGGCTCAGTGGTTAAAAAAAAAAAAATCTCCCAGACAAAAAAAAAAAACCCTAGGGCTAGATGGTTTTAGTGAAGAATTCTATCAGGATTTCAAAGAAGAGTTTACATCGATACTCCTCAAATTTTCCTACAAAATAGAAACAAAAAACACGGGCTGGAGAGAAGACTCAGAGGTTAAGTGCACTGACTGCTCTTCCAAAGGTCCTGAATTCAAATCCCAGCAACCACATGGTGGCTCACAACCATCTGTAATGGGATCTGATGCCTTCTTCTGGTGTGTCTGAAGACAGCTACAGTGTACTTACATATAATAAATAAATAAATAAATAAATAAATCAAAAAGAAGAAAAAAAGAAACAAGAAACTCCCCAATTCATTTTACAAGATCACATTTTCTCTGATACGCAAACCACATAAGGACCCAACAAAGAAAAAGAATTATAGATCAATTTTCTTTATGAACATAGATGTAAAAATTGTCAATAAAATACTTGCAAACTGAATCCAAGAGCACATCAAAAGGATCGAGTAGGCAGGCTTCATCCCAGAGATGCAGGGATGGTTCAATATATGAAAATCAACAAACGTAATCCACTATATAAACAAACTGAAAGAAAAAACCCTACACCCATCATCTCAGTACATGCAGAAAGGGCCTTTGACAAAATCTAACACCCCTTCATGATAAAAGTCCTGAAGAAATTAGAGATACAAGAGACATATCTCAATATAATAAAGACATAATAAAGGAAGTCCACAACCTACATCAACTTAAATGGAGAGAAGATCAAAGCAATTCCATTAAAATTAGGAACAAGACAAGGTTGTCCACTGTGGGTTTAGATTTTTTAAAATTTATTTTTAATAAGGGGTTTAAAATGTTTTATGTCTTTTTTAGTTTATAACCTATTAGAGGTAGTGGAAAGAAAGGGTGACTAGAGCAAAGAAGGATGTGAACTTGTTTAAAAATATTTTTTTTTGAGTAATCTAATTTGTGTTGTCACGATATCAGTAGTTCAGTTTATATGAATGAGTAGTGGCAGCTTGATCTACTTGTAAATACCATTTATGAATCAGCAACAGCAGGACTCCCAAACACCATTTACTAACAGCAGGTTGATCTAGAAGAAACCGTAACGCTCTGCCAATTTGCCTGACTCCTCAGGGGTGGCAAGACCGCCAGAATATCATTAGAAGTTTTTTGGTACATTTTAATCTATGAAGTCATGACAAATGATGGCCAATAAAGAATGGTAAGGCAATGGTAAGGCATACTAATACCACCCAGTGTCAGCAAAGCCTAACCATGACTAGTAAAGAATGGCAAGGCGTACCAATACCATTCACTACTGTCCACTATCTGTTGGGCTTTATTTATATCCTTTCTAAACAGGGGAGACAGAGTCCCGACTGATATTCTCTGATCACCAAATGAAGCTTTCAGTACCAGGACTGGGTTACATCTAATTGAGTTGTTGGCCAAAGGGGTTCCAGGGGAATCCCCAAATAATCTAGATTGTTATCAAGACATAGGTTGCTTTCCACAATCTGACCAAAAGATCTCATTGCTGAAGACATACCCACCAACTCATGTTCTAGTGCTTTTAGTACAGGAAGGTACTTTGGAGACTCCCAGAGGAGAAACAAAACAGACAGCCACAAACCCTTTGATCTACAATGGTATCCTACCTGCAAGCTATGCTAGGGCAATGGTGGCACAAAGCTTGTGGGAGTAACCAACCAATATCTGATTTGACTTAAGGCCCACTCCACAAGATGGAGCCCATCTTTGGGTGACCAAAAATCAGAGACTAGATATCTCAGAGATCTATCCTAATGACATTCTGCTATAGTCATAGATCAGTGCCTTGCTCAGCCATCAGCAGCAGCTAGGAATAAATAGAGACCACAGTCAGACATAATACAGAGTGAAAGATCGCGGAATACTCAGCTCTGAATGCAATGTCTCCATCAAATCCCTCCCTTCATGACTCAGAAAACCCTATTAAAGAGGAGGTGGTAGAAGTGTAAGAGTCAGAGGGGATGGAAGACACCAAGAAAACAAGGCTTTCTAAATCATCATGATCAAAGCTCTTATGAACTCAGAGACTGAAACCATGTGCACAGGGCCTGCAAAGGTCTGCACCAGGTCTTCTGCATATGTATTATGGCTTCCAGTTTAGTTTAAAAAAAAAAAAAAAAAAAATATATATATATATATAAATTGGATGTGATTATTCTTGTGCCTTATTTCAGACTCTTTCTCTTCAGCTTGTATTATCAAACTCCAATGTGTTAGATTTATCTTATAGTTTATTATTTGTTGGAAGTCTGGTTTTTTTTTGTTCCTTTTGGTTTTTCAATCCACATTCTAAAATTGTATTATCTTCTTTAATGGTGTAACAAGGGCTCAAAGAAAATCCAAACTTGCATATTTTCTCTACTTTTCAAAAGACCATTTGGAGCATCTATACTTTACATAATTATTGGCAGATTATAAATTACCACTATCAAGCATACAAAAATTCATACTGATTACTTAATCAATCAACTTTATTTGGGTATATGAAAGTTATTTCTAAAACAAATTAAATCCTATCTTACCAACAATAAAGTTCAAAAAGAAATAAACTATATATCTAAAAATATGTACTCCTGGGCTGGAGAGATGGTTCAGTGGTTAAAAGCACTGACTGCTCTTCCAGAGGTCATAAGTTCAATTCCCAGCAACCACATGGTGGCTCATATCTATCTATAATGGAATCGGATGCCCTTTTCTGGTGTGCCTAAAGACAGCTACAGTGTATTCATATATATAAAATAAGTATTTTTTATTAAAGGTTTATTTATTATATGTAAGTACACTATAGCTGTCTTTAGACACTTTTTCTGCTCGCTCCGGCTCCACTTGCTGTAGCTATCTTTAGACACCCCAGAAGAGGGCATCAGATCTCATTACAGATGGTTGTGAGCCACCATGTGGTTGTTGAGATTTGAACTCATGACCTTCGGAAGAGCAGTCAGTGTTCTTAACTGCTGAACCATCTCTCCAGCCCCCAAACAAATAAATCTTTAAAAAAAATTTACTCCTTGAAGACAATGGATACATTGTATAGGTAAAATTCATACCTGTTTATTAAGCTATAAAGAATATCAATATATGGGGCAAAGGAAGAATGTACGGAAAAATATAAAAATCGCTTCCCTTTATTACCCACTTTAAATTTTCAAGAGTATTTTTCATTTTCCTGGTGAAAAGAATTATGTAACTAAAATCTTATTGTTACCAAAATGAGAAACAAATAAAACCACCCCCACCAAAGTTAATCTGTATACCGCAGGGCATTTATCCTAAACACTGAAAAGTGTAGTAAGGGGTACTGAATGCCCAGGTTCCTCACTCTCATTCAGAAGCACATGGGATACCTTAAGAATTATTGCTAAATAGATTTTTCCTAAAAAATTTTTCCTAAATAAAGGTCCTGAAGTACAGTCTTATGTGCAAGTTCTCTGTGGGCATTTAAAAATAACAGATTTACATTTTATGAGTATTAAAAAAGAAACAAGTATATTTTGGATCATCCGGTAGATCACTTCAATAATGTTAGGATACAGTAACTCATGATTTTTGAATACTTTCTAGTTTGCTGGTGGCATGACACACAGGTATACTTTGTAACTGAAAGCTAATTAAAAAGGAGCAGAGGTAGGCTAGGTATGTAGAAGACATGTCTGTTATAGAACGGTGGGGTTACACCAGGAACAAGAGCTTCTTAATACTCTGAATGAAAAATGGGCTACTGCATGACATGGTCGCACCAGCATGCTGAACTCAGGGTTTTCAGGACGGTTTATGGTCACCCTGCTTGTTCTGGGTATGACGAAGATGTTCTGCAATCAGACGGTGCTGATGGTTGCACACCTCTGTGATTATACTGGAAGCCATACTTTCTAGTGGTCAATTTTATTTTAATAAAAACAAAATGAATGTACAGCATTGCAATCAGTGTTATAAACAGTATCACCTAGCATGTTAAATGTATGTTGTTAATTATAATGTAATTGGCTTTGTTTAAAATCTATAAATCAGTTTGTAGATTAAAAAAATAAAATAAAAACAAAAGCCAACCCAACCTCTTCCAAAAACAATCGGCAGCCCCAAGGAATTCAGACCTAGTTAGTTATATGTTTATCTATATCTATTACATTAAAATCTAAATAGTAAATAGATACTGCATCTTTGAGACACCATTTGCCCTTCTAAAAGGGTCTATATTTTAAGAAAGTTTGAGAAAAACTGACATGAAAATCATAAACATTATCTTTATCTTATTTCTCTGACATTCAGTAATAAAACAGTTTAATACAAGTGGGAATTTAGTGCAAAATTTGTATGTATTTCCTTCATAAATTACTCCAAGGCCTTAGAATGTCCTTTATCTATATAACATTCTACTGGCAAAATCTATGTATTGGTTTAAACATAGTATCTTCTTAATAAATTCCCATTGTTTCGTCAAAGAGGAAGAAAGACACCTAGAATCAGGTACCAATTTCCTTGTTGCTTCAGGATACTTTAGTTTTTGCATGATCTTCTACGGACAAACCAAGTTAGTAGGCAGTGACTTCTAGTGGTTTTAGCATACCTTCCAGTAACTAATAAACTCAAAAAATGGAGTATCTGTGCCACCAGCTGGCAGCTATTGCAGAGGGAGACTTCAGTGACAAGGAGCAGTGATGGGAACAGAAGAACACAGCTAGGGGCATCACTGGACTCTCAGAGAACTAGGCATGTTTGAAAAGAACATTAAGCCCAGCTCCTGCAGGGTCCAGCAAAACATCAATTAAATGCCTTTCCTGTTATACACAAGCACTAACAAGTTTCCTCTTTTGAGAAGAAAAGAGATCAAATTGCTTCAGCTTGGACACGATGATTCAAGATATTTTAAAAATCAAATAGTTTTGTTGTTGTGTTTTGAGCCAGGTCTTACTATGTAGTTCTGGCAGTCTGGAATTTACTATGTAGATGAGGCTGGCCTGGAACTCACAGAGATCCGCCTACCTCTGCCTCCCAAAGGCCGGGGTAAAGTAAAAAGTGAGTCACCATGCTCTCCTTCAAGTTTGTTTTAAAAAATAAATTTCTTATACTAAAAAAAAAATTGGTTGATTAATGTAATCAATATGTATTTGTGTATGCTTCATAGTGATAATTTACAATCTATAAATAATTGCATAAATTACAGAAATCATTCTAAACAGTTTTCATACATGTTGAAAACTACAGTGATATGCAGGTGTAAATTTTCTTTGAGACACTGTTACACTTGCCATTAAAGAATATAATACATTTGGAACATAGAACTGATGAAGCCAGAGTCAATCAAGACTGACCTAGGGCTTATGACAGAATAAGCTTTTGTTTTTGTTTTTGCATTTAAGGGGCTGTGAAGTTAGTTCAAGGGTAAAGAGCACTGACTGTTCTTCCAGAGGACCTGGATATGAGATCCAGCACCCACATGGTGGCTCACAACCATCTGTAACTATAATCCAGGGAATCGATCTGATCCCTTCTTGTGGCCTCCAAAGGCATCAGGCATGCACATGTTACACACAGACATTACAAATAACCATATACATAAAATAAGACCTTAAAACACTTTAATTAACATATCAAAAACATATACATATTCACGTATGCTACTGTGCCCATGTGAAACTCAGAGTAACTACAGGAGACAGTTTTCTCCTTCTGCCATAAACGTTTTGGTAGCAAGCACCTTTTATACACCGAGCTATCCTGTGGGCTCCAGCAGAAGTTTTGACTGTGCTAATGCACCTGACTTGGGTACCAGACATTAAGTTAGACAGTGAGCAGCAGCACAGTAAACCACTCAGATCTCAACTCTCACTTGCATTGTGCCTTCAACACCACCTTATTAGGAAGGTATTATTTTGTACCCAGTGGTAACAAAACACCTCCAGAGAACCTTACCTATAGAATAGCAAGCATTTCACATCTGCTATTAAGATTCTATGAATCAAAGAAATTTCAGTTTGGAAACTGCCAATTGAAAAGTAAAAGCATTTTTTAAAAAAAGATTTATTTATTTTATGTATGAGTACACTGTAGCTGTCTTCAGACACACCAGAAGAGAGCATCAGATCCTATTACAGATGGTTGTGAGCCACCACGTGGTTGCTGGGAATTGAACTTGGGACCTTTGGAAGAGCAAGCAGTCAGTGCTCTTAACGCTGAGCCATCTCTCCAATCCCCGTAAAAGCAGTTTTAAACTAAAGTATACACAAAATGCAGTTTCCCAATTTCTAAGACCTACAAGCCACGAAATGCTTAGGAAATGCTGCTTTTCTGACCCCTTTGGAGATTATTCTTTGCAGATTGTTGGCTATATTATTTACTCCTGGCAAATAGTACTGATAAGGGAAGCACTGCACAGAAGCACTCTTTAAAGGGCAGAAAACCAGTGATCTGGATGTTCTGCAGAACCACAGATGCTATGGCTCAAACTGTCCCAATGAAGCAAAAAGACAAAGAATCTTCCACTGACTAACTACATCTACTGACATGGAATGAATATGTCAGAATAACAGTTATCTAGAAGTACCCGCTGGTGCAATTTAAAATAAATAAATAAATAAAAAGTCCAGAATGAGAACTCTCACTTGATATGTGGCTGAGACTGCTGTTGTCATTATCGTGGATCAGTCTGCCCACTAGTGGTTAAACTGCCTGATGGAACAAAGGTCTATGAGAAACCTTACATTTCTGTCATTGATATTACTGTTTTGAAAAGAAAACCACACTGGAGGGATAGCTCAGTGTTAAGGAGCACAGGTTACTCTTCCAGAGGATCCGAGTTTGGAACCCAGTACACATGACGGGAGCTCACAGTCACCTGTAACTATAGCTCTCAGGGGACTCAATGCCCTTTTCTGGCCTCCATGGGCACCTATACACATGTTGCACACACTTACACAGACACACAACAATCAAAAAAAAGGAATGAAAAGGAAGTTCCCAGATCACCTAATATGAGTCAGGGAGACAGAGAAGCAGTGGAGCAGGCAGGTCAGTTAGCTGGGTCTCACCCTTTATGCATTCTCCTCTCTGGTGTCCTGACAGGTTTAATGTACTGTGGATTTAGTCAGTATAAAGCCTCAAAATCATTTTACATACGAGAAAACTAAAGCTGCAAGGGTTAAAGTTACTTATCCAAGGTTATACCCCTATTCAATATTAAAATTTAGGTATTTCTTCAAATCCAATGCTTGTTCTGTTAAATCACACTATATAAAATAGGTAATTTTCCTTAAAATCCTAACTATGAGAAAGAAGGAAAATTTGCCAAATATATGCTACAACTCTGTACTTTTAGCAGAAAGGAAGGAGTACTAGATGGCCATGCCCCCCAAATCTCCCTAACAATACAATCAACTGACCAAGTATTCAAGTACAAGAGACTATGGGAACATTTGTCACTTAAACACGAGTTTAAGATTAAAACTTTAGCCAGGCAGTGGTGGCGCACACCTTTAATCCCAGCACTTGGGAGGCAGAGGCAGGCGGATTTCTGAGTTCGAGGCCAGCCTGGTCTACAGAGTGAGTTCCAGGACAGCCAGGGCTACACAGAGAAACCCTGTCTCGAAAAACCTAAAAAAAAAAAAAAAAAAAAGAAAGATTAAAACTTTAATCCTGGCTCTTTGGTTATATGGCTTTGGGTAAAAAGATCACTTTCCCTCGAAAAACCAAAAAAAAAAAAGAGATCATTTTCCAAATAGTTTGTTAATCTGGAAGAAGCTTGAATCTTGAAATAAAAAAAAAAAACAAAAAACAAACAAACATGAAAATAATCTGCAAATTAGACTTAGTGAGTCAGGTGTGGTGGTATACGCCTTCAATCCCAGCACTACCTAGGCAGAGGCAGAAGGATTTCTGAGAATGTGATCTGCACGGTAGATCAGTCAGGGTTACACAAAGAGACCCTAAGTAAGTACATTAAGCAAGCAAGCGAGCATTGAGTCCAGCAATATGAAAAACTAGTATGCTTCAAATTTTCCTGCCACAAACATCAACAGCTGGTATTTAAATAGCTCAGCAGAAGAGCTCTTGCTTGGCATTGAGTAAGATGTTAAATTGACCCTCAATATCACACATAAACAAGCAGACAGACAAAAACTTGGGCCATGCACACTCTTAATACTAATCTTACAGTTTTTGTTCTAGAAAACAGCAAAGGTAGGGGTGGAAGAAGAAAAAGGGAAGTCACAGGTTATAGGAACATAGACATGGTGTGCGTGTGTGGGTACTCTCATGGAATAAACACTGAGAAAGGAAGCCTGCATCACAAGGACAGAGATACAGATCCCAGACAAAGATTAAGAGGACTGTACTACTGTACTACGAAAATCTGAAAAACTTCTTGGGGGTAGGAGGGAGCAAGACTAGATCTTGATTCAACATGATTTTCAACAGATATAACCAAACCCAACAAAACATAAATTTCTTCTTTCCTCATACAAATAGCAACATAGAATAGATTCAATCAAAGAACATTAAATTTTCTTAATGAAAAGTTTAGGTTACTGTAAAATACTAGGCTATTAAGAGCCAATTTGAATTAAAAATTAAGTTATATTTTTATGACATAGTAAGTTGTGTGTACATGGATCTGTGCTTGAGCACACATATGCTAACATATAACTTCAACTTAAGTACGTAGGTGAGGGCTG
>JADRCH010000013.1:12826321-12870497 GCA_019843965.1 Rhynchomys soricoides
ACATATGCTAACATATAACTTCAACTTAAGTACGTAGGTGAGGGCTGGAGAGATGGTTCAGTGGTTAAGAGCACTGACTGCTCTTCCAGAGGTCCTGAGTTTAATCCCCAGCAACCACATGGTGGCTCACAACCATCTGTAATGGGATCTGATGTCCTCTTCTGTGTGCATGAAAACAGCTACAGTGCATTCACAAATAAAATAAATAATTAAATCTTTCCCATCTCTAAGCTCTTATAAAATATATGGCTTACATTCCAAAAATGCAAAACCAAACCAAACCAAAACCAACCCACCAACAAAAAAACCCAACAACAACAACAAAAACAAACCACAAAAACCCCACAAAATCACACATCTGAAATATTTCTGATGCTAAGTCTTTTGAAAATGGTTACCATAACTAGTGCAGCACTAAGAGATCATCATGAAGGAAAATGGCACTTTATCGAAAGTCTATTTACGAATGCAAATGTCCTTATTTTAGGTCTTTCTTTTTTTTTTTTTGAGAGAGGGTCTCTCTACATATCCCTGGCTGTCCTAGAATTCAAATTTACTACGTAGATGAGGCTGTCTGCAACTCAGAAATCTACCAGCCTGTGGGGTTAAAGATGTGTACTACCGTACCTAGCTTAATACTATTTCTTTTTTTATATTTACTTTAATTGTTTGGTGTTTGAAGACAGGGTTTTTCTATGTAGCTCTGACTGTTCTGGAGTCCTGAACTCAGCAATCCACCTGCCTCTGCCTCCTGAGTGCTAGGATTATGGGTATGTGCCACCATAACCTGTTTTATACTATTTTTTCAAGAGCAAAAACAAGAAGCCAAGCTGAGAATTTTTTTTTTAAAATTAACCACACAGATAATGATAATCTGTCTTGGTTTCTAAATCTTTTTGATATTATAACACCCCTGCAACTGAAATTCAGATGGTACACAAATTTGAGAGATGGCTCAGTGGGTAAAAAGCATTGGCTGTTCTTCTGGAGGACATGGGTTTAGTTCCCAGCACCCAAATGGCAGCCCACAGCTCCAGTTCCAGGGATCCAATGCCCTCTTCTAGCATCTGTGGATACTAGGCACATACGTGGCACATATACATTAATACAGGGAAGCACTCAATACACATAAAATAAAAAAATAAAAATCATATTTCATTAGCCTGACAGATAGTATTCAGATAAATTAGACATGTAGTAAAAATACTGCATTCACAAATGAAAGATTCCAACTATTCGGCTATGAGTAAACAAAACCACCAGTAGATTGGCAGAGAAGTGTTAACTCACTGAAACGGTCTCTTAACATACCCATGCAGTATTAAAAATAAAATCCTCAACATGGAGCAAACTCCTGCTTTACATAACTAAGTCTATTTATTTATGCTCTTAATTTCAGCTTTATGTCTGTGGTGTTGAAATGGTGTGTCGTGTGTAGCTGGTGCCTTTGGAGGCTAGGAGAGGCTATTGGATCGCCTGGAATTGGAGTGAGACAGTTGTAAGCCACTGTGTGGTGCTGGGAATAGAACCTGGATCCCTTAAAAGAGCAGCTAGTACTCTTCAACCACTTGGCCATCTCTCCAGCTCCCATCTCTGTTTAAAAACAAGGGTCAGGACAATATTCTAATGTTTAAAAAAATAAGTACATATGCCTGGGGAACTAATGATTTATAAAGCCTTGAAGCCTTGAAGTACAGGAATTTTCAAATTATAGTACATTCTTAAGGAAAAATACTAACATAAAATCCAGCAAAAAGCTGGAGCTGGAGAGACAGTCCTATGGTTAAGAGCAACTAGTGCTCTTCTAGAAGACTGTGGTTTGACTCCTAGCATCTGACTCTATGTCTAGTTCCAGGGGATCCAATGCCCCCTTTTGGCCTCTGCAGACACCAGACATGCTTGTGGTGCGGAGACATACATGAAGGCAAAATATCCATACACATAAAACATTAACAAAAAAATCCACCAAAATGAGAAGGTAATTTATCTCTCAAAAGTCCTAGAATGTGACTTGTGCCTACAATCTTGGCAGAAGAGTACGACAGAATATCATACACAAAGTAATACTTTTGTGGTCCAGAGAAACATGTCCTTGATTCCCTAACAGTTAACAGCCAACTAACTTTCCTTGAACGCTCTCATTCTGACTTTTTATTTCTTTAGACTCCTATCACATACATAATGAACAACCTATACTTTGGAGTCTAGCTGCTAGTATTTTAAGACTTAGGATCTCCTCTGGCCTACTTACATGTAGCCTAACTCCTGATACAAACATTTGAAAGTTAGGAAGAATGAAAGAGAGGACAAGAGATATAGGCACAGAAAAGGACACAGAGTTCTTACTGACATAAAACCACAAGAAAGCTTCTCATTCCTCCTTATCTCTTCCCATGAGAAAACCCTGAACACTCTTTGAACTCTTTTAGAAGGCTCAACAAGGCAGAAGCATATGAAAATTCAAAACAGACCATTAAAGAAAAAAAAGATAAAAAAAATCAGAAATACTTAATCTTGGAGCACTATACTTTGATTCTGAGAAGAAGAAAAAAACCTATAGCTCCATATTTATTTTCTAAAAAAAAGTGAGAGAATCCCAAGTAGATACTTCTTAAGAGGCTTGGCACACATACCTCACACTGCTGGTTCTTCTTAGTCTCTAGAAATGTAAAGCATTTTCAATTCATTTTTCAAACTTACACTGCTGTAAAAACTATGAAAAACACCGAAAAACTATGAAAGTCAGCAAGTAAGAAAGACCAGACAGATTTTAAGAATCTCTCTATAGAAGTTTTAAAAAGAAGTCTTTTCTGGATACTTCCAAAACAAGTTGACGGAGGCTAAGCAGATGAGGTCAGTGCGGGAAAGGGAATGTTTTTCCAAGAGGAAAAAGAAGATGGGAAGCTTGGTAGAGTTCTTACCTAGAGTGTTTAAAGCCCTAGGTCCATCCATCTATAGACAAAACAATCAAAAGCAGTTTAATGTTGAATGACTTTTAGTTGCTGGGTTGTTTAGAAGAAGCAGGAAGATCCCTGTGAGATGGTGGCCAGCCTGGCCTCTACAGAAAGTTACAAGCCAACCAGGGCTACCTACATACTGTGATCAACTCTCAAACAAACTTACTTAAAACAAGATTTGCTTTCATTTGCCTCAGTATAAAACACACACACACATTAAGAGGTCACAGTGATCACAGTGGTCAATGCTGTAGTTTACGCAAACCCCCAAGAATATGAGCTCTTCTTGCATAAATGCATGCCAATCTCAGTACCGTCACAAAGATTTTGCCCTTGTCAATGGTAACAGACTCTGAATTTACTTGTCCTGGTTAGTTTTATGTCATTTTATCACAAGTTAGAATCATCAGAAAGGGAGCCTCAATTGAGAAAATGCCTTAATAAGATCCAACTTTCTTAATTAGTGATTGATGAGGGAGGGCCCAGCCCATGGTGGGTGATGTTATCCTTGGGATGGTGGTCCTGGGTTCTATAAGAGATCAAGCTGAGCAAATCATAAGGAGCAAGTCAGCAAGCATCACCTTCTGTGGCCTCTACAACAGCTTCCTGTCTCTAGGCTCTTGCTGTTTGAGTTCCTGTTCTGATCTCCTTCACTGATGAACACTGATGTGGAAGTGTAAGCCAAATAAACCTTTTCCTCCCCACACTGCTCTGGTCATAGTATTTCATCACAACAATGATAACCTCAACTAGCACAGAAACTGGTACCAGGAAAGTAGGGTACTGCTATGACAGATCTGATCACATGTTTTGAGGTTTGTGGAAGGACTTTGGAACTTTTGGCTAGAAGGGTCATTGAGTGTTCAAAGCTTGGTGAGCTCTTCTGTGGAAGCTTGGAAGATATGACTGTTGAGAGCAATGCAGACAATGAGGGCCTGGCTTGTGACAATCCAGAGGGAAGTAGGAAAGTTACTTAAAGACTCTACTGGGAAGCCAGGCAGTGGTGGCACACGCCTTTAATCCCAGCACTCGGGAGGCAGAGACAGGCGGATTTCTGAGTTTGAGGCCAGCCTGGTCTACAGAGTGAGTTCCAGGACAGCCAGGGCTACACAGAGAAACCCTGTCTTGAAAAGCCAAAAAAAAAAAGACTCTACTGGGGCTGCTGCACATTTTGAGTTAAGAATGTGTGGTTCTGGTTAGCTGAGGATGAAGAGCCAGCTGTGATAGTGAAACCTTTGCTGGGATCATCAATACTAGTCAGTCAACTGAAGTTGAGAAATTAGCAGTGATTAAGAAGAGACCAGCATCAGTGAGGTAAAATCTTCTGGGAAGTGTTTCCTAAGAGTCAAAACACAAAAGATGTGTTCCAGAGGTGGTCAAGGTTGTACCACATGCTGGTAGCCAAACTTGGTAGTATAAGAGTCACCTATGTGGTACCAGTTTTGAAAACACGGAGGGGTCACGGAGAGTAGCAGAGGCTTGGCACTGTGAGGAAGAACTGGAGTCCCTGAAGAGAGCCCAGAAGAGGTTACCAATGAAGATGCAGCCCAGTTACGGCAAGAGACCCCAGCTCTTTGGAGATGCTAGAACCATGGATGGAATGACCACCACCACCAGCAACAAAGTGGATCCAGCCAGAGCGTGTCTGCTGCAGAGATTGGAGTCAGAGATGTGACCCAAGCCTCTGGAGGAGCCCAAAAATTTTTTTTGGTTTTTCGAGACAGGGTTTCTCTGTGTAGCCCTGGCTGTCCTGGAACTCACTCTGTAGACCAGGCTGGCCTTGAACTCAGAAATCCGCCTGCCTCTGTCTCCCAAGTGCTGGGATTAAAGGCGTGCACCACCGTCAACTGTGGGACTTTTTAAGTTTGTAATATGTTTCATATTGTAATGCTTATTAATGGATGATCTTGGAGATGATCAGGAAAGGAAAGGTTATGGCATAACAGTGATGTGTTTTAAGTTTATTAAGGTCAGTTGTGCTGGCTAGTTTTATGTCAACTTGATTAATAGAAACTAGTTATGAGGAGGGAGCCTCAGTTGAGAAAACGTCTCCATAATATCAAGCATTTACTTAATAAGAAATCGATATAGGCCCAGCCCACGGTGGGCTGACAAAGCAAGCTAGTGAGCACCCCTCCACTGCCTCTGCATCAGCTCCTGCCTCCAGGTTCCTGCCCAGTTTGAGTTCCTGCCCTGAGTTCCTTCAATGAACAGTGATGAGGAAGTGTAAGACAAGCCTTTCCTCCCCCTTGGTCCTGGTGTTTCATCACAGCAATTAGAACCCTAACTAAGATACTGCAATTGCAAAAAACAAAAACAAACAAAAAACCCATCAGGGATTCACTGAAGTTCATTTGCTGTCAGCGATAAGAGCCAGGTGTAGAGATGCACACTTTTAATCCCAGCACTGGCGGAGACACGATGATCTCAGAGTTTGAGGCCATCCTCGTCTACAGAGCAAGTTTCAGGACAGCCAGGGCTACACATAGAAACTGTCTTGAAGATGAACAAACACAAAAGGATAACAGGATAGGTATACATTGTGACAAGCTAGACAGCTAACACCTAACATATTTGTAACATCTAAGGCTAAATGTCCTTCACTATGAAAATATGAAGTGAACACAGGTGGCACATGTTTGAAATGACAGTAAATAGAAGGTTAAGGCAGCACCACGAATTTGCAGCTGGTCTGGGCCCACTACATAGTGAGAGTCTGTCTCAAAAGCCAAACAAAACATAGAGAAAACATGGATTCTAGTCCAACGTGGTAACTGAAAAGCAAATGTTGACGGGATATCTGTGATCAAATGTATGTAAGTACCCCACACCCCATTCTTGAGACTTACCTTACTCACTGCTTCAGTATTCTACTCGGCAGCCGAGAAAGATGGGGACCTGCTTTCTTTCCTTCCCCGTCCATATCACTATTAATTGGTTGAGGCAGTTTTAAGAAATCAGGGAATGAGGGCCTAAGAAAGCTACCTGCCACTGAGCTGTGGTATACAAATACCTGCACTATACACACGCACACACAAAGCCATGTCTATATACTATACTTGTCAACTGACTCCTATCCGGGTTGGCCTTTGTTTTCTATCCCCAGTTACTACCTCCCCTCAAGCTCTATTTGTTTCTGGTGTATACTATTGCTTCATTTCTTACTTTGTCACACTGTATCAGTTTTCTCCATGTTTGCCAGGCTCGGTCACCTACCAGTTTCTTCATGTTTTGGCCTCTTCTTACCATCAGCCTTATTCCTCACCTCTATCTTCCTGGAATAATCTGGGAACACATAACTTTGCACACAGTCCTCTCTCTGCAGGTGGATACTTATCAACTTGGTGACTGCCAGGTACTTTTAGATCTAGCTTGACCATCCAACCACTTTAGACGAAAAAACCTTTCTTGGCTCTGTGAAGGAAAACTGATACCCGTGTTTCATTCTCTATGTGTACACATACCATATCTCAGGTATCACTTCATAACCCTTAGAGGTGTACATCTCTAGCTGTAAATGTCTTTATTTTCATTTATATTCTCACATGCATAGCAATCTTAATGCAGAATATGATTTTTAAAACCCCAATTAATAAATGTTTACTGATGACTATATTTAGCCATCATTTCTTCACCTTACCAAAACACCAATACATTAACTCTGTCCTAAACAATGCCAGTCTGTTACTTAGCAAGTAGGTGGCACATTTAAGGGACATCTGAAAAACATCAAGATAGGAAACATGTGACAAGTTATGTCTAAAATCAGAAATGGCAGGAGCTGTTTTATCATAAGCCTTCTAAAAGCCTCTAAGACACCTTTATGTTTGTGACGTCTTTGTTTACACTTATATAAAAAATATCACCTAGGTCTGCTTTTGCTAAGTGCTTTGGGCAACAAACATTAAATTGAGTTTTTTTAAGTTCTTAAATTTCATTTATGAGCATATTGCTTTTTGTCATCACTTGGCCAAGAGAACACAGCGTAGGATAAGTCACCCAATATATCTATTTGTACTCATACACACTTGAAAGGATACTTTAGGTTATTGGTATATGAATACACCACTTTTGAACTCATGTTCCACTTCTGCATATTCTTTGGTCCAAAAGCATACTTATTCTAGATTAGCACTGTTCAAAAGAAATTTCTATGATAGGAGGAGGTGGCTCAGTTGCTAAAACATTGTCAGGCAAGAATGAGGACCTGAATTTGGGTCCCCAGCACCCATACAAAAAGCCAGGTGCAGTGGAAGGTACCTATAACTCCAGTGTGGAGGAGGCAAATACAGGAGTAACTCTGGGGTTTGCTGGTCAGCTAGCATTGCCAAATTGGTGAGCTCAAGGTTCAGTGAGACCTTGACTGAAAAATAAGGTGGACAGTGATTGAGAAAGAGACTCTATGTCTACTTCTAGCCTGTACATGAACACACACACACACACACACCAAAATGTCCATGATAATGTAAATATTTTGTATTTTCATGATGTATTATGACAACCATTAGTTACATAGTATAACTAAAGAACTTAATTTTAAATTTAATTGAAACAATGACTTGTTGCCAGAGGTTATCATTAGGACAGTGCAGTAGAAATCCCAGAATGGCACAGCAAACAAAACATATCAAGCAATTTCTGAGTTTGGCTCCCGCCAATCTGAGCTTTGGTTACAGACATGCTGGGTTAGTACTCACACTTCCCAAAATTCAGGCAACAGAAGTGAGGTGTGACATTTTCCCAAATAAGATATATCAGACGTCTGCAAACTCCTGTGAAGGTCAAATGATGATATCCTTCTTTCCCTAACTTCATTAAGTCTGACAGTTACAGCCTCTTCCAATGGTTGTCCAGTCTTCTAGGGATAGCAGGCCTTTAGTCAACCCATTTTAAGGAAAATCCCGTTACTAACATCTCTACAATACCCATCTTATAGAATGGCCCTGAATATCAGATGAGAACACTATAAAATGGCAAGCATCTAAAAGTCCAATTAGTGCTAATGTGTAGGTAGTTTCTATCATCTCTCAAATATGTCCATATTACTTTTACAGCAGTAAGAGTGTGGGCATACATAAAAGTACATATTTGTGTGAAGTGGTCAAGAGCCAAGGATGCAGATATCAGAATTACTAAGGGTTTAGTTTTTGTGGTTAACAATTCCTTTCCCTTCCAAATAACTTTAGTATATGCTCTTGTCCTGGACAGTTTTATGTCAACTTGACATAAGCTAAAGTCATCAGAGAGGAGGGAACCTTAATTAAGAAAATGCCTCCATAAAATGGGGCTGTAGGTGTGCCTGTAGGGCATTTTCTTAATTAGTGATTGATGGAGGAAGGCCCAGCCTATTGTGGGTGGCACCATCCCTGGGCAGGTGGTTCTGGGTTCTATTAGAAAGCAGGGCGAGCAAGCCATGAAGAGCAAGCCAGTAAGCATCACCAGTCCATAGCCTCTGCATCAGCTTCTGCCTTCAGGTTCCTACCCTGTCTGAGTTCCTGCCTTGATGTGGAAGTGTAAGCCAAATAAACCCTTTCCTCCCCAGCATGCTTTTTGGTCACTGGTGTTTCTTTGCAGCAACACAAACTCTAAGTCAGCTCCCTCCTGCTAGCCTCCTTCTATTAAGAATTTCCTGCTTTTAAAGAGGCTATAAATAAGAGTGAACTGTACTCTTCAGAGGTACTGTAATGTAAGGAAAGAGTAATTAATAATCCCTTATTCAGGGATATGTTGACAAAAGCATGGCCTCTCCTTATGAAGTTTTAACTCTACAACTCAGGCATTTATTATCTCTCCGGTTCACACAGAAAACCCTGAAGGTAGAGTACCACATTTGTGCACCCTTTCCAAGTCCCCACAACAACGGAACACAGAAGATGGTTTACGATTGTCACTACAAATCATTGTCAAGAATGTAATTCATAGTCCAGCTTGGTTGCACATGCCTGTAATTTTAGCTACTTGGGAGGCTGAGGCAGGAGGATTCAAAGTTTAAGGGTATTTTGAACAATTTATTGAGAACCTGTGTCAAAATTTAAAAAGTAGGGGCTGGAGGTAGTGGAGGTGGCACACTCTTTTAATCCCAGCACCCAGAAGGCAGAGCGGGGGGTTGGGGGTGGGGTGTGGGGTGTCTGAGAAATGAAGGCCAGCCTGGTCTACAGAGAAAGTTTCAGTCAGGGTACAGAGAAACCATGTCTCAAAAAAAAAAACAATAAAAAACAAAAACAAACAGACAAAAACCAACCAACCAAGCAGAGGGTGTTGGGATAGAAGAAAAGTAGGAGCTGGAGAAACTGTTAATGGGCCAAAAGTGTATATGGCTCTTGCATATATGCAAGGCCTGGTTTCAGCCTCTGCTACTGTGGGATTAAAAATGGAATATTAACAGGCTGGAGAGATGGCTCAGCAGTTAAGAGCACTGACTGCTCTTCCAGAGGGCCTGAGTTCAATTCCCAGCAACCTCATGGTGGCTCACAACCATCTGTAATGGGACCCGATGCCCTCTTCTGGTGTGTCTGAAGATAGCGACAGTGTACTCATAAATAAAATAATAAAAAAATTAAAATTAAAAAAGAAAAAAAGGAATATAACTCATTACCTAAAAATTCATTTTAGGTACAACTGTCCAGGAACCTTCCACTAGGACCAAGAGGTCAAAAGAGAACCATCTGTAAATAATTTGTAAACTTAATAAAATATTGTGGTCGTTTATAAAGGACCACTACCTTTAAACTATAGTTCTAAGTCTCATGAATGATTTGAAATTATTGGCAAAATGTTGTGTAGGTACACTTCCTCTTTCTCTCAGAGTACTCACACAGCTTCCAATGTGTTTTCAAAAATGAGTAAAAATACCCTACAAGTTGAATAACCACTGCTTTTCCCCTGGCCTTCCAGTTGAATTGAAGTTACCAAGCCTTAGTTGTGAAAGCATACTTAAAAACTAAATAACTAAATGACAGGATAGGAGTTATCTGCAAGGGGTTGGTGGTGTGACAGGGTACAAGAACGGGCATCAGGAGGGCTTCTGGGTACTGACAATATTAATTTGGGAGCTGGTTACAAAGGAATATCCACTTGATGAAATTTCATCAAGCTGAATAATGAGAATTCTTTACCTGTCTTTAGGTAGACCATATTTCAGTAACTTAGAAAAGAAACAAAGATGAGTTATTCATACTGAGTAGACATTATTAGAGAGTTTAAAAAGTTAAGTTTGTAAAATGGTGTACTCGGTGAGGCAGGTGGTGAAGAACTGAAGCCTCCAAACAGCAGCTGGTGTAGAACTAAAGCCCTCACTCCAACCAAGAACCTACAGGGAACTGAGCCTATTAAAGAAGGTGCATTTGAAAGCAGATTCTCCATCCTCCATCAAGCCTTGAAACTGCAGCCCCAGCTGACAGTGCAGATTGTATACTAGACCCTGAACCAGGACCATTGAGATAAGCCTCTCCCAGGTCCCAGACCCAGAGAAAATCTGTGAGATAAGAGGTCTGGCATTAAAATAAGAAAAAAATTTCAAAACACTATCTTCTTTACACCTATTGAAGGGAGCAAAGTAGCTGTGCCTACAGAGAGCTATTAACTTATTGGCTTAAAGGGTTGTTCTCCCTTCCTGAAGGGCAATGGTACAATATTGCTTCTAAAATCCAACCTGGGCAGAAAATGCAGCTGGTGACAAAGGAAGCTACTAACTATAGGATATACAGATCTTCTTGACGATTCTATTATCTCAATCCAAATCAGAGACTACTTCATCCTAGTCACACTGTTTTACTTCTTAGTGTTTGAATGGTACCATACACACATACACTGTTCTCAAGGCTTTTGTCACAGGAGGAAATCTAACAAATCGAGTTACCAAGTAAATATAAACAGGTGATTCTAAGATAGACATATTTGCCTGGCAAATATGTATGCAGAAAAGCACTCTCCTACTGTTCTAGCTACTTAGGAGGCTGAATGAGAATCACTTGAACCTGGGAGTTCCAAAGCCAGCCAGGACAACACAGGGAGATCCCATGACAAAAATAAAATAAATCCCAGACATTATTTTGTAAATTCCCATTTGAGAGGGATTTGGGGAAGGGAACCATGCACTGAAATGTGTTCCCCCTGTCTCCATCTGTGTGGCAGAAGCCTGCTCTGATGCCTGTGCAAAGAAAACATGAGGATTTAGTACTTAAGCTTCAGGCTCCTGGGTCTTTCTCATTCTGCATCTTTTACACAATAAACAGTAAGAATTTTGGTACTAATAAGTTTAGTTGAAAAAGTTACGGAAGTTATTTTCATGTAGAGTTCTCAAAATGGACTTACTGTGCTATCCTTCCCTTGCACATTTCAAAAACCTGAAACAACCACTTTTGCTGTATAATCAGGCTAAATTTTTGGACTCTGTTAAATTTTAACCTGCCAGCTGTAGTGATTCTTCTTAACTTCCTAGAGTTACACTGGCAGTCAATATTTAATTACTGCACCTGAAATTTCAAACTATGATTACAAAGTCTTCCCTGTTACATAGTTATAAAGCAGAGCTCAACAGCATCCAAACTCCAGAATTACTGTTTATTAAATTTGTATGTCTAATACATATACATATTAAACAAACTATTTAATATACAATTATACTGGATTCCTTCCTTTGTCTCAAATTCCTGTTAGCTATTAAAGTTAGCAAGATCCTTCGTAATCTTTGCTATATCACTGTACTCTGAGTTATCTTTAGTTGCATTAACAAGCTAGTACAGTAAGATATTAAATTGCCACATCACCTCCACTTAACTTTATATAACATCCTCTCCTTTTCTCTCTGCCCGCCCATCCATCCATCCATCCATCCATCCATCATGACTGCATAGTTTTAGTCCTCCCCACTTCCCACCAGATAATGCTTTGTAACTACACTATTCAAGGTTAGATCACACTCTTTAAGTAAGAAAATCTTTACATTAAGGCCACTCTTCTAAAGACCCTTCACTATGACAATAACAGGGCTCACAGCCAAACCAAGTATTATAATTTTTCCATGCCTCAAGTTTCACAGCACTTAAAATCTTCAATAAAACACAACCTTGCCGGGCAGTGGTGATGCACGCCTTTAATCCCAGCACTTGGGAGGCAGAGGCAGGTGGATTTCTGAGTTTGAGGCCAGCCTGGTTTACAGAGTGAGTTCCAGGACAGCCAGGACTACACAGAGAAACCCTGTGTCGGAAAACAAAAACAAAAACAAAACCACAACCTGGCACACACCTATAATCCCAGCAGATCAGAAGTGGAGGAAGAAGGATCAGAATTTCAAGGCCAACACTTGTCGACATAGGAAGTTTAGGTCAGATAGGGACTCCGTCCAGCCCCTACATACCTTAGAAAAATAATGTCTTAAGATTTCAAAAGCTTGAGAAAATCTGTCATAACACTTGTCATTGAGAGAAAAAAAAAATTGTTCACCCTAGCGTTCCACAAAAGTATAGGTATGCTCTACAGAGTTCTATGCAAGCAGCTTCCCAATCATCAGTTGCAGATTCCTTTATTTAAGCTGTGTGATCAACAGTGTGATCAGGTACTTTCTTCAGTGTTCTGCAGACTAGTTTCTAACCAACCTGGGGAAGAATGTGTCTTTTTCATAGGAAGGTTTTGTATTAAAATACTACTATAAGGAGGCTAATATCCAGAACTAACACTTAGCTTGTTAGTCTAATAAAATAAAACCTGGCATGACCCAGCACTCAAAATTAATTCAGAGTGACACATTATAGTCTTGAGTATGCTTCCCTTCATTTAGAAGTTAAGTCTTACTTTGCTCTACTTATTTTTGGGATAAAAACATCCTTCTAAAAATGAGATCCTTTTGTGGCAAAAAGGCTATGAAGCTTTCATGCATTTTGACATTCTAATGAGTAATGATAACAGTATTGCTTTAAAAAATCCTAGAATGGAGGACTCCATGAACACACATTTCTTTAGAGGAGACAGATCCCATAGGTGAATATTCATTTGAAAATTAAAAAATTCTACATATATGAGGGCTTGCATGTACATATGTATGCCATGTGCATACCTGATGCCTGTAGCAGTCAGGTGTCTGATCCCCTAGATGTGGCATTCTAGATATCTGTGGGTAATCATGTTTGTGCTGGGAGCCATCTTCCTTACCCTTCTCTCTATAGAGGCACATACACATGAATGAGCTCTATTCTCAAGGTCCTGGGTTTGAGCTCTAGCACAAACAGAAAGTTCTAGAATACTCATTGCACATCCCAACTCCTTAGCAGAAGCTGGACTCAAAATTCAAAAAAACTTTGGTTCACTTGGGTTTACTTTAAGCAAGTCTCACAGCAGCTCTGTGCTCTGGTTTTGTTCCCTTAAGTGCAAGAGGTAACCACACTACCTACTTTTTTAAGATGGAAAAAAAAAAAAAATTCGTATGAACACCTTCGTGTCTTTGTAGTAGAAACAGCTACTACTGTATCTTCTACCCTGTTATTATCATCCTCACTCTGTCATGTTTTACTGCTCCTTCTGAAGTAGGCCACCACACTGCTTTAGAACACGAATCTTGTGGTCTTCTATCTGTGGTTTTTTGATATAATTCTACTCTGATAAGTCCCTCCCACTCCAGAGTGCAACTCCACCAATCTCAAGTCTTCGAAGTGAGTCTTTAATCAGTCTCTTCTCTGTCAAAGAAACAACTAGAAGTCTCACCATTCCACTTTCTTTGAACATAGTCGGAATAAGATTACTCTTAGAACTTGGGGAAAGATGCCACACAGTATGCAAAATAAAGGCAACTGTGCTCGCTAATCTTTACTTACCATAGCCCCAAATCTGTGGGGTTTGTTATATAGAAAATCCAAAGGTTCCTGACAATGGATTTGCATCAGTAACTGTCAGAGTATCAGAAACCCCGGATAGCAAAAACTTTACCTAGTTTTCAAGAAATAGCTTGCACTTGCTCCACCTTCTACTGGGTTAGGTGTGGGCTATCTTTTTTTTTTTTTCCTGGCTTGTGTTAGTCTATAAGGAAAAAGTGGCTTGGCCCCAAAGCATCCCCCGTTCAGCTCCGGAGCATGATCAAGACCCTTAGGAGGGCTGTCTGCACCCAACCCAGCAGCTCTGGTTTCAGACACACCCCCCTCCACCCCGTGTTTCACTGGAGGTGTGGGCGCTCAACTCCTAGGCTATGGCAAGGGGGACGCGAGGGGAGGCGAGCAAGGCCTCAGCTCCCATTTTGGAGGACGGGGTGCTCGGGCCTCCTGGCTGTGCCAATGGAAAGTAGGAGCAGAGGGCGTTTCGGGGCAGAGGTAGAGGGCCAGACAGGGAAAGGGGTCTCTCGGATTCGGGGGCGTGAGGAGGAGGGCGACCGGAAAGAGTCAGGAGAGCGGGGTTCGCGTGGGGAGGCTCTCTTTTTTGTTAATCACGGAGGGCCGGCGGTGTGACCTGGGGGCCCCTTAGGGCAGTCAGCGAGGGGTCCTCTCCCTCCGGGTTTGGAGGGTTCCCCAAGGGCTGCGCGGAGGCCTCGGGACGCGGCTGTGCGCGTCCGCTGACCAGTCCGCTCTTCCAGCGCCTCGCGTGAGGCGTGGGGCCGGGTGGGAGGGGATGGAGGAGGCCCCCGGTCCGGGAGGCGGGAAAGGCCCCGCGTTGAGGGACGGGCGGCGGCTCGGCGGCTCTGAGCAGCGGCGACGCGGCCTGTCGGGCCCCGGACGGGCTCGAGCCCTGGGACCCGCGTGCGCCCCGCACTCGGTTGCCCCGCTCCCGCGGCCGCCCCCTCCCCTGGCGCTCGCTCACCTGCACATGATCCGCCATTTTGCTCCATTCATGCTCCTCTCAGGCCCCCCCTCCCCCCCAGCGCGCACCTCGGCCGGGGCTGCCGCCGCCGCTGCCGCCGCCGTCGCCGCTGCGCCTGCGCGCTGGGGGCTCGGCGCACTACGCTCGTGGCGTAGCGTCGCTCCGCTGCGCAGGCCCCGGCCGACTGGTCTGGGTTGGAGAATGCGCAGCGTGGCTGGGACGGCGTAGAGGCGCGGGCAACGTCAGCGGCCCGGAGACGCCGAGTGGGAGGAAGCGGAGGGCCGTGGAAGCGCAAGGGAGGGGAGCTGGGGTAACAAAGCTTTGTTTACATGGGTTTTAAAGGGGCCGCACTCGAACTCGCGCGCGGACCAGCACCGCGTGGAAGTGGACCACGCTGCCTGTCGTTCCGCGTGCTGTCACGGCTCCACCCTGCACCCTGCACCCGGGGCATTGCCTGTCCACGTGCGGCCTGCTTGACTTGCCTCTGGACGTTCCTGCTCCAGGGCCAAAGACCTCCCACCTAGAATACCTGCACCGTTCACGACTTCCCAGGACACTGTTCTTAACTGACCTGCGATTGTGTTTGTGCTTTTCTAGCCTGTTCTACTGGACCAGGGTCATAGTTTAATGATCCGGGTTTCCCTAACAACCCCAGTAGCAATCTCCTAGTTTTTATTAATGTCTTTTTCTCCTCCATAAAAGCCGTGGATATAGCCGCCAAATACTGATGATCAAAAATGTAACAAGCCGCCGTTTAATCTTCTGAAATCGATTGCTATTTTGACCAGTGCTACAGGCAGCCCACCCCACTCCCCACGCCCCGAAAGGATCAGATGGGTCGGGTGAGGGCAATATTTGGGAGGCCGAGTCTCAATTTTCTGTGTTAGATAATGCCGGTTCCTATTTTCTATTGGATTCCACTCCGGTTTGTATTCAAGGCTCCTAGATTAAATCAGCAGGATTTTGATAGCATTAGTTATTTTTAAGTTTGGTAACGGGGCTAAATCTGCCTTGTTTGGGGGGCAAATGAAGGTGGCAGTGAAGCCTACAGTTGGCGGACTTATTAGGCTGGTTTTCAGCAGTGTGTCTTCCTCCTGGTGTGTCTTCTAGTTCGCAAAGGTAGGACAAGTAGGAACTACATTACCCAGACTTCCGTGTAACTGGGGTTCGGCCAGCAAAATTGACTCAGTGAAAGAGACTGACTCAGAAGATTTAGGAGGCAGAAGTAAGGCAGAGCTTTCAACTGTTGTTTCTGGCAAGCTCTTCCTGTTAATCTTTCACTTTCTCGCCCTCTTTTCTCCCTCTCTCTTTTTCTCCAACCTTCCAGTAGCCAATCATTAATAATTCCATGAGTATAAATAGGCAAGGATGTGTGTAGGGGAGGTAATGTCAGGGGATTGCTGATTTTGTGTTGCACTACAGTTGTACATTCTTGGGGTCTCAGTGGCAGTGACATTCTTCTTGACTGGTTAATTAGGTAGCTTTTTGGTAGGCTAGACTACTCAAACCTCTGTCCACTGTCTCCTGATTCGTTTGGTTCTCCCTGTCTCTTAACACCTCACTCAGTTCACCCACTTTCTTAAAATAAACTCAGGAATAATCTTGATTATTCAGCCTCGTTAGTCTTCCACAGCCTTTACCTCCATGTCTTCTTGTTGAGTATATATCTAATGCACACCCCACTGAGCACTCTTCACTGCTGATATCCTGGTCTGAGACTTACATTTTTTTCTAAGTCTTATTTTGATTCCTGGTATAGTTTCCCTTCTTCCTGTATTTCTCTGTGGCAGCTCAATCCCCATACCTCTGCAAAAGTAACCCCACAAAACAGATAATTTACACTCGTGTTTAAAGTCCTTGAGAGGACTTTTTTTTTTTTCTTTTTTCTTTTTTTTTTTTTTTTTTTCCAGACAGGGTTTCTCTGTGAAGCCCTGGCTGTCCTAGAACTCTGTAGAGCAGGCTGGCCTCGAACTCAGAAATCCGCCTGCCTCTGCCTCCCAAGTGCTGGGATTAAAGGCGTGCGCCACCACTACCCAGCTGAGAGGACTCTTATTGAATATATGCCACATAGTCTGATTCACCTCTCCTGTACCCCTGCTCCTTCACAATGCTCTGCTCATTTCTGGCTCAGCTCTGCTCTTGCTTTTTCCATTACTCAGTGCCTTTCTTGGTCCGAAGGTGCCGGGAACTGAACCCTCTCTTTTCTTATGCATTCTATCTCCCTTATCCTTGGAGGATACATTGCCTGAAGCTACATAGCAGGGGATATCTATATGCTGTTTTCTCCATATATACCTACGATAAAGTTTTTAAAGTAGCCACAGTAAGATGAATAGTAATAGATAATAGAACAATGAAAATTTGGCATTACACATTCTCTTAAAGGATTGCTCGTTTCCGGAGTGTTCCATGTAGTATTTTCGAATTATAGTTTATGAAACCATGGATATAGGAGGACCATTGTACATACTTAATATGGAAAGGGTAAGGGCTAGCAATGAAATTAGGGATGTGTACTGTCCTACCCTCTACAGTCAGGAGTCTCTGGAGCTGAGGACGGCAGGCACCAGATCTGTCCTCATCCTCATTTCTTTGCCCAATCCATCTTTCTCGTGTCCACGTCTCTCTGCCCACTTTAAACCTTTCTCTTGTGAGCCCAGAGTTGCCCATTAGGTAGCTGTCTTCACCTAGAAGATCTTTCAGAGTTACCTAATCCTTGAGTAAGGACACCAAGAGCCAGCCCAAACCCCACCTGTCCCTCAGTATGGACTATGGGAATCTTCCCCTTTGCTTCCTCACCCTGGTGCCTGGAGACCCAGAAGTCCTCTAATTCTCTGCACCTCTGTTGTGTTCGGGAACAGTGTCTTGATTCCTGCTCATGTGGTTCACCAAAGGCCAAGCAGAAGAAACTAGTTAGTGCCTCCAGGACAGGATTCCCACCCCAGCTGGGTGAAGTTCTGCTTAATGGAAGACATGTGGTTTTAGTAGATTCTAGCTCCTTTCAGACTATGGCTATGAGAAGCGTGTCTTTCCAGCTTCCACACGCCAGGGATGGATTGGGGGGATGTGTGTCTGGAATTTGTGGGGTCAGGTTTAAAAAGTTTCCAAGGAATCTGGTAAACTTGGGTGCCCCCCTGTGGTTCTGAGTGGTATATTTCCGGTTTCCCTTTGGTTGGAAGGTAAGCAGGGCATTAAGAAAGCATCCTTTGCATTCCTGAGGCATATGCTGGTGAACCTCAACACTGAACACCAGAGCCATCCGATAAGAATCTGTATCATTTTTAGGGTTGTTTTGCTTCTAATGCTTTCAAGACAGTCTCACTGTGTAACCCTTGCTGGCTTGGAACTCACTATGAAGACCAGGCCAGCCTTGAACTTACTGTGTAAGACTGTAGAGTCTTAACTTACCGGAGACCCTTCGAGTGAACACACAGAGTCAGGGATTGATGCAAAATGCAAAAGAAATTTATTGATTCATTAGCATGCTGAGGTCGCTCTACATACCAAGACTGGAGGGTGACCTTGTGGGTCCCGTTAGAGCAGCCGCCATTAGGTACAATGTGATTGGCAGAACAGTGTGACTTTTCAACTGATTGGTCTTTAGGGAATGAGGTAGCAGGGGGTTAATCAGCCCCTCCCTTTCAGCCTACTTTCTAACCTGTTTCTTGTGCTCTGAGGGAGAGAGGGGACCTGGTGGAATATTTCAAAGTTCCCAAGCTGACCTCTCAATTGCAAGTCTCTTGTCTTTACCTCCTGATGGGATTATAGAACCTGCACTTTGGTTGTTGGTTTTGTTTTGTTTTGTTTTGTTTTTTTGAGACAGGGTTTCTCTGTATTGCCCTGGCTCTGACAGTCCTGGAACTCTCTCTGTAGACCAGGCTAGCCTCAAACTCAGCGAACCACCTGCCTCTGCCTCCTGAGTGCTCAGATTAAAGGCATGTGCCACTACTGTGCCAACCTGCATTTTAAACAAGATTGGTATATTAGAGTTTGAAGGCTATTGATCTCTCCAAGAGGCAGAGGCACAGACCACACAGGTAGACCAGACTCTCTAAAGCCTAAGTTCTTAAACTCTTGGGTCACAACCCGATATGGGATTTTGAAACTGAACATGGAGGAGGAGGAGTAGAAAAAAAATGCCAACTGTAAAAGGTCTCTGGACATGCCAAACTAAAAATTAATTCAAAACCACATGTGTAATGAAGCTAGGGGGATTCAGGCAGTGCTCTCTGGTTGCTCTGTGAGACTTCATTGCCGCCACGGTTCTGAACAGACAACATGCTCACTCTTGCTGTGTGGATTGTCAAACTGCGTAATACCTGAAAGATCATGCCTTCTTAGTTCAGATCCAAGATTATTATGTACCACGAATTGATGTATCTTTTACTGCACACACTAGGTTTTCTGCTACTAAATAAACATAATAGCTTGATAATAGAAAAACAAAACCGATATTTTCCTACAGTCTTTCCTCAGCACCTATAAAATTAGTATATCCTTGGATTATATTGTTAGAATACTTTATTTTAAAACTGAGTTGCTCAGTTAAAACTGAGAGCCTTGAGTTGCTCTCTTGTTTCACAAAAGATAATATTATATGTCTTTTGGCTTGGAATTTGCATAGGATTTTCAACAGTTTCTGATATGACCCTAAATATACTAGTGCCACTTCATACTACGTATGTATGTATGTTTGGATGTATGTGGTTTGGGGGAGCAGTCTTCTGTATCAAAGGCTTACCTTGTCAACTACCTGTGTAGCCAAGGATGACTTTGAACTTCCAATCCTCCTGCCTCCACTTCCCAAGTGCTAGGAATCCGGGTGTGGACCACCATGTCCAGCTGTGCTATGTGAGTGTGAAGTGAATTCTCAGCATTGATAATTATAAAATCAGAATAGCATTCAACTCTGAAAGGCACTGAGAACCAGAGTTATGTAAATGGATACTATAGTAGCATCTGCAATTCCTGCAGGCAAGATGGATCATGGAGAGAGGAGAATTTTGGAAAACTGCTTTTCAATACTGGGTATGTGGCTTAGCTTTGCCTGAGTTAGAAGACTCAGGACCCTTTGAGGAGCTCTCCAGACCACTCCTAACTTAAGTTTCCTTCCCTTTCAAGGAGTGGGTTATAGGGACTGAATGATTCATAGGTTTCCATGTCCTTCATTATCAAATATTCAGCCATCATGTAGTTACTGTGTGAAAATGAGCAAGTGTATCTATGTCAGTATGTGAATTTGCTTCTGTTTTTATATTTTTGGTTATGAGCCTAGCCTTTTAATGGATGAACCATCTCTCTGGTCCTGCTTGTCATTAATAAACAGTAATGCATACACCAAAGACTTTTTTTTAAAAAGTAAGTTTATGATTGGTTATCAGTAGGTGCTTGATTTAACTAAGTTATATAAACACTCTTCATAGAATGGCTCCCAGGAGTATGGTCTGGCCCTCAGTTTTCCCCAACTAATCTGGACTGCTTCTTTAAGCCATCTGGCTCTAAGGTGAATTTCTCCATGGAACATGGCCTTTCCCAAAAGAGATTCTCTTTCTGCATGGTATCTGCACTCTGATTAGGGCCTGAGAGAAGTTGCATTACAGATCTGGGAAGATGAGTCCATGACTAAATGGCTTACGATGCAAGCCCGACGACCTGAGTTTAGATCTCCAGTTTATGTAAGTCATATCATAGTAGCAACTTCAATTACTGCAGGCACAGTGGGAGGCAGAGGCAGGAGAATTTCCAGAAGCTGCCACTCATGGGCCAGCACTTTGACCTATGGGAAGGCAAACAAGAGATCGTGTCTCAAAACAGGGTGGGAGGTGAAGAGGGATACCTGAGGTTGGTCTCTGACTTCCACAGGTATGCTTGTATGTGTGACACACATACATACATACACACACAATTTAAAAAAAAGTTGTACTAGCTAGGCATGATGGCACATGTATTAGACACTAGCCCATGACACATAAGACTCTGTCTCAAAAGATCAAAAACCAACCAATGAAGCAAACAAACAAAAATCCCATTGCATTAACAGTCTACCCACCACCTTAACAGTTGTGATCTCAGTTAAGTTGCAAACTGGTGTGCTTGTGCCTACCCTGCCTTTGTCAAAGAGTAAAACGTGGCTGGTGAGACAGTATATGGCAAGGACCAGCCTCAGTGTGGAGAGTTCTGGGACAAGGGCTTTTGGGAGCAGAGGAGAGGACGACTTGGGCCGGCTTTTTATTTTACATATCATTCATTTGCTTCAGGGTTCCTTTAGATTATTTCATGAATTGGCATCTCCAGACCTTTAGGAGGCAGCAAGTATGCATTTTTTTTCTTAACTTTGCAAAAGAATTCAGAGATCTTTCTGCCTTTGTTAAGAACAGACAATAAACTAGTTAGGTGGAACAATGCCCTTACCACACCTGCGCCTGACTTCCTGGTTCCAGGCTGACCTTGAACTCAGGAATCTGCCTGCCTTTGTATCTTTCTGATAAACTGACTCCTAGGGTAGCTGCCTTCATTCCTTTAGATTCATGAAGCCCCTCATAATTCGTCCTTATATTTTGCATAGTTGAGAAATTATATATATTTCGAACTCATGTATTTAGAGCTCTTTCCCACAGCCTTAAGGGTTGTCCTGAAGGTCCCAGTGTTTGCCATTTGGTGGAGACATAGCCACACCTTTGCCTCCAGGACTCTTGTTGTCTCAGATTATCATGGAGTCATTAACATTGACATACAGGACAATCCATTCCTCAGAGGAATGTGAAAATATGTACATTATTACACAAACATGCCTCACGGCCACAGCAGCCATGGACCCCTGTGGAGGCTCACACCAGGGCCTTGTCCCAGGGGCAGGAGCCATGTCATGTCACTCTCCACCAGGGCCACACCAGGCGTGGCAAGTATAGAATTTCGAGTTCTGTAGCTCCTGTGGTTTGAGGCAAGTTCCACTTGAAACCCGAGTGTCTGTGGAACACTTGTGAGGAAGGAAGCCAACAGCTGAGATGCACTTGGGGAGTAAATATTTCTCTAGAGAGAATGTTCTTATTTCTAGATTCTCCACAGGGTTGTGTATTGTATGCACTGTTGGCAGACAGGAAATACTTTCATACAATGGGACTGGTGAGTGTGTGTGTGTGTGCATTCGTGTTTTATCTGTCTGTACATTACTGGTTATATGGCTCAGCTTTGCCAGAGTTGGGAGACTTGAATTCTGGACTAGTAGCCTTATGGGCCCTTCTGACCATTTCTCCCTTTACTTTTCTCTCTTCAATGGGTAGGTTATGGTGATTGATTCCAAAGGGCTCTTCCAGCCCTGACACACTCCCTGCCTGAATGTAGAGCACTCGATGCTGGTTTTCTTGAACAACTTGGTTTTGGGGTCTCTTTGTTCTTACGGCTCAGTCCTTCACACCAGCTTCTGCAGAAGTGTGAAATTTAGTGTTTTTTTGGAAATTGCATGTTACTCACTGGAAATGCAGGAAGGAAGCTTGAGCATGAAGTGCACGCAAAAAAAAAAAAAAAAAAACCACACAAAGAGGCACACACAGAGCAAGAAACCACAGGGCCTATCAGCCTGTCATCATCAAGTAGACAAGAATAGTGTAGAAAAACTCTAGGCAGAGAGGAAATGAACTAGAGAGAAGGGGGAACAGGCCCAGAAGAGAGAGGAGAGAGGGCAGAGGCAATGGCAGTGGCGAGCTGAAGCTGCGATGGTCAGGATGGAGGAGATGGCTGTGAAGCAGGGCTTCCTGCATCTTCAGCAGCAGCAAACCTTTGGTAAGGTAAGAGTAAAGCTGGGCTCTCAATGGGTGGAGCAGCTTGGGGGAGGGCCTTGTTACTATCTTGGGTAGAGGGGTGTCTTAATGCCCCTGACGTTTATGAGACCATGTGCTCCACTGTTTAGACAGGAACATTACTTGGGGAAGATGTCTGCCTTCTCAAGGTGCCTTGCCTCCTAAACCAGGCCCCAAATAACTTTCTTTGCTGAGGGCTGTTTGTCCTCGAGTGTAGGGTGGGGAAGGAAGCAGATGCTGACATCATCTCTCTCTCTTTTTTGTTCTCTTGCTCAGTATTGAATGTGGGGGTAACTTGGAAGAGTTGGGGGGGGCAGTTCGGGATGACAGCAGAAGTTCCTCTCACCTTTGACTGCTACTAAGCTGTGACCCCAGGGTGTTCCAACCTCTTCCTTCCCTAGTCTCTGTGAAGACGTTCCTCTGCCTCCTGCTGTCACCCAGCTGTGCTTACCCACACCCCCACCTCACCTTGTCTAGGTCTCTGTCTCTCATGGTCTAACTTGTTAATCAGTGAGACAAAAAAAAAAAAAAAAAAAAAAAAAAGGAGTTGGGAATCTTTGGAGCCAGAGCCTTCCTATGAAGTGAAGACTTGTCCCTGGTTTAGGCTGCCCACTCCTCAGTTACTCTCTGGGCTTGGTGACTTTTGTCTCCACTACCTGGCAGGTGGGCCTGTCATCTTCCTGGACTCTACATCTCTAGGACATTTACTGTGGTCCTTGCCTGGCCTGCAGATCTTGGTCTCCTGGCTAATTGTCAGCCCTGTCATTCCATGGTCTCTGATGTCTTCTCTGCCTCTCTGGCTTGACTGTGATGTTTACCTTCTCCGCATCCTGTGTTGCTGCCCCAGTCCTGCTACCCCTCCCACAGTTCCTCTTCTCCCCTTTCATGACCATCTCTCCATCTCTGATGGTTCCCACCTGGCCTCTACCTGCCATACCTGGGCTCAGAAGTGGCGCCGGTTTGCAGCTGTGTTATATGGAGAGTCTGGCTGTGCCCTAGCCAGACTAGAGCTCCAGGATGGCCCTGAGAAGACACGTCGAGGAGAGGCCACTCGGAAGGTTGTCCGCCTCAGTGACTGCTTACGGGTAGGAGAGGTAGGCAGTGAGGCCAACAGTCCCCGGGACACCAGTGCCTTCATCCTGGAGACCAAGGAGCGTCTGTACTTGCTGGCAGCCCCCTCAGCAGAGCGAAGTGACTGGATACAGGCCATCTGCCTGTTGGCTTTCCCGGTGAGGGGTACAAAGCAGCCCATAGGCACACAAGGGGAGGGCAATGTTAGATACTTCCTGTGGGCAGGTGGTAGAAGAAACAAAACTCTTTTTGAGGGGAGTTCTTTCTTAAGGGAACCCAGTTTGAAGTGCACCCAGAGCCAGCAGGCTGGGTGTGTGCTGACGGGTCAGAGGGAGGCTTTGGGGTGAGTTCTGGTGCTAAAACCTGGACCCACCTCCTCAGGGGCAGAGGAAAGAGTCGCCAGGACTGGAGGAAAAGAACGGCAGTCCCTGCATGGAGGAGAATGAGCTGTATAGCAGCTCCACTACAGGTGAGGGTTGGGGCTGAGGGGCACTATGGTGTCGGAGGGAGCGGGCATGGGCTGGCTGCAAGGGCAAGTCTTCCTGCCTCGTGGTTACCCTGGGCCCAGCTTATCAGCTTCTCTTCCTGGCTTCTTGGTGTGGCTCAAGGTTGTTGGAACCCAGCCTGCCCAGTGTCACCCTTGGCTCAGCCTGTCCTGCCTGACTGAGGCTGGGGTCTTGGTCTTGACTCTCTCTGTGGGTCCTGAAGTGATTGTGTGAGGAGAGAACTGCTTTGTGTCTGTTTGGCTACGAAGAGCGTCCTGTGAATAGGGAAATACAATGCTGATAAGGGAAGCCCGGTTCTTGCTTGCTTTGTGCTTTCTAGGCTGGTCATAGAGACACAGGAGAGAGAGTCTCCCATTTAAGCTCCACCCACAGGAAGGGGCTTTGGCTCTAGGAGGGTCTTAGGGTCAGGCTTCACCTGAAGCTTAACATCAGGGACTTGGGGAGAGATGGTGTAGAGAAAACCAAACTGTGGCAATGGCACCAGTGGCAGGAAGGATGTGGGCCCAGCAATGGGGCTGTGTGGCTGAGGACATGAAGAATGCCTTCCAGGGGAGTAGGTGGGGTCAGCAGCCTAGGCTTTAAGATCTGTGGTGGGATCACAGGTAACACGAACAGGTTTTTCTTAATAATTTCTGGCATGTTTACTAAGGATGGGTTGGTGTGGAAGAAGCCCACTGTTTCCTGTAGCTGTCTCTTTCTTCTTCTCCCCAGGGGTCTGTAAGGAATATGCAGTGACCATACGACCCACAGAAGCCAGTGAGCGCTGCCGGCTCCGAGGGTCCTATACTCTCCGGACCGGGGTGAGTGCCCTGGAGCTATGGGGTGGCCCTGAGCCAGGCACACAGCTATATGACTGGCCCTACAGGTTTCTTCGACGCTTTGGGCGTGACAAGGTAAGTGAAGGGCTGAACAGAGCAGGCTGAGACCAAAGATGAGTTACCTGAGAGGAACAACCAGGGAGGGGCAGAGAGCCAATAAAGAGAGAGTGGACGGGGGATGGAGGCCTGCAGAGGTGGGAGGAGCAGGGAAGGGAAGGAGTGAAAGCCCAGAGGTCTAGGTGAGGAAAGATGCTTCCGAGAAGGGATGGGGAGGGCTGATGAGCCGCCCGACATTTCTTGAGCCTCAGCCAGTTCATGCATGGGAGGGAGGGAGAGGAGAGTGTTCTTGCCAGGTGAGGTGGCACACAGCTAAAATGTCAGCAAGAAGAGGCTGAGGTAGGAGGTGACAGAGCTGAAGGCTCTGTCTGGGCTACACAGTGAGAGCCTTTCCCCAAATAAACAACCAACCCCAACAAATAAAACGCAGGGGCAAAGGGACAAGAGCGGGAAGAGAAGTGTCTGATGCCAGGGCCAGGACTTCGACATGTGGGTGGAGGTCCAGGAAAGAACAGCTTCATAACCTCTTTCCCTCACTGCAGGTGACTTTTTCCTTTGAGGCTGGCAGACGCTGTGTCTCTGGAGAGGGCAGCTTTGAGTTCGAAACACGTCAAGGCAATGAGATCTTCCAAGCCCTAGAAATGGCCATTGCTGCCCAGAAGAATGCCACCCCTTCTGGGCTTTCATCCCTGCAAGCCACAGGGTCCATGATGCCTTCTGTGCTGCCTCGACCTGAAAGCCCCTATTCCCGGCCCCATGACTCTCTGCCTTTTCCATCCCCTGGCTCACTGGTGCCTGGCATAAGGCCAGGGGGCCCTGAGGGGGAATATGCTGTACCCTTTGATACAGTGGCTCATTCCCTGAGGAAGAGTTTCAGGGGCATCCTGACAGGTCCTCCTCCTGACCCACTATATGACAGCATTCAGGAGGATCCTGTGGCCCCTCTACCTGACCATATATATGATGAGCCTGAGGGTGTGGCTGCTCTATCTCTCTATGAGAGATCACAGAAGCCCTCAGGGGAGACTCGGAGGGAACAGACCACTGCTGATAGGGGTCCCAACTCCCTCCAGCAAGACTCCTCTGTGCCTGGCTGGCCAGAGGTAACTGAGTATGATAATGTCATACTTAAAAAAGGCCCAAAGTAAGGGGATGGCCAGGAGATGGGATATGTGGTTCTCAGGGAGGTCTTTGGAAGCTGTGGAGGGGAAGTGGGGGGAGGGGCTCTGGTAGAGTCCTTTTGGTTACTGCCCCTTCCTGGGCCCCAGGCTTGGGGTGCCTTATTTGTGTACTGTGTGAGTCACTAGCCTGGAGCAGGAAGAGGGCCCTGGAGGGACCCACCCTCCTCCCACACTTTTCCACTTCCTCCCACTGCCGTGGGTCTAAAGGGAACTGGGGCCATTTCTCTTAAGAGACAGAGGATTTCCATAGATGTCCTGGCGCCTTGGGCATGTGCAGGCCTCCTGCTTATAGATGTTTTGTTCCTGGGACAACCCTGGCTTCTGGTTAGCAATGAGAGTGGCTGTTATCCCTCTAGCTCTCAGAGTTTTCTAGACATTAAACCAATTTTGAAGTACTCCTTCGTGGCCTGAGTGCTGTGAGGTGGGAAGAATGCTAGGGCTGACCTGCTGAATGCTTTCCCCTGGCTGTGATGTCCTCCCTGGGCCTATGCTGGGGCCTCAGCATTTGTCTACAGAGTCAGAGGCCCCTAGGAAAATGTTTATCTTAAATCTGTTTTCTGTTGCTATAACTGAATGCCACAGCCTAGGTAGTTAATGAGAAAAAAGATTTTATTTTCAGCTTGTGAATCTTCAGGCTTCAGAGTCCACAAACACGAAGTGTTTGTGATAGCTAGTGAGGGCCTTCTTCTTGCATGATAATACCACAATGGACATGACGTGTCAAGAAGACAGGAAGCATACAGAGAGAGCCAAGCTGTCCCCTGAATAATGCCCGGGTCCTCAGTGACTTCGTTCATCTACAAAAGTAGTGCCCTCATCGTCCAGTCATGGCCCTGCCTCCATGAGCATGTAACTTTGGAGATTTTGTCTTCTTTCTTTCTTTCTTTCTTTCTTTCTATTTTTTTTTCCAGACGGGGTTTCTCTGTGTAGTCCTGGTTGTCCTGGAACTCACTCTGTAGACCAGGCTGGCCTCGAACTCAGAAATCCACCTGCCTCTGCCTCCCAAGTGCTGGGATTAAAGGCGAGCGCCTCCACTGCCTGGCAGAGATTTTGTTTTCAATATATGAAATGTGAGGTCCATTCAAAGCATGAAAAACCTTCAAAGGTCTACTTTTTTTTACTCTTTGTGAAGACAGAAGAATGGCAGTGGATGTGTGAAGGGTTGATGGCAAATCTGGATTTGGAGAAAGACATAGCACTTAGAATATTTTACATTTATTTACTTTTGTGTGTATGGGTTTAT
The DNA here is from genome assembly GCA_019843965.1 of Rhynchomys soricoides. Lineage (NCBI taxonomy): Eukaryota > Metazoa > Chordata > Mammalia > Rodentia > Muridae > Rhynchomys > Rhynchomys soricoides. The sequence continues at coordinate 12,853,732 of JADRCH010000013.1, forward strand.
GCCACTGTTCCCACGTGGAGGATGAAGGACAACCTGCAGGAGTCGGTTCTCTCCTTCCACCATGTGGGTTCCAGGATGGAACTCAGCTCATCAGGCTTGGTGAGCTTTCCCTGCTGAACCATCTCATGAGCCCCAAGATCTGAGTGACTTATTGTATGTTTTATGCACTAGAAATAAGACTTACCTGTTGTGTGGCCCTGGACAGCCTTTCCTAGGACTTGACCCCCATTTCTCCCCACTCTCCTGAATGCATATATGTGTAAAGCTGAGAGAAACTAGGCACAGATGTCTGTCCTTGAGAAGGGAACAGTGAGTGCCACAAGAGGCAGCCCAAGGTCGTGTGCTGTAGAAGTAATAACTGTCTGGAGACCAAGAAAGGCTTCCTAGCAAAAGGTGGTGGTTAAGGTGGGCTTTTCAGGGTGGGAAGGAGTTTGATGGTGCTTAAGGGGTCTGGAGACAGAGAGAGAATCTTAGAAGGGAGGAACGATAGTGCAGCTACAGAAAGAGGAAGCAATTGGAGACTCAGAGTGGAGGGAAGCCCTGGTCCGTCACTGTTCAGTTGGAATGTTGACTTAGTGATAGCAGGAAAACAGTGAACATCCATCTGGTAGAAATCACATTTTGAACTCTGAACTTTGACCTCTCCCCCCTGCTGATCTCTATGGATAGGCTTGTTTCCCCAGTGCCCGGCATTGGCAATGGCCTCCTATCTCTTGGTAGGTCAGGTGTGTCACATGCAACTTTGACTTAGAATAACGTGAACATTGGGAGGTCTCATCAACACAGAAACCTGCTATAGGTGGAGGAATAGTGTCTGCAGTAGCATTCCGAGTATGTTGTGGGAAGTTTGTGTAGTTAGTGGGAGAAGGAAGGGGGGTTTGAGGCTTTTGGATAAGGAATGCCACAGGAATAACTCTTTAGGACAGCAGCTCTGGGAAGCTGGACTTGGGGGTGGGAGGTATAGATTAGACGCTCCACTGAAAGGGTTCCTGGGATTCAGATTCAAAAGGTGTTATAGAGTTAGCTCCTGTGGAGCATGAGTGTCTGCTGGATGTGGCCCATGGAGAAGGGAGGTCGGGAGACACTTACGTTTCAGGGAGTGAGCTTGGTGCCTCACATGTTGAGGTTAAGATGGCTGCAGTAGCTGGTGTGTGTGTGTGTGTGTGTGTGTGTGTGTGTGTGTGTGTGCGCTCGCCTTTAATCCCAGCACTCTGGAGGCAGGCATATCTCTGAGTTCAAGACCAGCCTGTTCTACAGAGCAGAGTCCTAGGGCAGTCAAGGCTACACACAGAAACCCTGTCTCAAAAACAAAACAAAACAACAACAACAACAACAAACCAAAAAGAAAAAAAAACCCCAAAACCAAACACCCAAAAATCTAAACAAAAAGGTGGCTGCATTATGTCCAGCCACAGTGAGGCTAGAGCTAGATGAGATTCTAGCCTCCAGGAGAGCAATGAGCAACAGACACACAGATCAATGCCTTTAAGACCCCGGGTGTGTGGCCTCCTAGGTTTTGTAGGTTTTGTCAGTTATTAACGGAATAAGTAAGCTGGAGCAGGTAAGAGGTTCTCTGCCCGTTTTGTCTGTGCCAAGGTTTGCATTCAATTTGCGGGTCCAATAATCCAAGGAGCCCAGGCTCCTTGGGACATCAGGGAAGAACATTGGGGCGGGAGTCAGGTAGCCGCTTTGTGTCTCAAAGCAAAGGAGGCCACATTACTAATTTCCTCACGTGGCACTTGACGTATTCATCCAGCAGGGGGCAGTGTCAACCTGTGGAAACTGCAACTAGGACTTACGCTTGCGAGGCGCGGTGGGTGCCTGTCTTGAGGGAATTCTCAACCTCAAGGATCTGGGGAATGCGGGGGAGCTTGAGGAGTCTACATTTTAGAGCGGGTCTCTTCAGACCCTAGGGATTCCCCTCCGGAAGTGTGGACACGCTTTCAATATATGGGATCCTGAGCTGATCCCTGTCTCTTTGCGTCCTTCACCTTCAAGAGACAGAACTTTCTGGTTGCGCTACTCTGAGGTCACATGATCTCACCAGGGGAAGTGGTGGACAGCTTGACTGGGGAAAGGTGGGGTGAGGGGTTGGTATCTGCGGAAGTAGAGCATTTGGGGAAGCTGGGAGGGGCAATGAAAGTCTTTAGAGGGCTGTTGGGGAAAAGCTGACTAGGCTTTCAGTGCCCTCAGAGGAAATGAGCCAGTGGGTGTGCCCCATTCTGCAGGGAGCTCTGAGTGCCTCTTAGCTAGCTTTAGCTGTGTCTGTGTCACAGTGAGGTGTGCAGCATTCATTCAGTAATACTTCAGAGCAACTCCCATTTGTATGTCCCCCCTCACTCAGAAGCTGGGATTCTGGAGGGCTCTCCAGCTCTAGCCCTAACCCCAACTCAAAGGAGCTAGCAGTGGGCAGCAGCGAGCAGAGGTGCTGCTCACTGAGACACATTGAGGCAAGGCCTCCTTCAAGAGCCGCTGAGCCACCTAGGCGGCCAGGGGAAAGTTCATAGGTAAGGAAGAAAACAGACCTGCCATTGCAGGGCAGATCAAAGGATTTACAAAGACCTTGCCACCCAGAGAGGGTCTCTGGGCTCTAGGCAAGCTGCTTAGTACCTGTGGATACTATGAGATGCTTAGTTGTATCTAGGATTCTTATAGACTGGCTTAATCTTTTAATTGAAGTCATAGGTTGCCTAATGAGTGGACATGCACTGAGAAATTTGTCACCACACATTGTCACTACTGAATTTTCTTTTATTACTTCTTTACATCCTGACCGAAGTTTACCCTCTTTCCTCTCCTCCCAGTCCTTCCTGCCAACCCCCATTCACTTCTCTTCAGTTTCTCTTCAGAAAAGGGGACCTCCCATCAATCAACCCTGGCATATCAAGTTGCAGTAAGACTAGGTATATCCTCTTCTATTGAGGCTAGACAAGGCAGCCCAGTAGAAGGAAAGGGTCCCAAAGGCAGGCAATGGAGTCAGAGACAGCTCCTGTTCTGACTGCTGTTAGGAGTCCTACTTGAAGACCAAGCTATACAACTGTAACATATGTGCAGAGGGCCTACGTCAGTCCCATGCAGGCTCCCTGGATAGTGGTTCAGTCTCTGTGGGCCCTTATGGGCCCAGGTTAGTTGATTCTGTAGGTCGTCTTGCACCACTGAATTTTACACCGACATGATATATAACTACATACCTAGGGTATATGATATGTGTGTGTGTATGCATGTTTTTTTTAAATGCTTGGCTTTTTGAGACAGGGTTTCTCTGTATAGCCCTGACTGTCCTGGAACTCCCTATGTAGACCAGGCTGGCCTCGAACTCAGAAATCTGCCTGTCTCTGCCTCGAAAGTGCTGGGATTAAAGGCGTGTGCCACCACTGCCTGGCAGTTATATATATCTGCGTGTAAATATAATATATACTATTTGCCATATAGAATATAATACACATATATGTGTGTGATATATAATTTATATATTCTATATAATCACATATCTATAATATGTATATATTATAGATATGTATGGCATAGCCTGCTTTACCTAGGATACAAACATGTAGAGCTTTGTTGTGTGTGAAATACTGGATGTGTTCGTAACACAATAGTGTTTGTGTATATAAACATCCAACATAGAAGAGGGGCCATAAACATACCAGGCAGGAGGAATTTTTTCATCTGCTTTAATCTTACAGGCTTTATATATAGCTTGCCATTGACTGAGAAGTCATTGTGTGCCATGGACCATGTGGCGGCATCAGGGCAGATGGGAGTTCAGGTCCCCAGCTTGGAGGTGTGTACCCAAATTCACAACTGCCAAATGCTTCGTCATTCACATTCTTTCTTTTCTGACTCTCATTTCTCTTTGGTCCTGCTTTATTCAGAGTGTATAATTTCTCTCTCTCTCTCTCTCTCTCTCTCTCTCTCTCTCTCTGTGTATGTGTTGACTGTGATCTGAGTAAACCTGCCCCACACTTGCAGTGGGGATGTCAGCCACCCACCCAGGAGGTTCTACCGTGGACTTTCAGCATCTGGAAAGGCCCTGATTGCTTGGGCCTCTCTGGTTCACTCAGCCCTCCTTTGGGACTCTCCTCAGGCTGCTGCTGCCACCACTTCTCGGCCTTGATGCTAACCAGCCTACTGCCTCTTGCCTTCTGGGCGTTGATTCAATTAGCCAAGGTGCCCATCTCCTACAAGGGCCATTTATAAAATCAACTGGGGCAGCTGCAGAACCTCAGGCAGGGCAGGGCTGGGGAGGCAGTGAGCTGAGAGGAGGAGGTAGAGGAATCCTGGGAGGGGTGTCTAATCCGATTAGGCACTAGGCTGGCTTCCCCCTGGCAGGAGGCTGTACATCAGTGCTTGGCTCTGGTCCTCTACTGCCTGGCACAGAGCAGAGTCCATCAATCTCCAGGCTGTGGCCAGGGTTGGTAGGGAGAGAGCAGTGGTACGCAGAGTCTTCCCAACACGTCCATCTTTGTAGAGTGCTTGGGACAGCTTAGTGTTGTGGGCTGGGCACATAGGCTGCAGCTTGACTCCCTGGGTTCAAGTTCTACCTCTGCTCAATGGCAGCTGTGTCTTTGGCACCTGCATCAGTTTTTGCTGGTGGAAAAGGAGAGGGCTAACAATTCACTTCTTCAAAGCTTGTGGCAAAGATAAAAGGATCGAATGAAAGCATAGCTCTCAGGACAGTGCCTGGCACATGCTGAGCTCTGGTGTCCACCACAGTCTCATTTGGTTCCAAACCAGCAGGTAAGTTATTCTTATCTTATAAATAGGTCTTAGGCCAGCAGCTTCCCCCTGGTCTTTGCACAGAAGACTTGGGCTCTGTAGGGGTGGAAGGATTTGCCTGGAAGACACTTGGTTCTAAAGAGAAAAGAGAGGTCAAGGAGAGGTCAGGAATGCATTGCCTGTGGCCTTTCCTTTCCATAATAGGAGGGGGTGGATGCTGAGGACCAGCCTCTGCTGGGAGAAGGCTTCTTGGAGAAGGGGTGTTTGAGAGAGAGAGAGAGAGAGAGAGAGAGAGAGAGATTTGAGACTTGCAAAACTAATGATTTGAAGTCTAATCGTGGATCCAAGCTAGCAGTCTAAGTTCTGCTCCAGACAGCTTTCCAGATTGCTTTTAGGTTCTCCAAGTAGTTCTCTTTTGTTATTCTAAAAATTATCTCGATAATTCACTTCTAAGAGCTCAAAGGCCCAGTTTTTTACTTTACATATCAATTCAGTCATGTTCTCAAGTCTAGTTTCCTTTTGATTCTCCCACGACCTTAGCCCATAGATTTTTAGGAGAAGTCAGCAAGTACAGACCAGACCTGGAATTACCTTTTGAACCACACCTTGACCTAAATCACTCTGCCCAAGTGGACCTTGAACTCGGGAATCTGCCTGTCTTTGTGTCTTTCTGACAAGCTGGCTCATAGTACAGCTGCCTCTGTTCCTTTAGATCTGTGAAGTTCCTTTTACAATTTATATTTTGCATGGATGAGAAATGATATATTTTTGAACTCATGTTTTCAACATTCTTTCTCACAGCCTTAAGGTCTGTCCTGAAGGTCACAAAATTCTACCATGTTGCTGAGATATAGAACACATTCTTACCTCCTAGATTTGTGCTGTCTCTGATTATCATGGAGTCATTAACCTTGGCAGAGAGGACATTCCTAGAAGGAGGAACATGAAAATATGTACACTATTATACAAACAAGTCTTATACCCACAGCAACCATCAATAATCATGGAGGCCCATGTGCTCATGTGCTGCTTGACTCTGTTCAGGAGCAGGAAACCATGTCATACTGTCCTTTATGTGGCTATTGTGAACTTGGCAGGGGAGGGCAGATTCCTGTGGGTGAATCTGATGCTCACACAGCATCCACTCAAGCACTTTGGGACAAGGGAGCTATGGATTGGCTGGGAAGAAGCACCGGGTGGCCCAGATAGTGCCACTTGCCAACTGGTGTGGTCTGTGCAGATCCTGGGACCACTGCCCTGAAGCCAGAAAGAGGAACTGGGGGAAATGAAGGAAGAAGTTGAGGAGGAGTGGGCATAAAGCCTAGAGACTGCCTGGAAGCCAAGTTTGGTAAGCAGGCCCACAATCCCAACACATGAGAGGCTGAGTCTGGGTTGGTTGTTAGTCTGAGGCTAGCCTGGGCTACTTAGTGAGAACATGTCTCTAAATAAATGAATGGCTGAATGAATAAAAGTAAAATAAGATAAGGTACCCAGAAAACACTTAACACAATACAGTTTCTCTTTTTTTCTCTTTCTCCCTCCCTCAATTCTTTCTTGCCTCACCCTCTTCCTCTTTTCTCTTTCTGTCTCCCCTCAAACCCTTTGTTTTTCTCTTTTGTCACTGTCTTAGATCTTACTGAAAGACTCGATCAGCCTTTCTTCCAGGGAGGGCCCCTCTCAAAGAGACAGGGAGGCAGCTGTCGATGCAATTTGCAAGAAGTTTAGGTTTATTAACCAGAGCTCTGGGGCCGCCCTGCACCGTGAGGATGTTGGACACAAAGGTTGCAACTACCAGTAGTTCACCCTCACAAAGACATGGAGATCGATATCGATGCAATCAGCAAGAGGTTTATTATTCCCAATGCATTGGGGTCATCCTGCACACGAGACAGAGGCTACCCCGAATTCTCAAAGCTCACACCTTTTGTACATTCTTGAGGCAGATTCTGGTCACAGTCTGAGTTGGCCAATTGACCTTATCTCTAGGGAGGGGAGGAGGGAAGGAAAAGCATTTCTTTTAAGGAGAGGTGACCTCATGGGCCTTACTCAAGTATTTTTATACATTTTAGAGGGCAGAAGACAAGCACAGTAACCCAGCAAATTTTTATTGGATAGCGCTCTGAACCTTTAAACTCATTGGTTTGGGCCTGTGAGAGGGTTATCTTCTTGCAGCTCCTTTGTGGTCTTTCTGGTGAGTTGGAGCCTAGCACAATTACCTGAAGGGGGGTTGAGCGCATTCCAGGAGGAGGGGTAGGGCGTTGGAGCTTGGGTCCCTCTGTCTGATCTCTTTCTCATCCCCCCCCTTTTCTTTGGAACTATTTCAATCTTGAAATTAAAGATCATGTGGTTTAATGCGCTGATACTGCTGCCTGATCATCATGACTTGCACTGCATTAATATGCTCTCTAATAAAGGCAACTAATCTATGAAAAAGAATAGGTCCAAGTGATAGTATAATCAGCAAGCTAATTACTGGACCAAGGAAAGGGAGAAGGTAAGGTAAGATTCCATTCCAGGTGCTCCACATGGGGCTATCAAAAAGCTCTTGGCGCCTCTTTTCTAACTCTTCTTGGTGTTTTTGGATCGCTATCTCACACAATCCTGGACTTGTTTCAATAAAAACATTTTTCTTTCTTTCCTTTTCTTTCTTTCTTTTCTTTTTCTTTTTTTGTTTTTTGTTTTGTTTTTTGTTTTGTTTTTTTGAGGGTTTCTCTATGTAGCCCTGGCTGTCCTAGAACTCACTCTGTAGACCAGGCTGGCCTTGAACTCAGAAATCCACCTGCCTCTGCCTCCCAAGTGCTGGGATCAAAGGCATGCGCCACCACTGCCTGGCAAAAACAATATTTTTCTTGCAAGACCACACATATACCTCCCTTGTCTGCAGTATGTAGATTTAGACCTTGTCTGTTTTGGAGAACCACTTTGGCCAGAGAATCTACCTGATCCTGTAGGTCTTTAACAGACAGGTATACCATATTTACATCATCAATCAGCCTCTGGGATAGCTTAGTATATGTATCTATTGCTACCCCCATACCAGCCGAGCCAGTGTCAAAGGCTCCTGATATCCTGAGCCTGATTAGAAGGGGGATGAACTGCACTGCCCTCTTATGCCTGGGGGAAAAGGTATCAAAGCTGGGCAATGGAACGGGCTGGTCTCCTGGGAGGATCTCGATGTCCCACAAGAGCATTGCAGGGACACAGGATCCAGTCCAGTTTACGGGGAGAAAAGGATAGGCCATGTTGTCTCCACACACAAACCCTTCCCCCTGCCCAGACAAACGGCCTTGGAAATGTGAATATAATGACTGCAGGAAGTGAACACTGCTAGGCCAAGACCTACATCAAAAGAGTTATTTTTAAAAGGGCTGAAGAAGCAGATAGTCACATTAAATCGGGTTGGTTGTACCTTGAAGGGTCTTCAGAGACTACAGTTTTCCTTTTTTAAGACAGGGTTAGAGATATTGAGCAGAGGCACCGCCAAGGGCCAGGAGGCACCCAATGGGAGGCACAACCAACAGGCATCGGCCAGGGAGGGAATGGAGAGATTTAGGGCAGCATGTGTAGCCAAAAGGATCTCAGAGGTGTGGGGATCTACCTCGACACCTCTTGCTTTAGGCAACAAAAGTGGTTGATAATGAAGGCGGGGCAAGAGGCCATCGATCTGGGCTTGGATCCGTTCCTGCACTCTCAGATCTCTAACTGGATCATTCAGACCCCTGTCCGACACATGGACTGGGGCAGATTGGGGCCAACAAGCTTGTTTGCCTATTGTGGCAAGGCAAGAGGCCTGTGCATACTTATAACTTGTGCCTAGCACCCGAGGAATGATGGCCCAATCTCCACCGAAGGAACCTAAATAATTTGTATGAGGTATAGCAGTAAAGTAGGGTACCTCCTCTCTGTAACATTCTGTGAAAGTCGTTTAACAAATGGCATCCATTTGATCTACAAAGGTACACTTGGCAAGACATTTACAGGCCAATGGTTTAGGCAGGGGTTTTGGTTTTGAAACACAAACTCAAGTTTGATGTAGGCCCCCTGTAGAGGAGTCATAGATGCCCAAATAGGCAGTCTTGTCCCCACAATCAATGGATTGGTAATAGCTTGGGGGAGAGGCTCAATTACCTCCTCGACAGTCACAGGGGTTACCTTATACCGAAGCCAGGAGCTGGTGTTTATCGATGGGTCGGTCTAGTCCGCTCTCAGTTCACTTCATTACCATGATTAGGAGTAGCCCAAGGGTCACTAACATTTCTGATTTCTTTTGGAGATCTTAACTTTAAGGGGGTTCTCTGTCCTCTGCACTCTCCACTGGTCTGGGTTCCCCAGGGCAGCTGGCTTTACATGGGACTCATGGATCCAGGTGTCGATCCCATCCACCTTCACAGCAGTAGGCGTGGTGAGCAGGACCAGGTAGGGGCCCTTCCATAAAGGCTTCAGAGACTGTGTCTGATGTTGTCTCACGTACATTGAGTCTCCCACTTGGAAGGTATGAGCTGTGGCAGGGGTCACAGGAGTGTATGCCTCTGCCAAGGGTTCCCAGACTTCTCTCTGGATAGTCTGTAGGGCTCTTAACCTAGCATAACCTAGCATGGTCGTTAAAACAAGTCAATTCTGGGGTGTTGATAATCTGGGTCAGAGGGTCAGGGGTACCAAATAATATCTCAAAGGGGGTAAGGCTGAATCGAGAGGGAGTGTTCCTGGCTCTAAATAAGGCTAAAGAAGGAGCACCACCCAATCTGCGCCAGTCTCCATGGTCAATTTAGTCAAGGTCTGTTTTAAAGTTCTATTCATCCTTTCTACTTGTCCTGAGCTTTGGGGATGGTAAGCACAGTGAAGTGTCCATTCAGTCCCCATAAATGTGGCTAATTTCTGACTTACCTGGGCTATGAAGTGTGATCCATTATCATACCCAATTACCTTAGGCACTCCAAATCTCAAAAAATCTCCTCTAGGATCTTTTTGGCTACCACTGCGGCCGTCTTCTTCTTGGTGGGAAAGGCTTTGGCCCACCCTGAAAAGGTGTCTATAAATACCAGTAGGTACCTGTACGCATATTTGCCAGGCTTTACCTCAGTAAACTCTACCTCCCAATATACTCCGGGTCGTCTCCCCTAAGTCTCTTACCTCTTTCTACTTCAGTCCTACCTGCATTCACCTGCTGACATGGCTGGCATTGATACACAGTCTGCTCTATCAGAGGCTTCAGGTTGGGGATGAATACACCAGACTTCTTTACAGTCTTTATGAGTCTATCTACTCCAAGATGAGTCCAGTGGTGCATCTGCTGAACCATGGCCTTAGCCTGTTCTTGAGGTAGGATGCGTTTCCCCGATTGATGATATCAAATTCCTTTTTCCTTATTGTAATAGTTGGTATGGTCTTCCTGTATCCACTTTAAATCAGATTCAGAATAGCAAAGTCTTTTGGAGTTGGCCTTGCTGACTAATACTTGCGGGGTGGGATGGCCTGACAACGCCTCTTACAACAGGAGAATCTCCTTTTTGGTGCCCAGGGCGATGGATGATGCTCACTTGGGATGGTAAAAACAATGCTTTCAGCAAATGGACAATCTCAGGCTTATTTTTAATTTCTTTTCCTCCAGAGGTGAGGAGTCCCCTCTGCTGGTAGATTGCCCCATGTATATGAGCCGTGGCAAAAGCATACTGACTATCCGTGTAGATATTTATCTTTTTGCCAGCTCCCAATTCAAGGGCTTTTTTTGTAAGGGCTATTAACTCAGCCTTTCCAGCTGAAGTATCTTCGGGAAGAGCCTGGGCCCAGATTGTCTTGTGGTCATCTACCACAGCCCCCCCCCTCCCCAAACACACTTACCTTTTGAAATGAAACTGCTCCCATCCGTGTACTACGTGGCATCTGCGTTCATCAGTGGGGTGTTGGACAAGTCTTTCGGCCATCCATGTGCTTCGGCCAGGATGGCCTGGCAGTCATGAAGGGGTGGGTCAAGCTCTGGATCTGGGAACAAGGTAGCAGGGTTTAAGTTTGGCAGGGCCGAAAAGGTGATCAGGTCTGAATTTAGCAAAAGAGTCTGGTAGTGTGTCATCCAGGCATTGGTCAACCACTGGTCAGGATGCTGTTGGACCATGCTCTCCAACGCATGGGGAGCAGTCACTTTTAGATCCTGGCCCATGGTCAGTTTATCAGCATCTTTCACCAGCACAGCCACAGCGGCCATAATATGCAGACATGAGGGCCATCCGGCTGCCATTGAGTCCAGTTTTTTTTGACAAATATGCCACTGGCCTTGTCCAGGGGCCCAGCTTCTGTGTCAGGACCCCTTTCCCTATGCTCTTATTCTCAGCCATGTAGAGGTAGAAAGGCTGGGTCACATCTGGCAACCCCAATGCAGGGGCAGACATGAGGGCTACTTTTATGGGGTCAAATGCCCGTTTTTCTTTTGCCCCCCACAAGAAAGGATTCCCACTTTTTTTTTTTGCTGACACCTTGTAGCCTAGATCCCCAAAGTTCCTTGAGGAGGTTTTGGGTTCCCTGTAAGCACTCTTCTTTGGTTTCTGCGGCCAGAAGAAGGTCATCTATGTATTGAACAAGTCTTACCTGGGGGTTAGCTTCTCGATGCAGTTAAGTCCTGATGGAGAGCCTCATCAAAGATGGTGGGGAATTTTTTATTTTTTTATTTGGTTTTTCGAGACAGGGTTTCTCTGTATAGCCCTGGCTGTCCTGGAACTCACTCTGTAGACCAGGCTGGCCTCGAACTCAGAAATCTGCCTGCCTCTGCCTCCTGAGTGCTGGGATCAAAGGCGTGCACCACACTGCCTGGCAGTGGGGGAATTTTTAATCTCTTGTGGGAGTCTAGTCCAAGTGAGCTGTCCTGTTTTACCGGACTCTGGGCATCTTTCCATTCAAAAGCAAAGTAATCCTAGCTTCTCTCTGCCAGGGGCAGACAGAAGAATGCATCCTTTAGGTTGAGGACAGTGTACCAAATTCTAGAGGGAGGCAAAGTACTCTACACATTATAAGGGCTTGGAAATGTTGGGTGCAAGTCAGCCACCCGTTTGTTTACCTCTCGGAGATCTTGGACTGGGTGGTAGTTGCCTGTTCCAGGCTTCTGGACAGGCAATAATGGTGTGTTCCAGGCAGACTGGCACTTTTGTAGAATGCCAAGTTGGAGGAAGCACTCAATGTGGGGCCTGATGCCCTAGAAGGCTTCACGTGGCATGGTTATTGACGAACTGCTATGGGGTCTGCCTGTGCTTTTAATTGAACGTGCACAGGAGGCTGGTTGACAGCCCTTCCATACCAGCAGTTTCAGCCCAAGCAAGAGGAAATTCTTTGAGCCACCAATCCTTATCATGGAAATTCTCTTGCTCAGTTTCTTTTTCTTTTTTTTCTTTTTTCTTTTTCTTTTTTGTTTTTTTGTTTTTCGAGACAGGTTTCTCTGTATAACCCTGGCTGTCCTGGAACTCACTCTGTAGACCAAACTGGCCTCGAACTCAGAAATTCACCTGCCTCTGCTTCCCAAGTGCTGGGATTAAAGGTGTGCACCACCACTGCCCGGCTCTTGCTCAGTTTCATATATCTGGTATTTGTTCTCAAGTTGGAGGGTAAGAATGTGGATGGGCTGGCCATCAGGGCCTTTAACTTGGGTCCCTTCTGGGCCGAAATGGATCTGAGCCCCCATCTTGGTAAGAAAGTCCCTTTCCAACAAGGGGTACAGGCAATCAGGCATGAGTAAGAATGAGTGGGATACCCGGCCCGTTCCTAGATCAACAGATCTTCGTGTAGTCCATGAGTATTGTTTGGTCCCAGTGGCACCCTGGACCCAAGTCTTTTTCGTGGATACGGGGCCTTCAGACTCCAGGAGCATGGAGTGTTGAGCCCCTGTGTCTACTAGAAACTGGGTAGGCTTCCCCTCCACTGTAAGGGTTACCCTAGGTTTGGGGAGGGGATCCGAACCCCGTGTTTCCTATTCACTATCATCTTGGACTGCCAGTACCTTGGGGTCACAAAGGTGCTTATCCCACTGGTGGTTCCCCTGTTTCTTTTTGTTGGGGCACTCCTTTAACCAACGGCCCTTCTCCTTGCAGTAGGCACATTGATCTTTGGCGAGAGGCTCCCTCCTGTCTTTGAGCTTGGGCTCGTGCCCTCTCGAATCTCGGACCACCGTTGTCAAGATCCTCTGTAGATTCTTCTCTTGCCTCCTCTCTCTTTCTCTCTCTTTCTTCCTGTTCCTTCTTCTCTCTCTCTCTAATCTCCTCCTCTGTCTCCCTGTTGTGGTACACTTTCTCAGCTATTTGCACTAAATCTTTTAGACTTGTCCTGTAAATTCTCTAGTGTTTGCAACTTCCTCTTAATATCTCTGTTAGATTGATCTACAAAGGCCATGGTCACTGTAATGAAAGAAATGCTTTTCCTCCCTTCCTCCCCTCTCCAGGGATAAGGCCACCTAGCTAGTAGATATTCTCTGTGGGATGGGCATTCCTCTCCTTCCAGCCCCCCTCCCCCCCCAAGCACACGGGAGAAACAGGTTAGAAAGCAAGTAGGCTGGAAGGGAGGGGCTGATTAAGCCCCTGCTACCTCATTCTCTAAAGATCAATCAGTTTAAAAGTCACACTGTTCTGCCAATCACATTGTACCTAATGGTGGCTGCTCTAAAATCCTGTATAAGGTCCCTGAACAGGCTCCACGGGGTCACCTCTGCCTCATGTGCAGGACCACCCCAATGCATTGGAAATAATAAACCTCTTGCTGATTGCATCGCTCTCGATCTCTGTGTCTTTTCGAGGGGAAACTACTGGTAGTTACGACCTTGGGGGGGGGGGTCTTATGCTCCTCACTATTTGGGTCGAAGGGAGTATACTGGCGGAAAGCTTCCATGATCTTTTCTAGAAAAACTGCTAGGGACTCATCCAGCCCCTGCATTATCTCCCTAATCTTAGTCAAACTAGTGGGGCACGGAGCTGCCCTCTTGAGACCTGCCAACAGAACCTGGTGATAGTGAGGCGCTCCCTACCTTCAGGAGAGTTGTAGTCCCAGTTCAGGCATCTAAGGGGGAACCCCTCATCTATGGTCGCTGGGTTTGGTGAAGGCAGGCCATCATTCCTGGGTCCATTTTTCCAGGCCTCCAAGATAATGTGGTCTCTCTCTGCAGTGGTAAAAAGAACCTGCAACAACTGCTGACAATCATCCCAAGTAGGCTGATGGATGAAAAGAACGGACTCTAATAGGTTAATGAGGCCCTTAGGGCTATCAGAGGACGGGAGATTTTGGGATTTCCAGTTATATAGGTCAGAGGAGGAAAGAGGCCAATATTGGAAGAATTGATTTCCACTTGCATCAGGCGGACCCATAGCCCGGAGGGGGAGAGCCACTGTGGTGTCTTTGGTATCAGGCGAGGCGGCCCATGGTCCCCATAGCTGGTCCTGGCTCTCCCTCTGATGCAGGGAGGGCGGAGGGCTGAGGAGAGAGAGATGGTGGGTAGAGAGGAGGAGGATCAAGGAGAAGGAGGTTGGAAGTTCCCGCATCCTGGAGGACTTTCTTCCGCTGAATTGGAGTGCTTGAGTCCTGGAGGGGGAAAATCTGACAAGAGGGAGGGGGAGAAAGGATCTGACCTACGGTGGAGAGTTTGCCACCAGATCTTCCCAGACCCAGATGTAAGGGATTTGGTCCGGGTAAACTGCCATTACTTTGTTTTTCACCGCTTGGATTAGGGATTAGGTCATGGGAGGTTCCCGCCCGAAGGTCATCCTGTTTCAAACGTCCGCCACTCCGAAGAGCAAAACGTGGTCCATTTAGGCCTCTTTATTAAGAGTGAGAGGTCACGTCCTCTGGCCCTAACGTCAGTCCAATGTGCAAGAGTCAGTTCCAGAGGAGTAGAGGCTGTCTGTCCCATCCTCGAAAATGTCAGTCCAACAAGAATACAAGCAACACAAAGAATTAAAGTAAAAAGTCCGAGTGGTCCCCGCCACAAATACCAGAGACTAGACAAGAATAGAATAGGCGGCGGGTGAAGATGCTGCCACCGACAGGGTGTCTCAAGATGGTGAGACTCAGGCAAACTGAGAGGGTCTGGAGTGTCCCTTGGTCCCTCCATGGCCGCAGCTTTGTCTACCCCCTGCAAACGCCACCAGACAGGGGGCACAAAAGTGCCCAGACAAGCGTCCCAGAGGCAGCACGGAAGTGCCCAGAGGCTTGCAAGAAGAGGGAGACAAACGACACCAGCTCAAGTGTAGCCTCTGAACACCACTGTCTGGTCCCCAGAGGAGGAGCCCTATTTCCCAGCCAACGCACCAAATGAAAGACTCGATCAGCCTTTCTTCCAGGAGGGCCCTTCTCAAAGAGATGCGGAGGCAGCTGTCGATGCAATTTGCAAGAGGTTTAGCTTTATTAACCAGAGCTCTGGGGCCGCCCTGCACCGTGAGGAGAGGCGGCCTCGTGGGCTTTTACACAAGTATTTTTATACATTTTAGAGGGCAGAATACAAGCGCAGTAACCTAGCACATTTTCATTGGATAGCACTCTTAACTTTTAAACTCATTGGTTTGGTCCTGTGAGAGGGTTATCTTGTTCTTGCAGCTCCTTTGTGGTCTGGTGAGTTGGGGTCTGGGACTATTACTGGAAGGGGGGTTGGATGCATTCCAGGAGGCAGGGTAGGGCATTGGAGCTTGGGTCCCTCTATCTGATCTCTTTCTCATTGCCATGTAGCTCAGGTTGGCTTCGAAAATCATCCTCTCTCTGCCTGAGCTTTCTCAGTAGCTAGGATTGTTAAGTGTGCGCTCGACCCTGATTGAAAGGACAAATACAACTCAGTTTTTTCTTAAGGTGGAGAAACACAGGTGCTTTTTAATATTTCAGTAATGTACAGTGATGGTGCTCCGGAGCATGGCCCACCTAGAAACTTCTCATCCCTCATTCCTGCCTTCCAAGGACCTATGCTTATCTTGCCTAGTGGACCTCTGTGTGTGTGTGTGTGTGTGTGTGTGTGTGTGTGTGTATGTTTCTGGGGATAGAACACAGGGCTAGTATGTAGTCTCCTAGCCTCTTAAAATGCCCTTCTGTGAAATGTTTAGAGTGACCAACTCCTCAGACTAAATGAGGCCCCAGAGCTGCCAGGAGGTGATAAAGGTGAGGATAGTCATGTCCTGTCTCTGGAGCCAGGGTTTGACTGTTTTATTTTTTTTTAAAAAAGAAAAAGAAAAAAGCAGCAGCTTGCTCCTCAGTTGTAGGAGGAACAGATAGAACCCTGGGCATGGCTATGTTTCCCTTCAGATGTTCATGTCTTTCCCCAGACTCCTCTCTTTTCCTTATTCCATGCCTGCTCAGGTTAGAGCTCTCTGGAGGCCCCTGGGGCTGAGAATGCAAGGGGCAGGATGC
Source organism: Rhynchomys soricoides (assembly GCA_019843965.1). Lineage (NCBI taxonomy): Eukaryota > Metazoa > Chordata > Mammalia > Rodentia > Muridae > Rhynchomys > Rhynchomys soricoides. Next base: position 12,869,809 of record JADRCH010000013.1, read on the forward strand.
CTGAGCCTGAAAGGGACTTAGCAACTCTCTGGCCTACAGCCTCACTTCCCACCTAAGAGAACAGAGGCCTTGTGGGCTTTCCCGTCTCTCTCAGCCATGTTTACCTTCTATGAGAATCTGTGCTGGATGCCTCTAATGTGGAGGCCTTCGACATCCACAGGGAGTTTGTGACTTTCTACATGGATAGGAGGGGCACCGCAAAGATGGGGACTCCGGCTCCCCTTTTCTATTTTCCTAAAAAGACAGGTCTCTCTGAGCAAGGATTTCTTCCCTCCAAAAAAAAAAACCCAAACCACTCTGCAAGTCCCAGAGCACACACCCAAGGGTGTGTGAGAGGCTTCTGTTAATTAAGGGCAGCTGAGACCCAGGTTGTTCACCTCACTGATCTGTACCAAAGGCAAGCTATGTGTAGCTGTGGACATTGTCCCTCTCTGTTTTCCCTGGTGATGACTCCCCCTGGTTACCCTGTGCTGGAGTCCCCAAGGAGCTCTGCTTTGCAGGCAATTTGAAACAGGGTACAATAACCTGGCCGGTTCCCACTAACTTGATCACCGAGTGCAGATGAGTGGTGCAGGCTTGGTTGAGAGAAGGCAGAGGGTATGTGGGAGGTGAGGACAATGTGGACTCATGAAGAGAGAGGGGAGAGAGAGAGAGAGAGAGAGAGAGAGAGAGAGAGAGAGAGAGAGAGA
>JADRCH010000013.1:12870507-12908317 GCA_019843965.1 Rhynchomys soricoides
AGAGAGAGAGAGAGAGAGAGAGAGAGAGAGAGAGAGAGAGAGAGAGACAGACTAGAGGTACCTGGGACTGGGCCTGGGGGGTCATCTACAGGAGGCTGGACAGCAGCAGCTGATGTAGAGGGCTGCGCTGCCTGTCTCAGGCCAGGAAGAAGCTTAGAGGCTCTTTCTTATTTCTCTATCTCTTTTTCTGCCCCTCTCTTTTTCCTCCTTCTTACTCTTATGTTTATTCTTATTTGTGTGTGTGGAGGGGAGGGGAGGGAGGTGCACGTGCCACGGCATGAGCATGGAGATTGGAGGATGACTTTCAGGAGTTGGTTCTACCTCTTGGCTGTTGAGACAGGATTTCTCCCTTCTGCCGCTATGGTGACAGGCTAGCTGGCCCTCAGCTTCTCTTGTCTCTGACTCCCATCCCACCTGATATTATAGATGCTTGCCATCACATCTGGATTTTTTTTTTTTTTTAAATGTTGGTTTGGGAAACCGAGGCCATCATCTCACTGACACCTCCCTGCCCCCAGGCTCCCAGAAGTCCTTCCTTTGAGAAATAGAATGGATCCTGAAGCTGCCAAGTGGCTGGAGAGGTTGGATTGTCTGAACCTGAGGGCCAATCTTGTGAATGAGGAACGTGGTCTTGATGTCTCTGTGACTGAAATATCCAACAACCTATAGGAGGAAGAATTTATTTCAGCATACGGTTTCAGAAGTGTCAGTCCACTGTGGTGGTGGAGTGGGGTAGAGGAGAGCAGCACACAGCCTGGTGGGGCTGGGATAGAGGGAGAGGAAGGCTGGTGCTTTTTCCGGAGTTGCTCTTTCAGGCTCTCCAAGCCTTGTGGGGATGATGCCACCCACATTCAGGATGGCTCTCTCCTTCCCAGGTCCTTCTGAAAATGTTCTGAAAGGCACACCCACGGGCATGCCCCATCCCTGATGTGATCCTATAGTGGGTTGTTTGTTTTTGTTTTTGCTTATGATGTTGTTTATTTAAATGTATATTTAAATGCTAATCCTCTATTAGATGTATAATTGCTAAAGATCTTTTCTTATTCTGTGGGCTGCTTCTTTGCCTGGATGATGGTGTTCTTTGCCATACAGAAGCTTTTCAGCTTCCTGAAATCCCTTCCATTTATTAATTGCTGGTCTTTGTGCCTGTGCTATTGGTGTCCTGTTAAGAAAAGCTATGAGGAGTCTCTTTTCTGGTCCAGTTTATTTGGTGTTCTATATGCCTCTTGTGTCTTGATAGGCATCTTTCTTTAGATTTGAGAGATTTTCTTCTATGATTTTGTTAAAAATATTTTCTGAGCCTTTGACCTGGGTTTCTTCTCTTTTCTCTGTATCTATCATTTGTAGGTTTGGTCTATTCATAGTGTCCATAGATTTCCTGGCTACCTCATGCCCAGATTCTTTCAGATTTAACATTTTCTTTGACTAAGCTATATATATTTCTTCTACCTTGTTTTCAGGACCTGAAATTCTCTCTTCCATGTCTTTTTAATCTGCTGCTGAGGCTTACCTCTGAGGATTTGTTTGACATCTGAGATTTTCATTTCCAGTTTTAATTCAGTTTGGGTTTTCTTTAGTGATTGCATTTCTTTGTTAAATTCTGTATTTATGTCTCGAATTGTTTTCATTATTCATTCAACTATTTTTTTCGTGGTCATGGTCTCATTAGGGTATTTATTCCTATCTCTTTTAAGGTCATTAGCAAAAACAATCCTAATTGCTATTTTGAAGTCTTTTGTCTTGTGCTTCAGCTAAATTGTTCTTTTTCAGGAACTGTTGCAATAGTGCTTCTAGTTTCTGGAGGAGGCAGTTTTTTCTTGGCTGTTTATGCTGTGGGTTTTTTTTTCTAGGAATCTAGGCATCTGGAGTTATGCCATTTGGAGTATTTCTTGGTTTCACGTTTATTGGGTGGGTGTCCCACTCTTTGGTTGCTTGCTGCATGCTCTGGGTCCTAGCCAAGTGTGGTGCCTATGGGGTACCTGATAGAGAGTGTTTTTATGAGCCAGAAGGAATCACAAAGGAATGAATATGTGCTAAAAATAATGGCTGAGAGGGCTGTGGGAGAGGGGGTAAGGGGACTCTGAGTCCACACCAAGCGATAAAATCCCTAGGGGTGGGAGTGGGCTGAGCGGAGAGACCTCAGCCTCTGTGTTTTAATCTCTCAGCTATGAATAGGAGCGTCCACTAACCCCAGTGGGGTTAAATAAGGAGAGTGGAAATTGCATTACTTTATTTAGCATCAAGTCATCCTTGGTCCCCAAAGCATCTGATGACAATCAGATGCCAATGTTCTCAGATTTCAGGGTTGTCGGAGTCTACTTGAGTCATCATGAAGAACAATGGAGAGCTCACAGGATGGACTCACAGAAGGCCCAAACAACTTACATTCACAGTTTTGTTTTGTTTCCTCTTCCAAGCCGGCCTCAAATGTACAATCCTTCTGTCTGTGGTGATAGGCATGCACCACCATTCCTGGATAATTCACCTGTTCTTGGCTCTACTGGCTCTGTCTGGGGCTCAGCCAGAAGCTTTAGGAATAACCAAACCTCCACAGAGCCCTAGGACAGAGGGACAGGTGCCTGAGAGTTAGGCTCTGACTCCTTTAAGAACTTGTCCTTTCCTGTTGGCCCAGGTGGGGATATGGATGATGGTCTGAGGAGGAGGGATGAGAGCTGGAAGAAGAATTGATTGGAGAACAGGCCAGTTGGCAACACCTCTGGCAGATCAATGGAAACCATCTGCAGAGTGGGGCTGCACTGAAAGGCTAAATAGTGAGCATTTGTATTTGGGGCCTGGAAGCCACTACCCTGCCCCTACAGAAGGGAGCTGTGCTGTCTGCAGCCCTTTCCCTGACTCTAGGAAATCCCAGAAGGCCTTCCCGTAAAGTCCACAAAAAATGAGACTCTGATCCAGATCTGAGAGTGTAGGTAGATATGATCCAGTATTCTGGTAGCTTAAGGGATGTTCTGCTCACAGTGGACAAGATAGTGAGGGAATCCTCACACTATACTGTATAGCTATGATTTTGTGTCCTGGTAGTTAAGACGTATTTTGTTCATACTGGGCAGGATGGCAAATGGTCCTCACACTGTATTGTCTGCAAGCAGACACCTTCTGAATATCTATAGACATGCCATTGCTGGGATTTGTGAATACTCTTAGGTCTCTGCTAGAGGTAGGGCTACACCCTGCTGCCTCACTAGTTCCTTCTCTAGGAGATGCGAATCCATGTTTGTGTGTGTGTGCACGTGTGTGTGTGTGTGTATGTGTGTGTGTGTGTGTGTGTGTGTGCATGTGTGTGTGCATGTGTGTGCATGTGTGTATGTGTTTGTGTGTATCTAGATTCTGGTTCCTTTACATTATCCCTAAGGTAGGGTAGCATTTGCCCATCAGGATGGAATTCCACATCCATCAAACTAAGGGGAGCTTCTCATAAGGAGGGGTAACCTGCAGCCCCTCCCTCCATTTTTCAGAGGTACTCCTGTCTGGATCCTCTGAAGTCAGGGCCTTGGCCAAGACCAGAGCTGATGAGGGTAAGGGGTGGGAAACAGTTACCCCAGGGCTCTTTTCTGCCAGGATAAACTCACTGACTCCTTTTACTGAATGGCAGGTCAGATGTATCAGGGAGTAGCTATGGATGCAGCCCAGCATATAAAGCCATAAACTTATTCCAAACACTGGGAGATTTTTCTGTTTTTTTTTTTTTTTTTTTTTTTTTTTTTTTGTGGTTGTTGTAACTTTGTTGAGCAGTTCTACAGCATGAACTTTGTAGGTGACAGTGTCATGTCACAGTATTAAAGGTTGGACACTCCTGCTAAGGTCTCTCATTCACCTGCCATCACTGTGACCCTTGATGTGGGGTCTACTGCTCGGGGCCAGTGTACTGGTGCTCCTGGTATTTAAGGTCCCTGGCCATTATAATGACTTCTCACTGAAATATCAGGAGCAGGGACATGTTGTTCCTAGCCTGGCTAGGAGCCCTGCTTTAGACAGCCATGCTTCCCAGGATGCTGGCTACAGGATCCACTTGTAAGTACAGCAGCTTTTGAGCAAAGACAAAATGAGTTTTTATATGGAGGATCTAGTCTGGGGAAGAGGAGCATACTGGGAACACCAGGAGTTAGAACCAAGATGTGTCTTCCCTAGGAGTTGAAGAGCTAAGGGCCCCAGCAAGGGACTGAAGCTGGGTGCTGTGTGCTTTGGGGGCCTGACTCCTATGTGCAGACCTTCTTCAAGGCACTAAATACCTCTGCCATCTAATTAATCCATGATGGCTACCTCTGTGGGCTCATAAAATATTTTACTATTCCTAAAAGCCTACCTTATAAAAGACAAATGCTCCCCATAAAGTGGTCATGCCTGGAGTTCATTATCAGCTGACACCCTAATTATGATCACTTTAGTAGGAATTAGGTGGCACCCAGAAATCTGATCTTGATAGTTTACATGTGTGCATGTGTGTGCATGTATTTGAAATGAGGGCATGAGCTTTTTTAAAAAAAATTCATTCAACAAATATTGATCAAACACTATTAGAATGCCAAATAGTAGTCTTGGTTCTGCCGGAATGAAGACTGAACAAAGACACAAAACACCTCTGCCCCTGTGGAGCTTACATAAAGAAGGACAAAAAAACAAGCATAACTAGAGGTGAATGTGAGTCAGATAGCAGCAAGCAACACAAAACAAAAATGCAGCAGGGGTGGGGAGGGGATGGCGGGGCTCAGCTAGGACCAGCCTATGACAGAAAGTGCCTGGATGAGAGGAAGGCCAGAAGACCCCTGGGAGATGGTCCTGAAGGAGATCCTTACTCCATCCTAGAGGCACATGCCCCCTGAAGCCTCCTCCCTTTCTCCTTCTTCACCCAGCATTCCAAGAATCAACAGGTGAAAGGAAGAAAAATTTGTTTTGGCTCACACTTACAGAGAGTTCAGTCCACAGCCACTTGGCTCCATGTTTTTGGCCCTGCGCTGAGATAGAACATGACAGCAGAGCTTGTTTACCTCCTGGTGACCAGGAGATAGAGACAGGGAATATGAGAAGGGGCCTGGACAAGATACAATCTCAAGGACACAACCCAGTGACACACCTTCTCCAGCCACACCCCATTTGCTTTTCACTATTTCCAATAATGCTGTATCTTATGAATCTGTCAAGAAACTGATGAAGCCATTCATTAGGTCAGGACCCTCGTCACCTGGTCACCTTTGGAAACACCACTACAGACACATTCATGGGTATGAGCTCTGCCAATTCACGTGGATCTCAATCTAATCAATGTAATAACTCAGATTAGCTGTCGCACCAGCAAATGAGGTACTAGCTCACCTCACATGGCTTGTTCCCTCTTGTGTGATAAAATGTTTCCTGGACAGATGCAACACATGTGCCTATTCACCCCAGAGAGGGAGCCCACGGCAGACTAATTATGGATACCACCAAAGTCAAACTTGGTGAACCAATAGGCTTTATTGGGGTTACTTATAGGAGTATAGAGGGGTTACTCCCAGGAGTAGAAATGACTCAAAGACAACTGTATCACCAGGGCATGGGTGACAGCTCACAAAAGCTGGGAAGTTTGAGCACACTGTATAGACTGCAGGCAGCCCAACAGGTTGGAGTGTCCTTTCCAGGTCCGGATTTGGGGGACTGCCCTGATTTTTCACACGAACATTTGCAGCTCTGAGGGAATCACTAGGCTGAGATATGTTCCATTGTGAGGACAGGCAGGGTAGGTTTAGGTTGTTTCACACAGTGCTAAGTTTAAGACTTTCTCTGTACTCTACTTTTCTGTTGGGGACTTTCTCTAGCTAGGTGAAAGGGCACAGAGGAAAACCACACAGAGCTGCCCAAAGGGTTTAGTCAGGGAGGTTGGCAGCTCCCCCGTGCTACTGCTAGGAGCGAATGGAGGATGTCGTTCTGGGGTACTGAGATCCAGGGGCAGGAGGTCCAACTACTTGAGCATCACATATTTCTAGGGATGGTGTCAAATAAAAAATAAAAAAACCATCCCTAAGCTAGAAGAAGAAGGAAAAAATAGCATTGTAGACTGAGAGACCCATGCTTGGTCATTCTAGAATGCTCTTTGGGTGCGGTGGGGGAAGGAAGGGTGCCAAGCCACAGGGGAGGCCCCTGCAGAGAAAGAAGGGGAAGAGGACATTGTGGTCTACTGTGGGAAAGACAGGGGTAGTCTATGGAGTCCATTCTAATGAGAGTGGAGCTCATTTCATCATAAGCAAAACCCTTATGATGGATCAAAGGACATTGACACTGTAGAAGGAGAAGTTGGTTGGCTCCAACCCCTTGGTTATAGAAATAGAACCAGGTATGGAGGGGAGAAGATAATTGCCCAAGTTTCCATGGTTACTGGTAGACCAGGAACCTCATGCCTGGGGATCTCAGCTCAGTGTAACTGTAACTACCATTCTGCTTTGTTCTAACACGTCTGAAGTACTAACTCACTCATCTCTACTCCCTACCAAAAGAGCTACAGTGGTCATTTCTTCCCCATTTCAGATGGGGAACCTTAGGTGCAGCCTTAACTCACTCAAGGTCACATAGCTAGTATATGGGGAGTGGAGATAGGAGCTCTGCTGTTTGCACTAGGGTCCACACTCTTCCTCATAGAGGTAACCTTTGATGTCCTAACTACAACTGTGGTCAATAGCTCTTGTCTAAGCATGACAATGTCATTTGGGAGAATGTTTCATTCTCCTACCCTTCACCCTGCTTGTCAAATGCCTCTGTGCCTCTGTTGCTTATTTTTTTGCTCCCCTTCAGGCAGAGCAGGCAAGGAGCAGCTCTGGGCAAGTGAGCTGGGATGCTATCATTTGCAGCACTTGTTCAGCATCATGGTGTAAATATTTTCACTGTGACCTGATACCCTTCATGGCCAACTTTAAGCCCTCAACCGAACATCAATCAGCTGCAAATTCTGCAATGGACTCTTAAGTCTGTCTGGCTCCAGCATATCACCATAATGGCACCCCTCTTCTTGAAGCCCCGTCCCCTCCCCCTCCTGCTTATTCACTTCCCACCTTTGATTAAACTAGGTTCACACAGATGGTTATGATTTGAAAGTTCTCATCTTAGGATGTTTACTTCCTCTACTCAAAAAGGAATAATAATAAAAAATTCATGGAGTTCTGCTCACTATAAACATTTCCTAGCAGGGGCTTTGGTGATTTAGTTCAAGTCTTGGTTTACAGATATGGAAGGTCTGCCTGGAGAGTCAAGGGACTTGCTCAGAAGCACAATCAGTAACTCACCACACCAGAAGCTTGACTCCTGGTTCCTTGCTTGCTTTTCTAACACATTCTGATTTCCTTGGAGTGTGTGTGTGTGTGTGTGTGTGTGTGTGTGTTGTGTGTTGATCTAAAAGAAGTACAACGAAAAAAATAAAACTATTGGCCTAGGGGAATGGGGAACCCTCCAAGGTGTTTTGGATCTGCCTCATCAACCTGTAACTTTGAGTCAGACTCTTAGATGCTTTGAGCTTTTGCTTTGTCACTTTAAAATGCAGATATGAATATTTGCCTCTTGCAGCTCAGAGGGATGTTATAAAGACCAAAAGAGATAAATGGCTAGCAATGTGTGCTTGATGTAAGCAAACACAAATGGCTCTTAAATGCAGAGGGCTACTCAGCACCTCGTTTAGCATAAGAGAAATGTAAGTTAAAATTACACTGTGGTAAACAATTTTCTCACCTATCAGATTGGCAACAGGCCAGAAAGTTGATAACACCCTGTAATGGTGATGCTGTGAGGGAATGGGCACCCTCATCTTTCTCATGGGAAGTGTGCGGAGCCTCTGCAGAGGATAATTTGGCAATAGCTATCAATGTTTTAAATACATAGCTCTTCTGACCTAGCAATTCCACTTTTGGGACTATAGCTTATAAATATATTTGCATAAGTGCCAAGGATCTCCTTACTGCTCTTTGTTGTAGTGATGTTTCCAACAGGCAAAAAATTTAAATGATATGTGTTCATCAAGAGAGGTATCTATGGGCCAAGGGGTGTGGCTCAGTGGTAGAGCACTTGCTTACTGTCCAAGGGGCCCAGCAGTGAATACAAGGAAATGTCTCTTTAAGACAGATCTTCCCATCTTACCCTGATTAGGAGCCATTAAGACACCAGGAAGACTTGCTGCCTGGTCTGAAGTAAGTCTTCCCAGTCAGGAGGGAGCATGTCTCTTCTCAGAGTGCTGTTTGTGAGGTTGATCAGCCCATTGGGTTTTTACTTTTGGGGTGCCCTATCCTGTTGCTTTCCTGCTCCTTTCTGAGAGGTGTCAGCCCATCCTGGCAGCATCTTGATAGCCCAGAAACAAATCCTAGCATGCAGATGCCTACCATCAATTAGAGATAGGCAAGGGACTTACTATCTGTAGAGGGATCTGCAGGAGGCGGGGCTGTTGGCAAAGGAAAAGCATCATGTCTCCAATTAAAGTTCTAAGGATTCATCTTCCTCTCAGCCCCCCTCGAAATTGACATTTATTAGGTTGTCAAGGCTGATTTTCCTCCTGGCCCTTTCTTGCCCTTAATATCCTATCTCTCTCTCTCTCTCTCTCTCTCTTTCTATCTCTCAAGATAGAAAGAGAGAGAGAGAGGGCACACATACATACACACACATACACACATGCACTTGTACAGACACCTAAGTGAATAAAATACCTATGGTTTTGGGTTCAAAGATCAAAACTGCTGCTTCAGCATGGCTTCTTGACTTTGATAGAGGAGAAGGTCATACTTAGTAGGGCACAGGCACAGCTCTGCTGAGTAGATAGGGTCTGAGGCTCACAGTAGGCCTAGAATCTAGGATGAAACAGGCTTTGCATATAGTCAGATTGCCAACTGTGTGTTGGGAGTGTTCAATCCCATTGATCTAAGAAAAGTACCCCATGTGCCACTCACTCTGAATTTCATCATTGGATATGCCTGGGAATATACTGAGCCCCTTTCCAGGTCTTTTTGCAGTGAACATATTCCTCTATGAGGGAGTTCACAAAATTGTTACCATTCCAGCGACACTGAACTCTGAGTGAAGGGATTCTGAACAGTCTGAAATCTTGCAGGAAGGAAGCTCAAGGCCAAGGGGTTTACCCAACACCATTTATCACGTTGGTGACAGTGATGTGGTTGTCACCTGGGTCCTCTGACTTGAAGATGGGATGACTTCAGTTTATCACAGTGGTTTTCTTTGGCGACAAGAAGAAGCCTGGCTGAATGTGAGCACAGGGTCCCCAGGTGAGAGAGTACAAACAACAGGTATGGACAGGCTAGGTGAATCTGGAGGCAACTTGCCTAACGCTGCCTTTTTGCTCATTGCCGGCCACAGATGTAGTCCTCTTTTTGGTTTTATTTAATTTGCATTTATGATTTGGGACACACACTGGCTTTGGTTTCCTATTTACTAATCCTTGTGATTTTTCTGGGTTGTTTTTCTGGTGGTTAGATTAGTATTCACTCTTTTCTTCTCCACTAGTGCTAGGTTTGACGTAATGGGTTCCTTCCTAGCTGGCCTTTGTTCTGCTCTTCCTCTCATCGAATCGACTCTTTCTTGTGCTTTTGTGGTTGAGACTGTCTGTATTCTTCCTCGGTGTGTAGTCTTCTTTGAAGCACCCTCCGCAGTGCTGGCTTGGTGGATATGGACTGCCTCAGTCTGGGCTTGTCCTGCAACGACCTTCTTTATCTGTCTGTTTTCAATAGCTTTGCTGGAGGCAGCAATCTTGGTTGGAAGTTCTTACTTTCAGGCCTTGAGAGATATTGTTCTATGTTCTCATGGCTTTTGCAGTTGCTGGAAAAAAAAGAGGAGCATAATGTGGGAAGAGGGGGAGAGGATTTAGAATTAAAGGGGAAAACTTAGCCAACTCTTGGAGCAGCTTCTTTGTGTCCCACAAAACTTAGAGACTGACAGTTGCATGCACAGGGTTGGGGAGGGTCAGTTGAGTTTGCAGATTCTTTCTTGTGGTTTATGCTGGTGTTGAGCTTGTCCTTGGACAAATGTGACACCTACCAGAACTGTTTATTATCCATTCTTCTTTGTATAATAGGGGCATCTGCCGGCCACACTTAGCTTTAGTCTGTGAGCTGGGCTGGTTCTCTTATACTCTGGATATTCCTAAGCTCATTGTCCCTGGGTGTGTGTGTGTGTGACTAATATCTTATTTAGAGGCTGTGTCCCAAGTGGAAGTAACCCCAGTACTGTGATCTGTATAGGTGAAAGGCATGTCTTTGTGTTTTCAAGATATCCTAAGTATTACTATCCTCGAGGACGGGAGGGGATGCACTGATCTGTGATCGCTGAATGGCAGATGGCTGACTCCAGAGGTTGATTCTCCTACCGGCCTCAGGCTCAAGGCTACCAAGTTCTAATGTTAGCCTCACTTGACAAGCTCTGTTCCCAGCCGCCAAACACAGGGATATATACACTCCTGTACGTGAGCAGAGCCTCCTGCTGTCTGTACTTTCTGGCTGGTCTGTGTCTAGCCCTCCAGCTCTTTACAACTGCCTCTCAAGGCTGTCTCTGGCAGGACAGATTTGTGGTTGTTTCTGTTCTTTGGGCTCTCAGGATAGCTTAGCTTCTCTGCATGATAGATTAAGACCACTCTGAAGATGGTGACTGTCCTGCTAGTCATACAGAATGACACGATGAGATTCTGCACCACTGCTGACTCATATGCTGGAGGAAGTTCTGCTGAACTTAAACTCACAACTGTGTGAGGTTTATGTGGGCTTGCCACCCACTCTCTTTACTCCTAGGCTGCCTGGCTGACTTTTGGATAGGTTGTCTATTTTCCCTTCCTTGCCAGGGACCTATACAACTGGGGCAGTGTTCAGCTTGTCTTCTCTTTGGTGTGTGGTCCATCTTTTTCTTGGCATTTTTGTTCTTTTAGCTCAATTTTGTGGATTATGGAGGCTCTTTTCTTTCTTTGGAACATTCTTTTTTCCATTTCTTTCTTTTTTTTCCTTTCCTCCCTCCCCCTCCCTCTCTCCCTCTTTCCTTTTCTTCTTTCTTTTTCTGAGACAGGGTCTGGCTGTTCTGGAACTCACAGAAATTAGCCTGCCTCTACCTTCTGAGTGCTGGGATTCCAGGACTGCTCTACCACACCAGTTCCAGTCTGTTCTTTTTTTGTAGTGATGCTTCTCCCTAACTGGGTCACATGGATGCTCTGGATCTGACTGAATTTGAAGCATCCCATTCTGTTGTATTGAGAATAGGCTTTGGGGGACAAGTGTTGAAGCATAGAGGGGCCACTGTAGTAAACCAGGTAACTTGACATTGGCGAATGTCTGGATGACTGTGCTGAGGTGGTGGATGTTGAGAAATGATGCTTGCTGGTTGCATTCTCTATGAGGGTGGCCTTTGGACAGGGAAGAATGGAGCAGCACTGATTGACATGAGGAAGGCTGAGGGAAGAACTGACCTGATGAGGAGATTCAAGGATCCCACTTAAGATGTGGCTTCCAACTGTCTATGGTTGTTGAGCAGTAACAAGTGTGAGTCTAGGACTCAGGAGAGTCTGGGCTAGATATAGGAAGGTGGCATTTCTTAGTATTTAAAAGCCACGAGACAGAGTGAACTTATTTTGAAAGTGTTGTTTGTCAAGAAGATAGTAAATCAAAGGATAGTCCCTGGGCCAGAATAGGCAGCAGGGCCAGGATTGACCAATCAACAAGAACAATAGAGAGGGTGTGACCTGCAGTCTGAGTGAAGGTCAGAACTATCCTGGAAGTTGTAATCCCTCTGCTCATTGGCTGTTAATGGTGAGTCATTGCAACAGGAAGAGAGACAGAGTTCAGGGCCAGAGGAAAAAAAATCATGGACTGAGGAGGGAAAGGAGGAGATGCTGTAAGTCTGAAGAGAAGAGGAGAGGGGAGGGGAGGGGAAAGAGAGGCAAGGAGAGAAAAGAGAAGGGGCTTCCAGGACAGTGGTACAAGGGTCCACATGACCTAACTCCAGAATTTCTTTTTCTTTCTTTCTTTCTTTTCTTTTCTTTTTCTCTTTTTTTAAAAAAGATTTTTCAAGACAGGGTTTCTCTGTATAGCCCTGGCTGTCCTGGAACTCACTCTGTAGACCAGGCTGGCCCTGAACTCAGAAATCTGCCTGTCTCTGTCTCCCAAGTGCTGGAATTAAAGGAGTGCACCACCACTGCCTGGCTCAGAATTTCTTTAAATTTTTCTTACATCCATATTTTTAAAATGTTGTACATATTAGTTACTTTTGTTGTTACTGTGATAAAATACTATTATCACAGCAACTCAAAGAAGAAAACTTTATTTTGACTTATGGTTCCAGAGGGAGAATCCATCATGGTGGGAGGGCCTGGCAGCAATCGGCAGGTATACAGCAGCAGTAGGAAGTTGTGAGTTCATATCCTCAATCATAAGCATGAAGCAGAGAGTGACCAGGGTGAGACTTTTAACTCTTACAGCCCACTTCCATTGATGTACTTCCTAAACCTCCCCAAACACAACTGGAGCCCAAAGGCTCTGGGGGACAGTTCTCAATCAAACCACCGCAATCTACCCCCCTCTCTCTCTCTCTCTCTCTCTCTCTCTCTCTCTCTGTGTGTGTGTGTGTAGAATATGTATCACAGTAAGGAAGTGGAGGTCAAGAAGAAATCTGCAACTCTGTGTGTCCCTGGGATTGAATTCAGGTCATCGGCCTTGGCTGTAGGCATCTTTCCAAGCTGGCCTTGCAACCTAGAATTGCTAGACCTGAGTTATTGAGCAGCATGGGTCAGCTTAGAAGGGAGTTTGACAATGGGCTCTCTAAATTCTTAAGATCAAGAAAACCTCATTTGTTCATATAAGGGATAAGATAAGCTGAAGAGGGAAGAGGGTATGTTGACCCTGAAGTTCTTCCATGGCCCACTAAGGGTTAAGTCTTACATAAGCAGCTGGGGGCAAGAAAGGGGCCTTTTGGGCAAGATGAATACTCCATCTTAGAGCTAGTTCCTTTACCCCAGCTGTGTTTGGTCAGCAGAAGTGCAGCTAGTGGGGTGAGAAGGAAGGTGAGAACCAGACAGGAGTCTGCAGAGATAGGGCCAGGCCACCCACTGAACAGGAAGGAAATTTGTTAATACCTCTTTCTTGCCTTCTTCCCTCTCATAGACATTTAGGCATGTCTGACTTTGGTTGATAGAACACATACAGATGCATACATGTGCACACACATCTGTACACATATACATACCCTTCTCCTTCCAACACATAACATGTGAGTTTGCACCTCAAGGATTCTTTTTGGAGGGGGAGGTGCAAGGCAAGATGCCTTAGGGAGAAAAGACACCTGCTGCCAAGCCTGAAGATTAGAGTCCAAGTCCTTCCACCAGGAAGAAAGAGACAATGGATTCCTGCAAGTTGTCCTTTGATCTCAGTACACAGGCTATTATGTACCCCTTTACACAACTCAACTTTTTTTTTTTTTTTTTTTTAAGTAAGCAAAACAAAAACATCTTGGGAGACCTTAAACTTTTTTTTTTTCGGGGTGGGGGTGGGGAAGGAAAGGATTTATTCAGCTTATACTTCCACACTGCTGTTCATTACCATTGGAAGTCAGGACTGGGACTGAAGCAGGTCAGGAAGCAAGAGCTGATGCAGAGGCCATGGAGGGATGTTTCTTACTGGCTTGCATCCCCTGGCTTGCTCAGTTGGCTTTCTTATAGAACGCAAGACTACCAGCCCACAGATGGCACCACCCACAAGGGGCCCTCCCCCCTTGATCAGTAATTGAGGAAATGCCTTACACCTGGATCTCATGGAGGCATTTCCTCACCTGAAGATCCTTTCTCTGTGATAACTCCAGCTTGTGTCAAGTTGACACACAACCAGCCAGGACAATTGACCCCTTGTCAACTTGACACACAAACACATCATCAATAAGCCTCAACCTTTACTTCCTTATTCATCCCCAAGATTAAATAACTTTAAAACGTCCCACAATCTTTACAAATTCTTTTTTTGTGTGTGTTTCTTCATATATATATATATATTTGATACTTTATTTACATTTCAAATGTTTCACCCTTTCCAGGCCTCCCCTTTGGAACCTCCCTATCCCCTCACACCTCTCCTGCCTCTATGATAGTATTCCCCCACCCACCCACCCACCCACAGACTCTCCTCTTCCCTCCTTGGCATTCCCCTATATTGGGGCATCTAACACCCTCAGGCCCAAGGGCTTCTCCTCCTCTTGATGGCTAACAAGGCCCTCCTTTGCCACATATGTGGCCAGTACCATGGGTCCCTCCATGTATATTCTTTGGTTGGTGATCCAGTCTCCAGAGCTTTGGGGGTCAGGCCAGTTGACACTGTTGTTCCCTCCATGGGGCTGCAAACTCCCTCAGCTCCTTCAGTCCCTTCTCCAACTCCTCCATCTGGGACCCCACGCTCAGCCCAAGGGTTGCTGTGAAGTAACTCTTGGGTATTTCGAACTTTTGTGCTAATAACCACTTATCAGTGAGTACATACCATGTTCATTCTTTTATGACTGAGCTACCCTGATCAGGATGATATTTCCTTCCTTCCTTCCTTCCTTCCTTCCTTCCTTCCTTTCTTTCTTTCTTTCTTTCTTTCTTTCTTTCTTTCTTTCTTTCTTTCTTTCTTATTTTGTTTTTTTCCAGACAGGGTTTCTCTGTGTAGCCCTGGCTGTACTGGAACTCTCTCTGTAGACCAGGCTGGCCTCGAATTCAGAAATCCACCTGCCTCTACCTCCCAAGTGCTGGGATTAAAGGTGTACACCACCATTGCCCGACTTCAGGATGATATTTTCAAGTTCCATCCATTTGCCTAAGAATTTCATGAAGTCATTGTTTTTAATAGCTGAGTAGTATTCTACTGTGTAAATGTACCACATTTTCTGTATCCATTCCTCTGTTGAGGGACATCTGGGTTGTTTCCAGCTTCTGGCTATTATAAATATAGCTGCTATGAACATAGTGGAACATGTGTCTTTATTACATGTTGGAGCATCTTCTGGGCATATGCCCAGGAATGGAATAGCTGGGTCCTCAGGTAGTATTATGTTCATTTTTCTGAGGGTCTGCCAAACTGATTTCCAGAGTGGTTGTACCATCTTGCAATCCCGTCAGCAACAGAGGAGTGTTCCTCTTTCTCCATATCCTCAGCAGCATCTGCTGTCACCTGAGTTTTTGATCTTAGCCATTCTGACTGGTGTGAAGTGGAATCTCAGGGTTGTTTTGATTTGCATTTCCCTGATGACTAAAGATGTTGAACATTTCTTTAGGTGCTTCTCAGTCCTACAAGTTTCCTCAGTTGAGAATTCTCTGTTTAGCTCTGTTATATATATTGGATATTAGCCCTCTATCGGACGTAGGATTGGTAAAGATCTTTTCCCAATCTGTTGGTTGCCATTTTGTCCTATTGACAGTGTCCTTTGCCTTACAGAAGCTTTGTAATATTTCATGAGGTCCCATTTGTCGATTCTTTTTTTTTTTTTTTACTAATACTTCTGTTTATTATATACATAAGACAGCAAATTCAAGAAAACAGGAAAGCAATGCATGAGACACTTTGAAGGAAACACACAATGCTTTGTTCCCTGCAAATATTTCAATAGGTTGAGACTTTTTCACTTGTTAAATACAGCACATAAAACTCAAATGCTAATTATTAGTCTTTGACTAAGTACTGCAATGAATACATTTTGGTTAAAACTAAACTTCCTTTAAATGAAACTATTGAGAGAAGCCAATCCAGGCTTGTTAGAACTTATGGGTCATTTTGAACATCTCTCTAGTAATAAATCTTTAGTAAGTAGCACATTAGCCATAAATCCAGCAGTAAAGTCACATCAAAGGATTATTACACTTCAATTCTTTAGAAAAATCCGCCTCTAGTTGGCATTTTGTAAGGCTAGTTTACAGACCCATTTGTCGATTCTTGATCTTAGAGCATAAGCCATTGGTATTCTGTTCAGGAACTTTCTCCCTGTGCTCATGTATTGGAGACTTTTCCCCACTTTCTCTTCTATTAGATTCAGTGTATCTGGCTTTATGTGGAGGTCCTTGATCCACTTGGACTTGAGCTTTGTACAGAGAGATAGGAATGGATCAATTTGCATTCTTTTGCTTGTAGACCACCAGTTGAACGAGCACTATTTGCTGAAAATGCTGTCTTTTTACCACTGGATGGTTTTAGCTCCTTTGTCAAAGATCAAGTGACCATAAGTGTGTGGGTTCATTTCTGTGTCTTCAATTCTATTCCATCGATCTACCTGCCTGTCACTGTACCAATACCATGCAGTTTTTATCACTACTGCTCTGTAGTACAGCTTGAGATCAGGGATGTTGATTCCCCCAGAAGTTCTTTTATTGTTTAGAATAGTTTTTGCTATCCTGGGTTTTTTGTTATTCCAAATGAATTTGAGAATTGCTCTTTCTAAGTCTTTGAAGAATTGAGTTGGAATTTTGATGGGGATTGCATTGAATCTGTAGATTGCTTTTGGCAAGATGACCATTTTTATTATATTAATCCTGCCAATCCATGAGCATGGGGGATCTTTCCATCTTCTGAGATCTTCTTCAATTTCTTTCTTCAGAGTCTTGAAGTTCTTATCATACAGATCTTTCACTTGTTTGGTTAGAGTCACACCAAGATACTTTATATTGTTTGTGACAATTGTGAAGGATGTCATTTCCTTAATTTCTTTCTCAGCCAGTTTATCCTTGGAGTATAGGAAGGCTACTGATTTGTTTGAGTTAATTTTGTATCCGGCCACTTTGCTGAAGGTGTTTATTAACTGTAGCAGATCTCTGGTTGAGTTTTTCTGGTCTCTTAAGTATACCATCATATCATCTGCAAATAGTGATATTTTGATTTCTTCCTTTCCAATTTGTATCCCTTTGACCTCCTTTTGTTGTCTAATTGCTCTAGTTAGAACTTCAAGTACTGTATTGAATAGATAGGGAGAGAGTGGGCAGCGTTGTCTAGTCTCTGATTTTAGTGGGATTGCTTCAAGTTTCTTTCCATTTAGTTTGATGTTGGCCACTGGTTTGCTGTATATTGCTTTTACTATGTTTAGGTATGCTCCTTGAATTCCTGATCTTTCCAAGACTTTTATCAAGAAGGGATGTTGAATTTTGTCAAATGCTTTTTCAGCATCTAATGAAATGATCATGCAGTCTTTTCTTTGAGTTTATGTAGTGGATTACATTGATGAATTTCTGGGTATTGAACCATCCTTGCATCCCTGGGATGAAGCCTACTTGATTGTGGTGAATGATTGCTTTGATGTTTTCTTGGATTCAGTTTGTGAGAATTTTATTGAGTATTTTTGCATCAATATTCATAAGGGAAATTGGTCTGAAATTCTCTTTCTTTGTTGGTTTTGTGAGGTTTTGGTATCAGTGTAATTGTGGCCTCATAGAATGAATTGGGTAGTGTTCCTTCTGTTTCTATTTTTTGGAATAAATTTAAGATTATTGGTATTAGGTCTTCTTTGAAGGTCTGATAGAATTCTGCACTGAACCCATCTGGTCCTGGGCTTTTTTTGGTTGGGAGACTTTTAATGATTGCTTCTATTTCTTTAGGCATTATGGGACTCTTTAGATGGTTTATCTGATCCTGACTTAACTTTGGTATTTGGTATCTGTCTAGAAACTTGTCCATTTCATCCAGATTTTCCAATTTTGTTGAGTATAGGCTTTTGTAGTAGGATTTGATGATTTTTTGAATTTCCGACCTTAAACTTTTTGCAAACATGTTAAAGAATTTTAAAGTTCCCTTGGAAACCCAACTGTGCAGGCCACACCTTCTGACCATTCTCTGTGGAGGTTACTCTATGCATTTCAAGAGTATGTTTGGTCTCTGGAAACAGCCTAAAGTTATTGAAAGGCAAGCATGTTGTCTAAAATGAGAGATTAAGGTTCTTATGGCCGCTGACGAGGGTTGATACAACTAAGAGAAGGCTTACTTTATCTTGTTTAAAAGGGGAGACTTCTTCCTTCAAACATGTAGGAAGGAACGATGGGTAAGGTACCTGGTATAGTTTTTGATCTGTAGGCATTCTATAATTGCTGCTTATTAGTATTCCCAAAACAGTGATTTGAAATGAATGGGATCATTGTTGGAAGAAATGTCACGTCCCTCAAGGTGAAGGCTTTGAAGGGACAGACTTTATCTAGAATTAGAAATTTTGCTAAGTGTTTTTTTTTTTTAAAATAGCAGATTCATAACCTCATAATCTTATCTGTTATTCTCCTTTATCAGCTTTATAGGCAGGAGGACTGGAGGACTCCAGGTCAAAGAAGAGGACAGCTGAAGGAGATCACATGGGTTAGGATGAAGCCAATCCTTGTCTGTACCAGGTGGTAAAGAGGCTGTGGATAAGCTCCCCTCCCCTCTCCCTTTGGGTTGGGATGCTGATGCCCTGGGCTGGATAAGAAGTCCTTGTGTTGGACATAGACTTTTTCCCTCCATTACTTAATTTATTTATTTAAGTTATATCCTGATTGCAGCCCCTCTCCTTCCGGCCCCTCTTCATACAGCCCCTCCCCCTTCTCCTCTGAGAAGAGAGAGGAGACAGGTCTCCTCCCCACCCCCTCTCCACCCCTTCTGGCACATGTTCTCTCACTGAGGCCAGACAAGACAGCCTAGTTAGGGGAACAGGATCTACAGACAAGCAGCAGAGTCCGGGTTATCCCCTGCTCGAGTTATTGGGGGATCCACATGAAGACCAAGCTGCACATCTGCTACATATGTACAGGGGTTCTAAGTCCAGCCTTTATATGCTCTTTGGTTGGTGGTTCAGTCTCTGGGAGCCCCCAAGAGTCCAGGTTAGTTGACTCTGTTGGTCTTCCTGTGGAGTTCCTGTTCCTTCCAGGTCCCTCAATCTTTCCCCCAATTCTTCCACAAGAACACTTGAGCTCTGTTCAGTGTTTGACTGTGGGTCTTTGCGTCTATTTTAGTCAACTGCTGGGTAGATCCTCTCATAAAACATTTATGCTAGGCTTCTGTCTGGAAGCATTACAGAGTATCATTAATAGTGTCAAGGATTGGTGCTTACCCATGGGATGGGTCTCAGGTTGGGACAGTCATTGGTTGGCCATTCCCTCAACCTCTGCTCTATCTTTAGACATAGATTTTTAATCCTTCAGGAAAAGAGCAAATAGTTATGGAGAAGATAGCAAAGGAATAACAGCTTCATATACAGATGAGACCAAATGGTCCTCTGCTGAGGCCAGGTCTTCTCATAGAAGGAGGGAGAAGTCAGCAGGAAAGCTGTGGGGAGAAGCAACTCACTTAAGAGTCACTGAAATGAAATCCCTTCTGTTTAGTCAGACGCAGCACTACCCCTGCTATGTGGCTCCCTCCTCAGGGGGTACAAGGATGAGCTTCCTGGACCAGGACTGATCTTCGTGAAAGTTCCTAGGCCACCTTCTCAGGGAGCAACAGACAGATCTCATCTGGACTCTGTGAAACTCTGGCGGCATCCCTTTCTGGGCCTCTATTTCCTACAGAAGGGATAGATGGCTTGGGGACTTTATTAGCGTGTCCCACACTTTGATTCTTTTAGTCTACATATCTCCAAGACACAGTATGTATGTTCATATGTGTGTGGGTACATATATATAGCCACATGCTACATGAGGATGTTTCAGTCAAAGATGGATCCAATACATGGCAGGCAGAGTCATGGCATCTTTGGTTTGTGGAAGAACAGTGCACAATGTTTGAATAGTGATGATCTTTTATTTTTCTAATTTATTCTTCTCTCATACATTGCATCTCTACCATAGCTTCCTGTCCCTCCACTCCTCCTAATGCCCACCAACCTCCTTTCTCCCAGACTCACTCCTCCTCCATTTCTCTTCAGGAAAGAGCAGGCCTCCCAGGGTTATCAACTGAGCATGGCATAACAAGTTACAATAAGACTAGGCACAAACCCTCATGTGAAGGCTGGACAAGGCAGCCCACTTGGAAGAAAAGGATCTGAAACCACACAAAAGAGTCAGAAACACCCCCTACTCCTACTGTTAGGAGTCTCACTGGAACAACAAGCTACACAACCATAGCATATATGCAGAGGACCTGGTGCAGACACATTCAGGCCCCATGATTGTTGTTTCAGGCAATGACCTTTTCTAATGATGCATTTCTCAGAACTTCTTTCTTCCATCAAATGACATATGTATGTATGTATGTATATGTACATTTGTGAAGATATATCATCTACCTGTCTTATGTATCATGTATGTATGTATGTATGTACAGTGATGATGTTTTTTTCCTAATTTACATTCTTTTTTGTTTTGTTTTTTGTTTTTTGAGACAGGGTTTCTCTGTGTAGCCCTGGCTGTCCTGGAACTCAGTCTATAGACCAGGCTGGCCTTGAACTCAGAAACCCTCCTGCCTCTGCCTCCTGAGTGCTGAGATCAAAGGTGTGTGCCACCACGGCCTGGCTTTATTACATTTCAATTGCAGCTTCCCCTCCTCCCCACTCCTCCTCGTCCCCCCAATCTCCACTTTTCTCCTCCATTTCCCTTCAGAATGTGCCTATATCCATCCATCCATCCACCCCACCATTCATTTTCTTTGTCCTCTATCTGAACTCAAAATTATAATAATCAACGTATTAAAACATGAAACTGGGTGATGAGTAAAACTCTTTTCATTTCTGTTATTTAAAGCCTATTTTATATTTTTAATTTTTATTTATTTTTTAAATTTAATTTATTTTTATTCACTTTACATCCTGACCACAGCCCTCTCTTTCTTCTCAGTCCCATCCTTACAAATCCCTCCCCTCATTGCCCACCCTTCTCCTCATCGAAGGGGAGCACCCCTTGGGTATCACACCACCGTGGGACATCTAGTTTCAGCAGGTCTAAGCAAATCTTCTCCCACTGAGGCCCAACCAGGCAGTCCAGGTAGGGGGAAGCGGACCCAATGGCAGGAAACAGAGACCAAGACAGCCCTTGCTCTTCTTGTTAGGAGACCTGCATGAAGACCAAGTTGTACATTTGCCACAAATGTGTAGGGGTCTAGGTCCAGTTCCTGCATCCTCCCTGGTTGGTGGGCTCGGCCCTGTGAGCTTCCATGGTCCCAGGTTAGTTGACTCTGCAAATCTTCTAATGGTGTCCTTGACGCCTCCGGCTTGCTTACTTCTATCCCCTACTCTTCTACAAGACTCCCTGAGCTCTGCCTGATGTTTGGCTGTGGGCCTCTGCATCTGCTTCCATCTGCTGCTGGATGGAGCCTCTCAGGGGACAGTTATGCTAGGTTCCTGTCTGCAAGCATAACGGAGTATCATCAATAGTGCCGGGTTGTTAAGCTTATTTTAAATACAGTATTCTAATTCTTTGAGAACTTCATACATGTATACAATATATTTTGATTATATTAAGTCCTTGCTCCTCTCAGACTCACTCTTCACTCCTCCACCTTCTCTTTTAACTTCAAATCCTTAAAAAAATACCCTCTTGTTCAATATGTGCTACCCATGTACACATGGTGTGTACATGGAACATGGGCAACCTACCAGAGACTAAACCTCTAAAGAAAACTGCCTCTCTCTTCCACAGAAGCCATGAGCGGTCCGTGGCTCCTTAGTAAGGGGTGGAAGCATGTGAGCTCTGCTCCTCTCTATGCTCGATAGTGACTGGCTTGATCTTGTTCAAGCAAGCACAGCTGCTGAGAATTCATAAGTATGTCCGTCCTCTCAGGCCAAGAAGACAGTGTTTGGTCAGGTCCTCCAAAACCTCTGGCTCTCACAGTCTTTCAGCCACTCCCTTTTCCTGAGCCTAGAGACTACACCCTGGCTTATGGTTTAATGCATAGGTGACATTAGAAGGATATGTCCATATAAACCCCTGAGCGCAAAGTCTAGTCAGAAGAGGTGTCCTATGACTGTTATTTGTTACTTGCTCTCCTGATCTGGGATTGGCTACAGAGGTTTATGGCCACACTATTTGTTCTCTTTGGCTTTTCTCTATAGGTACTTTACATTTAAAAAAAACATTTATTATTATTCTATGCATATGGGTGTTTGGCTGAATGTATATTTGTGCATCATGCACATGCAATACTGGCAGAGACCAGAAGAGGGCACTGACTCCTTTGGAACTGGGCAACCCAGTTCCAAAGCCACTACTTGGGTGCTGGGAATTGAATGCAGGCTCAGTGTCCGGCTGGTACTGTCAATGGGTGGACCACCTCTCCAGCATCTCTCCAGGTCCCTCCGTTGGTATTCTTATTCTCTGCTATGTCTTTTGGTTCCTTAAAAAAAAAAAGATTCATTTGGTTTTCATCCTTCTCTCCTTCTCTCTTTATCTGTTGAACTTTCCCCTTCGTGGTAACCCACTAAAACCCCAGTTCCAGGTAAACAGGGGTCATGTGATCACCCCTGACCCTGCCCTGTGATCTTGGAAGCTTTCAGATGATTATTTTTTTTCCTCCTTTGGGGACTTTTTTCTTTCAGTTTTCCCCTAGCCCAGGGAAACATTTCTAATGAGAGTATATTTTTTCTCTCACCTTTGTGTTTTTCTTTATAGTGAAGATTTTCTGGACACTTTGACTGTCTTATGATCTGAGACTCAAAGGCCTTCTTGGTTCTTCTCAATAGAGAATCCTTATACCCTGGAGACTATAGGAAGCTACAGACTGTGGAAGGAAGACACATCAGATAAGTGGGTGGCAGTCATCTGGGTGTGTGGTGGGGTGGTGGGTCAAATCAGGCAACTCTTAAGTGGAGTGTGGCTGATGACAGCCTGACTCCTGGAGCCCCATCTATTACTGGAAAAAACTGTTTTCATGCAGCTGCAAGGCCTAGAACCATGCCTGTCACTCACCGAGCACTAATGACTCTAATAAATGTTGGTTGCTTTTGTTTTCTCTCTTCTTCTTTTTTAAAAGATTTATTTTGGGGGCTGAAGAGATGGCTCAGCAGTTAAGATCACTGACTGCTCTTCCAGAGGTCCCGAGTTCAAATCCCAGCAACTATATGGTGGCTCTCAACCATCTGTAATGGGATCTGATGCCCTCTTCTGGTGTGTCTGAAGATAGCGACAGTATACTCATACATAAAATCTTTTTAAAAGATTTTTTTTTATTTTTATTCATGTAGTGTGTGCCTCTTGTATATGTATGCCTGTGGAGTCTAGAAGAGGGTTATCAGATTCCCTGGAGCTGGAGCTATAGATGGTTGTGAGTCACACAACATGAGTGCTGGACTCTAAACTCTGGAAGAGCAAAAGTGCTCCTCATCACTGAGCTATTTCTCCAGCCCTCCCTCCCTTCTCTGTGTAGCCTTGGCTGTCCTAGAACTTGCTTTGTAGACCAGGCTGACCTTGAACTCAAAGTTCTTCCAGCTTCTGCCTCCTGAGTGCTGGAACTAAAGGCATGTGCCACCCCTGCCCAGCCTCTTTTCTTTCTTGAAAATATTTATTTTTATTACTTTAATGTATATATGTTTGTGAGTGTGTGCTATGTGTGTTTGTGACAACAGTAGAGGTCAGTAGAGAGCTTTGAATCCTCTGGAGTTAGAGTTATAGGCCATCTTAAACCACCGAATGTGGTTGCTGGGAAATGAACTTGGGTCTTCTGGAAAAGCCACAAAGCCATGAGCCATCCCTCCAGCCCCTTGTTTTTTCTGTTCTTCTTTGTTTGTCTGAATAGGTTGCAGACTCTGACCAGGTGTCTGGGGATCCAGGTCACTTGCTGTCTAGCTGTACGAGAGGAATGTTCCTTCATTTCTCTGTTTTCTCACATGTAAACATTTCCCCCTTCTGTAAGATGAGGGGGTGGGCGGACTGAGTGATTTCCAAGGATGCTTCTCACCCACACAGTCTGTGATGCTAGCACCGGTGGTGTGAAAAGCAAAATATGCCCTCAAATAGCCCTTTTGCCAGCAGCACGCTCTGTGTGGAATTGACTGTACCTCCCCATCGTGATTTGTTGAAGTTGAGTCTTTGGGATTTGGCACATCTGTTGCCATGAGACTAGCCTTTTAAATGGTGGTTGGCTTTCCAGGGCTAGCTCATAAAACATTGCTTACTTCACAGCGAAGCAGAACCGCTGTTCATTTGCATTGGAAATGGCCGGAAACAATACTGTCACAACACTAGTAATTAAACAAAACAGAAAAGCAATTCGATTGAATAGGCACTCATTTTTTATTTATCTGGAATCATGGTGCTTAAGGAAAGCAGGTTAATGCAGAAAGGGGTGCCTGTAGAAATATGCATTTGGAGGGGCAGTTGTGACTTTCCTCCTGGGTTCTCAAAGGGTTTACAGTGAGGCTAGTGGTTTAAGTTCTTGAAATTCCCTTTTGGGTTGGAAATGAAAGGGTCCCCTCTACCCACTTTGGCTTTTCTTTACTACAGTGTTGGCCTAAGTCCTTCCCAAATTTGATGGCTGCCATAACCAACTGGACCAGACATGTCCAACCTTTTGACAAGAAATCAGGGTGTTGTCATCTGTGTTTTCCGGAGAATGTAGCTATAAAAAAATTGCCAGTGAATATCACTATACTTTAAGTATGTTTATGATTTTGTTTTGGGTGGCATTCACAGCTGTCCTCAGCTGTCCATGGGTCACAGGTTGCGTGTGCTTGATGGACATCCCAGTGGAAAGAGGAGAGGGGACAAAGAGATGAGAAGAGGGGATGAAGAGAAGAGGAGAGGGGACGAAGAGAAGAGGCAAAAGGCCAACTGATTGTAGACGTTACAAACTAATGGTCCTGAAATGTTTTGTTGTGCTGTGTGCATGGCATCTTAAAGTCTAAAACAAGAAAACCGACCGAAGGCTTCAGTGTGATACAACTGGATGGTGACAATGGGCTGGTATTGAGGGACTAGGAGTTAGACTCCCCCGTGGGCAGACACATGGGGAGAGGGGCCATGGCTAGGTAATAGAGTGAGTGAACATTCAAGATGGATGGCTTCTTCCAGTCCTCTGGACTTGACAAAAAGCCTGGAAGCTTAAAGCAAAAAGCCTCCTGGGCTTTTACAGTAGGGAGCCTGGCGATGGACAGGTTCAACCAGTTCGAAGCTGTCAGGACGTGTTTACCCAACAGTTGTGGCCAATCAGCCATCTCATCTTTCATCAAACTGGCCAACCCTAAATTAAAGTTCAGAGACTTAAAAAATTCCCAGACCTCAAGAAGGAGCTGGTCTTTGACTCCCCTCTCCCTGTGCTGCTGTCTCTGTGTTTCCTCCTCCTAACAAAGGTCTTCTTCCTGCACGATCTGTCTGCTCCTGTTTGCTGTACATGTGGTTTCTCTCCAACTTCCTGTCATACCTGAGGCTCTTTCTGCCTTTTAATTCTTTGACTGGCAGAAGAAATGGACCAATGAGGACCCTTGGATGATAACAGAATGGCCCAATAGTTGCCCTTGAAGCTTCTTAGCCAACCCAGCACTTTACTACACAAAACCCCTTTCTGTTTGGGCCCAAAAGCAGCAGAGTGGAAACAAACTTCAAGGGATGTAAATTACTAAGTGGGAAGAATCAAGAGAGTGTGGTGATGAAGCAAGATAGTGGCTACAAGGGAATCAACTGGAGGGAGCAAAGGAGACAAAGGGAAAAGGAGTCCGGTCACACACTCTTGGAAAGTTTGTACTTTATAGATGGGTTCCTGTCTGAGGTCCCTTCTATCTCTGCAGGCTGGAATGCCACAACTCTGCCTGTGTTTAAATCACTTCTACTGTGTGGTTGCTCTTATCTGCTTCTCCTGGTATGGGTTGTAAGGCAGCAGCTAGTCACCCAGGGGCACAGGGCATAAGTTCTCTGCGGCCGCTAGACCACGTGCTGCCGCTTTGTCTTTCAGTGTCAGGACAGAACCAAGAGGGAGAGCTTCTGGGAACCTAGGGTAGAGCCTGAATCTTAATCTTTCCTTTTAGAAGTATGTGATACAGGTTACAGCATCTGAAGCAATGGGTCATGACTCTGTCATGAGACAATATGAGATTGTGTCGCTGAAAGTGTGTGTGTGCCTATGTCACAGAGAGCAAATGCCAAAAATCAAATGAGTGATGTGTCAGAGATGTTTCTTCTGGTAGCATGCGCCTGTGCTGTGTCATGTGACTTCACTGCAGCCTTGGTTCTGAACACACAGTGCATGTCATCATGTCATGTAACACCAATGGATGCTGCCTGAAGCACCTTGGTTTGGTTACAGACAATTACATGCTACAAATCGCAGTTTTTACTGTGCACAGAGTTTTCTGTTCTTACAGAAACATAATGGTTTGATTTGATTATAAAAATAAAAACTATTTCCCTGTAGTTGTTCTTCAGCACACGAGTATGGAAGCAGTATGTTTTGGGTTGTGTTGTGCTAGGATGCTTGCTTTTAAAATTTTCTATTTGAGTTGCTGATGAGTTTTGTGAAAAATTATTACATGATTTTGGGTTTGCAATTAAGCTAGAATCTACAACAGTTTCTGAACAAGTCTTGTGTTAGTTTTTTCCCCCCATTGCTATGATCAAGTGCTTAACAAGAAGCAATTTAAGGAAGGAAGGTATATTTTGGCTTACAGCTGTAGGAACATCAGTCCATCACAGTGGGGAAGGCATGGCAGCAAGAACAGGAGGCTGGCTGGTCACATGTCGGGATAGCAGGTAGCAGAGCATAATCAGGAAATGGGACCAGACCCTGAAACCTCAAAGTCCACTCTAGTGACTTACTTCCTTTACCTTTTAAAGGCTCCACAAACTTCCCAAACTGCACTGCCAGTCAGGAATCAGTTGTTCAAACACGGGAGCTCATGAGGGAATATTTCACATCTGAACCATAGGAGGTTCTAAACACGTCTGCCACGTTGTACTATGTATTTAGGAGAAGTGGCATTTTGAGTGCTGGTGATTATAAAATTTAAGTATTGATCGACTCCAAACAACGTTAAAGATACTCTGCATTCTTCAGTATCAAATATTCAACCAAGAGCCCATCCATCTCACTAGTATCCAGATTTGTTTTAATCTCTGATAAATAATATAAGCTAACATCTAACAAAGAATTGTTTGAAAATGAATTTAATTTTTCTTTTTTTAGTTTTACCTAGTAAAGGTTTTGTTTATTTTCGTTTTAGCTATATGTGTGAGTACCTGCATGCATGTGTATGTAGCACACTCGTGCCTGATGCCTGGTGCTTGTGGAGACCAGAAGAGGGTCTTGGGTTCCCTAGAGCTGGGGTTGCAGATGATTGTGAGCCGCCACGTGGGTGCTGACAACTGAACCAGAATTCACTGTAAGAGTAGCAAGCGCAGTTAATTGTTGAGCAATCTTACCAGCCCCTATGATGAATTTATTATGATCTATTGTAAGTAAATGTGTAATTTGTATATCTTTTTCATGCCTATATAGCTGGGGCTTTGGAAAAACTTTTGGGTAAAAAAAAGGGGGCTGTGAATGGGAAGGATTTAGAAGTCCTGCTAGGACCTCTACGTGTGTGTGTGTGTGTGTGTGTGTGCGCGCGCTCATGTGAATGAGAACCCACATATTCATGCATGTACTACACACACCACGCACATACGTACTCACATAGAGTAGACTTGAAGTCCGGCACTCTTGGTGAGAACAAATCTTGTTGCTTTTTGATTCTGTTGGATAAAACACCTAGGTTCTTAATCTTAGCTTGTCATCAGTGAAGCAGCAAGAGTACACGTATTCCTTGGAGGAGGGCTTCAAGGAGGAGGGGACAGGTGTGCACACCCTTGTAAATGTCATAGCAGCCACAGATAGAACAATCCCAGGTGCTCATCTTCCTGAGGCTGTGTGGCCAAGCCCATCCCAGTGAAAGTCCCTTCATCTTGTGGCTTGTATATTGGTTCCTTTCAGATCACCACGACCATGACCAATGCTTGTCAGAAACACCTTGAGTGAGGAAAGATCTATTTTGGCTCATGGTTTCAGCCCATCACAGTGGGGGAAGGTGTATGTGTATCAGAGGAGCTCAATTGGTGGGATCAGGTCATTCTTGTCACAGCACACTAGAAATATAGTGTGACAGGACCTTGAGGCCTAGTGTAACCCTCAGGGGCCTTCCCCTGTGTTCCTGGATCTGATCCATGCTGGGTATAAAATAATGTCCTCAGAGTGTGTCTAGACTGAATGACTCCTTATATGAATGAACAGCACAGTGAATGAGACTCGATATCCAGTCACCAAATGATTGTCGTGCCCAGGGCAGGTAGTGCCTGTTGATGCATTCGATCTATACCTGTTATTGGTACTTTGATGGGAGGACAAGGAAGGCTTACTTCTCGAGTGGCTATCTGCTAAAGACAGTAACGAGCTTGCTCTGTTATTTCAGTGGCAGTGGAAGGGAGAACAAGCTCTCTGAGGGTGGATGGGAGTCTCTCCATGTCTCCAGTATTGATGGGGGAAAAAAGGTGATTGGAAAATGGTCACACATGGTCCTCAGTGGCTTCTGTTTGTTGAACAACTATTAGATGCTGAGCACATGTTAGTTGCTGGGGTTTAAAAAATTCGCAACCAGCGATAACATTATTTCCCAAGAGAAGTTGTCTCATTTAATCCTTAAAGCAACTGTGGGAGGATCAGATGAAATATTGCCCAGGAAAAGGGTTTATAAACTGTAAAGTATTGTAAAATGTCACAAATTGTTAAGAGGATGATTAGTTTCCCTCCCCACCTCTGCAGCTTGCCCGGCAGCCTCCCAGTACAGAACTGGCACTCACCTTACCTGTCTCCTTCCCAGCTAATTGGGGAGGCTCTCCAGGCCTGATTTATGCGGACACTCACACATTCTTCCACTGAATATTATTCTAATCAGACACCTCATTATTGGAAGCCAGCCTCCTCGGGCTGCCCGGACAGGGTTATTACAGGATATTATACAGACCATTTGCATGGCCACCTTCAGGTCATTTCCATCACTTTAAGCTACTTACAGGCCCATTTTCTTCCCCATAATATTTGCCTAATTCGATTACTCTGCAGCCTCTGCTGCCTCCAAATGGAATCAGAAGTTGTAACTGGGAGCAAAGTCAGTTGCATCTGGACACACCCTCAGTGCTGTAGACCCACCGGCTCCCTGAGGACTGTGTTGGAACCAGGTTTCCAGACCCCAGGGGACTTCAGAGTTGGGGAGGGGTCTGGATGGGAAGAGACCAACTTGTGGGTTAGATCAAGACTTTATAAGTTGGGCATGTTGGTGCGCAACTTTAGTCTAGCACCTGGGAGGCAGAGGCAGGCAGCTCTCCGTTGAGTTTGAGGCCAGTCTGATATACATAGTGAGTTCCAGGACAGCCAGTGCTACACAGTGAGCCCAGCCTCAAAAGCTGGAAAAAAATATAGCACGAGAGGGTGTATTTTATAAGGAACGATCCTGTCTCTCATCTTTGCCCTAAGTTTGTGTGTGTGTGTGTGTGTGTGTGTGTGTGTGTGTTAACCAATGAGTCTTGGTCAGGCCTCAAAGCACCTATTTTTTTTCTTTGTTGTTGTTGTTGACATTCTTATCTCTGTGTTATGAAGAGTCCATTCTACAGGGTGAGAAGTCTGAGATACAAAACCAGAGCAAGGGAAGAGTGAGGTGAGGAGATGCTCATCAGAGGGAATTGAGTTACAGGGTGCTACTGCACAGCTGAGCACCTGTAAGTAACAGTTATTTGCTAGGCATTTAAAAAATTGGGAAGGATGCTGAATGCCTTCACTATAGAAAATTGATGAGTGCCTGAAGGGGTCAGATATGTTTGGCTTGATTTGGGTACTGCGTAATGTATCTATGTGCCTGGCATATGGTACCCTGTGTATATGAACATTTTTTATTGTGCACTGTTTGAATCTGTGTGTGTCCATTGTGTAAGTGTGGGTTCACACGTGTCACAGGATTCATGTGGAGGTCAGGGAGTAAGCATAGGTGTCAGTCTTTACCTTCTACCTGTGCTAGATGGGGTCACTTGTCTGATGTTGCATATACAAAGCCAGCTGGTCTGTCAGCTTCTGGAGAGCCTCCCATCTCAATATCCTATCTTGTTAGGAGTGTAGGGATTACATATGGATGCTACAGTGCCTGGCTTTTAACTCAAGCTCTCATGCTTGGACAGCAAGTGCTTAATTGGCTAAGCTATCCCCACAGCCCAATTTTATGTTTGTATGTATCATTCAAACGAAGAATAAAAATTTCACAGAGGATTCTCAACTAAGGGCCTCCTGGGAAAGTATGGATGATGTCTGGAGATGTTTTTGATTGTCATTTGTGGAAGTTTTCACTACCATGCTGAAATACTTGGAGTTGGTTATCTGTGGTGGCTTGAATGAGATGTCCCTCATGAATGCTTGGTCTCCAGTTGGTGGCTGTTTGAGAAGGCTTAGGGGGGTGAATCCTTGCTGGAGGAGATTTAGTACTTCGGGTAGGGTCTAAGGTTTCAAAAGACTCATGCCATTCCCAGTGTGCTCTCTGCCTCTTGTTTGTAGATCAAACTGTGAGCTCTCAAATGGTGCTCCAGTTGCCGGCTACCTTTGCCTCTACCTCACCATCATGGACTCCAACTCTCTGAAACCGTGAGTCCGATGAAATGCTTTCTTTTGTTTACTTTCTTTTTCCCCTTTTATTCGAAATAGATTTTTTTCTCACATAGCATATTCTGATTATGGTTTTCCCTCTCCCTAATCTTCCCAGTTCTCCCCCACCTTCCCTCCCATGTCTCTCATTAGAAAACAAGCAGGCTTCTAAGGGATAATAATGACATAACATAGCATAGCATAACATAACATAACATAGCTTAGCATAGCATAAAACAAAATATACTACAAGATACAACAAAAGATAGCACATCAGAATAGGACAAAGCAAACAAACAGAAGGAAAAGAGCCCAAGAAAAGGCACAAGAAATATCTATAGATGCAGAGACCCACTTGTTTGCACATTCTGGAATCCCATTAAAAACACCAAACTAGAAGCCATAATATATACCTAAATGGCCAGTGCAGGCTCCATGAATCCTGCCTCTGTCTCTGTGAGTTCATATGTGCACTGATTCTGTTGATTTAGAGGGTCTTATTTTTACCCAAATATGAACATTAGCATCATTTTGGGGCTAGTGGTTCAATAAGTCTTTTTCTTACATTAGTTGATATGGCATGTCCACCTGAGCCCTGCAGGTTTTTTCTTTTTTGATGGAAATTAAAGAGCCCAAATGTATTCAAAAGTCATGTGAAGCCAGGAAGTGGCTGAAGGATTGTACCATCCTTGGCCTGATTTAGGGCCTGATGTGTTTTGGTTTACACACAATCTTAGCTGTTTTCCCCAAAGCTTGATAATATCAAGATAGGTGGCTAATGGAGCTGTTGTCTCCAATCTTTCGGTTTATAGTTGTGTGTGTGTGTGTGTGTGTGTGTGTGTGTGTGTGTGCATGTGTTGACCTTGAAGCTGTCTCCTACATTGAAGTTTTAGCCCCAGGTTGCCATAAGTACTAGGGATGTCTTCTCAACTTAAACAGTGCCTTTAGTTGGGGATATGTATGGATAGACCTCTCACAGGGTGGCTTTTAGATTCTGGGGTACACAGCGATAAGGATAGGATTAGGAGAGCACTTTTCTAAGTGCTTCATGCAGGGAGGGAAGCTGGAACCTTCAAAAGGAAAAATGGGAGGAGGTTATAGAGATGGCTTAGTTGGTATGGACCTTATATTGATTCCCAGTCCCCTCTTTAAAATGCTGTGTGTGTGCTTAGAGACAGAGATAACAAGATCTATGAGACTTGCTAGAGAGCCATTTATCTGGACTAGAGAGCTTCAGGTTCAATGAGAGACTCTGTCTCAAAAAACAAAATGAAATGAAACAACAACAAACCAAGTTGGAGGAAGACTGAGGAAAGCTCTCTAAATTGACTCTTGCTCTCTTTACATATGTGCACATTATTGAATGTATATCCCCATGCACATAAAAGAACTGTCTTAGCCAAAAAGCATCTCCGTGATGTTCATTTGGACTGTATTTAGAGTTTATAGTTTTTCCAGAGCTTTGATATGATCTTCTAATGGGGCAGAAGCCAGTTCTGACTGAGGCAGTGTTTCTTTCCTGGTCTTCCTAGATAAGGGAATTTGTAGCCACATTTGGTTTGATTTTTAACAATAATAACATCACATTGCTTGTACCCAAGTGTTTCAGGAGAAATTCATTCCTTGAGCTACACTGGGTCACAGCAAACATTTTCCGTGTCAGATTTTTTGAGACTCAAATTGCATTCATTTTTGTGATGATAGAGGACGCAGAACATTTGTCTAATAAACCATCTTGAAGACCACTAAACAGGGGATCAATGCAGACTAACCAGAGGCAGGAGAGAGAAGGAGAAGTGGGGAGAGTTCACTTCCTGTCTGCCAGTCCTATTTCTGTTCAGCTGGAGGCTTGAGAGACATCTGGGTTCACTTAAGTCTCAACTGGGCTGGTGGGTAGGAGGTCACACATGTGGAAGCTTGGGAGTCACTTCCAGGCATGTCCCAGATGATGGCTTCTTATAGGACACCTATGACACCCAACCTTTATGCCTTAACTCTCTTAGTTTGTTGTAGTGAAGTCTTTCAAGAATAAAGAGACAAAGAGAGGTGAAAGACGTTTATCAACCACATGGAGTTTATTGAGTGTTAAATTCTGGCCTATTTCCTATCCTCTTTTCTTTTAAATAAAACGTTACCTATTAAACAAACCCTTTGGATACCCCACAGCACCTTTGATACTATCTTCTTCCTTTGTGGCTACCACTCCTTTGAATTTGAAGTTTATCACCACACTCCTAATTTTTACACTTGGTAGCATATGTCTTCCTCGTAGTTTGAGGATATAGCTCAGTGCTAGAGTGTTTTCTTAGAATTTGCAGGATCTTGAGTTCAACCCCCAGTGCCATCAAACAAACAAGTAAATAAAATCATATATATACTGCCACACTGTTGCATGACTTTAACTGGGGAGATGTTAACATATGTCTATCTATCCCGGATGGGGCACTGGCAAGAGACATACCGTAGAAGTAATTCCAGGATTTATTGGCGTTATAGGCACATTGGTGTAGGGTTGTTAATAGTAGCATGGCTGAGGGGTTACTTATAGAAACAGGTGAAAGGTTACTTACAGAGATATGAGAGACTCAAAGGCAGCAGAACCATAGAAAGGCCCATCAAAATTGTTAAAGACCCACAGGAGCTGCACTCCTGGAGTTCCCTGCCCAATTTATAGGTTGAAGGGACTCTCCATTCTTCCAATGGTTGTTTATTGCTTTTATGACTTTGGAGATGGGGCCTTGTGAATCTTGTGATTTTCTGAACTTCCTAAGTCTTGTAAGTTTCATGAATGTCTTGAGTGTATCAGTTACTGTCTTACTATAATGCAGTACCACACCAAGGTGACTCAGAAGGAAGTCTTTATCTGAACTTAAGGTTCCAGAGGGATCAGAGTCCATCCTGGTGGGAGACGTGGCAGCAAAGGGAAGGCATGGTGGCAGGAAAAGGAAGCAGAGAGATCATATTTTCTACTTCAGATGCATGTGTGTGTGTGTGTGTGTGTGTGTGTGTGTGTGTGTATGTGTATGTGTATGTGAGAGAGAGAGAGAGGGGGGGAGAGAGAGAGAGAGAGAGAGAGAGAGAGAGAGAGAAAGGTGGGAGAGGAGAAGAAGGGGAGAGACAGACAGAGATAGGGGGAGTGGAAGTAGGGCGAGGCTATGAACTCTCGAAGTCCATCCCCAGTGATGTACTTACTCCAGCTACTCCACATCTTCCACAACCTCCCCAAAGCTCCACCAATTGGGGATCAGTGTTTAAATGCCTGAGCCTATGGGGTACATTTCTCCTTTGAACCACCATGCTGAGCCTTTTAAGTGTCTTTAGCTTCCCAAGCCAGTGAGCTTCCTTCTCTTTCTAGGTGGGAATGTTGCCGTGTGTGTGTGTGTGTGTGTGTGTGTGTGTGTGTGTAAAGTTTACATAGTTTTACATATCTTAAAGTGCATACAGAAAATATCACATAAATGTTCAACTTGGTTTTCTTCCTTCAACATAATTGGTGATTATTCATATGATTCTTACTATCTTGGTTCATTGTTTCAACTACATATAATTTTCATTGTATAGCAATTCTAAAGGCATCTGTCCAGTCTTCTGTTAATGTTGTTTCTTTTCATCATTACTGTTGGGCATCCAAATATTCATTTATGCAAGGTGACATGGGTCTTCTCTTCCTCTGGCTGTCACAACTTTTCTAGAACATACAATAGTGCCCTTTGACCTTAGGATATATTTTTCAAGACTGCTAGTGGTGCTTGACAATAATAAATAATAATAAAATAGAATAATTGTAACAATACACTGCAATAAAAGTTATTTAACACCTCTGAAATAGACTACTTTCAAAATTTTTTATTTTATACTTGTACTGGTTAGGTTTTTGTTTGTTTTGATTTGCTTTTGTCAATGTGACAATGTGGGAAGAAAAAAATTTTATTTTATTTTATTTTTTTGGAGGAAAATGAGGCTTTTTATTGGGGCCATGGTGCATGCACAGGAGGAGGTCATGAGAAGGGAGTGACAATGGGAATGTGTCACCTCTGGGCAGCTAGTGATGATGTGCCACTGAGTCCCTTGGGCCAGCTGAGGAGGTGACTTATTGGCAACATTCCTTCCTTTTTCTTATCATAAAGAGCAGAATCAAAGGGGAGTGGTGGTGATGCAAGGATAGGGACATCGGCTCTCTTAAGTTGCTTCTTGTTGTCCAAGGACATCATCAGTTCTGGGGTACAGTTGATTCTCACCACTGGGACACAGTCAATAGTTGTGGGCATCAGGCGTTTTTGTAATCCTGTAAGAGGAACTGGTTAATCATTTGTTTGGAAATTTTTGAGATTTGTCATTGGAGGAATGTGGAGAAGAGGTTGATGGAACAAGGTCAAATAATAAAAGCAGAAAAAATGAGAAGAAGAGGAGGAAGAGGAGGAGTCATCATCGTCGTCAGTAAGGGCAGTATCTATTTCTATATGGATTTTTCAAAGGCCTAGGGATCAGAGGCATTGAGTTCTTCCTTATGTCTTTTGGAGTTGTTGGATTTTGGTCTTTACTATACCGACATTGAAATAGAAACAGCATTCTTGGAGAAAAGGCAACGGCCACCCTCATCAGCTGTAAGGTCTAGTCCTCGTTGGTTTTGAAGTGCCACTGCTGCCAGGGAATTGATCTGTCCTTGGAGAGTGAGTGTGGTTTGGGCCACCTGTTGAAGATTTTGGAAGAACTAGGAAGAGAACTGATGGTACGAGATTAGGGAGGTGGCCAGTCCTGTGGTTCCTGAGGCAACACCCATGGTTATTCTCGCAATGGCCAGGAGGGGCAGAATTTGAATTGCCCTTATGTTATGCTAGATGGTTATTGAGTGCCCACCTAAGATTGGTAGGAGCTCTTGTCCATATATCACCCTTAATTTAGGGAGGAGAAACACCAGTGTGCAAATTCTTTCTTAATGAGAAAATGTCTCTATAAGATTGGTCTCTAGTCTGTGGGGGCATTTTCTTGATTAGTGTTTGATGTGGGAGGGCCCAGCCCATTATGGGTGGGGCCACCTCAGAGTAGCTGGTCCTGAGTTGTTAAAAAAAAGAAGCAAGTTCAGTAAGCCATGGAGAACATGACAGTAAGCAATGTTCCTTCATGGCCTCTGTATTAGCTCTTACCTCCAGGTTCCTGCTTAAGTTCCCGTCCTGACTTTTCTCAGTGATGGACTGTAAACTGTAAGCTGAAATGGACTGTTTCCTCTCCAAGGTACTTTTGGTCATGGTGTTTGTCACAGCAATCGAAAACAAAGTAGGACAATACTTTTGAGCCACAGTTGACCATGAGTACCTACAATGGGGGAAGGTAAAATTGTCTATAAAGGCCTAGTTAGGAGTTGAGCTGCTGCATTATGGAAGTTTTACATCTTCCACCATAAGTAAAGGCAGGTATGCACACCAGGGCATCTGTGAGGGTTGGCCTTCACTGTTGTTTTGACTGGACTTAAAATTTCTCTTGAGGCTGATGAAGCACACCTGTGGGTGTATCGCTGAGGGATTTCCAGAGAGAATTACCAGAAGAGGAAAGACTTATCCTGAATACTGTCACTAGCATCCTATAAGTAAGTGACAACACCACACTTGGGGAAACATGCACATCTTCACCCCAGACAGGGAATCACTGACCTATGAAAGATGCCACTAAAGTCCAAGTTGGTGAACCCAATATGTTATAGAATTGTGGGTGGGAGGTTACTTATAAGAGCAGAAATGACTCAAAAACAACTGCATTACCCAAAGTCTACCCCAGTATGGGTGGAATTTCACAAAGCTGGGAACTTAGAGCATATTATACAACTTGTAGACAGCTTAAGCTCTTGGAGAGTGTGTCTTTAGGCAGCTCAGTTGGTTTGAGCCTCTTCCAGGCACCTGGTCTTGTCTGAGAGTGTCTTTAAGAAGCCCCTATTTTTTATATAAAAGCTTGGAGAAAGAGAAACTTTCTCATTGGAAGTCTGGTCAGTTTGGGGAAATTCCTGATGCCTATGAGTAGTTAATTTCCCAGAGTTTAATGAACTTTTCTTCAGGATAGAATGCTTCAAATCCCTTCCTGAGTCTTAACAAGCATCCCTCCAAGATGGAATGTTTTAGCTTGGAGGAAATTGTGGCACAATAGCTGGGGTTTAGACAGGATACAGAGAAGAAAGCCATGGCAAGAGCCAGCACACCTTTCTGCTTCCTGGTTTGGTGTGAATTGCTCTCCACCACACCCTCCTGCAGTGATTGGTTGGCCACTCTGAACTGAGCACAAAGAGCCTTCTTCCTTTAACTTGTTACTACTAGGTGTTTTGTTAAGGAGACACAAAGGCAGCTAATGGTTATCTGTTGGTCCATCAGCACTTGACACTGCCAGGCTTTGTGCTTTGCTCTGGTGAATATAGAACAGTACAGGGTTGTTTTAACATGCATTTTCCTCCCATACGACTGGTGAGGTTGAACATCTTTTCACGATTATAGTATTTGGGTTTCTTCTGTGAGTCAACTGTTCAGGTTCTTTGATTATTTTCTCATTGGAATGTTTGCCTTTTTCTTATTGATTTGAGTGTTTTATGTGTGCGTTTCTCTCTCTGCACTGGCACGTGCACGTGCATGTGCATGCTTGTTCTGATTGTTAATCCACCTTGGTCATAAGCATGCAGTTAATATATCAAGTTCTGACCTAACCTTTCATTTGCTCATGGAGACTTTTGTTCAACAGAACCTCTTCATCTCTCTTAACGTGAAATTAATCTTCTTTGTTTTTCTGGGCAAGCTAGGACTTCTAGAAGATGCTGATACAAGGGACACAGGAGGGTGTATTAGGGGGAGAGCTGTCTGGAAGAAATGTAAATGGCAGTCAATCTAGGTGGAAAAGCTCTGTTGAGGAGAGTTGGGAATTGCACAACTGTAGGAATACTTTTCTTTTTTTTAGCTATTTTATTGGATTCTATTATTTCTACCTCCTTTAAAATTCTTAATTCTACCCTGATCCCTTATAATCCCCCAACACAAGGTAGGGGAGAAAGAAGGTTAGAGGTGAAAGGGGGGCTTAACCTCTTTAGAGTACTTCCTGCTGATTAGGGGCATCAAGTTCCCCGGGGCAAGTTCAATCTTCATTGTCAGAATATCCAGCAATCTAGTATTCTAGCAATCCAGCAAGAGCAAACACAGCACAGGAATCAGCAGCAGCAACAGCAAGGAAGCAGCAGGAAGCAGCAGCAGCAAGGACCAGCAGTAGCAGCATGGATCAGCAGCAGTAGTAGGAACCAGCAGCAGCAGCAGCAGCAGCAGCAGCAGCAGCAGCAGCAGCAGCAGCAGCAG
>JADRCH010000013.1:12908327-12957355 GCA_019843965.1 Rhynchomys soricoides
AGCAGCAGCAGCAGCAGCAGCAGCAGCAGCAGCAGCAGCAGCAGCAGTAGCAGGAACCACCAGCAGCAGCAGCAGCAGCAGCAAGGACCACCAGCAGCAGGCACCAGCAACCACAAGGACCAACAGCAGCCATAGCAGTAGCAGGGACCAGCAGATACTACAGGTCCTCTTGGGGTGCTTGCATTATATGCTCTCAAGAGTCCCAAGAATCCCAAACATAAACAATCTGCAGCTGGCAAAAATCTCACCTCTCCTAGAGCACAAGGCAATCACAGATAGTGATTGTGGACAAACTGAAGCAGCCCCATATCCCACACCTGGGATTAAAACAAAAACATATTCACATAACACAACTGGGTTTTTAAAGAAACCAAAACCCTCGCTACAGCTGACCTCAGACCCTAGGGGTCGGTTAGAGGTTTGTAGGTATACAGGGTGGTTGCTCGAAATGCAAGGGATTACAGAGTCCTCATTCAGATTGATATACGTAAGAGCATGGAGAAAAATTATGAGTAATTACAGTAAGACGAGGAAAGATCCTGAAACTCTCAGGCCAACCAAGCCACACGTCCCCTGCATCTGGAGTCCGTACTCCTGATCCTCCTACGCACTATGCCTTAGTTGGTTTCTATAAGTTCTCCCTCCTTTCTTATTGCCCTGACAAATTTGGGGGTACCAGTCACTTCAGAACCTTAACACCACCTGCGCCGGATAGTGTTATGTCAACTTGACTCAAGCTAACGTCATCTGAGAGGAGAGCCTCAATTAAGAAAATATTTTCATAAGATGGGTGTAGGCATAAATTTTTTGCAACCTACTTTTAATAAACGTTCAACCTCTCCTCTAGCCCACCGCCCAGCAGAGGGAGTGGGAGAGAAAAGTTCTTAGGATGTGGGGGAAGTGGATCCATTTCCAATAGTTCCTTGGGGACCAAGCTTGATCTTCTTTGGCAGCAGTTCAGTCCCGTAGCAAACACCAGATACGACTCAGCAGCTGCAAACCAGTCCTCTAGGCAGACAGACACCATACATGAACCGGTAGCTGTAGTTCAACACTGGAGAAACTGCAAGGCTCGCCAAACAGCCCGAGGCAAAGCCATGCAAGCTGCCAAAGGACCTCACCAGTAGTTCTTGGGTGAGTTTCTCTCAATGGCAGCATTACCATAAGTTGAGCTCAGCAATGCTATGTAAGATGAACCAG
The DNA here is from genome assembly GCA_019843965.1 of Rhynchomys soricoides. Taxonomy (NCBI): domain Eukaryota; kingdom Metazoa; phylum Chordata; class Mammalia; order Rodentia; family Muridae; genus Rhynchomys; species Rhynchomys soricoides. Next base: position 12,909,528 of record JADRCH010000013.1, read on the forward strand.
TACATGCATGTCGGAATAGTGAGGTAGAGCAACAAAACCAAAGCTCAGTGCCCATCTCCCACTGTCTGTGGGGTCACATTTATACTCCTTCATCACAGGTCCTTTCACACGTTTGCTTTATCAAGACACCCTTTCACCTGTGTGCCCCAGGAAACCATCATCTGGGATAACTAACTTTCCAAAGAAACCAGAAGTTTCCACTGCAGATGGGGCTATAGGCAAGTCTGTAGGACATTTTTTCAATTAGTGATTGATGGGGGAGGTTCCAGCCCATTGTGGGTGAAGCAACCCTGGGCTGTGGTCCTGGGTTCTAGCAGAAAGCATGCTGAGCAAGCTGTGAGGAACACACCAGTAAGGCTTCTGTGACAGCTCCTGTCTTCAGATTCCTGCCCTGTTTGAATTCCTGTCCTGAGGGTGGTGGTGGTGGTGGTGATGGTGATGATGATGATGATGATGATGATGATGATGATGATGAAGAAGAAGAAGAAGAACAGTACCATGGAAGTGGAAGCCAAATAAATCCTTTCCTCCCCAGGTTGGTTTGGTCTTGATGTTTCATTGAAGCAATGGAAACCCTAACTAAGATAGCACATTACTAAAACCTACTTGTAAGAAATTCAGCTTTCTTTGGGAATTTCCCCATATACACAGGTTTCCTCTTGTGTATATGAACTGAGAGTCAACTATCCCCTGAGCTCCTCACTCAGTTATTAGTAACTGTATGTGTGTATTAGTTACTGTTCTCACTACAGTGGCTCGCTGTTTAAGAAGGAATACAGTCCATCAGAGAGCCTGGTGTCAGGAATAGGGTGTGACCAGCTACACCCTGATTGTGTGTCCACAATCAGGAAAGGAGAAGCAGACTGGAAGTGAAGTTGGGGTTTTCAGCTACCCACTTTTTCTAGGAAATCTCCATCTTCTAAAAATGTCACAACCTTCCAAAGCAGAGCCACCACTTGGGGACCAAGAATTCAACCCCTAGGCTTACAAGGGATATCTGACATTGAAACCACAATGGGTGTACACCATCTCCTACAGCTTGGGGTTCTCAGAAACAGGGGCGTGTGTTGTACTTTGATGCTTCTGTCCTTTGAGGAACAGAAACCCCTCTTGTGCTAAGTTGCACCATTCTGGTTTGGTGCTGAGGTTGGGGGTCCGGGGGTCTTTTCTCTGTGGATCGAGTGATTTCCCCTTTTTAATCTTCTGTACCGTGTTTGATCCATCTCTCTCTTTGTGCCCACATGTCTGTTATCTTAAGGCTGTTTTGGAGAGCGTTTTCTGGAATCTGGTAGTTGAGCTCATCAGCATTTCTCAGTGCATATTCCAGCTTGAAGAGAAACATCTAGTCATGATGCCAGCAGAAGCCTCTTATTTAAGGGATGCCAACACACACAATAGCATAATTAAGAGAAGTTTGTCCTTGGGAAAAATTTGCAGAAAGGGTTTATAATTGCAAGGACACAGAGTTAGTGTGAAGGCATCTTGACTCATAATAATCTCTAAGGCTTCTTTATCAATTCACGGCCAGGTGACATTACTCTCAAGTGGTAAGTAATTGGCTTATCAGGGCTCTCTGGCACTTGTGACTGCATATCTTGGTGGGGTGAGGTGAAGCATCATTCACTGACCAGAGATGGATCATATTTATTTCACTGCAACACAGTCTTAGAAGTCAGTAGTAGCATGGCATTCTTGCAAGTAGCCTCAGGATGGTGAGTCTGATACCCTGGGATATTTTCTTAGTAGGAGTTATATTGCATTCGTGGTTGTTGTTTTTCAAGGACAGAACATAGAGTAGAATTAACGTGGCCCCATGAAGGTTGGGAGCTATTGTTTTGCTTTGAGAGAAGATACATCACGGGTGATAGAGACCTTGCTTTGTAGCAAGAGAGGAGCAGGGACTGGCTGGTTAGAGCTGGGAAGGAGGTGACAGTGAAGCCTGCTCCACACTTCTCTTCACTCAGACACCTGATGTGTGGAGCTTGTGTGGGATTTCTCCGAGGCCTTTTGGGAGTTTGCTTACTCTTGATTTCACAATAGCATAATTTCAAAATAGGGCTCCCTACCTGGAAGAAGTTACCAGGGCAAGTTAAGTCCTATATTTTAAGATGCTTAAATATAGACGTCCTTCAGTGACTGACAATTGTCTGAGGGTCCCTGGAAGTATTTCTGTTAATTCTTTTTCAAAAGATTTGGGCAAGATGCTGCCAAGTGGGCAGTTGGTTTGCTGTAGCAACTGTATGTATGTTTGTTACACTCAATTAAACATCAACATTTTGTTGCGTGAAATATTTAAAAAGCAACCCACAATACCTCGGCAGTGCACCAGTGAGCAGGCCGGCCTGTTGTCATCTCAGCAGACTCTCTGACACGAGCTTCAAAATCTCTCTACCCTACTCCTTAAGTTCCCGTTGGTGAGTCATTGCCAAGCCAGCCCCACGCTTCCAAATTCCCATGGCTTTTTGGGGTGCACTTCTCACAAACCCATGCTTTGCCTCTATACCTTTCTTTCTGGAACCCAGTTGAGTCACCCCGTGAAGGAAAACACCACACAAACTTAGTTCAGTAACTCAATTGCTGGGTGCAACAACTAGCTTCCTAATCTTGTAAGACATTCTAAATATAACTTCTCTGGTGGTGAATCCTGGCGGATCTGCCATCTAAACAGGGGGCCTCTTGTTAGCTACATTTTGTCCTACAATCTCTCCCCATCCAAAAGCAAGACCCCCATTTCCTGCCTCTCCTCTTCCCCTCTCTGACCTGGAAGTCCTACCTACTCCTCACCCAGTTATTGGTTCCTAAAAATCTTTATTCATTAGGGGAAGGTTCACAGGAAGTCACCTGAGTACATGATTTACTCCTCATCCCAGACAGCTCCTCCTGGGTAAGTGGAATTAGCATGAAAATACAAACAGCACCAGGGCTATCCACAACAATATTTTCCAAAAACCAAACCAAACCAAAACAAAAAACCCCAAAAACCTTTATTTAATGTGTATGTGTGTTTTGCCTGCATGTATGTCTGTGTACCTCACATGTGCCTGGTACCCACAGAGGCCAGAAGAGGGCATCAAATCCCCCAAGGCTGGAGATACAGATACTTGTGAGCTGCTGTGTGGATGCTGGGATTCAAACCCATGTCCTCTGGAAGAGCAGCAAGTGCTCTTAAACACTGAGCCATCTCTACAGTCCCTAGATTAAACATCTTGAGCACAGAGCAAAGTGGTGACCACATAGTCTTAGCATCCTGCCAGCATTAGCATCAACAATATTCACTGGCTAATGGAATATTTTCAGATCAACTAATTTAATAATCCCAATGCTTTGTTCTGTCAAACAAATCTGTCAGTATTCTATAGATAAGCTTTTGCTTAGTCCCTAAAACAGTGACTGGAAGTGCTCTGTATACAGGAAAGATCAAATCAAACATGGGTCCTGCCCTTAAGAGCTTTCGGAAGCCTGGTGATGGTCGTGGAAAGGATAGTGAACTGTGGATGACTATTGGTAAACAAGCCTTCGCTCTTGCTTGCCTCCCAAATGTCCAACTCTCTTGAGGATATCTCTGGGCACTATCTCTACTTCTAAGACCTCAAATTCCTTCCCGTGGCTCTGTCCCTGCCTCTAGGTTTCTCTTAGGGTTTATGATAACTCTCTATGTCCGAGGTCATGCCAACAATAGGAGCTTCAGCATTGCTGCAGCCCCAAATGTGTGTGTTGGCCTTTAATCATTGCCTCAAAGGGCAGTGTGGGCAGAACCCTAGAAGAGTAATGGTTCTTAAGAGTATCCATGTCCAGCAGGAGGCCACCTGGGAGCCAAACTCTACTTCCATGTCCCACTTGCTGCCTTGTAACTTTGGAAAGAGAAGGCAAACCTGTAATTTCCAGAAGCTACAGGCTGGACCAACAGCCCCACATTCCTCTTATGATTTCTGAACAGAGGTTGTTCTTGGAGCTGATCTTCCCCTGAAGGAATCTGTTCTGGAGCTGTAAGGAGGGCATCAGGATGTCTGGGTCATCTTTGGATCAGAGACTAACACCTGGAGTCAGTGGTCCCTGAGCCTGTGGCCCAGACCAGCAGATGTTCCCTGTGCACTGGGTAGAAAAGAGAGCAGAGGCCACTTCTGCAGTGTTGGAAGAGCTGTCACAAGAATAAAGCATACTTGCTGAGGACTTTTTGCACTGTGCAACATGCCAAAGTGACATATATGGAATTTTATTTCCTAGATTATAGGAATAAACACTCAAATCTATATTAAATATAATTATTTTTCTTCCTGTATACTCACTCAACAATCCACATAGATGTATGAGAGTAAATGCTGGAGACCATACATGTATTTCTGGGGCTTTTGATATGATCTTGTTGAGAAAGTATGGCGGACTCTTGTATTAGTCAGGTCTCCTTAGAGGGACAGAACCAATAGAACACATAATGATATGTGTAATTATATTTCAATACATCAATACATAAAATCAATACATTGTATATCATATATCAGTATATCTCAATAGATTTAAAATATAGTTAATTACGCAGCAGACACCATCCAGATGTCCCAGAATTCAATTTTGTTTTCCTGCTGCTAGTGTCAGATCCCATGAGTTGAGGGCTCAATCCCACAATCCTGTTCTCACCTCACCCATACGTTAGATCTCATTCTACATTTCAGACCTTTTTATCCGTGCTTCTTACTGACAAGCTACATGGGGATTGCTCCAACCCCCTCTTGGGGGTTTCATTTAATAGAACAGCCCAAGGACTTCAGGGAAACCCCCACTAGTTTACTGTAGCTACATTGTAGGGAACAGAGTTGCAAAGCTGTGTGGGGCAAGGCATGTGGGAAAGACCACATCTGTCTCTGAGCCCATGACTTCAGCTATGTGGAAGCCATCCTTCTGAGACTCTCTGAAGGTTTCATTACATAGACATAATTCATTAAATTATTAGACTTTCTTCACAGCCTGGAGGTTGGCAGTGGAACAAGGCTGGAAGACCCAGCCCTTTAGCCCTGCCTCTGTATTCAGGTAGCCAGCCCCCTCATCTGCCTCTGGGCTGCCAGCCATCAGCTAGCTATTCATTAGCATACAAAAAGACGTGTGTTACCTCGGACATTTTAAGGATTTTAGTAGTTGTATGCCAGGAAGCCAGAAGACCAAATATGTATTTCACACTATCACACCATTAAATCCCCAAATCCTTTGATGTGGGTGTCTCTTGTTAGCGCCATTTTGTAGAAAAGGACCTTGAAACTCATACAGAGTAAGTTACCTGCTCTAGGCTCAGTAACCCTTGCCTGCTTGCCTGTGACTTGACGGTAGGCTGGTCTGCGTTCAAAGCTAATTCTTCTTGCCACTGACTATGTGACTCACCCCGCAGCCTTCTTTTTCCCCAGCTTTCCTCAAGTTCCATAAACATCAGGCTTGATTTAGTTGAGAGATGTGCTAATCAGTTTTCGGCCACTATAACAAATTCTCAACTTAGAATAAAGGTAAATTTGGCTTTATGTTTTTAGAGGGTCTAGTCTAGGATGAGATGAAGTAGTTACTTTAGGCCTCTGGTTGGTGTGCTGGGTAGCAACAACGAGGATTAGGGTTGAGCAAACCTCTTCCTCATCACCAGCCTGGAAGTGAGAACATAAGTCCTCACAGTCACTTTCAAGAGCATACAACCAGTGAGCCCAGACCTCTGGCTACTTCCTGTCTCCCAAAGGTTCTGTCATTTCCATAAGGCATCACATGGGAGATCAAGCCTTTAAAACATGAATCTTTTTGGGATGCTTATTCAAACCACAGTAGATAGTAATGGAAGAGTTTGCTGTGATTTCCACAGCCAGTGGGGATTGCCAATGTATCAGCCAGGAAGCTGGTATAGCACCCTTTCTATAGCCAGACACTGGGCTTTGTCTTCTACCTGGGTCCATCCACCAGATCAAGAACAAGCACAGATATTAACAGTTCCTCTCCTGTGTCTCTGGTGAATTCCCAGTGTCCCCAAGTAACTAGAAGCTCTTCTTTTTTTAAGTTATGCTGGACACAATGGGTCCATCACCTGACCATTGATGAGCTTTATTTGTTTCAGTCCCTTAGTGGTACATGACTCTGTCTCAACTTTGATGCTTGGAGATGAATCTTCCTGGATTTTTTTTTCTTAAAAACAACAACAACAACAACAACAACACCCAAAACCAAAATCCAACTGCTAATGTTTTCTTTATTTTCAGAATGGTTTTATTTTATATTTATGTTGATGTGTATCTCAGTGTGTATTTATGCATGTGTGTGTGTCAGAGCCCATGGAGGCCAGAAGACGGAGTTGGATCTTGTGGAGCTGGAGTTGCAGGTGGTTGTAAGTTACCCAATGTGGTTGATAGGAACTGAACTTGGATCCTCTGGAAGAGCAGCAAGCTCTCTTAACTTCGGAGCCATCTCCTTAGCCCCATGGCTGTTTTTTTCCCTAGTTCTTCTGGAAGTCAGAGATGTTTTCTGCTTTTTCATCCACTAGCTAGGCTTCTGCTTAAACCTTGACAGACCTCTCTGAAATCAGGGAGAGTGCCTGCTGGGAGACCAGATCCACTGGACTCACAGACATCAATAGTAGCTTGATTGGGCTTTGTGATTTGGGGCCAGGAGTGGGGCTCTGCTTCTGAGTCCCTTTCCTTAGATCCTAAATTGCCCCCTTCCCACATGGCCCTTTAATAGCATTCCAGCATGTCTTGCATCTGTGGCTCATAGACTTTACCAGCTGATTCTATCACAAGGTCCAAATTTCTTTGTAGGAAGTGATGGTCCCCTGGGGAAGTATGATTTTAATCATCCCATAGCAATTCATCAGATGTCTTGGTTTGAGATGAGGTGGGTCCAAGAGGACTAAGAGAGAGAAAGCCTGCTACAACAAATGGCTACTTCTCTTAGTCAGGCCTGTAGCCTGATTTTTTCCTCCCTGGATTTTGTACTCTTTGAACTTGTAACTTTGACAGTTTTCAACTGAGAGAGATTTTGCCTCTCTAGGGTTTAGTACTATCTGGAAACATTTTTGGTGTTGCAGCTATGGGTATCTAGTAGGGTAGAGTGGCTAAAAGCTGTATCTTCTTTCTGCAGGTTTTACTAAGGGAGATGAAGAAGACCTATTCAGGCAGGGATAAGGAATTAGCAATGCCTCCCCCCACCTACGAGCATCTAGCAGGTAGAAAAGCCAGGACATAACTCAGTATCCTATAACACAAAGAGTTACCTGGCCCCAAATGTCAGTGGTACTGGGGTAGAAGGAAGGTACCCCAAATTTAAGGTGCAGAATTTGTCCTTGAGGCTGTGGCCAGCAAGAACCCCAATTCTTTGAATGTAAAGTACTTATGAATACCTTTCATAACATAGAGAGGAGTCCTTCAAACACAGAGAAGCTTAGTGGGTAAGCTGTGTGGTCATTATTGAGACAAGCTTCCAATCACAGTGGGGTGGCCCAAGAGGCGTGGCTGGCTATGTGCTCTGGTACATGCTATACTAAGCTGAGATCTTTTGGTGTCTCCATCAAGCATATGATCTGGATAACCTGATTTGGCATTTTCTGGGACCTGGTTTGTATTAGGTTTTTTTCTGATGCTGTGATAAAGCATCATGACCAAGAGCAACTTTTGAATGAGAGTGTGTTTTGGCTTACAGTTTCAGAGAGGTTAGAGTCCATCCTGGTGGGAAAGCAGGGCAGCATGGAGCCAGGATGGTATCAGGAACAGATGGCTGAGAGCTCATGTATCAACGACAAGCACAAACTGAACAAACTGGCTGTGAAGCTACTTTCAAAGGCTGCTCACAGTGATATACTTCCCTCAACATGGCTACACCTCTGAAAATTCTCTTAACAGTATCACCAACTGGGACCAAGCGTTCAAACGCCTGAGTCTGGGGGGCACAATTCTTCAAATCACCATGTTGACCATCTGTAGAACTTGAGGGGATGGGACACAGCGATTCAGATGCACATCCAAGGCATCTCCTTGTTCTTTTCTTTACATTCCCCAGGCATTTATCCCATCTTTTTTAGGCCTGCCCAATACTGCAGTACCCACGTCCTTCAATGCTTCCTTTTATTGAGATCTGAGAGCAAGATAGAAAGGTCTCTGCCTCTGTACCACTGAGAACACCTGCAACCACCATGCTCCAGGTAAGACTGGCCCAGGTCTCAGGAACAGAAAGGCCCATCTTCTCCTCTGTGGAGGGAAGCAAAGATGTTCTCTTCCCACAAAGAGACAGAGGAGAATTTCTAAGTAACATAACCTATCTGGTCCTAAAACCAAGTTCTTAGTGATCATCATCAGTGAAGGTGCAGCAGGATCCATGTTTGTCATAAAAACCAAACCAAACCAAAATACAACAACAACAACAACAACAACAACAACAACAACAACAACAAAAACAGCCATGATTGGGGATCACCCAGATCCATGTCCTCCTCTGCACAGTGGAAGTTCAAAGGTGACTTGTGGCAGAGATGATGAGCATCAGAACGGTCATAGATGACAAATGTGACTTGAAGGCCACTGGGAGTTGACCTCACCCACATGTGTATGGGAAACATTAGGAGAAGCCCAGTACATCCCAGCACACCTAAGTGCTTCTGTGGTAAGGAAGGCTCTTCTGTTCAGGCCCCAACTCTCCACTTGATTGCCTGCTAGAAGAAGTGTAGCACTTGATAAATCAGTTCACATCCATTATCTCACAAGAGCCTTGGTTGTTCTCTCTCTCTCTCTCTCTCTCTCTCTCTCTCTCTCTCTCTGTCGTTCTCTCTCTCTCTCTGTGTACTGATTTCCCAATAATGAGACTAGAGTTCATGAGGTTAAGTGAGTTGCTCAAGGTTACATGCCTACTATAGAGAAGGCATTAGAGCCTATGTCTTTCTATTCCAAATCCCTCAGAGAGGCTGCTCTATTAGGAGGCTGGTGAGTGACATTCTCTGCTTCAGCTCTATTGTTTCTGGAAAATTCATGGAGACTCTGCTCTAGGTACCTGGCTTCTTTGTGTTCTGCATCCACTCATCTACTGGGATTACTTTCTCTGACTTCTCTCTGGTCCCTCTTTCTGACCCTTTCATCCCTTAGGTCCCACACTAGTGCAGCCAATTGCCAGCCTGGCATCCTAGTTGGTTTGACCCACCTGATCCATGCATCTGTCTCTTGGGCTGCAAGCAGATTTACAAAGAGGCAGAGAGAAAGGCTCTGGCTGGGGTCTGGGTGCTCTCTAAGTTTGAGAATGCATTTGCTCCTTCTCTGTGGCTCACTCAGATGCTCTGAGTGACTGGGTCTCAGTCTTTCTCAATGCAGAATGGCTGGCTCTGCTCCATATTCCCAAGGCTTGCACATTCATTCTGTCAAAAAAAAAATGATTAAAAAATAAAACTGAACTTAATCCCAACAGAGACTTGGTATGTCCATTTGCACACGAGCAACTTTGGATCCCCTGAAGTTACATCTCAGGATCCTTGGTAATCTCCCCTTAGACTGAAATGGCTAAGTTATGCTCCGTTTTCTCTTTGGTCCTAAGGGCTTTCTCCCTCCTTCCTGGCTCTAGAGATGCTTCTGGCCTGGACCTACCTGTATAATCAGAGCTGCAGGCTTGTTTCCAAGGTACTTAACATGATCCACTGAAGAGCTGTTGGGCCAGGGAAAGGGAGGGCCTGCACAAGGGGCAAAGGTGTGTGTATGTATGTGCATAGGCACCAGTGCACAGTGCAGGGTATGCCTTTACCTGCTGATGAAAAGCCAAAGGCCCAAGTTTCATAGCATATCCATATACACATTCATATACATGTACATGTTCTGTGTATGTACCTTGGCTCTGACCCTGTGTCTCCTTGTCCATCCCAGGTCATCTTTAGGCAGCTTTCATTTTCATTTAAGACAGTTTAACACACACTTTCTATGATGACCCAGGTAGTTGGACAGTAAGGAACTAGGAGAGACAGGGATAACTTTTGTACTTTGTTCCATCCCCCCATCCCTGTTGCCAAAAGCCAGACCCTGGGTCCCATATCCTCCCAACAGGGCCCTTACATACTTTAGTATTGGTATCTCCAAGAGAAGCCAGCCCCGTGTGTCTCTTGTTGTTTTTCCCTGCAGACCCAGGCAGTTAGGGCAGAAGGCTGCCACAGTCAGAAGGCTAGAAGGATCCAGAGAATGAGACAGGGGATCTACTGCAGACCATGCCTGCTGAGCAAGTTCTGTCACCTCCTCCCAGTGCCTTTAAAGGTGAATCTGAGCCAGTCTGATGCTGAAGGAAAGGGATCCTTGAGACACATGTGGGGCTGTGTGCTGCGTTCCAGCCTTGGATATAGTAGACCAAGCAAGAGGCAGTTTCTTTTCTGCCTCATGGAGCACATGACCTCATGACATGATAGCACAGATGCATTAATATGGAGAAGTGAGACACAAGCAAAGAGGGCAAAGATCAAGGTCCATGGAGTGTCTTGGAAGGGCCAGCGAAGGCCTGGAGGGTGCTGTCTGGGCTGCAGTGTATCTGTGGTTGGGCAAGAGAAATAAGGACATCAGAGGCAAATGTAGCGAGGGGGAGGAGTATAGCACTGCTGAATAATGACAGAGGGCCTGCTGCAGGTGCATGTTCTGGAACTAACAGCTCCATGGCCTGGACAGGGGGAGGGGCAGGCTTGACTTCAACCATCTCTTGGAGACATTGAAGGACAGTTCCAAGGATTGTCAAAGAACTTCAGGGCTGATACAAATGTAACCATGGGAGGGACCAGCATGGTAGCAGGGGTGAAAGCTGTATGGGTATTCTTTTAGGAGAGCAACAGTCAATGGAGGGGGAGGGGCTCTTTAGCTGGCTGCAGGCCTCTCCGGCATCAGTGTGTCCACTTGTCACTTGAACTCCCTCACGGTTGTTGTGAAAAGTGAACGAGATGATGTGAACCTTAGAAATCAATGAAATGACAGTGTCATGTGTAATTTCGGTTCACTGTCATTTCTGACGATGGCATGTGTAATTTTGGTCCATTGTCAAGCAGGAGGGAGAGGGGCAGGGCTGGGGAAGCCCTGAGAGAGGCAAGAAGTAAGCTTCCAGATGTAGCATTCAAGAGATCTCCCATCTCTCCTCAAATCCATTCTGACTCCTCCCTCCCTCATGGCCAGGGCAAGACCTACCAAGGGGGCATCCCTGACAATCCTAAGACCCTCTGTTGCTACTCCTTGAGGGTCTCTGTCACCTCACCAGGCAGGTCCTGGAGGCAAGATCTGGCCTTCATTCACGAGGAAGAGTTGGATACTTTTTTTTGTGGCCAGTGGATTTAATGTCCTCTGAAAGACCTGCTCATGTTTTTTCACAGGCCCTGCCCCACGATGATTGGATTGGCCTGTTCTGAACACAGTGGTTTCTTGGACCCACTGGATCAACACCACCTGCCAACTTGCTAGGAATATGGCTTCCACACCCAACCCAGGCTTGTAGGACCAGGAATCTGAGGATGTGATTCAGATGTCACATTTGTGAGGACTTTAGCCTGTGGTGACTATTGACTAGGACAAGGGTACTTTCGTTGACTGACTGGAACAATTTACCTACACAGTAAAATTCATTTTTTATTTTTTGCCTCTGCTTTATCCTTTTCACTCTTTTGGGGGGGGGGAGTGTGTTTCTCTCATCTTTTCTTTCCCTCCTGTCCTGATAGGACTCTAAACTTTTAGCTGATGCAATCCCCAAATTTATGTGCATTGGAAACATCTCTAATGCATCTTTAACAAAGACCAATCAGGGGCTATGAATTATAGAATATAAGTGCAATTGGTAGAAATTGGCTTCATCAGGGTGACAGGGGTCAATCTGAGGACAAGACCCAGAGCTGGTGAGGATGTGGTAAGAAGGACCTGTTGACTCACCTGGGCTGGTGAACTGCCTTACTTGTTTTGGCAAGTAATCTGGCAAATATAGTGCTACTTATTTATTTACTTTAGAGGACCATATAGAATGCCTTAACAGGTGGATTAGTGCTGTCATGAAGGAAGTGGGTTAGCTGTCTCTGGAATGGATGTCTAGCAAAAGAATGTGGTCTCTTTTTATCTCTTATTGTCATACTCCATTTTACTCTTCTGTTTTCTGCCATGGGATGATACCAGGTGAGAGCCTTTTTACCCTAAATATCTTCAACTCCAGAAAAGATTTCTGATCTTTATAGTGGAATTCAGCAGACTAAGATGCCAGCTCAAATAATTACAAATTTATTGAACTGAGTATGCATGTGTCTTATGATCTTTGTTCCTGGAAATGAATACTTCAGAGAGCCCTAGAGAGAGTGTCTATCACAATGGGTGAAGGGGCATATGCTGAGTGCATTGTGTGTGGTGGAAAGGGCTTGTACTGGCTGGTTTTGTGTCAACTTGACACAAGCTGGAGTTATCACAGAGAAAGGAGTTTCAGTTGAGAAAATGCCTCCATGAGATCCAGCTGTAAGGCATCTTCTCAAATGATCAAGGGGGGAGGGCCCCTTGTGGGTGGTACTATCTGTGGGTTGGTAGTCTTGGGCTCTATAAGAAAGCCAGCTGAGCAAGCCAGGAGAAGCAAGCCAGTAAGAAACATCCCTCAATGGCCTCTGCATCAGCTCCTGCTTCCTGATCTGCTTCAGTTCCAGTCCTGACTTCCATTGGTGATGAACAGCAACGTGGAAGTATAAGCTGAATAAACCCTTTCCTCCCCAACTTGCTTCTTGGTCATGCTGTTTGTGCAGGAATAGAAACCCTGACTAAGACAGGACTAGACAAGAGATAGAAGAACAGACCCATAGTGATGGGTGCTCACTGTGGGATCCTGTGCAGTGTTAGAATCAGCTAGCCAGGTATGAGAACAAGACAGTGGTGACTGATACAAACAAAATATAGAATAATATTCAGATGACAATACCATTTATGAACATCCAATACATTCCATGATAGCATGATTCTACATGGTTGAAAAGGGTATATATGTTTTTAAAGAATGCCATAGGCACGTCTGAACAGATGCCTATGAGGAGGAGATGAACTTCTATGGTGTTACTGTTAGTTTTAAATGTCAACCTGCTACAACATAGAAACATCTGGGATAAGAGCCTGCATGAGGAATTATCTAGATCAGTTTAGCCCTATAGGTAGACTTTGGGGAGAATGTCTTAATTGTTAATTGACTTAGTAAGACCCAACCAATTGTGGGTGGCACCATTCCCTTGGCAGGGATGCCTGAACTATGTGAATGAAGAGGGAGAGTCAGTTTTCTTCAATAATGAGGATCTGAAGGGCTGCCCATGTCCCAGTAGATGGCTCTACACCTATGCATATACTGGCAACACTGAGTGAACTCTGTGAGTTGAAAAACAGAAAGAAGAAAAGAACAAATGGAATCAGGAGGGAGTAATGGTTCGAAGATAGGGGAAGAATCGGAGTGGAGGGAATGGGGACAGGTTTGATTAGAACACATTATATGCCTGTATGAGGATATTAATAAAAGAAATAATCCGAGAAAAAATGGAAGAATACTAGCATCAACACATAAGCAGGAGGGGTGAGCCAGCATTTGTCTCTGCTCTCTGGATGTGATGTGACTAACGGCTTGAATTCCCGCCTTGGCCTCCCTTCAGTGATGGACTTTTAACCTGGAGCTGTAAGCCAAATAACCTTTCCTGCTCTATGTTGCCTTTTGTCAGGCTGTTTCATTACAGCAATGGCAATGAAATCGGAACAGATGGAGTGGGAACACGGGTGAAGGGGAAATAACAGGGTACACGAGGAGTCTTCCGTAGATGAGAAGCAGTCTGACAAAGTGTTGTACACAGAAAAAGCTCAATGGCCTTGGTACAGTGGGATCTGGTCAAAAGTAAGAAAAGAGAAAGAAGCTGGTATTTCTCTGAAGATGACTTAAAGCTGGAGAAAGAGCCTAGCATAAGAGCAAACTGAGCACCCAGAAGGGAGTGTTTGTCCTGAAACTGACTCTGATCTGGAAAATTGGCACAACACAGTTCTGACAGCCATGCTCCTGTTACAGGGTGATCAGCCTGTCATGAGCATTCACAACCATCTGGTTTTCTTCATTTCTGCTTGTTAACACTCTGGAAGCTGTTCACTAATCTTCAGAGGAGCTCATACGCATTCAGCCACAGATCAGACTCAAGAGTGGGCTAGGCTGGTGAACACTCAGGTAGTTAGCCTGGCATCTAGGCTCTCTTTTTGGAAAATAAGTGACCTTTTTTTTCCATACATAGCCCAAAGCAGAGAGAACAGGATCATTACCTCATCTGTGTCAGTCTCTTCAGCCACTATAATACCAGTGCCATAGGCTGAGACAACAACATTAATTTCTTATACCTCTAGAGCCTGGGAAACCCAAGATCAAGGGGCTGTCAGATGCAGTATCTGGTGAGGACTTGCTTTTTTTGGTTCATGGGGAACTATCTTCTTGCTGTGTGCAAACAAGGAGAAGAAGACAAGCAAGCTCTCTGGGGACTCTCTTGTATGAACCTTAATCTAGTGGTTGAGGCTCTACCCTTTAGACTTTATCACCTTCCAAAGACCCCGCCCACCAATGCCATCACACAGAGTGTTTCAACTGATGGACTTTGTTATAACAACCACTCATCTTTAGTATTTATCAACAGATGCACGTTTGGAGGTTTTATTGGTAGGAGGGACTTGAAGATAAGAATTTCTGGAAACTAGTTACAAAGGCTTAAAAAACACATGGTTAGGTATGGTTATACTAATTTCACTTTTAGAACCATTTTTGTTTTTTGTCTTAGTTACTGTCTTAATTTCTTTTCTGTTGCTGTAATAAAATGCTGTGGCCAGGAGTAAACTATGGAGGAGTTTATTTTGGCTAAAGTTCCAGGCATAGGAGTCTGTAATGGCAGCAGAGGCATGGCAGTAGATGGCTGGAGCATGAAGCTTAGATAGCACATCTTGGATATCTATCACATGTTGAAGAACAGCTAACAGAAAGAAGAAACAGAACTGAAGTGGGCCAAGGCTATGAACTCTCAAAGCCTACTTCAGTGACTTACCTCCTCCATTTCCTAAAGGTTTTACAGTCTCTGCAAACAGCGCCACCAACTGGGAACCAATTGTTCAAATACAAGAGCCTATGGGGGACACTTCGCATCAAACTACTATGGTTAGTTTTGTGTCACTACGACCAAAAAATAATTTAAGGGAGGAAAAATAAGCTCTTGCTCACAGATTCAGACTGCTAATTCTGTGGTTGCTTAGACCCCATGCAATCGAAAAGAAAGTTGTAGCAGCCGGAAAGCATGGTGGAGGATGGCTATTCAGACTGCAAGGCAGACAGGAAGCAGAGAGCAACAAGAAGTGACTAGGGATGATAGATCACTAAGAACCCACTTCCCTAGGGAGTCTTGAGAACCTCCTAAAATGGTGCCACCAGGTTGGAGCCAAGCATCCAAAATGTGGATCTCAGAATCAAGCCATAGCAGATAAGACTTTATAAGTAAGTCTTATATACACATCTTTTTACATATATTTCTCTTCAGCCACCAGGGAGGAGATGCTATTATTTTCATTTTGGTGGTGAAAAGACTAGAAAGGTGAAGTGACAAATCTGAGTCACATTGCCTGGGTTGCTCTGACTCCCCATTGTGCCCTCTCCTCTGTGTTCTCCATGAACAGAAGCAATGGGAGTGGTGGACAACTTCCTCTTCCCCCACCACCCAGGACTGTGTTGGGCTGATAATTAGTTCTATTGAGAGGATTTCATGGGTCTTGCTTGCTGGGTACTATCTCTAGATGCCCCTGGGAGAGAGAGGGCCAAGACTGCATCCTGTATCCTGTGACTTCCATCCTGTCCTTCTTAGAACTTAGTGTTAGCTCTTCATGGTATATCCCACTTCATGGGGAATGGAGCAGTTTGGAAGCAACCCAGAGAACAGAAGTCCATACAGTTCCATCATGCCCATCTCAAGGCTCACCCTTGGCTCTCAGGCATGGTTCTAGGGAATAGCTCCGTGGAGGCCATGGTAATAGAGTAGGTAGTGAGAGGGGTCTTTCAGGCTTTCTAGATTTCTGCCAGTTTTGTTTTTGTCATAGTTGTCATTGTTGTTGTTTTGTTTCCTTCTTTTTTGGCTGCTTAGTTAATGTATGGAGTCCTATGGCCCCATCAGTCTGTGTGAGTTTTCCAGGTCTTCCCCAGGGGATATTCAGCTCCTAAGCAACCAACTCTAGGTTCCTGAAATGGATCTTTCCTTTTTTAACCACCCCACTCCATAGTGACCCACTTTTGCAGCCGATACCCACAGGCACTTTGGTTACTTCCACAAGTTGATTTTCTCAAGGGTAGGCTCCATATCCCATTTCCATTCCTTTCAAACTGGTTTGAAAGCTCCTTACAGGGACACCAAACATCCTGGGGATGAGAAGACCTCTAAGGGCCCAGGGCTGCTGAGCAGGTACTTCTAGAGCCACCATACCTCCTTTGGATTTGAGGCCCTTGCTTGGCTGTGAGACACCAATGAGAAGTTCTGTGTGTGGCTCAAGACAAGGGATAGGAGAGAGAGAGGTGAGTAAGATGATCATCATGTTGGGTGATTCAAATTCTATAAACAAGATTGAAGGATTGCATCAACACCCCTGTGTTGACCATATATTACATGTATGCTCTGTAGAGCAGACTTGTGACACTACAAGTCTAGGTGGAGCTCTTTGAGGTGTGTGGGAGTCAGAGTCTGTGACTGTGGAGTCAGCATAGAGAATTCCTGTTCGTTGATAGGGGATGGGAACTAGACACTCAACAGGAGCAAGGCCCACTCCTGCTGCTTTCATCTGCTTTCTACTGCTGTACCCGAGTGTCCTAGGCTAGGGATCTTTTTAGAAAGAATACAGGATTATTTATTTATTTATTTATTTATTTATTTATTTATAAGTCTGGAAGTTGGGAAGTCCAAGAGCATGGCGCCAGTGTCTGGTGAGGGCCTTCTTGCTGCACTGTAACATGTAGAAAGCATCATATGGTGAGATAGAGCAAATATGGCTGCTCAGGTCTTTCTCATCTTTACATACTTTATACACTGTAGTATGTAAGAGTGCACCCCTCCCTCCACCCAAAGGGAAACAGCATAAAAGTGTGAGATTCATAGGGGTCTTGTTTCTAATCTAAGGGAGTCCTGTCTGCCTGGGACCACACAAAGTATAGTGGAGCAGAACTTGGAAGGTGCCAGTAGGCAAAGCTATTTCTAGCTGTAGGCAGTCTGGGAGACATATGGTTGCTGGGGCATCAGGATACAGCGTTGAATGATGTGGCCAAGTCACGATGTAGAGAAAGATAAGGGCACTGCCAGGGTCTTAGGGAACTAGTGGTACCCATCTTCCCTACTGCCATGAACCTGAGACGCTACATCCTGTGCTTTCCTCACTTCCCATGCATACTGCCCCTCTCTGAAGTTTACCTCCACATACAACCAGGATAACCATGTGGTACCTCTCTTGTCCTGGTGATTAACTTAGAAGGGACAACATGCCCTTGATGGGGTGTTGGAGACTGGGAACTCTTGCTCAGAAGGTTCCTTCCTTCTTTGTCTGCCTAATGTCTTATCTCTCTTAAAGGGCAGCACTGCCACTGGCTGGGGGAACTGAGGCTTCTCTGTGCTCCCACCTGACAGGGTACAACTGGGAAGGATCTCTTAGGATAGGGCAGCAACAACATGGCCAACTTGAGATCTTTTCCCTGAAGTGTGGGGAAAGCCTTGCATGGTCAGGGATACAGCTGAGTTAGCCTCTGTCTCCTCAGGGCTCAGCCTAGCTCATAGAAGAGGCTCCAAACATTTCCTGAAGAATGAATGAATGTGTACAAACTTTGTAAATTGCAAAGAATTTACCAAAGTTACTTAATATGCTTCTCTGGAGAGTATGCCTGGGGCAAATGCTTAGCAAAAGAAATGGAGCTGAATCTCAAGGTGAAGGCTAGGCTGGAGCTGGTCCTGTGGGGATGGTTTTCAGGGGAGGAGGTGCAAGCCATACCTGTCTGCATCTTCCCTGCTCTCAGGGTTCTGCAATGATGCAGTCTGTGCCAGCAATTCATGGGAAATTTGCTGTCCCCTCCCCTGTAATGCTTTTCCCGATTATAAAATCAATTATTGTAAAAAAAAAAAAAATTACAAGGAAATATTTCACACGGAATGTAAGTGGTCTCTTCCCATTCATCCAGATCCATCCATTCATCCATCCATCCATCCATCCATCCATCCATCTATGCCAGATGAGGTAGCCACTTTCAGTGTATGCCTTTAAAGATATTTCCTGGATGCATGCACCAACTTATTTACTTTATTTATTTATTCGTCTTTCAAAAGCACAGCTTGGTAATTTTCTTATATCACCTAGCAACACATCATGGACATTGTTATTTTTTAAATCTATACCGCACTCGTTTTAATGGCCATTGATGTCTTGAGCTATGCACCAGGCATTGCTTATTTAACCAGTCCTCTGCTGATGGGCTCTGGATTGGGCGAGATGGAAATTGCATTTTGAAGAAGTGTGGGGAGGGTGATGGCTGGCCGGAGTAAATGTCTTAATGGTAGCATCCCAGGTACGGTGTGAAGCAATATTCCTCGCCTTCTATCTTCCATCTCTTTCTCCTTGTGCTGCTGTTATTGAGATGGCAAAAATGATCCATTCCCGAGTCCCCCAAACCTTTGGTCTCCTTTCTCAAGGGGGTGAAAGGGTATCTCAGGTCCTGAGCTTTCTGCACCCACTGTTCTGCCCAGAGCTGTTAGTCTGGCCCCAGGACCTGCTGGGATTTGGCTGCTTACCTGCTGGGCTCAGACCTTTTGTTTGCTCAGCTTGGGGCTTGGCAGAGGGTCTTGACTCACACTAGGGGCTTAGGGGAGAGCAAACAGTGAGGTGAGGACCAGATGGAGGGAGGAAGGTAGTGGCTTGTTGGAGAGAATGATTAGAGAAGAGGTCAAGCCATCCCAAGAGATGGCAGCCAAGAGGACAGCACTGCTGTTTGTCATGGCATTTGGCATTTGGGAAATTCGATGATGCAAACGAGGCCTCCTGTTCTGGTGCCTATGAATATTCATGAGGAGTTTTCCCCCTAGAGCAGCTGGGAATTCCTCCAGACTCTTTAACCAGCTTCTTTCTCCACTGCAGGTCTAGGATGTGGTCCTTCTGAATTCTGGCTTTCCGCTCCCTACCCGCCTCTGAATCCTCCAATTCTTTGGGTATAGCAGAGGTGGACAAAAGAAGCTAGGCCTGGGGTCCCCAACTGACAGGTTTGGATCGGACCTCTATGGCCCTGTTTACTCCTTTTCTCTTTGGAAACTCATGACCAAGGTTACCATCAGGAAAGAACCTGAGGCAGAAGGTGGAGAAAATTATAGGGCCCTGGACATAATCTTAGGTGTGGTTTAGAACAAGTGGGGGAAACTGAGGCTAACAGCATAATTGGCCAGCACATGTCATCTGGCAATGTAATTGAACAGTAGATGAACCACGTGACAGCAGAACTAGAGCCTGACAACCCGATGCTCCATGCACTACACTGCCCCATCAGTTCACTTGCTGTGTTCCCAATACACCCAGGGCTCACGGCTCATCCCATCAGCTTGACTGCATTTGGAATCACATTTCTGGGTAGATCTCCGTGGACATTTCCAGAGAAGTTTAACTAAGGTTGTGACTTACTCCCAGTGTGGATGGCACTATCTTATAGGCTGAAATCTTACAGAAAGGGAGGTGAACACCAGCTGTCATTGCTCTCTGCCTCCTGACTGGGTACACATTGTGACAGGCTGCCTCCTGCCACCATTGTCTTGTTACCTTTCCTGCCATAATGGACTGTACCCTCAAACTGTTTCTTTCTTGGAGCCTGCTCTCTGTATCACAGCTACTTGTTGTTCCTCAACCTTGCAGGTCTATTTGGTTCCTGGTCACCCATCGCCATACTTGGTACAGATGTCCTACACCATCTATCTATATAGAAGGCACAGGCTTCCTAAACTTCGGTGGAGCTGTCTCTTTTTCATGCACCCAGAATTGGGTGGGCCTGGTTCCTGTGCCTGGTTTATAGGGAACACAGGAAAGAAGGTGTAAGTGGAAGACAGCCAAAGCTGTGGGTGTGAATTGAATTAGAACAAGATGCAGAGAAGAAAGAAACCCCACAGGTCACGGCTGGGCCATTGGGCTTATACTTTCCTTTAAACACAGCCACTCAAACTTCCTCTCAAACCAAATCTTATCCAAAGCCTTGCAGATAAAACTACAACAGCAGGTCTGTTTAGGTGGTGGTGACATGAGGGACCTAGATTCAGCTCTTTAGCCACCATCCCTAAGCAGGTCAGCTCCAAAACTATACTCCTCCTGAGACTCACTGTGCAGATGAAGGGAGGGAGCTGAGGTAGGAATGGGGTTTGCTGAAGGCATCCAGCTTGGTAGTGGCAAAAAATAGAGTTAGGGATGCTCTGGTTGGGGCCCTCCTGCCCTTGAGAACCTCTCAGCACTCAGGGTATCTTTTCCCTCCTTCTCTGGGCTTCTGGGTATTCTGTCTGAAACTCTGATGAGAGCTCCCTGGGCACTTGAAGATGAATATTGGCAGAAAGGAGGGTGTGGAGAAGAGGTGGGCAAACGAAGTCTCTTGCCAGGGGTTTTCATCTAGCCTGGGGTTTGTGGAGACACAAGAGGACCGAGTAGGGATGATGGATTCGAGACTGACTTAGTCCTCATTTCCTACTTCAGCCTGATCAAACTGCTGGGTGTCTCCCAGTTCCTCAGTTCCCCCATCTGGAAGTAGAATGGAGTTCTCAGCTTTTTCAGCCAAATGAAGTTGCTGGAGGGTGGTGCCTTATGCTTTAGAATCAGACTATAGTGGTCTCGACAAAACAGAGCAAGTGTATTCATATAGACTCCCATGGAGCAAGAGAAAGAGCACGACTATGTTGTGTGGGGGGTTTGCTTCATTTCAAATGAGAACTGTCCAAGACTGGCATGAGGGTGGCCTGGAGATGGTGGGTGGCAGTGGCCTCTGAGTGTGGGAATGGGCAAGAGCATTAAGGGCCCATAGCACACAGGCCAAAAACACGAGCAGCTTGTGGCCATGTAAGAATGTGAATTCTTCCCAGCTCCCTTCAGGCTGATTACAGGAGGGAGGATGAGTCTATTACAGTCCTTTAGTTTTCATGGTCAGTAGCTCCGGTCACTTCGCACATCTTCCCTTGGTCTTGTCATGAAAGATCCTCTAGCTGAGGCTTCCAAGTGTCAGGACATGTCATTGAGTGTCATCTATAGCTTTCACGAGACTGTGTCCTTATATGAACTAATCTTGCTTCTGTAGAATCTGAACTTCTGAAATTGCCTACCTGTGTAGTACTCCATGCCATTTCTGTCCCAGAGTCTTAGTTTCTTTATCTGTGAAATGGGAGAGCATAAGTGATGAAAGAAGTTGGACTTAGCTATCACTAAAGACAGTGTAGTTCACCATTTATGTTTCAAGTCAAGAGTTCTTATAGAAGTCACCCTCTCCTACTCCGATATTATATCAACTCTATTTTACTCAATCCAAGGCAGTCCTGCTACCACGCTTCTACATTTTGCTGAGAGTTTGGAGGGAGCTGATCATATCCATTGAAGTGTTGCCCAAACCCTACCATACAGACAGGTCTTACTTTTCTCATCTAGAAATGTCATATATGTATGCATCCATTCACTCATTAATCTACTGTTCATCTATCCTGCTACCCGTCTACCCATCATCCATCTATCCATCTACCCCCCCCACCTACCCACCCACCCATCCATCTATCCATCTACCCACCTACCTACCCACCCATCCTCCCATCTATCCATCTACCCATCCATCCATCCACCCATCATCCACCCACCCACCCATCCATCCACCCTCCTACCCATCCATCTATCCATCCACCCATCCACCCACCTATCCATCCATCCACCCATCCATCCACCCACCCACCCACCTACCTATCCATCCATCCACCCATCCACCCATCCATCCACCCACCCACCCACCCACCTATCCATCCATCCACCCACCCATCCATCCATCCACCCTCCTACCCATCCATCTATCCATCCACCCATCCACCCACCTATCCATCCATCCACCCATCCACTCATCCATCCACCATCCATCCATCCATCCATCCACCATCCATTTATGTATATACATATGCATTCATCTATTCATCCACTACTGCCCACTTATCCTTCCACTATCTACCCATCACCCACCACCCATCTAATAAATATATTTTTATAGTGTCCATTACAAACCAAATGCTCTGCTTAGAAATGAGCAATGAACAGAAACTATAATACAAAGCATAACAGAGTTTCTAAGTTAGATTTGATTCCTGTGTTCACTACTCTCTTCCTAGTTACCTCTGTGCTCTTGTGTGAGTTACTTAATCCCCCCTGAATCCATCTTTCCATTTGTAAAGTGGAGATTAGCATACAAGGCATAGTTAAGGAAAACCACATTTCAGCAAGCATTATTCTTTCTTTGGAAGAAGAAAAGTACAAAACCACAGCATGCTCAGGCTTGGATGAATTAAAGAAGCTTCCTAGCATGCTAGACATCTGACAGAGGCACAGTGACCAGAGAGGATTCCAGGACAGGAGAGCAGAGTATTACTACAAAACAGGGAGCATAGCTTGATCACGGAGGTGTGAGGAGAGTGAGTTGGAGCAAGGTGGAGGGAGAACTGGAGCCAGGCAGGTCAAGAGATCATTACTGGTAGTTCTAGCCTTTCTGGGGACCCACAGAGGGTTTTTGAGCAGGAAGAATGGGATATGGCTTCTAGGCTTTTGGGGAAGAGCTGGAACTTCTTCTATGGACCACAAAGCAGGGTCTATCTGGTGTTGCCACCATCACAGCACCTTCCAGGTCCCGGTAACATCAGCACTATGGGCTCTGTTACTTCCTGCTTATGGCTTGCTTTCAGGGTCCTTAGTAAGAGCAGAGCTTAAGCTAACGATTCCTCCAGCTTTGGGACCCACTATTCATGTTTATTCTGTAGTTTCTCTGTTGAGCCCACCCCTTCCTGCTTTCCCTCCCTCCTCCAGGCCTCTCTCCTGCTACCTTCACAGGTCCATTTCCTGAAGGCAGAATGGAGAAGCCAATCTGCTCTGTCTTGCTTGCCAGGGCCTGGAGGGCCAGCACCTCCTTCCTGGGGGCAGAGCACTCCAGCTCCATGGTTAATAAACCACTGCCTATGGAGGTGAGCTAGCTCTCCCTTCTCTCTGGGGTTCCCCACACAGATGTCTATGGGCTGAGATGGGTGGCCCTCTCCCTTTCCCACAGAGCCTAGGGTAGGATGGACAGGGTAGCAGGCTTGGCTGTACCACAGGGTATATAGCAACCACCTAGGTAAAACTTGACAGTGGGCAGTCAAGAGGACAGGGCAGATCCTTAGGAGGACAGGGGAATGGACTTCTTGAGAAAGTGAGGACCATGTTTTCCAGTGCCCTGAGTTGCTGGTGCCTGTTGTTGGATTCTTTGAGATTTGGGCAGGGGGAACACTCAAGGGCAGCAGGAGATACATAAACAGACTCCCCCCTTACCCATCTGTTGTAGAGCTTTAGAAATTAGTGGCTGGCTGAGCACTTGGATTGGCCTCTGCAGTCACAAGAAAGAATTTCAGGGGGATCCTGGGCTATAGGATGGAGTCCAGGTATGGTACAGAAGGCTTATGGCTCTCATTCTTGCTCCCAACCCCAGAGAGCTGGTTCCAACTGGGTCAGGATGATTCCAGAAAGGCTCTGCTCTACAGGGGGAGCATGGGGTTTCTTGCTGACTCCTTGCTTTCTAGAATTGTCACCTTGATTAGGTAGGTGACTTACTCTTCTTAGCTTGTTCCTCAATCATAGAAGCATGGTAAGGATTCGGGGAATATCCTGTGATGCGTTTATGGTTGTGTGTGTGTGTGTGTGTGTGTGTGTGTGTGCATGTGTGTGTGTGTATGTGTGTGTGTGTGTGTGTGTGTGTTTGTGTGTGTGTGTGTGTGTGTAGGGTTGTTGTTTAGGTTTTTGACAACTTACTGAAAACTAGAGCCATCTGAGAAGTGGAAGCCTCAGTTGAGAAAATGCCCCCAGCAGATTGGCCTGTAGGCAAGCCTGTGGGGCATTTTATTTATAGATGATTGATGTGGGAGGGCCCAGCCCACTGTGGGAGGTGCCATCTCTTTGTGGGTAGGCTTGCGGTGTATAAGAAAGCCAACTGAGCGAGTCAGTAAACAGTACTCCTTCATAGCTTCTGCTTCAGTTCCTATCTGCAGGTTCCTGACCTGCTTCCATCCTTGTCCTGACTGCACTCACCGATGGATGGTAATATAGAGCTATAAGATGAAACAAATCCTTTACAAATTACTTTTGATCATAATGTTTATCACAGCAATAGAAACCCAACCAGGACAGGGGTGGAGGGAGATCAAGACAGGGTCTCATGAAAGCTGGTCTTGAACTCTCTATGTAGCAAAGAATGACCTGGAACTTATGATCCTCCTGCCTCCACTTCCTGAGTGCTGGGATTGTAAGTATGCACCAGTGCACATGGCTCTGGAGTGTTTAGAGTAGTGCCTGGCACATAGAAAATGCAGACAGAGAGGAGGAAGGAGAGCAGCCTCCTTAGGACAGGGCTTCAATGTGAGGATCCACGAGGCTCCTATCTTGCTATCTGCTTATTCCTTGGGCTGCAGATCAGAGCATCTGAGCCTCTTGCCCCTCATCTCAGCTCATGTCTGTATCTTTGGACGCTATCAGTTTATCTCCCTGCCTATCTGGCTCTATCTCTTGCTCTCTGCTCCACTTCCCACCCTTCATCCCCATCCTCCCTCCCCCTGTCTGGCTATTATCTCACTATCTATCCTGTGGGCGCTCTGCCTCTGCCCATCACTATACTTCTTTCTGCCTCCTCCAGGACTTTCCCTAGTCTGTTCTGTCTCTCCCTGTCTACATCTCTGCCCCCTAGGTTCTCCCTGCAGCCCTGGAAAGAGCTCTTTCCCAGCATCCCTACCCTCACCTGCACCTCAACAGACAAGCATGGAGTGGAGCAATGCAGGCAGATGAGGACTGAACACAGTCTCTCGAGGCGAGGGTCAGGCTTGCTAATTCCCCCGCTCTGGGTGGAGGAAGTGGAGGTCTCATTTGATTATGTCACATCCACTCAGCCGCTCCACCCAGATGATGCAGTGCAGCCCGCTTTGCCTTGCCCTGCCAAGACCTAATGGAGAGAGATCTCGTCCTGCTCAGCTGACCACAGGGTCCTTCTGGAACAGGAATGGGCCCAGCCAGTCTGGCCCAGAGACTCTAGGGCTGTTGTTATTCCCTACCCATTCTAATTACACCAAACTACTAGTCTCTGGGGTTTGTTCCTCTCATCTTAATCTCCCTGGAATTGGATCTCAGCGGCTCTCATTCCATTACTGCCCCTTCCTCACTGGTTCACAGCCTGCAGGAGCCAGTCTGCTCTGACTCTCCTCTGTGGCATGAGGCCCATGGTTGTGTTGGCCAGAGAGATGACCAGAGGGTCTGGGGCTGGGACCCGGGTCAGTACTGCTTTTCTGGTTTGAGTGTGCAGACCTTAGAGCACTGCAGCTGAGCTGGTGTCTTCAAGTCTTTGCTGACTCTAGCTGTGTCAGCTGCCACAGAAGATTTTAAGAGAAGTCCCATTCCTTCCTCCTTTCTCAAGAAGTTTGGTTTGGAGAGACAAGACCAGCAGATTACATATGGCCCTTAACATAAGTAGATGTGGATTCAGAGGTCAAATACCCAGCGAACAGTGTTTATTGGGTCTGGTTCTTTTGTGTACATTATGCCACTGGGCCCTCACTATTATTCCTCTCTAGTTTTAGGTGGGGCAGCAGAGGCATGGAGATGTTCAGAAGCTTGTGTAGCTGGTGTTAAATGGTGCTCAATGCCTTGAGCTAAGCCCTGTCTTCTTCTCTTAGGGGCTAATATACTGTTTTATCAGGACTCTGTGAGTCTAGGGTTGGAGAGAGGACCCAGGCCAGGGAGTGAGCAGTGATGGGGAACGTGAGAGGTCTATGGCCTGGGTGTTCTGTGGGGCACAAGGGAAAGGGGGTAAGAGGCCTTGCATAACTCACAGTAGAGTCTGATTCTCAAAATATGGACAAGGTAATCACATAGAATCACCAGTAAGCAGACCAATACAGTGGGGCGAGTTGTGCCCCTCAAAATGTATGTCTGCGTTGGAAGTCTGGTAGCTGGGTATGTGGCTTTATTCTCAATAGGAGAGCGCCTGAGGTTCGGCATGGGTCTCAAGTCCAGTGACTGATGCTCTACTATCGGAAAGGAAGGGAGATACATAACAGAGGAACGCTGTGGGAAAGGTGAGTGATTGTTACCACGAGCCAAAGAGTGTTGGGTGTTGCCAGAAGAGGCAGTGCTCTCTCCCTGTGAGAGGTTTGGAAGGGATTTCACCTCACCTATATCTTGATTACTGACTTTTGGCTTGCATTACTGAGAGAATACATCCCTACTGGTCTAAGCTACCAGTGTGGAAGGATTCTCCCAAGGAGAGCTGTAAACAGGAAAGGTCAGGGGCTGTTGCTATTTTGAGGGCAGGTTAGGACTTACCATTTTCCCTCTGAAGACCCTCCAAGGCATGCTGGGGCTTCCCACACATAACTTAGGTAGAAGGACTGGCTGATGATTCAGCCTCTTGCTCTTTGCTATTGTCTAGGGAGGACACGAGAATCCCAGAATCTGGAGAAGGGTCCCCAGTGGAGCCAAGGGTGGTGCATTTAGGTGAAACCGAAAGCAGTCCTACTTCACTTAGGCAGTCAGTTCCTGGAACATCCCTTGAGAAGAGATTTTTCTAGAGATATGCTGTGGTTTGGATTTTGTTTGAGTGAGTCTTTCAAGGTTTATGCATTGGAAGGTTGGGCTCCAGTGTGGAGATGTGGAGAGATGGGGGCCTGACATGGGATCAATAGATCACTGAGGGTGTTTCCTTTGGTGGATGGTGGGGTTGCCCTGATACCATCTGAAAGAGAATGAAAGATGCTTCAGGATGAGCATAAAGAAAGACAACTGTCATCAACTTCTACTCTGCCAGAAATCATCCCTAAGGCCACTTTTCTGTGCATAACCATGGGTTAAATTAAGTAAGGGCTTTGCTCTGGGCAGGAAGATGTCACCCAGGCCAGTAGTTCTGTAAAAATGAGTGGATTTCCCAGCTTCTTGTCCTCCCTTGCTAACCTTAAATGACAAATAGGTCTCATGCCTCCAAGTATTAAGACCCGTTTCCCTGAGTGGCTCCAGGATCTGTTTCCAACTTGAACTTAAAGGGCAAAATTAAGCAAGATAAGCCTGTGTTTTGTTTCTAGTGCTTATAACTGCTAGGAATCTCAGTGGGCATTGCTGACAGTGGAGGAAGAACTAATTTAACATAGGGGCAGGAACACAGAGCTCTGAGCTTGCTCTCAAATTCTCGTCCTGTTGGAGGTAGGGCACATGAAGGAAGGGCAGATCAGTGGAAATGTACTCCAGGCTGAGGGAGAGAGCAAAATGTGGGCCATTTATTTGACCACAGGCCTCAGTGCCTGGAATATTCCTCTCTGCTGCCTGGTGATCACAGCTCTTTGAATTTGCTTTTTCCTCTGCAGATGGTGTGATGCTTTCCCACATACCCTCCTCCTGAGTAATTTTCTTTACCAAAGGCTTCCCTACCCCCAGTGCTAGCCAAAGTGGGACCTGGACAACCTTCAGCTGCTGGAGGTTCTCTGTCTTGTTCTCATTTTGTCTTTAAGGGAGTAATATCATTGAAGCTTGCCTCTGATTTCTTCTTTTTTTTTTTTTAAATTATTCTTTTAGAATTTCAGGTACGTATAAATAGAAATCCATTTTTCTCCACTAACTCCTGCTAAACACCTACAACACAGCTCCCTACCAATGTCATGTCTTTATTAATAGCCCACTAAGTCCTATTTGTACTGCTCATATGTGCATTGAATGTGGGGCCCTCCACGGAAGCATGGGAAACCTACACCCCAAGGAAGAATGGTTCTCCCTCTTCTGATAGCTATCTGTTGCCGATAGCTCCTCACTTAGTGGTGGGGCCTTAAGAGCTCCTCTCCCCATTCATGCTAGAATTTTGGCTGGCTTGATCTTATGTGGGTCTTGTACAGGTGTGTACATGAAATCCCATGACTAGGGAGGTCACTGGCCCTAGGGTTGGCCTATTGTTATTTTGCTACATTGTCATGTTGTCAAATCATCTTCTAAATATTCATGTTTATATCCATAGACCTGGGCTACTTTCAGCCTTGGTCAGACACCTTCTTTTTGAATTGGGCAATAGTCAATGCAGAGATTCCTAACTTGTCAAAGCCCAGAGAATAAATGGCTATGAGTGCTCTCAATGGGACATCTTTATCTGTCTCCCTTTCTATCACTTTATTTCCTCTACTTTGGCCCTCTTTCATCCCCCTTATCTGGGTGAACACCAAAAGTTGATGCATATGTACTTCTGCAGGTGAGCTGGGCATACTGAACAAACCTACCTGCTTTCAGCCCATTTGCACAGCCGCTGTCTTTCCTCCTTGAAGGACTTTCAGAGCAATGATGTCACAATGATGGGTTTGGAGCCATGTCCAGCTGACACTTGCTTGGTTCCCAACCTCCCTCCTACATCTGTTCATGTTCTTCTCTATGCCCCTTAGGACTGATCTATCATAACTTCCCCTCCCCTAGTCATACTTTTGCAAGGGCCTAGAAGGATCCACTGAAGCCACCTGAGGTCACATGATCAGGGCTTGGTGAAATCAGGGCAGGGCCTGGAACCAGTCTTGATATTCAATCAAGCTATGCATTGGTACCCCTTGAACTTTGCTAAACATCTGATTCATACTTTTCTAGTGGGGCTAGAGCTGGACCTCAAGGGAAGTGTTGGTGGATGCCTTTTTCACTAGGAGTGTGTAGCAGGGAGTGACTAAAGAAGGTGCATATAGAGGCTTGTGTCTGGGGGCTCCAGGTTACTAATCTGTTGCACTGTGGGTTTCTGTTTCTTGCACATTTGTGTTCAGGGCATGTACATAAGTAACTGGCCCCTAATGAAGTCTGGTACTACTGGAGCCCCAGGCTGGTACCTTCTCCTTCTCTTCTCTGGAGGTACCCCCAACCCCTGAAGTCCCCAGCATCTCATTGTGTTCCAGGATGCTGTGTGCCATAAGGGCTCCTCTCTCCAGATGTCACAGTGACCTAGTACTCACTGCAAACCTTCCTAGTCCCCATCACCAGTTTTTCCTTCTCTTGTGAGTCCTCTTCTCTCAACTTTCTACTCTCCTGAGTCCCTCTGACTTTTTCTACATCTTGCATCTCTCTGGCCTAGCATCTTTTGGCACTTCCTTTCACCCACATGAACCTCATGCCTGAGACCTGCTCATTCCCCAAATGATGACAGGCATAAGTACATCTGTACTTTAGCCATTATTCCTGGTCCCCTAGTTGACTCTGGCTGGCCACTGTCATAGCCATACTGTACTTCAAGTGGAACAAGAAGACTGGCTGTGGCCTTTTATACAGTTCCTTTGTCACCTGAGGGCTATTCCCCAGAGGTTCAGCCCTCCCCCCACCCCCAGTGTTATACATGAAGCCTTTGCAGTGTTTCCAAGAACAGAGGATAATTAGCTAGGCTAATCCATTCTATAGTAAGTATATATTTACAACATCATGTTGCACACCTCAGGTGTATATAGTTTTGGTCAATTTTTAAAAAATGATAAGAAATATTGGGGAGGGGGACTGTAATGGTGAAAATGAGAGGTGTCTCTGTTCCTGCCCGAGTTCAGAGATAAGCAGGCAAAGAATGGCCTCAGGGCACTCTTCCAGTTATCCAGGGCCAAGGTCAGCAGGTTTTTTCTGTAAGGATCTAGATAGGAAATGGGCTCTACCTAGTAAAGGAAGATCTGTAGCCACTTTTGTGAGTCCCATGGTCTGTCATAATGATTTGACTCTATAACCAATGTGTGAAAACAGTTATGTCCTTCCAAATTTGTGTGTTGAAGTCTTGTTTGAGTATTTCAGGATGTACCTTTGTGCAGACATGGCCTTTAATGAGGCAATTAAGCTGAAATGAGGTCACTATGACAGACCCTAATCCAAAGTGATTGCTGTCCTCATGGTGAGAGGATGGTTCTGTAGGCATGCACAGAGGTAGGACAGTGTAAAGACACAGGACAAGAAGAGAGATTGGGGGGGGGCAGTTCTGATGACACTTTGACCCTAGACTATCAGCCACCAGAACTTGGAGGAAATACCTTTCTAGTCTTCAAACTTCTTAGCCTATAGCATTTTGTTATAGTAGCTCAAGTCTATAAACAAGTGAGTACTGTTGTACTCATGAACAATGAAATTTGAATTTTGTATTGTTTTTACATATCATCCATCTGACCACTTAAAAATGCAAACAAAACAAAAAAGTAGACTGCAACCCCCAATGAGCTAGTGAATGATGTGCAAAAAAAAAATAAATAAAATAAAAAAAAAGGCTCCGGGGTAAAGCTGCAGGAGGCAGGGGCTTAGCTTTTGCTTCCTTTTCCCTTCAGAAGCTGCAAAGCTGTGGGTACAGCTGAAACTGTGAATATTTTCCTCAGATATCTCACTGTTTCTCCCTGCCAGAACACTTTTCGATTGTATGATGAGACTCTTGTCTCCAGGAATTGCAACTCCTTGTTCATGGACTGTCTCCCCTGTCCAGTCAGTCTATGGACATAGGACTGGAAGCCTTTTCTGTAAGCACCTACAAATTAGGCTTCCTGGCATCTGCTGCTTCCTCTTTGGGGGTGTGCAGAACTCTAAGATCCTATCTGTCTCTGCCATTCCTAAGAATCTTGGTAGACAGAATGCAGCCTATGCAGATTGCTGCTTGTCTTAGCTCCTAACCTTCTGGGATTGAGGTTGTGAGTCAGGGAAGAGAGAGGAGACTGCTCCCTTTTTGGCACTTATGTGTTTGAGTGCCATTCCTATGCTGGGCTTGGGGTCTACGTGAGATGCCTAGCTTTACTTGTATGTCTTGAGGTCTATGAAGGAAATCAGCACCCAGGATAGACCTTAGCCTCTTGAGCCATTCATCTGGTCAGATAAAATAGGCTTGTGGGAATCAGGAACCACATAGACCCTTTCCCACTTTATCAAGGGAAGAAAAACCCGACCAGAGAAGCCCACGGCTTGCCGGCTGCATAGTCAGAAGCTTGGTGTGGTCCAACTGTGAAGCACAGTTGCTTGGTTGCCTGATGTCTTGCATCCTGAAGTGCTCTCAGGAGAGCTTCCCACAGGAGGAAAGACAGATTACACAGTCAGTCACAGACGCCCTAGGAGCATCAAGTGTCCATACCATTTCCTGGCTCTCTATTTTGGGCAGAACAGGCTTACTTCCTGTTCCTAGACCTTTAAACACACTGTTCATGCTACATCTGGTATCTCTCCTCTTCTTCCTTCTGGACATTGGGTAGTTGAGGCCCAATGTAAGTTCCAGTTCTCAGAGGCCTTTCTCACCACCGAGTCTCTTCTTGGCCTCAGATTTCCTTGTTTCCCCACTTTTGGTCAGTGCTAGCCACACATGGCCTTACTGTATCTGACGAACATGTTTAACATCACATGGATCCCTGGGGAAGAGGAGCTGTTCTGTGTGTGCTAGGTATGGGGACTGTGTGAGAAAGAATGAAGGAAAGAAGAGGAAAATGAGAGGGAAGAGGAAGGAACCAGGAAAGAAAGGAAGGGAAATAGGGAAATGGGAAGCAGAAAGAGAAGGAAGGAAAAGGAAGTGGAAAGAAAGAGAAAAAGAAGAATGGAGGAGAAGAGGAGAGGAAGAAGAAAGGAAAGAGAGAAGGAAGGAAGGAAAGACAGAAGGCAGGCAGGCTGGCAGAAGGCAAGAGATAAAAAGAGGGCTAAATGCTAAGAGTTTATGTTCCTTAGCAGGGCATAGGTTTCTTATGAAAGAAGAGTCAGTGAGTAATATGCGTGTGTGTGTGTGTGTGTGTGTGTGTGTGTGTGTGTGTGTGCGCGCGCGCGTGCGCACGCGTGCATGCAGCCTGAGGGACACTAGCTCTGGGCAGCTTGGCCTGGAAAGGCTAGTCCACTCTGGTAGTGCTGGCACTGGAGTATGTGATAGGTGAGGAAGGGCAGGGGAGACAGCCAGTCCCCAGTCACAGTGCTGTCCTCCTCCTGTATTCCCCTGCGTCTCTTGGCGATGTTGGGTGGAGACACTGGGGTAGAGGTGGTGGCAGGGCTGGCTGCTGATGCCTGTGGTGACAGGAGATAAATGAAGCCATTGCAAAGAGAAGCTCTCCTTCTAGAGCTGGAACTCTCCGCTCTTGACTTCACTGCCAGGGGGTTTTAATTAAATGTCAAATATAATTTAGAGCTGGTGTGCTGATGGGTGTGTGAACACTGAGGCCACGGTCTCATCTTGGTGGGTCTCCCCTGTACTTGAGGAACTTAGGGCTTAGCTGGTGCCCCATGAGGTGTTTGGTTTCCTCTCTCCTTATCCTCAGTTTTGAAGTGATAGTTGAAGAGGTTTTTTTTTAAAGTCGTAATTTACATGTTATATATAGAGGAAGAGCCAGATTGGGATCTAGGTAATTTGGGACATACAAAAGTGTGTATACTTATCTGCAGTTTTTCTTCCATATCAGGCCTATGGTGGCAAGGGTATTGATCCATACTCTCTGCAGCACCTGCACTCAGGGCCTGGGACCCAGCTGATCCTTCTCTAACTTCCTGCTGAGTATCACGTGGGACTGAGGAGGACTCGCCAGGCCAACCTCTGAGGTGAGGAGGGCAACCACAGGCTGAGGTCCTATGGTGCACTGAGGCTGCGGAGCAAGGGGACTGAGCTGAGGATGTAAACTGCTCCACCATTTTTCTGAGTGGTGGTTGATTGCAGAACTAATTGCAGCCCCCAAGAAAATAACAATGTGACTTCTTTTCAGTTTAATTCAGCAACTTGTAAATAGTGACTTTATTAGATGATGCAGATAATACAGAACAGTGTGAGGCCCTACTTAATGGACACTATCTATATCATCAATGGGGTCTTCCAGTCGTTTTGGTTTCTCTGATTGAAACAATTATTTTCTAAATGGGAGCAGGATCATACAACTTCCTGTGGAAACCATGGAAACTTCTCCTCTGAACTGATTCTTGACTCAACTCCTCACTTTGTGTGAAACCCCTTTCCTTCTCCTCTGAAGTGCTTATGGCATCCATCACCTGTGTGGACCCCAGCATGGGCCGCAGGCATGATGCACCATGTATCCATTACCTGTGTGGAACTTGGCATGGGCCAGACGTGATGCACCTGGAACATTCCACGTGGGCTGGTTAGGCTTGCATTAAGCTTCAAGGAGAAGCCATTGTAGCAAACAGAGTTTAAACTTTAGGACTTCACATGCCCTATGTGATAGGAAGGCGGAAGTATGTTTGGCCATTTGGGACTCTGCCAGAATTCAAAGTCCCCTCTGCCTTTGCAGGTCACTGTTAGTGCGTTGGCTTTTCAGCCTTGTGCTCAATATGTGATGGTTGTGAGATGGCTATCCTGAGGTCTTTTACATCCAGTGCAGGAGCAAAGGAAATGTGGTGGTGGGGTGGGAGAGGGAGGCATGGTGGATGAGGGGAAAGGTGAACCATTAATGCTGCTCCAGAACTCCCCAGAAGCAGGCCCCCTCTTAGTTCTCATAGGTTGGGGGACCATGTTCACTGCTAGGTTAACAGTGGATAGAAAACTAACACTCTGGCACATGGGCATAAGGCTTCTATGGTGGACATAGGCTGGCCCCAGAGAATCACTTGTACCCTAAACATCTGTATGAGTTACTTCTGTCACAGCTGTGATAACACACAGGAAAGGAGCAACTTAAGGAGGGATTTTTATGTTGTTGGATTTGTTCATACCCTAGGCTAGCCTTAAACTCCCCATGTAGTTGAGGCTGGCCTTGAACTCTGCTTCTCCTGCCTCTACCTCTTAAGTGCTTAGGTTCTAGCTTTTTTTTTCCCACAACACACTGGCCAAAGAAGGAAGACCACATTCTGACTTGTGATCCTAGAGGAGTGGTTCTCAACCTTCCTAACACTGAGACCTTTCAATACAGTTCCTCATACTGGGGTGACCCCCAACTGTGAAGTTATTTTTGTTGCCGCTTCATAATTGATATTTTGCTACGATTATGGATCATACTGTGAATATCTGAAATGCAGGATATCTGATATTGACCCCTGTGAAAAGGTCATTTGACTTCCCCCAAGTGGGTCACAACCCATGGGTTGAGACCCACTATCCTAGTGGCTAGGGTTAATCATGGTGGTGGAAACAGCTGGTGGTTGTGGCAGCAGGAATGTGATATCTCTCTATTTCTCTATATGTCTGTCTATCTATCTATCTAGCTATCTATCCTCCTGATTTGGTTATGTCTATCAGCAGTCAGGAAGCCATGACTGACCTTCAGGATACAGCGCAAGTTTGACTACAGGTACCCAGAGAACCTCTTTGAATCTTCAGGGAACAAGGCTCCATCTGCTCTGTAGAAAGCAAGCTGAATACTCTCTTTCAAGCTCCACTGCAGTGTTCTTACCTTGACCGACATTTCCCTGTGTGCTGGTCTCTTCCTTCTCCTGCCTGCTCTCCAGAACTGATTGTCCGAGGGCAAGCTATCAGTTCCTGTTGTTGCCCTCAGACCTTCCTCTCACTGCACACATTCCTCTGGGAGCTACACCAGTCACGATTTGCATCTCTGTGTCAGAGTGAATTTTCTGGATGTTTCCTCTGCCTGCATTAGCCAGTGCTGGAAGAGCTCAAGCCAAGCTAATGAGAGTGGGTTGATAAAGACTTCAGCTCCCTCAACCCTGTGTGGAGGCCACTTTGAGGCATGCTTTACCCTGTTCCCCAGGGATGCTCCACAGAAGTGAGTGTCTCTCAGGGAGCCGCTGAGGTAGGTAGCTTGATAATATACAGCTCTGGGACCTTTGTCCTTGTTTCTGGCTGGTGTCCCTTGTGTCTCCCACCTAAGTCCTGCATACTCTGACCTTTGGCTTGGCTCTGCTGCTAGTGTGACTTCAACTGAGACAGGATCTCCAACCCTTCTGTATCTCCAGAGATCAGTATGGTATCCTCTGTAGAGCAGACCCCAAAAGTCCTGTAGAACACCCATTCAAGCGGTTGGAAAGAAAAGACGTTTGCAGAGTTTAAGAGAGCTAGGAATTTAGGTGGTGTTGCAGAAGTTGGCTTCCGGTGACCAAATGCCACCTTGAGCCCTTGAATTTGTTACTCTCTTTTTGGGATTTAGACGACTAGATCT
This sequence comes from Rhynchomys soricoides, assembly GCA_019843965.1. Taxonomy (NCBI): domain Eukaryota; kingdom Metazoa; phylum Chordata; class Mammalia; order Rodentia; family Muridae; genus Rhynchomys; species Rhynchomys soricoides. The sequence continues at coordinate 12,944,830 of JADRCH010000013.1, forward strand.
GACTAGAGGCTAGGAGTTAGGAGTGACATATGCTACCATGGGCAGTTACCACGGTTCTCTTTCCTGCCATGTTCATGTGACAGGATGCAAGCAGGCTAGATCTCTAAGCCCTTGCATGAAGGGCAAGTGCTTTTTAAACATTATCAGATCGTCATGGACGTCCTATGAGAAGGAAAATAAATTGTGTAAGAGTTCGATTGCTCTGTTATCACAGGATGATCTATTGCAACCTGCAATAGATCTGCAGAGAAGTCACTGGCCTGATCCACTCACCGTTCCTGTACTCTGCCAAGCAGTGGACAGTTCCACTAGTGTGTAACCATTTTCCGTTTCTTCACCCAGACAGCAGTGGCAGTTCCATTTTGGCTTCTCTCCTTTGGTGGAACAGTTAAGCAGATTACAGGCTCATGGTACTGTTTAGGGTGGAAGGCATCAAAACCCTTTGCTTTTCAATACATAGTTATGAATATATTTTCTACTGTATTAGCATGCAACACACACATATATGAATATGGGCATGCTGCGATTAATATTTATCACTGGCAATATATTCTGATATCTTGTACTTTGTTTTGTTAAAGAACACTCATTATGAACCATTGAATTCATTTACATGACCCTCCAGTGATAGACATCCTCCAATGATACATCCTCCAGCTTGAAAAGAGCCAGTTCAGACATTAAAGACTTTAAGGAGTTAGAAAATGCAGGTAAATACTGTGGGTTATGGTAAAAGGCTTCCAGGAGGAAAGAGCCCTTGACCAGCCTCCTGGAGGATGGGGAAGGGGCTGGATCCACAAAGAAAAGCCATTGTAGAAGAGAGGACCGTGAACAAGGCTTTAGAGGACATTCACAGATGCTTGAGTCTCTCTGTGTATGAACAGCCAAATGAGGGGTCATGGGAAATACTGAGACAGTCAGGGGTGGTATTTGAAATAGATAACACTTAGAACAGTTTGTGTGTCTGGAATAGAGTGGGCTCAGACCAATCAAAACACACCCTGAGGGGGTTTGCAGCCCTAGGGAGCAACTGTGTCAACTGGCCAGACCTCCCCGAGTTCCTGGAGACCGGACCACCAACCAAAGAATACACATGGAGGGGCCCATGGTGCTGGCCGAATATGTGGCAGAGGATGGCCTTGTTGGACATCAGTGGAAGGAGAGGCCCTTGGACCTGAGGGTGTTAGATGCCCCAGTATAGGAGAACACTAGGGAGGGAAGACGAGAGTGGGTGGGGTTGTGGGAGAGCACCTTCATAGAGGCAGGGGGAAGGGATGGGATGGGGGTTTCCAAATGGGAAAACATTTGAAATGTAAACAAAGTAAATATCCAAAAAATAAATAAGTAAATAAATTAAACACACACACACACACACACACACACACACACACACACACACACATACACACACACACCCAATGAGCCTCACCTAAGGAAGGCTTTGCTGTCCCTCTGAGCCTTACCTGAGGAAGGCTTTGCCACTCCCTTGGGGCTGAGTCATTGGTCCTTGACATGTCTGGGCCCATGTCAAACTCTACACATTAATTCAGGACTTTATACCTGCTGCATACATTGCCAATGAAATATGATAAAAATGTCAAAAGTACAGTCTTGGCACACACAGGCATGCGTGGCATGACTTGTGGCTAAAATGAGCCACATATACAGAGATGGTCTTATGAGGTTACAGTAAGGCTGGGGCATTTCCTTCACCAGGTAATGCCAGTTTGTTACATTTATGTTGGTGGTAATGCTGCATCAACAGATGCATTGCCACTGAGACCATCTCACAATTATGAACAACTCAGGATGCTTGATCATGCTAACAAGTAGCCAGGCTGCTGGCTTGTGCATTTACCACGTTCCTCTTTTCCTTGTAGCTACTTAGTGCTGTACTCATTATTTAAAAAGTTTACTGTAAAAAATAGTATGTGGTGTTACCAGCAGCAACCCCACACATTTTGTGCTTACTGTGTCTTGATTGCATCAAGAGGCCACCTAGAGAGATTGACCTGGGCCATGCGGGTTTGTGTGTGCACACTTGGAGATGCTCCCACAGGGATGAAATTGCTGAGTGACACACTTCTCAGAAGGCATCCTTGTTGGCAAGTGATACTTCACTGTAATTTCCAGCTCCTCGAGATTCTGAACATCTCAGCTTCAGCTGAGGGTCCTGCCAACATGAGGTATGAGAGAGATGCAGTAGCCAGCAATGGGAAGTGATGGGTGACTGAGGACCCACTGTGTGTTCCAGGAAGCACACAGGCTGGCAGCCTGCGTAGTCAGATATGCACAGTGGGCTTGGAGGACAGTTAGGACCTGGGTCTTTGTATAGTCCCACAGACTTCTTTTTCTGTATGTTTTAAAACCTAATGCAGTACTGGGCTGGGGAAGATGGCTCAGTTGATAAAGTGCCAAGCATGAGGACCCAAGTTCGATCCCAAGTATATATATTGTGGTGGTGCACACATGTAATTCCAGCAGTGGGAAGATGGAGCTCACTGGTCAGCCTGCCTAGCTTACTTGTTGAGTTTCAAACTAGTGAGAGACAAAGATGGGTAGCACTTGAGGAATGGCAGCTAAGGATGTCTTCTACCCTCTAAATGCATGACATGTGTACACACAGAAACTAATGAAGGAGCTATAATGATGTCCCCTTCTGGCACCAATGGAATCAAACTCAGGCTGTGGAAGGAGGGATGTCCTCTTCAGATTTCTACTGCTGTGATAAACACCATGACCAAAATAAAGTTGAGGAGGAGAGTGTTTACTTGGTTCACAAATTACAGTACTGGTCATCAGGGTAAGTCAGGCCCAGAACCTGGGGGTAGGAACTGAGGCAGAAGCCACAGAAGAACACTGCTCTCTGGGGCAGGTTCAGCTTGTTCATGTACACAACCCAGGACTACCTGCTGGGGCTGGCACCACCCACAGTCAGTGAGGGCCCACCTACTTCAATCACCCATCAAGGAAATGACCACAGACTTGTCTAGAGGTCAATCTTATGGTAATGTTTTCTCAATGGAAGTTCCCTCTTTCCATAGGAATCTAGATTGTGTCAAATTGACAAAAACAAACAAACAAACAAAGAATCCAACTCCCCCACCCGCAAAACACAACAACAAAATAAACAGCACATAGTGAGAACCACATTGGCCTAGAAACTTGCGCATGGGTGTGAGCACCATTTGGGGTACACTAGGGAATGTGTTTCTCACATCTTTCCTAAGAAGGCATATTTTAATTTAAATAACACCAATATAATGAAACAGTCTGAAGGACCTGATCTAAGCAATGAAATCTTGTGGAATCTAAATCATGGCTCTCTCAGTTTTACAATACTGTAAAAATAAAAATTTTCATCAAGCAGAAATAAAAACAATACTATAATTGTAACATTTACTGTCTACTGATTACCTGCCAGAAACTCTGCGAGGTACTTCCCGTCTCTTTTCTCACAAGCATCCCGTGTAGTGGATCCTATTATCGCCCTCATTTTGCAGAGAAAAGCAATGAGAGAGTGAGCATAACTCAGCTGGTGATAACACTGCAATTGTTCCACCACACGGAAAGAGCAACCGTTACAACGCCACCCCTCCTCCCTGGAAACACGGTCGTGCTATTCCCAAGTCCATAATGGCAAAGCATTATGGAACTGGACAGCCCTGCTAGCCTCATGTTGGCCAGCTTTTCATTACTATAATGGAATACTCGAGGCAAGATACTTATGAAGCAAAGAGGTTTACCTAGCTTAGTTATAGAGGTTCCAAGTTCAGGGCTTGGCTGCCCGTCTGGCTTGGTGTGGTTTCCCATCATGGTTGGAATACTTACAGGAACGAGTGGCCAAGTTTCAAACTAGGAAGCAGAAAATAGAAAGGCAGGCTTACTTTTTTTATAGCCATCTTTCTTGAATACCAAGGGGCTATATAAGAACTACTTTAATCCCTTTTAAGGGCCCAATGACCTGACTTCCTTTGGGCAGACTCCTCCTTTTAAAGGACCCACTACCTCCCAATACTGTTACTTTAACAGACAGGCCTTAGGAGAACACTCAAGTTATATCCAAACCGTAGAAACACTAATCTCAATTTGTGTAAGGCTGTCTTCCCTACAAGTACATATTTTCTTCTCTTACTCCATACTCCCTGTCCCTGATTGGCCTCTGCCAAAGCTTCCTACCATTTCAAGAGCCTTGGTAGAGGGACACCGAATGGAGCTAGTCTTTAGGAATAAAGTAATCCCATCACTTCCTATCTTCACCCATTTTCCATTGCTATCACTGCGTACTTGACACTAGATGATTTATAAAGAAAAAAAGGTTTATTTTGGCTTGTGGTCCTTGAGGCTGAGTAATTCTAGGGCAAAATATTGACATCCACTCAGTTTCGTGAGGATCTCATGCTGTTTCACATCTTAACAGAAAAAAAAAAGGAAGAGCAAATGGGGCTTGTGAAGAAGAGAAGGGGGATCAAAGTCCCGAGAGAGCTAACATATTACCACACGGAAAATATTGAGGAGGCTGGAGAGACACCATAGCTAGTAAGGTGCTTGCTGTGCAAGCATGAGGACCTGAGTTCCATCCCCAGCACCACATTAAAAAGCCAGGTATGGGTTGTTTCCAGTTTCTGGCTATTATAAATATGGCTGCTATCAACCCAGATGTCCCTCAACAGAGGCATGGATACAGAAAATGTGGTACATTTACACAATGGAATACTACTCAGCTATTAAAAACAATGACTTCATGAAATTCTTAGGCAAATGGATGGAACTTGAAAATATCATCCTGAGCTAGGTAATGCAGTCACAAAAGAATGAACACGGTATGTACTCACTGATAAGTGGTTATTAGCCCAGAAGTTTGGAATACCCAAGAGTCACTTCACAGCAATCCTAAGACTGAGTGTGAGGTCCCAGATGGAGGAGTTGGAGAAGGGACTGAAGGAGCTGAGGGAGTTTGCAGCCCCAGGGAGGGAGCAACAGTATCAACTGGCCTGACCCCTCGATGCTTCTGGAGACTGGATCACCAACCAAAGAATACACATGGAGTGACCCTTGGTGCTGGCCACATATGTGGCAGAGGAGGGTCTTGTTAGCCATCAGGGGGAGGAGAAGCCCTTGGGCCTGAGGGTGTTAGATGCCCCAGTACAGGAGAATGCCAAGGAAGGAAGCAGAGAGTGGGTGGGTGGGAGGGTGGGGGAATATCCCCATAGAGGAAGGGGGAGGGAGAGGAAATGGGGAGGTTCCAAAGGGGAGATCTGGAAAGGGGGAAACATTTGAAATGTAAATAAAGTATGAAAAAAAAGTTTAAAAAAAAAAGAGCCAGGTATGATGTCATTCTCTTGTAATCCCAGTACTGGAGAGGTTAAGACATGGTGTGCTAGCCAGCCGAGGCTAATCAGGAGCCCTGGGTCCCAGTGAGAGATCCTATCTCAATAAACAGGTAGATGGCTCCCATGTAATGACACACCTGTGGGTGATTTCTGGTCTCCACATGATCATACACATATATGCACATGCTCTGCATCTGTATGCATGAGAGCATGCACCCCACCCCCAACAACACACACACACACACACACACACACACACACACACACACACACACACATCAAACCACTGATATTCACATGAGGACTCTGCCCTGTGACCAAATGCTGCCCCCAAGGGCCCTAACACTACAGAGCAAATAAATTTCAAGATTAGTTTGGAGGAGACAATAAACTTTGATCTATAGTGCTCTTCTCTCAAGTCTGGTCAATTCCCTCTTTGGTCTAGACACAGATGAAAGATGGGAGAAGAAGGTAGGCAGACATTAGGAGGCTGGAGTGGGCATCTGGGTTCCTTTTGTTCTTACATGAAGAGCCACCAGTATTCAAGGGAAGCTGTGGTTTGAATGAGAAGTGTCCCTGATAGTTCTAGGCATTTGAATCTTTAGTTCCTAGTTGGTGGTGGTACTTGGGGAGCTTCAGGAGGTGCCTCCTGCCTGGACGAAGTCTATCACTTTGGATGAGCTTTCAGAGTGTCCTCATTTGCTTTCTGCTGCTGTGATAAAGGTCATGACTGAAAGCATCTTGGGGAGAAACAGTTTATTTTTGCTTACAGTTGCAATCTGTCAGGAAGGGAAGTCAGAGTAGGATCTCAAGGCAGGTACTGAAGCAGAGGGCATGGAAGAACATTGCTTACTGGCTTCCTCCCTGTGGCTTGCTCAGTTTGCATTCTTATATAACCCAGGACAACCTGCCCATGGGTGAACTGCTCACAGTCAGCTGGGCTGTTCCCACATCAATTTTTAAGAAAATGCCAATTTAATGGAGGCATATTCTCAGTTAGAGTTACCTCTTTCCAGATGACTCTGGCATGTGTCAAATTGACAAAATCAACCAACCAACCAACCAACCAACCAACCAACCAACCAAAAAATAACCAGCACAGAGCCAACACAGCCTCGTCTATCTCCAGTTTATTCCTGCTTGCGGGCCTATGCTTCCTTCTCTGGCCACCATGCCTGCCTGCTGCCATGCCTTCTGGCCATGATGGATGCTTATCCCTCTGGCATGGTAAGCTGTGAGTCATGGTGTTTTATTACAGCAACAGAAAAGTAACTAATGCAGAAGCCTATGGGTCTTACCATCTTGCCCTTGAGATTCTACGCAAGCCAAGGTCCTCCATGCCTCCAACAGCTTTTCTAGTCTCACCTGCAGGCTAAGCGTTATACTTGATATTCCTTTCCATCTTGGTCCCAGTTTGTTGATAGCTGTGCATGTCTGGTCTTTGTTGTCTGGATTATAGTCTTTTAATGGAATGTAATGATAGAGACTTTACCTGGGGCCCTTCATGTAGGCAGCTTGAAGGGCTTCTTTAATGAAACATGTGCTCAAGAACCTACTTGACTTACTTTTCTATTGCAGTGAAGAGATACCACTGACAAGACAACTTATAAAAGAAAGCATTGAATTGGGGGCTTGCTTACACTTTGAGAGGGTGAGTCTGTGACTATCATGGGAGTAAACACAGCACAGACAGGCAGGCAGGCAGGCAGGCAGGCAGGCATGGTGCTAGAGCAGTAGCTGAGAGCTTACATCTTATCTGGAAGTTGGAGATAGAGGGGAGGAGGGGGATGACTGGGCCTGGTGTGGGCTTTTGAAACCTCAAAGTCCACTCCCAGTGACACACCTCCTCCAACAAGATGATAATTCCTATTCCTTCCTAAGCAGTTCCACCAACTAGGGACTAAGCATTCAAACATATGAGCCATGGGGGCCATTCTCATTCAAACCACCCCAGCCCCCATGTCTGGGATAGGTATTTTCCCTTATTGCTAGCTCTTGACCTGGGGTAAGTCCCTCTAGTGTCTCAACCCAAACTGTAGATAATGATGGCTCAGACATTGCTATGAAAATTAGACATGGTTTATGTAAAATGTTTAGCACAGTACCTGGCTTCAGTAAATGGACCTGATATAGTGGAATAAACTTGCAGACAGGAGAACTGAGTTCCTATCCTGACTTGGGACCTTTTGGCTGAAAGGAAGATTTAACCTCATGCAGTCTAGAGTTTCACTTTTCTCATACATGGACTGGATGAAACACTTCCTTGTGCCCCCTCCCAGACTCAGCTGGAAATACTAAGAACTACAGTTCTCCAGTACTCAAGTTTCTAAGGGGTTCTAATGAGTGGGGCACTCCACATTTATGAATGAGAAAACAAGAGCCCTGAGCTGCCTAAGTCCTGAGAAGAAGAAGAGAAGGAGGGAACAAGGAGGCACCTTAAAAGCAGGACAGAGTGACCTTGAAGTTGGACCTCCTCACTGCCAGCCTAGAAATGATGGCTGGCCCCGGTGTTTGACTCTTCTCAATTTGAATCACTATAATTCTGAGAAGATTCAAGTCTAAGTCTTAGAATTCCTCCCTGAGGGACTGTGTGTCCACTGCAGCCGTGGACAAGGACACTAGGAAACCAGTAGTCAACACTCTATCAACTCACCATGCAGGGAGGGCCATGCTGACAGATGGACGTGTGTTCATGGCATGGCTCTGAGCCTGTATGAGCACCTTCCCTAGTGCCAGGCTCCTCTTCGCTGCTTAGCCACAGTCACAATTACAGAGCAGTGGAGATGTCTGTTAAGGCTGAGGCTGTGGGGAGAACAGAGAGAGGGAGATGGAGGGCAGATTGATTGTGAAAGAGGTACAAAGAAGGCAGATTGAAAAATACTGGGGATGTTGGCTTTGGTCATCTCTGTGTCCACCTTAGAGGGGGCTTGGAAGTAGTCTGACTGTAATCTCTAGGCAGTAGTGTGTGTGTGTGTGTGTGTGTGTGTGTGTGTGTGTGTGTGTGTGACAGAGAGTATGACTTTAAGCAAGAGGGGTAGGTCACACTGGTAAGATCTAGAGACACCTGGTGTGATGGCTTATCTTGATTGTTAGCTTGACACGTCTTGGGAGACAGATGCTCACTTGAAGATTTGCCTCCATCAGATTGGCTGTGGACATGGCTGTTGAGGGTTCTTGACTGATGATTAGTGGTAGTATAGGTACTGGTGTCCCTAGGCAGGACGACCTGGGCTGTATAACAAAGGTGTCTGAATGTGAGCCTGGGTAAGTCAGTAAGTAGCATTCTGTTCCTTTGTGGCCTCTGTTTCCGTTCCTGCCTCCAGGTTTCCACTTGAGCGCCTGCCCTGGCTTCCCTGGATGCTAGACTGGAACCCATCAGTTGAAATAAACCCTTCTTCCCCAGGGTGTTGTCAGTGTTGTGTCTCAGCAACGAAAACTTAGGGTATCTGGCTGCCACTTACTAAGACCCTTACCTACTCTGGTCCAGATAGCCTGCTACCTCTTTGACTCTGCAAATGATTATGCAGTCATTTCAATGTGGATTCTTGGCGAAATTCCACAATTGAAACGAATTCCAGGATTGAAACGAATGATTTATGAGTTCTTGGAAAAGAACGATGATTGCTAGAAGCCAGCACGAGTTACTTAGAACAAAGCAGATCAACCCAGTGCCTTTTCTTCCTTCTGATGGCTGCTTGATGGGTAAATCAGCCAGGCAGGAGCTTGTACTTTGCAGGGGATTCTGGGGTGGCAGCTGAAGACTTAGCCCTCCTTGGCTGCTATCAGTGTACTTCAGGATCACAGGTGGTCTTGTGGGCCATCCCTCCCTTATTTTGTTATTTTTAATTCTGAACTTAGTTGGGAGCAGAGGGGGTCTCTGGGAAACTAGCAAGCAGGCTCTATCCTTACACTGGGCTACTACCATACTAGTGGTTGTGGCTGAGGTTTATAGCAGGAAAGAGCTGTGTCCTCCCTATGAGGTAGCTTAGAGTGGGAGGAGGGGAGTTGGTTCTAGCACCAGACAGAAGAAATGTAACCCAGGGCTAATGGGGAACTCTACACGGGTCTGGGGGTTGGGAGAAGGGAGCTATGTCTATCCGATTAAAGGTGCATATAATATTTGGGTCCTGGGCAGACTTAATGTCCAGAGTTTCCCACCTTTGGGAGCCATTTTTTGACCCCAGGTTGGGCAGGAATCTATAACAAATTCAAGCAGTGAGGCTGACCTCTGAACATCTGCTTTCTCTGTGGCGAGGAGTCAGATAGCAGTGAGGAATGGTGTACAGTCCCAGGGATTCCTAACGATATCTGTGAATCAGGTCATCAGTGAAACATGGGGACCCAAAGCTACTGTCACTTGAATATGAGAGGACAGGAGACCCCCCTTCGTAAGCTTCCTAAGCTTACAAAGCCTATCTGGGTTTGTCTGCCCATGAGCAGGCAGTGTAAAAATTCTCTTGGCAGCCTTGCGGATAAGTGCAAATGCGAAGTGTAGTTGGCAGCCTGCTTGAGTGGATAGAGAGCTACAGAGTAATTCTCTCTAAAGGTTGCACCTCAAACCTCAATCTCCTCCACCGAAAAGGTCCCCTTGCCTTGTAGCTCTCTGCCCTGACCCTATTCAATTTCTTGATTTCATCTGTGACGTGGATGGAGGCACAGAGAGCAGGATTATTAAATTTTTAGATGACAGTTAGAAGGGATAATTGAAGTCCAGAGAGATAGCTGAGTGTTTGAAAACATCCTGACAAGCCGAAATGAAGCCTGAAACAAACAAGATGAAATTTAACAGGGACCAATATTAAGCCCTATATTTAGGTAATAAAAATGAATTATGTAGGTACCCTATTGGGAGAAGTATGACTTGGGAGAATTTCAAATTAAAATCCTATGGCTGTGCTGTTTGTAGTGTAGATTGCCTGATGGGGGCAGCAGAGAGAGCAGGCTGATTTTGGTAGTGCAGGATTGCTGGGAGACAGGAATGTATAGGACAGCAAGGGACAAGGAGTCTGAATGGGACAGGTGACCTGGCAGACCTGAGATGGACTGGGTTGTAGCACTTGAGTATGTGGGTGACTGCTTCCAAGTGAGGCCTGATCCCTACACTGTGGGTCACTCTGTCCCAGACAGCCTGGACTCAACCCAGACTTTTGATGGCCATAAGTTTCATGGGGGTAGAGACTGTAGATAACACCGTGACAAAGGCAGAAAAACAGACTAGGATGTAGACAGGGAGAGTGAAAGGGAGATGTGGGCAATCTTTGGCAGTTCCGAATCTGATACATGCATGTGCATGGGAGGTACTCTGCCACATATATACTGTTGCATTGCTAATTCCTGTTTCTGATACTATAGTTTAGTTAGGTAAATTGTTACTATTCCAGGAATGTGATCAAAGGGTCCACTAGACTGCTTTGTACTATTTTTACAACTTGGGCATCTGTATAGTTTTTAATGTTTAATTTAAAAAGCTGAGTCCTTCTTTGCAACGAGTGTGGGGGTGATGTGGGGATGGGGACAGACTTTCTCTTCTGGGGAAAACTAGCTGTCAGTCTGGAATCTAGTCTGGAATCTGGTGGGGGTAGGTTGTATCCAGGGGACCCCCGGGCTCCTAAGTATTTGAAGAATTGAGAAAAAGGGGCTTGGGCCTTAAGGACTCTGAAGTTTCACCAAGAGGCTTGGGCATGGTAGCCCACATTTGTTACTACTAATATTCTGGACACAGCACAGGAGGTTTTCATGTATGAGCCCAGCCAGAACACAGCGAGTTCTAAGTGATAAAGACTAAATGGTGGAACCTGACACCAGCAAGCACCTCTCTTAAAGCCCCTTGTGGTAAGCTGAATAAAAATGGCCCCTATAGGATCATAGGGAGTGGCAGTATTAGGAGGCGTGGCTTTGTCTGAGAAAATGCCATTGAGGGCCTGGCTCAAATGCTCAAGCCAGGTCTACTGTGACATTCGCTTCCTGCTGCGAGTGAATATGGACACTGAATTCTCAGCTAACCTCTCCAGCACCATGTCTGCCTGTACCCCTCCATGCTTTCTGCCAAAACTATAGTGGACTAACCCTCTGAAACTATAAGCCAGCCCCAATTAAATGCTTTCCTTTATAAGAGTTTCCGGGGGCCATAGTGTCTCTTCACAGCAATAAAAATCATAACTAAGACAGCCCCTCCATCCTAAACCCAAAACAATGACATTAGCAAACAAACAAACAAACAAACAACAAAATAAGGAGCAAGCACTGCTTTCAAAAGAGACCCAAAGGTGCCAGGCATGTAGAACACATTCTTGGGCTTCTGGCTGCTGGAGGTTTTTGAAGAGATGCTTTGAGAGAGATTCCTAGGAGTGATTGATTCAGTCTGGGCAAACTTTGCAGGTATTCTCTAAGAACTGTTAAAACAAAGCTTGGGTTTAGGCTTGGGAACCCAGGAGGACTCAGAGGCCAGGCAAGCAGTTCCTGTAAGTCTCAGTCTCTTTTCGCTGTATGGGCTGAGGTAAACCAGCTAGGAGGTCTCCCTGTGGGGAGGCCAGGCCTTTCTTCTGTTTCTGTTCAGCAGAAGACAGAAAGTATAGAGAGATGCTGCCAGTTATGCCTCCACCGGCCACGAATGAATGAATGAATGAATGAATGCATGAATGGTGCTTGCTTGTGCTCTGACCCAGCAGGATGTGGCTTTCTATCCTGCTGGGTCAGAGCACCCAGCAGATAGATAATAGCAGATAGAGCACCCAGCAAATCCAGATAGATTTTTTCTATCTGCAGACAGTTGTTTCCCTTCTTTCCTAAGTCCTGGAAAGGAGCATCTGCAGGTCTGTTTGCCAAACGAGTGCAATTAGAAAGTATGTTTCCTGGAGGGAACTGAAGTGCAAAGTTCTTCTGCAGGTGATGGAGAGGCGCCCACCCCTAATATCCTGGCTGTGAGCCAGGCTGCTTTCCAGTTCCTCTTCTCTCAGGGCTCTTTGGCTAGAGGACCAGAAGAGGGGCTTCTCCTGGTGTCCTAGCTCTCGCCTGGGGCTAGAATCTTGCTTATGTACCCCTCACCACATTCTGGGGGCTTTCACCCTGACGATTTTTTATCAAGTGTTGTGTGTGGGGATACACCTATGTGTGCATGCACCTGTGGATGCACCTATGTGTGCACACGCCTGTGGATGCACCTATGTGTGCACACGCCTGTGGATGCACCTATG